>CM037878.1:249638613-250307436 GCA_021292165.1 Shinisaurus crocodilurus | reverse complement strand
ACAATCACCAGCTGTGGCACATTGTTTACAGATGAAAGGAACAGAAAGGCTGGTAAACAAGTTACGTTTTGTCTCCTGCTTCCTGTGTGTTTCTCATGGGAAAAGTAGACTAGGAATGTTTTCATGCTACCATGTGCACCCTAGTAGTTGGTATGTGTGGAGGAAGGGGGGGCTGGTCACGTGGTTTGTATGTTCTGATGATGTACTGACTTGTTGTTTTCTGTCTGTAGCCATTTTGGAGAGATGTTGAACTGTTCTCTCTTCTTCAATCTCTTGTCTTCTGACTAGTGCTTGCTGGACTAAATGCAATCATGTAATGTCTTAGCTGAGGTGGAGTAAACACCTTGCTCCACTGGATTAAATGCTTGCTATGCATTATACTCTGCACATGGACTGTAACTAGGAGATGTATGCTCTGTAGAATATACTTGCTAAAGTAAATAAACAGGTAGAATAGACCTGTGGAGTTTACAGAGTTATTTCCTTATTACTGGAATCTGCAAATAGGAGGAAGCTGAGCTGGCTGACATCCGATACGCTGGATGTGCTGCGCTGGGAGTGGGAGAGACAGATCTGAACTTCTGTGTGTGGATTTATGGGCGTCTGCACACGGGAATAGGATTTTAAATCTTCCATCTCACTCGAGCGAGGCGCTCTGCTTTTCCTCGCGCGACTTCAGTGGATTGCTCTGTGGCTTCAGTAACTAAATCCAGGTTACAGACAAAGGGCAAGTCCCTGAACAGAGATTCAAGTAGGACTGTAGACAGCTGAGGCTGGCAATCTGGTACCTTGGGATCTCTGGGGGTCTTGGGTCCTTTGGGGTAGGAAAGGGTGGGAGTGTGGTGGGTCAACCAGCCCCCCCTTCCTCCACACATACCAACTACTAGGGTGCACATGGTAGCATGAAAACATTCCTAGTCTAATCTCAAATATATTTTCACCACCCCCAGTTACCAGTTTTTTTAAAATAAACTGGTACCAGCTAAAGACTATGTAGGTTCCTTATCAAAGAGTTATCAGACACGTGGCACTTGCTTTTTTTGGTATTCACCTCATGTGTGCTCACGTGCATACTCTTCAAAGACAACATGGTTCCTGCAATGCACAGTTTGAGCTGCAAATGAGATTAAGATTTTAAATGGATTACCTTGCAAGGAGTATTGAATCCACCTAGATTCCCATACTAGAATCAAATATCAATGGGGCACATTCTGAGAATGCCAGCACTGATTAGCATCATGAAGGATTATGCTCTACTAACTTCTTTGTTCAACTTTTTTTTTTAACTATATGAATGTGTAAAAATGGATTCTTCAGGTATATAAATTGAATTAGCCCATTTCAAGGTGCTTCACATATTTGACTGTCAAAAACTGAATAATCTTAAAAGTACAGATGCTAGGGATAAAAGCTTCTTTACCCCGAAGCCATGAACAAAGAAGGATCTCTGCAAGACTGAAGGTAAGTGATAGTCAGCTGGCATGAGACCATGTGAAAAGGAAAAATCCAAATAATGGGAGTTATTCATACTTTGATAATCTCGGGGAGTTAAACCAGCAGCAACTCACAAGCAGTGCAAAAGCAGCTCTGACACAATTCAAGAAAGTGTACACAAGCTTATAAAATCATTAATGTATATGTGCGCTCAAAATGCAACATATAGGGGTAAGCCACCTATCCAGTACTGAGGGCCACAATCCATTTGTGTACTTCAAGTCATATAATTAATGTATCACTTATCATATCACAGGAGAGGGACTCAACAGACAGCCTAGTGCATATCCTGCACCAAGGCAGAATTAAATTCTCTGTATCTAAAAGCATTCTTGGAAGATGGTCGTATAAACTTTCCTTTGAAACTTTCAGAACAGACCCAGTAGAAGACCAACTCTTAACTCTTCCCATTATATAGTTCTTTTGGTATCAATTTCTAAGCCATTATACACATAAAATAGCATCTTCTAAGCTCTACTTTCCAAATTAGGGTACAATCCTATGGCCCTCCAACCTTGCCTGGGGGACCATAGGTTAATTCAGAGTGTGTGCCCCCCCGGTGACCTTGGAAATTCCTTCCGAGGTCGCAGTGGGGAGTCCGAGTGCAGAGCGCCCGCCCCCTCTGCCTTGCTGCTGGTGTGGTTCTTCCCGTGCTGGCTGGGAACCGAAGCTGGAACACTGACTTGTCCCGGCATTAGGGAGTGTTCCCGGGGGCGGGGAGGAGCAAGGCACCGCCGGCTTCCACAGAATCCCAAGGGAGAGACAATGTAATGCCACAGAGTGGTAGCTAATGTAGATTTATTCTGATATTTTGTTATCTCTACAACAAAACCTGAACACGTTGAGGAAAGGCTAAAGCACATATCATACCCACATTAAGCTTTGCTCATCCCAAGACCCTATTCATTTTATTATGGAAAGCTACTGTAGATGCATAATTGTTTTTTTATCTTGTCATTTAGTGCAATGGCTCAACCATTCTAAGAGTATGATGATGTAAGTTCTTGCTGAATGGGTTCAATGTAAATTCAGATTCACTACCATCACCTGTCCATAAGGCTATAATTATATACATGGATTCAGATTCATCTTAATACAGTAATACCTTGGATTGCAAGTAACTTGGTTTGAGAGCATTTTGCAAGACAAGCAAATTTTTAAATATTTATATTATTTTTTTTACTTGATATACAAGCGACGTCTTGCAATACAAGTACTGTAGTACGGCTTAAATTAAAAATCTCTGTACAATTTTTTTGGGCGGAATTTCGTTTTGATCTAAGATTGTTTTGGATTACAAGCACGTTTCCGGAACGAATTATGCTCTCAATCCAAGGCATGACTGTATATATTTGAAGTCAGGGGAGTTACATCAATGATAATGGAATGAAACAGTATTAGCTACCAATCAAAGCACAGAGTTAAATACCAAGATTTCCAGGCCCTTCCTATAAGTACTCCAGTGTGAAGCGAGGCTAATCCGTTATACGTATGTTGGTTTTTCCATCTGTAATCTACCTAATTTGTTGCACGGGGGGGGGGGGAGCGCTAAATATTTTAAATCCACAGAAGCATTTTAGAGTCAGCTGATTCCAGTGAATCATGCAGACTGTCAAACAATAGTATACAATAATTACAAAACAAAGACAGATTTGTAGAAATGCTTTACTCAGGGCAGAATCCTATGCATGTTTAGACAGAAAAAGGTCCTACAACTCTCAGCATACGCCAGCCAGCTGGCTGGGAACTGTAGGGCAGATAACTTTATGAGAGTCCTATGTGGTAATAACCTTAGAATAAAAGTTATGTTGGTCCTAGGGGGCCTATCGTACTTAATATGCACTGTGATTTCCAAACACCACCATGCATTTTCAAAACAACATGAGCTAGGGGGGGAAAAGACCGTCTGGAAAATATCCCCATTTGTTCATAATTGATGTTCTGGTGTAAAACTTCATTATAGGTACCTCAGGTCACTTAAGTAAAATGTAGTTTTGTGTTATTTCCTGACTGAAAGCTTTGCATCATGCGAGCATAGAAGTTGACCTAGTTGGAAATGTACCTAGCAAAACCTCTTGGGGTTTGAGGATTCAGATCATTAACAGGGCAGATTAGCATCTTAAAACCAGCTTGCAAATGAATGACACAACTGAACTACCGGTATCTTGACAAGCATGCTCATTTCACAGTGTTTTATTAAATGTTTTAGCAGATACCAGCAAGGCCATTAACAACTTGGTGGGTTTTTTGTTTGTTTTTTAGGGAAAACCTATAGTCACACACAGTTGTGCTTGGTTTCTTATTGAAAAGCTTAGAGAGCTTATTGAACTTAGGAAGGGGGAGATTCTTCCCCCCTTGAGGGAGAGATTCTTCTCCCCTCATACTTCAAAGCACTTGAATGCTCTACAGTTTTGCTATTTTAGGCCCTGTTCTCAATGGCCATGTCAGTGCATGATAGCCATGTGAAAAACTGTGCTCATTTCAGCTCCCAGTTACATCCAGCATATGCGAAACCAGTAACATGCACTTGCTGAATCTTGCTTTCAGTGTGCCATCACTAACCCACTTTAAGTTAGGTTTGCAGAGATCTTTCAAAAGTTGAGTTTAGCACATAGTGACAGATGCACACAAGCTAATGTGTGGATTTGAGTGTAGTTGAGAGTTCACACGTGGCGATTTTCTAGAGGCCAACCTTGCACTGAAATAGTCCTGTGGATAAATCATCAGTTGTTTCAAAATCCTCATTCTGATTCAGCCCAGGAGGATTGCTATATCAGCTGGATAGCCTCTGTCCTGATTCACACAACCATTTTTGAAATGAAAGGATCACCATGAGGTGACTTTCGTCCTCAAGTTTGGTGTGACAAGGCAGTGTTATGAAAATATCGCACAGTAGAAATCATAGCTTACTATAAAAATATTAGACAACTAACAATGTTCAGGCTATGATAGCATGTGATTTTTCCAGTCTTTCACAAGCCTCTTATATATTGAATCATCCACCTGAGTCTCCTGCTTAGGAGAGATACTTTGGTACCGAGTACCGGTATTTGTTTTTATAGACTGTCTTCCTCAAGAAGCATGTGATTTTGATTTTTGTTTTGCCCACTTACTTCTTGCCCATTAAAAAATAAAATAGTGGAAGACCGCCAACCTGGTCTTCTGCGCGGGTTCAATACTAAGGGGGTAGCGAGTCCTGGGGGCGGGCCTTCTCCGAGGTCCCCCAGCGACTATCACCCTTAGCCTAGAACAAAGGGATAATTTATAGCCACAAAAGTATCTTTTATAAAACAAGTTTATTTACAAAATGACCGTCACAAACCCAGACACACGCCAGCAATACAGCTTATCAGTACAGCACAAAGTAGCAAGCAAGAAATCTCAAGGACACCGTGATTTCAGGGCTCTCAGCTAGTTAGTTCAGCTCGGGCTCCAGCAGAGGCCCAGTCAACTGCATGCTGCTAGCTGGGTTCCCGGCGGAGGTCCGGTCTACCCAAGCGGCTAGCTGGGTTCCCGGCGGAGGTCCGGTCTACCCAAGCGGCTAGTGAGTGATTTCAGCTTGGTTGCCCGGGGGTCCGGTCAACCCAAGCGGCCAGTGATTTCAGCTTGGTTTCCCGGGGGTCCGGTCAACCCAAGCGGCCAGTGATTTCAGCTTGGTTTCCCGGGGGTCCGGTCAACCCAAGCGGCCAGTGATTTCAGCTAGCTGGAGCACGCCGGGTGCTGCTACCCGGGGTTGCCGATCCCTTCGTTCCCTTACCCCAAGCATGGGGCAAGACTGCTGATCAGGTCCAACAACTCAGTTCCCTTGCGCAGGGTGTTTTATACCTTGGGTTTCAGGTAGCCCCTCCCTCTGCAATCAGGTGGGTGGCCAATCAGGTGGGTTGCCACCCTCCTCAGGTGGGCGGCCAATCAGGTGGGTTGCCACCCTCCTCAGGTGGGTGGCCAATCAGGTGGGTTGCCACCCTCCTCAGGTGGGCGGCCAATCAGGTGGGTTGCCACCCTCCTCAGGTGGGTGGGGTCCCCTTGAAGCCACCTGCTTAATGGTCCCATCCTGTGGTGTTGAATGGCCCTTTCTTATGGGTGCCGAAATGTCTGCTCTCGCAAGGTATTCAAGTCTTATGTAGATGGGGCTGATATACGAGAGCATTGACGAACCTGGGGATGCTTCCTGCCTTCTCCCCTGGGGTGATTCTATGCAGATGTTGTTTGTCCCTGATTGGTCTCTGTGGAGACTGGCTGTCTCTGCCCCCTGGGTCTCCTTCCCCCCTCCTTGGTGAGTGTGTGTGTGTCAGAAAGGGGTTTTAGGTTGGCTTTCTCCACAAAAATAAACAGAAGTTCCAGGATATAATATATTTCATATCAACATAGGTTTTTGGCACAATTGATAGTATCAGATTCTTTGGAAGGAAGTCTAGCAATCCCTGCAGTAAGAAATTACGGACTGACCTACCCACTACAGTATTCGAAAGCTCGATTAGCTAGCATTCAGATTTAAGTATAATTATTGTATCTGAACTGCAAGGGCAATATCTTGTGGACTCATAATCATGCTGTTTCAGGGATTAAAGTCAGTGTTTGGGGGTCTTTTCTCTAGTTTTGCATCTCTGTTTTCTCATGGACATGATCACTAAGAAAACAGATGGCCTAGCTTAGCTGCCTTTGCTCCAATTCAGTGAATCTCTTCATCAGACTGTTCCAGATTGGCCTCCATGGAGTTTCCATGTTGCCCTTTCAGGCAAATTTTTAAAGGGAGGTAATCATCTGCATGCTGTCTAGTTTGTTCCATACTATAGAAGAGGGTCTTGGGGCATGACAGTCTTCATATGACAAAAATGGTTTTGCAGTGGGATAAGATCCCAAATTGGAACTTTAACCACACCACATATTTTACAGCCAGATCTCATCTAATCCTTTGTACATTCATCTCTATGTATAGTAGCAGTACAATGTAAACGTACCACGTTCCATAAGCATATTTCAACTGAATTCCTCCATAGGACCCACCCCAAAATGATGAAAAGTGGCACGGACTTCCAAAATGTCTTGGATGCAGGGTCCTTACCTTACACTTTGCTGACTTGGGAGGAAAAATATGGAACAGGAAATTCTGACAACAAGACTGCAGTACATCCCAAAGCCAACCTCTGATGTCTGTGATATAACTTTAAAAGAAGGCTTCCTTTTATTCAACAGTTTTGCCTTAAAATTAACACTTAGCACAGATTTTCCTTCTGCTGGTTTTCAGCTGAAAAATTATCAAGGTGCAAATGTAATTTCAGTTACATCTTAACTTGGGAGCAGTGGAAAGTTAGCAGTGAACACCCACTTCAAATATGTCATGCTTGTCTAATCAATGTACATTTTCCCTTCAGTCCCTCTTCACTTCAAGCTTATGCTCACCACATTCCAGCCTCTACCTTTCTCCCCGCTAACCCAGAATACTTAAGGGAGTACAAGCTACTCTAGGCAGCATTGGCCAACACAGAAAGGCCACTTACACTGAAAGATACATGAGCACTTCTGTGATAGCACTTCCTCTTTGTTACTGCTGCCATTGGAAGTTTGCCCTCTCAGAAAAAGTGCTGAAACCTGAATATGTTACAGGATTAAAGAAATTAGTGGATTTTGTGATTTTCATCTGTCTCAACTGGTACAACTGGGAGTGCTTCCAGATGAGTCGTTTATAGCGCCATCAGCCTGCGTCATTCACAGAATTTTATGGGGGCCCAGACGTTATCTGGAGTTTTTTCCGGCCCTACCTGGAAATGGATTGAACCTGGGACCTTCTGCATGCAAAGCATGTGCTCTATCATTGAGCTAAGGTCCTTTTCCAGGCCATATCTGGAAAACCTTACTGTCATATTACCCTTCTTTTTGCCTATGGAGTTTTTTTTTAAAAAAATCCCACCTATGAAGCTTGGAAAAGTGTTGTGCAATAGAGAATAAAGATTAATTTGTTCCAGCTACTGGAAGCAATCGATAACTATACTTGCTGGATGCTAACATATCCTATTATCTATCCCAGAAGACACATAATCTGACTGAAGGAGATCCACATACAGGTAGGCTTATAATGGGCAAAGCCTTATAACGTCAGTCCCTGACTATCCTTTCATTACTGAACAGAACGCAAGAGACACATGGTGAGAAGAGGAAATCTGGATCTCCGTGTTTACATTCAGTGAGTACACAGGGCAGGATGAAGGATATGTTGCATTTACACACCTCATGCAAAAGAGGAGGCCTTCTGACAATGTTGCTCCTCCCTACTAGCTACGAAAGGGTGTGAAACCGTGATGTAAACCTCTGTACAAAGGGAAGTATGATATACAGAGGTGCTCTCTTTCCTGTGAAAAGGACTTCTGATATTAAGTAAATGCATACTAGAGCGACAGTGTTAACAGAAAATGCTTGCCTGACACCTCCCTGGGTTAAAAGCTCAGATATTTATGGGCAGGTATGCAAGGTGGAACAATCTGCATTTGGCTGTACAAACAATTATGTGTGGCTAGGTTGTGTCAAGACAACTTGTAGTCTCCTATAAACCTAGTGCTCAGAGGTGGGCACACAACTCACATTCAAATAAAATAAGATGTTGCTCTCAGAGCATTTCTTGTGACTACAGGTTTTATGTGGAACCTGACCAGTCTTTGAAGCACATCCTAAAAATGCAGTTTAGGACTATTAAGTTTTCATGAAACCTGTAAATCCTGTGTGTCTCTATCAAGTAGACTTCTAAATGTCCATAACAGAAAAGAATAAGCGCATCTGGGCAGTTTATATTTGCCACAGACATCTAAGAAAGAAGGGGAAACATTATGTGGAGTAGGAAGCCCTAATATGGTGGCATTTGATGTAGAAAAAATAAATATGGTCAAATGAGTCCAATATTAATGATATTGTAATGAACATTAACTTCTTACATCAAAGAGAATCTTTTGAAAAGTAATAGAATACTCAAGTTATTTTGAACTTAAATATCATATACCCCTGAAGGACCAGGTCCGCAGCTTGGGAGTCATTCTAGACTCCCAGCTGTCCATGGAGGCTCAAGTGTCAGCTGTGAGCCGGGCAGCGCTGTATCAGCTCCATCTGATGCGGCAGTTGCGCCCCTACCTTCCTAATCATCTGCTCCCATCAGTGGTTCATGCCTTGGTCTCCTCTCACCTAGACTACTGTAATGCGCTCTACGTGGGGTTACCCTGGAAGACGGTTCGGAAGTTGCAGCTGGTACAGAATGCAGCAGCTCGCCTGGTGAAAGGCTGCCGCCGGCATGATCACATCACTCCAGTGCTCAAAGAGTTGCACTGGCTACCAGTTGTTTGCCGAGCCAAATTCAAGGTGTTGGCGTTGACCTTTAAAACCCTGTACGGCTCCGGTCCAGTTTATCTCAAGGAGCTCCTCCAGCAACATCAAGTAGACCGCTCAACAAGATCTGCCACGGACGGCCTTCTCCCTGTCCCATCAGCCAGAGAAACCAGGCTGGTGGGGACTAGGAGGGGGGCCTTTTCTGTGGCAGCCCCCAATTTATGGAACTCTGTCCCCAGTGACCTCCACCATGCCCCTTCCTTGATTAGCTTCCACCGGGCATTTAAAACGTGGCTTTTCAGGCGGGAATATGGGGTGGGTTAGGATTTTTAAGTTTTCTACTGTTTTTAATTGTGTCTTATACTGTGTGTGTGTGTGTCCCCCCCTCTTGTATTTTATTGGACTGTACATCGCTCAGAGTGGCTGGATGTCTGGCCAGATGGGCGATTCATAAAAATAATAAATAAATAAATAAATAAAACATTTTTGAAGTGTAAGTATTGTGTCCACAAGAATATCACTCAAGAATGTTCAGGTTCAAAAGAATATATAAAACTATGCAAAAGTTAAACCAGCAGATATAAGGGGGGGGGATCAAACATATTTATGCCAATAAAGCAATATGTTCTTGGCCCAGAGTAACTCTTGTAGTAATACATGGCCAAGATGGTCAAAGGGGCAAATGGAAGGTGTTGTTAAACCTTGGAAGACATGAACGGCTTCTCTCTTAATGCTTCTTGAGGCTAGTCACTTCTCTGGACTGATTTACAATTCCTTCTGGGATAGTAGCCAGCCACACACGTGCTGTACCACATAGGTACATGTGGGCTGGAGAAACTGCTTTTTGGTTTTTTTGCCCTTGTCTGCAAGAGTGCTCTGGATTCTGGAAGAGTATTGTATTATGGCTTTATGTATCACTCATTCTATAGTCTGTATGTGAGCCTTAGGTAGGTGGATATATTGCATTTGTGCTAAGAAAAAAGAAAGCCAGGCCCTACAGGGAGGAAATTCTTATCAATAGACAAACTGTTGCACAACTGAGGAAAATAATGTTTTCTGACTTACTCCACTCATCATTAGTTAAGTATATTCAATACAGCTTTAGAGAGCAATCATATGTTTACTCAAAGTCCAACGGAATTCATTGGGTTTATTCCCAGGAACGTGAGTGTAGGATTGCAGCTTCATTTCCTTAGAGTAAACCACGAAAACCTTGCTCTTGTGGGTGAATGCTTTCACGTTATCACAGCCCTGAGAGTAACACTACTCACGTCTGTAAACAGTAACTGATAACAGCAACTGCTCATACCGACAGCAGACAAGCGTATATTAAGTGTTATATACATTTTAACAGAAACTGTTGAAGGTATCTGAAACACTCCAGGGTTTATTTAGCTCTTTTTACACAGCAAGTTATTCAGGGTAAGGAAAGAAATGTGCTTCTGAAGATAAGGGATAAATGTGCTTCTGCAGGCATTATATGTTCCCTTCCCCAAGCACTATCCCATCTCAGTGTCAACAAACTGTAAGAAGTTGGCACATCTGAAGCCAGGACTCAGCCAGCCATAGCTAATGAACTCTGATATAATTAACCTACTGTGCCAGCTTCCTTCCCTCTGTTTCCACTACGCTTTTCCACATTCCTTTAGCCTTTATATCAAACTTAGTTCTGTTGAAAGGGGGAGCAAATGCAGAAACCTAATTTCAGTGAAATAGCACAGGGCCAGATGGATAGAAGATGCTTAAAGTGGCACTGAATTACCTACTCGCGAGCCTTTTACCCCTGGATGATCTATAGAAGATAAAAATGTGATTAAAAATATAGGGCAGTATCCAATGCTGACAGACCGCGAATGCTAAACACACTGCGCTAGCAAAAATTAACGCAAGTGCAATGGGGAACAACCCTGGAAACAAGCCAAAATTAGTGTTCTTGTAACAGGACAAACCAGCAGAACAGCCTTCTGCAAGCTCCGCTGACTTGTCCCATCCTGGAAGTGCTAATTTGGACTAGTTTCCGGTTTGCACTAGTGTTTATCTCTGTTAGCATCGTGGCAGCGTTGGAACAGCCCATGAGGTGGAACATTGGCCTAAAGCCAATGCAAAATCACCCTTGTAAGAACTAGAGCCTAGGGTCCAGAAAACCTCAGGTAATTTTAGGGAGAAGAACTCTTATACCAACCTGAACAGGCTGCAACAAACTAATGCCCCTCTGGACATTAATAGAAATCAGGCAACACGTCTACACAAATCTCCAAGTGACCATCTGCTAACTTCCTTCTTTGGGAGCTAAGATTCAAGAAGAGGTTTAATCATGATTTCACTACGTGCTTAGGGAAGGACTAGAGCAGGGCAGTGCATGCTGTGAAGAGAAACAGCTAAGCCTATCCCCATAGAAAGAAGTGTGTCAAACTCCAGTGAAATTATTATCCATGGAGGAGCGGGGTGGGGCTGGGGAGAGTAAGGAAAAAGAGACAGTTCAACAGATGCCACCGAGATTAAATGAAGCAACAGGCAGATCATCTTTTCCCTGGAGTTAGTCCTAATACTGGAGAAACAGTTCTGTGTGTGTGTGTGTGTGTGTGTGTGTGTAATAGTGGATCTTGGACCAAAAGCCACACAAACTGCACTCTCTCTATAGTATTCTACCTAAGTAATCAATCAAATAATTACACAAGTACATATAGGCTTTAACGGAATGTTAATAAGACAACAGCAGTTCAGATGCAACTTATTATTAGAATTGACAATACTTTGTACTGATTTAAATCTATTGCATCTGAACTGCTGCTGTCCTAATTTTAAAAACATTCTCTTAAACCCTATGGCTGGGTTCGCATGATCGAAGAAGGAAAAGAAGCCACTGCAGCTTCTTTTCCCTGACCTGGGCATGCCAGTCACATGCTGCCTCATTTCCATAATTTCTCATGCTCTGTGTGGGTTGCTGTGTTGTCCAAACCCAGCAAGGGTGAGTGTGGTTTCCAAACCACCCCAGAACCCTAGAAAAAGGCCACTGGTTGTGGGGTGGTTTGGAAGCCACCCCCACCGCCCGCTCACCAGGTCTAGATGACATGGCAACCTGTGCATGGCGCGGGTAATTATGAAAATGAGGCAGCATGCGACTGGTATACGCAGGGCAGGGAAAAGAAGCCACCGTGGCTTCTTTTCCTTCCCTGATCGTGTGAACCTGGGCTATATGTACTTGTTTAATTATTTGATTGCTTACTTAGCAATGCAAATTATTAGAATTTAGACTAGTTTGTACTGATTTAAATCTATTTTGAGGAAATTGTATGGAACACCTGTGGTGTAACCCCACAATTCAGTTCCCCGGTGTATGTCTGCATTAGTATGTTTAGGAAGTATAGAATGTTGAACTGAGTGGGTGTGGTTTGTGATGTCTTGGAAAGGGTGGGGGGAGGAGTATATAAGGAGTGTTTGAGTGATGTTAGAGAGTTGAGTGTTGGGGAGTTAGGTTAGTTGGGTTATTCGTGTCTTGTCTTGTCTTGTCTGTCAGTTTTGAGAGAAATCAGTGCTTGTCTGAAAAGTGACAGTATTTAGTTATGGGGACTTAGGTTAATTACAAAGTGTTTGGTGTAGGCAGGTTTAAAGTTATTTTCTGGAACTAAGATTTTGAGAATTACAATAAACTTATTTTTATTTTGTTTGCTACCCAAATCCTACGTGTCAGCTTGGTGTTATTAACCTGCATTACTGTTAAATCTGCACACACACACACACACACACACCTTTGTACCCACAGTATCATAGATTTAAAATAGATCCTTAATAACCTGTATTAATCTTTTCCCTCACTGGTATGGGAAAGGTTTCATTTGACCCTCCTCTCAGGTTTTTAAGTGTTGGTGCTTAGCCTGAGAAGGGTATATGTGTCTGGTCCTAGTGTGAAGGGACTGTGTCATCGCAACACCTGATGTTCCTGCCTTCACACAACACACCTCTTCCACACACACCCCCAAATTAATTTACTATGCTTAAAAGTAATGGTAATTTACCATGCTTCTGCTTAAAGTGTAAAGAGCTATGTTTGTGCACATACATGTGAGATTCTAAGACGGGATGTTAAGGGCTGGTACATGAAAAGGTCATGCTGGTTCCCAGTAATTAAAAAAAAAAAGCTTTCTAGTCTTTTTGTACCAGTTAAGAAATAGCTTTAAAAGGAGTTAGAATATCTTAAAGGTCTAGTGTAGACAAATCTTTAAATCAACGGTTTACCAATATTTCCCACTTTCTTCCTAGACTTGTTCCTAAGGAACAAAAAGCTTGTGTGTACTATCACATATAGCTTAATATGGTGAAGCCTGAGCTATAGACACATGCTCATTATATTCCAGCCTTGGAAAATTAAGAGAATGTGTGTCCATATAACAATATGGTTTAACAAATATCTAGGTATGGAGCACACAGCTATCAAACCTTCATAGCTTTTGGTCATCCCAAAAGATGACAGTTGAATGAATACTTAATGAACCAGCTAGTTGCTGCTGGACTGAAGATTCATGACAGCTGTGATACTTTCTGGCACTGTCAAAGCACATCATCTCCTAAAGGTGCAGAACCTCTTTCTGGGCCAAATTCTATTTCGGAGAAGCTCTTGGGGGCTGCATTCCAGTGGTGGGTGGGACCAAAGACAAAAGGGGCAGGACCAAAAATACCAGCATATTTTAGCTTAAAGTTCTTGCTGCCAGTAACTAAGCCTTAGGAGAGGCATTTCAACCTTCTAGAATGGGGGGGGGGGGGGAACTGCAGAAAAGCTGGGAAAACACCAAATGAACGGTAGTTGGTGGGAAAATGGCATGGCCATCTGGGGAACTGGGACCCCTGTTGGCCCACGTTGGCCCTTGGGCCTGAGGTTCTGCACACCTGCTTTACACCGTACATGCATTAACTAAAACACATGACTTATTTTATGAGCAAGAAACAGATACATAGCTATTATTTAGCTATCTGAGGAGAGATATGATAGCACTCTTCAAGTACTTGAAAGGTTGTCACACAGAGGAGGGCCAGGATCTCTTCTCGATCATCCCAGATTGCAGGATACGGAATAATGGGCTCAAGTTACAGGAAGCCACATTCTGCCTCGATATCAGGAAAAAATTCCTGACTGTTAGAGCAATATGCCAATGGAACCAACTACATAGGGAGGTAGTGGGCTCTCCCACACTGGAGGTATTAAAAGTGCAGCTGCACAGCCATCTGTCAGGGATGCTTTGACTTGGGTTCCTGCATTAAGCAGGAGGTTGGGCTCCATGGCCTTATAGGCCCCTTCCAACTCTACTATTCTATGATTCTATTTCAGAAAATAAGTAATATTTGATGTATCCCTCCCACATTACCGTGATTCATTCCCAACATTCAACTGAAGGTAACATGAAATTTAGCTACTATCAATTACATACCGTAGATATGTTGAGTACTGTATCTTCATATTATATCATAGGCCAGATAAATGGCAGCATGTGCACTAACTAACTGAAGCAGCTGTTGTTGGTTTTTTTTTTAACAGACTATAAAACAAGCTGCTTCTGTTACTTTGTGTGCATGCTGCAATTTATCTAGCTCATGATGAAGACAGTATAGTACACAATGTACCTTACCAGTGTACAGTATCACAGAACTTATATGCTGTGCTTACTGGAGGAAAAGGAAAAGCCAAAATATTGGATACTATCAACTACCAGGTAGGTGAGTGTGGAAGAGAAGAGCCAATAAGAAAAACTGGTTATAATTAAATTATGAATACTAGAAATATATGTTTATCACATAGTGGGCAATGGTAAGTGGGCAAAACAGACATTATTTTAGCTTCAATCAATACCATATGTCCATTAAAATACTGTTGGACTATTTTTGTTATCATAGTCTGACATTTGTTGTGCCTTTAAGGACTGCTTCTGATTTTTTTAAAGATTAACATACCCTTAAAAAAACAAAGTCCAGGAGTTGTCTCCTAACCTTAAAATAAGGCCTGTCAATTTCCTGTGTGTTTCATTCCCATGACATCTTCAATGCAGATAATTAGGTACCATGTTATCTTGCATTAAGGAACACCACTGTTATGACTATTATAAGCAGTAGAAGTCATTTGAGCATTACTCATTATCAATATCACTACACGTGGCTCGGCACAATGTGAGCATTAATACTAACTAAAAGCAAGCCACACCTATTTTCAGCTGTGCTGAACAGCCTGGGAAACATCTCCAAGAAAGGAAACACAGGGAATATATCTGGCCTGAATGAAAATGCTTTCATTGCTAACTAAATTAATTAATAATGCTTTTTGAGAAAGTTTTTAAAAAAAATTTCAATTTTAGGCAATTGATATTAACATAATGTTCATTAATTATTAATAAAGTACTTAAAATGTTCTTGTTTTTGTTGTAGTAACTGTTAAATACAAGTAGATGTTTGAAAAAATGTGGAAAGGTTTATTCTTATTGGTATAGAATACATTCAGCTCTTATCTCTCCTCATTCCAACCATCAACAGCATACAGAGGCTCTTCCAAGTATGGTTTTCTCTTATAGCTGGAAGAACTAGATGATAAAGCCCTTACAAGCCCGTGATGAAGATATCCATTTTTTAGGATTGTAAACATCCATTTTTACTCAATTTCAGATGTGGAGCCTTCTTAGAAAACATGCTAGCAGGACCTGCATCTAGAGAAAGTGACTGAACCATAAATTCAAAGCAAGCTTCCATCTCTCTCCATTCATAAGAGACATTAACAGTACAAATTAATTTTAGTAGGGAAACACTCCCTACTAAAGAAACATATGGGGTGATTATGAACAGATATTTGCTGAAACAGTTGCACTAGCTACTGTTATGACCCAACAGGGCATCCATAGGCTTATAAATATCTTTAGCAGCAAGATCAAAGTAGTGGTTCTGCTGAACATCCACATCCCCAGTTTGTTAAGTGAACTGCAAATGAAAAGCATGACAAGCCAAATGCCATCTCGTGCCTGACTGTGGATTTGCCAGATGACCAGACATAAGCACTACTACAGCAGAGCAATGATTCATCCAGTCTGGTATCCTGTCTCTAGTGGAAACCAACTATGGATGTTTCTGAGAAAAGGTCACCACTCCTCAATAATGAACCTGTATTTGCAATAATACATTATCAACGTAGGCTGTGGTAGGGAATGTTGCTTGACCTCAGCTAGCTATCAGCTTACACCCTAAAGCCAGAGATGGTCCTGAACATTTTATCCTGGTTAACCAGCCTCATTTACAGTAATGCTCAACAATGCCTCTGTTTATTTTAAGAAATGGAGAAGTAACATTCTAATATACCTCTATAGGCACTGGCCAGTGGAATTTATCATACAACATCCATATGTAAGTGAATATGTATTTAAATACCTGTAAACACCGCCACTTGCAATACAGACACTCTGTTTTGTTGCACACATCTATGGTATTTGAATTCAGCTCAGTAACAAAACATTAGATCACAGGAAACCCCTTTAGAGAAAAAACTGGTCTCTTTCAGCTTTTTGATAAGATTTTGGCAGTGGCCCTAAGAATTAATATCCTCTATGAGTACACCTCATTTTTTAAAGCATATCTTGTCAACAAATCCTTCACAGAAGGGTCAAACTGAATTTTACGTATCTCCAACCTTCATTGGGGAATTTGAGAGCTATTTGAAGCGCAGAAACTGAGGGGGAACATAGCATCCTCCCCAGATGGTCTCACTGTCACCCCCTTCCCCTGGCCCCACACCTTCCCCTAACCACAGATTGTTTGGTGGTTTCCCAGCTTTTGTGCAGTTTTTCCCCATTCTGAAAGGTTGAAATGCCTCCAAGGCAGTGATGGCGAACCTTTTTGAGCCCGAGTGCCCAAACTGCAACACAAAACCAACTTATTTATTTCAAAGTGCCAACACTGCAATTAAACCTGAATACCGAGGTTTTAGTTTTAGAAAAACAACTCATACAGTTGTCCGAACTAATTAACATCTTTTGTCTTAAAAGAAAAACACAATAACAGAGCTTTCAATGATACAAACAGTTTTTTGTTGGAAAAAAAATCAACTCAAAAAATTATTATAGTACTACATTGTACACATAGCCTGAAGGGAATTTATACAAACTTTTTAAATAATTAGGCACATGTATTTTTGGATAAGGGATTCTCAGCTTGTAATATGATTATATGCCAGACTGAAATTGTACGGGGCAAGCTTTACCCCGGGTCCTTTCCCTGCTTCTACAGGTGTCAGATTAGTAAAAGTAAAAGTCAACCTGTACTAGGATGAGCAAGATAAACAAGAAAACTAAACGTGCTTAACACATTTTAAACACTTTATGTCTTGGACTGCAAACACTGCATTAGGTAAAAGTTTGTATTGGGCATGCTTTTGCACAATTAATGTGATTTTTGCTATTGCATGCATGCTGATAATTTGTCAAACCTTGGCTCATACTCCATTAGTTTGAGAGCAACACATGCAGCAATGCTCTAAGGCTTAGTTACTGGCTGTAAGAGCCTTAGGGTGCAATCCTATGCATGTTTAGACAGAAAAAGGTCCTACGTGGCCGGCTGGAGAATGTTGAGAATTATAGGAGAGCCAGTGTGGCGTAGTGGTGAGAGTGTTGGACTGGGACTCGGGAGATCCGGGTTCTAGTCCCCGCTCGGCCATGAAACTCACTGGGTGACTTTGGGCCAGTCACCGACTCTCAGCCTAACCTACCTCACAGGGTTGTTGTGAGGATAAAATGGAGAGGAGGATTATGTAAGCCGCCTTGGGTTCCTTGCAGGAAAAATGGCAGGGCATAAATATAATAAATAGGATGTTTTTGCCCCTTTGCCCACCCACCACTGGAATGTGGCCCCTGAGAGCTTCTCTGAAATTGCATTTGGCCCTCGGGCTAGAACAGGGCCCTCATTCCTGGGTTATGGTCTATGCATGAGCCTACAATTTAGTTGGGAGTGTCTGCACATAAAATCCAACACACACAGATCAAGTTCCGTGTGTCAACTATCAGCTTTGCATTTGGGATATTTATTGCACTGAGCAGGCCTTCATGTGTATGCTCTGTTCAAACATGTGCATGTCTGGTGGTCCAGGAGGCAGGACAGCTATGCTGGGTGGGCCAGGAAGGAAGGTTTGATCTTGTTCCCTCACCACACGCAAGGGATCAATTGGTGAAGAGTATTGTCTGAATTGGACCAATTAGTTTCTCCAGATTTTATGTCTCAATCCATCTCTGAATCTCATGATAATATAAACTGTCAGTGACAAAACATTTAAACATAGAGACACCTGGGGAAGGGCTGTAGCTCAGTGGTAAAGCACATGCTGCGCATTCAAAAGGTCCCAGGTTCAATCCCCAGCACCTCCACATAGGGCTGGGAAAAACCCTGGCCTGAAACCATGGAGAGCCCCTGCCACTCAGTGTTGACAATCCTGGGCTTGATGGACCAATCGTTCCACTTGGTATAAGGCAGCTTCCTGTTCCTGCTCTTTTGACTAAGCATGAAGCAACCAGTCTGCAGGCCCCCTTCACTTTCTACTTTATCTTGTTGCTTCTTTTTTTGTTTACTCTTTTGTGATTTTTTTTTAAAGTGGAAGTATTCAAATTTCCAAACACTTAAAGATTATGCAGCAGATTGGTATTCTGTGATAATTACCACACCACACACCTTGGCGTGTTGATGAAAATCCATTAAAAAGAAACCGCTTCACTCTCATATCTTACATTTGTGGCAAACTCCAAAAATAGCCTTTCCCAATCTGCAATACATTAGAAAAACAGCAGTGTTCCAAAATGTTTTATTTATTTGCAAAATGTATAGACTTGCCTTTCAATGTTCCTATGGGAGTTCACAATATAAAACAAAACAGTAATAAAATCCTGAAACCCATTAACATGAAAGAAACCTTAACATAAAGGGAGGTTGATTCCGTCCATGAATAGATGATGATGATGATGATGATGGTAATAATTAATAATAAACATGATTGGTAGGCAAGGGCCATAGCTCAGTGGAAGAGCACATGCTTTGCATGCAGAAGGTCCCAGGTTCAATTTCTGATGTCTCTATGCAGGGCTAGAAAATCTCCTGCCTGAAACCCTGGGGAGTCGCTGCCAGTCAGTGTTGACAATACTGGGCTAGATGGACCAATGGTCTGATTCAGTACAAGGCAGCTTCCTATGTTCCTATGTGTATAGTGCATTATCTAGGTGCAACCCTGCAAGGTGACTCACTCAATATTATTATCCCCCACATTGCAGATGGAAGGGGATACTTGAGAGTGAGTGGGAGGCTTGCTAAAGTGTTCATGCTAAAGGCAAGATTCAAACCAGAGACTTCCAGATTGGTAGCTCAGTCTCTTGCAGCACAATCCTATTTCTGTCTACTCAGACATAAATCCCATTATGGGATGGAATTCCACCATAAGAAGAAAGTAGGCCCCCACATATGCAATTGGATTGAGAATTCACTTTCCACTGACAGAAGAGCTCTGTTCACAGATGGTGCCTCTACTAATTTTTAGGGGTCCCCTCCCCACCCCGCACCACAACTCACCCCATTCAGCAGGGACGCTCTGTGCAGAATTTTCAGGGGGTGGGAGGGGCTGCCATGGGGGGGGCGGGGACAGGGAAGTCTGCTTCCGCCAGTCCAGTTGCGCACGCCTAAATCTAGATCAATAGGCCACTGCTACCAATCGACCCTAGTCCAGACTAGGACTGGACTAGTCCACAAGCAGCACCAAACAGGAACTAGAATCATGCACAGAGCCAATAATTCAGGCACACGGTCTCATCCACAGATTACACATCAAGTCACAAAACATAACATGTATAAATGTAGCATCTCATCATGGAATTAAGCATTTGTGATACAAGCTCATTTTTATAGGCTGCAGGGCCGGATTAAGAGCATTATGGGCCTGGTGCTGAGGATTTTGGTGGGCCTTTTTATGGAAATAAATAAAATGAAGACGCAATTTTATATTAAAACAAATTAAATATTTTAATTACCATTAAAGTGCCAAAACAGAAACATATTGAAAATATTTCTTTTTTTGTAAACAATAAGCTTGTTAACTCAATAAAACCTGATGGAAGTGGGCAGTGTCCGTGAAAGCTTATGTCAGAATGAATGTGTTGGTCTTTAGGGTACCACAAGACTCTCTTGTTGTTCTTGCTGCAATAGACTAACACAGCCCACCCCTTCGGGAATTATGCAGACTGTTAGGCAACAATGTACACGAACCGAGCTCTTACTCAGCTGCCCCCCCCCCCTGCACGTGCTGTATGGAGAGAATGCTATTGACCTGGCTTACAGGGTTGATGTAAGGATTACAACAGGGGTCCTCAAACTTTTTAAACAGGGGGCCAGTTCATTGTCTCTCAGACTGTTGGGGGACCGGACTATAGTTTAAAAAAAAAAAAGAACGAATGGATCAAGTAAAAAAAAAGGACCTGGGTCATTTTTTTTTACTTGATAGGGGTGAATTTTTTTTTCTTAAATGGAAAGTTATTATAAATTAATTATAATGTTAACAAGTGATTAAACGGAGGATGGAATGTTATTTTGATGGCAAAAGTGGGTAGAAATTAATGATTTATTTATTTATTTATTCCATTTATACCCCACTCTTCAGCCAGAAAAGGCTCTCAGAGCGGTTTACACAGATTACCGGTAATAATAAGACATTCCCTACCCTCAGGCTCACAATCTAAAAGACGTGACACAAAAGGAAAAGGGATTGGGGGGGAGGAGGAAGAATGCCAAACATTATATTGGTGCCTGAGTTTGGCATTCTTCCTCCTCCCTCCCAATCCCTTTTCCTTTTGTGTCATGTCTTTTAGATTGTGAGCCTGAGGGCAGGGAATGTCTTATTATTAATCTGTGTAAGCCGCTCTGAGAGCCTTTTCTGGCTGAAGAGCGGGGTATAAATGCAATAAATAAATAAATAAATAAATAATAAATGATTAAATGGAGGATGGAATTTTATTTCGATGGCAAAAGTGGGTTTAAAAAATAAGAATGTACTACCTTTTTTGCTGTCTAAAATTGAAATACATTATAAAAGGCTACCTACAAATTATAAGCGTGTTTTACTTTTGTCTGGCTGCTCTGTGTGTGTGAGTGCTTTGTGTGGGGTAAACTGAAATACATTATAAAAGAGTCACTGACTCTCAGCCTAACCTACCTCACAGGGTTGTTGAGAGGATAAAGTGGAGAGAAGGAGGATTATGTAAGCTGCCTTGGGTTCCTTGAAGGAAAAAAGGAGGGGTATAAATATAATAAATAAATAAATACAAATTATAAGCGTGTTTTGCTTTTGTCTGGCTGCTCTGTGTGAGTGCTTTGTGTGGGGTAAACTGCGGGTGTTTGTGGGCTGAGTGTGTTCAAGGAGCTGTGTTGGGGGGGGGGAACCTGAACTTCCCAGAGGTGGCACTGGCAACCCCAGCAGGAAAGTGGAATACCGGCGGGAGTCGTCCCCCCACCCGCCCCAAAAAGAGACACAGACCGCAACGACGTGTGACGATTTGACTCACCTGCCTGGCTGAGGCGGGGGGGGGGGGGTCACAATCAGGCCCACGGCCAGGAGCCAAAGTCTGGGGAGAAACTGCGCCATCGCAGCCCTGCGCGTCTGTTTGGCTACTGATAAGGCTTCCTTCCTCCTCCCTCCGTGGAAACCTCGTCCAGACATTGGGGGCGGGAGAGGCGGAGGCGGCAAACACAGAACAAGCCGAACCGGCAGTCCCAACGATGCAAGGAAGAAATAAGTGCCACGGTGGGCCAGGGCTGCTGCTCCCAAGCCAACACGCCAGACCAGGCCGCCAGATCTATCCTCCCCCTCCCTCTATCCTCCCCCTCCGCTGCACGCTTTCAGGGAGAAGGAACCGACCCGTCTGGTTTTACTTCCTAGAAACTTTCCGTCAGGTAAAACGAGACGCTTCGGTTCCTTTGTGGGTCGTTTTCTCCTCCCCTCTTGGAGAAGCAAGGACCCGTCTTCTGCTGCTCTCAAGGACCGATGCCCCCACGCCGTCCACCCACGCACAGGGGCAGACGGCTCCCGCTCCCCTGATCTTTTCCCCAGCCAGCCACTTGCCTGGAGTTGATGGCCTCTCTCCGCCTGCCCCGGCCGGACTGAGGCACCTGATCCGACTCCCCTGCTTCAGCCTCCTGCGCCGGGCTGCTTTGCCTCAGCCAATGGACGTTAGGAGTTGTAGTTCTGGAGAGCCACAGGTGCCCCGTTCATAGATTGATGCCTGCAGGCGTTTTGGGGGCGAAACAAATCCTAATGCTACTGCTACTGCTGCTTTTTAAAGAGTTGTTTTGACAGGGTGCAACTCTTGGGAAGCAGTTGGAAAGACGGAGGAGGGAATCGTACCCCTCAACGTTCCGTAAAGGCACAACCCCATTCGTATTTAGACAGAAAACAAAGTCCTACAAGTCCCAGCATTCCCCAGCCAGCACGGGAGTTGTAGGCCTGATTTCGGTCTAAACATGCATAGAACTGCGCCCTAAGTGCCAAATTACGTAGAAAGTTATTCAAACGCCATGGTTAATCAGAAGGCAGAGGGGGTGGGGGAAAGAAGGAAAAGCCACAGGGAGCCCGCAGACAAAAAGTTAACCACGAAGAAGTCTCCGCCAATTTCCCGTCTGGTTCCCCCCCCTTTTTTTTTACCTGCTTTGTCGAGAAGGAAGCGCGCCCCTCTGTCTTCAGCCACAGGAGGAAACACTCAGGCACGAAGAGGCCACGACTCAAGCCCCTCCGACAGAACCGTATGAACTTAATCTTGTCAGCCTCTCCTGAGTTGAAGGAAGCGCTAGACCGAACCAGCACTCTCCTCAGCCCGCCCCTTTTCCCCACTGCCTTGTGGGAATCAATCAACAATGGCAACAACCGGCTGCTCGGCCTCGGCGTGCTCGCCTCGCTCTGGGCTCCGCCCCGGCAACACCCCGCAGGACAGGTGAGCCAGCCCAGAGCGATGTGCCGCGCGTCCCTATTGGCCTGGGCCTGTTGGAGGGGATTGGCCTGGAGCTGCAGCTCCACCCGCCCCTAGCTTAATCCGGCCATGATAGGCTGTTTTTAGAAGACACGCTAGAAAAATGTACCCATTTTACAGATGGCATAAACGAGTGAAATTTAATTTTCTAAATATTTCTATTTGTTTTATTAACCAAAACAAGTAAATGGTTAAATACTGACCCCCCCACCCCACCCAGAGGATAACAACTAGGTAGGCCGGGCCTAACTTGTAAAATAACTAAAGGGGCAGTATGATGCATGTTTAGACGGGAAAAAGGCCTACTACAACTCCCAGAATCCTGGGAGCTGTAGGCCTCCCCCCCCCCCCCCGTCTAAACATGCATTGGATTGCACCCTAAGTAGCCCCTCCCCTCCACCCTCCTGAATGCCATCTCTGGTGGTCCCATTGAGTTCAATGGAACTTACTCCCAGGTTACTAGGTATTACAAAAAAAATATTTGTAATACTGATCTATGTACAGCAGGGAGCTAGTGCTCTTCCGATGCTTTGGAGTACAACTTCCATCAGCCCCAACGGTCAAAGATTATAGGAGTGATAGTCCAAAACATCTAGCGGGCACCGGGTTGCCTCCCACACCCGAGAAAGCGAGCGCAGGGAGCTCGGCCGTTGGATTACCTGGAATGGCCAGATTGGAAAGCGGACGGGCGCTGAGGGCGGGCGGCAGGGAGCCCATCCAGTCCGCGTTGCTGCCTTCTGCTAGTGCCATCCTCTCTCTCGCGCGCGCTCCACTCTGGCGGAGCCGGCAACCTTCGGAGTCAGCAGCGGCTCCTCCGGGGACTTGCCCACCTGTAGCGCTCAGCCGGCGCCGCCCGGCGCTCTTTTACTGCCATGCTCCAAAGGACTAACCCGCCGGCGGCTGTTCTCGCCCTGCCCTGCTTCAGACGCTAATCCCTCTCCGCCTTCCCGCTTGCCGCGGCTCTCTCTGGGTTAGACTCCTCCTGGCAAGAGGAGCCCCCAGAGGACACCTGACCTCCGTCAGCCAGCCAGCCCGCCAGCTCGGGCGCCCTGCTGTAAATTCACCGGCTGGCACGCCTCCCTCTCGGCTTATGTAACAGGGACTTGGTCCCCGTGCGCACCTGGCAGGCAAGGGCAATCCCAGCCCCGCCTTCGCGCCGCACAAGCCCAGGGACCTGGCTGCACGGGGCCGGCGCGCGCCAGGCACTTCCGCCCGCGCGCCGGGCGTCTCGAGAAAACATCGCTGCGGCCGAGTCTCGGCGCGCTGATTGGCTGGGCGGCGAGGCACGCATGGCACACAGCCCGCGTTTCTCGCGTGTCAGCGCTGCCGGACAGCGGGTCGGAAGCCGCTGTCCGGCAGCCGGCTTCCACCTTCCATTGGTGGAAGGCCGGCTGGGCGCTAATTGGTCTCTTTTCTTCCCGAAACTCCCGGCTTCCTTTGGCTTCTTGAAGCAGCGCTTGTTTTTGCGGTCACGGGTTGCGCTAAGAAGGCGAGATGGGGGAAGGAGGAAAGGGGCGCAAGGACCGCCTCATCAGTAAACATCATACCACTAGGTGGAAATATTTTAAAAGAGGGAACTGTAAAACAACGTTGTCTGCAATTACAGCTTTCTGTTATAAAGGCTGTCTAGGATGGTTCATTGGGATGCGATGTTCTAAAGCGAAGGACATGTATGTCCATTGGAAATAAACATCAGAATTAACATGTAAAACAAAAAGAGAAATGTCAACCGTCTCATTTCATTTCAATTCTTCTGGCAGATTCCATTTCCTGTCAGGATCCATTCCTTGCTTTATTGGTAGGCAAGGGCTGCAAGCACATGGTTTGCATGCAGAAGGTCCCAGCCCAGGTTCAATCCCTGGTGTCTCCAGGTAGGGCTAGGCAGGAATCCTGCCTGAAACTGCAGAGCTGCAGTGTCGACGATGGACCAATGGTCTGACTCAGTAATAAGGCAGTTTCCGATGTTCCTAGCTTGGATTTCCTATGCAGGGCCGGATTAAGAGCATTATGGGCCTGGTGCTGAGGATTTTGGTGGGCCTTTTTATGGAAATAAATAAAATGAAGACGCAATTTTATATTAAAACAAATTAAATATTTTAATTACCATTAAAGTGCCAAAACAGAAACATAATGAAAATATTTCTTTTTTTGTAAACAATAAGCTCCACTACTATAACATGCTGAAACTGAACCCCGACAAGACCGAGGTACTTCTGGTGGGGGACAAGGGAAGGTTAGGGGATGTTGACCTGGTGCTGAATGGGGTACATCTATCCCTGAAGGACCAGGTCCGCAGCTTGGGGGTCATTCTAGACTCCCAGCTGTCCATGGAGGCTCAGGTGGCAGCTGTGAGCCGGGCGGCGCTGTATCAACTCCATCTGATATGGCAGCTGCGCCCCTACCTTCCTAATCACCTGCTCCCATCAGTGGTTCATGCCTTGGTCTCCTCTCGCCTAGACTACTGTAATGCGCTTTACGTGGGGTTACCCTTGAAGACGGTCCGGAAGCTTCAGCTGGTACAGAACGCGGCGGCTCGCCTGATTAAGGGCAGTCGCCGGCGTGATCACATCACACCAGTGCTTAATGAGTTGCACTGGCTACCAGTTGCTTGCCGAGCCGAATTCAAGGTGTTGGTTTTGACCTTTAAAACCCTATACGGCTCCGGCCCAGCTTATCTCAAGGAGCGCCTCCAGCAACATAGAATCATAGAAAAGTAGAGTTGGAAGGGGCCTACAAGTAGGCTGCTCAACAAGGTCTGCCACGGACTGCCTTCTCCTTATCCCATCAGCCAGAGCAGCCAGGCTGGTGGGGACTAGGAAGAGGGCCTTCTCTGTGGCGGCCCCCACATTATGGAACTCCCTCCCTAGTGACCTTCGCCATGCCCCCTCCATGATGAGCTTCCGCCGTGCATTAAAAACATGGCTGTTCAGGCGGGAATATGGGGTGGGTTAGGTTTTTAATAAGAATTTTTTATATTGTTTTAATTATTATATTTTATTGTGTTTTGTTGTATTTTGGTTGTACATCGCCCAGGGTGGCCGGGTGACCGGCCAGATGGGCGATTGATAAATATAATAAATAAAATAAATAAAAATAAATATAAAAGCAGGAAGCTAGAGGATTATTCTAATTACTTGCCACTTTCTCAACTCTTCTTGCCATCTGGTTGGTTTCTTAAAACTGGATGATAAGGTATGGGCATTTTTTTTTAATGTACATCCCTTCTACGTTCTGCGCAGGGACCAGCGCAAAAGCGACCCATGGCAGGAGGCCGATCCCGAGGAGGCCCCTCTCCTCCCGCCAGTGGGTGGGAGCGCGCAGCGGCCGGCTCCCTGGCACCCCTGGACGGCCGGATTCTGGCTTCGGGGCGGCGGGTTTCTCCTCGCCGCTCCCAGCCTGCCCACGAGTGCCCTTTGGGTCTCCGGGTCCGTGGGGGCTGCTGCCCCTTGGCTGGCGGCTTCTCCCCTGCTTGCGCTGTTCCGTGGGCGGGTGGGGTGCGGGGTCTGCTCTACAGAGGAGCAGTCATGGGTCAGGAAGCCTCTATAGACTGAGTCACCCCCCCCGGGGGCCCATCCAGCCCAGAACTGTGGACTCTGACTGGCAGCCGTGGACTTCCAGGATCACAGGCGGGGTCTGTCCTAGCCGTACCTGGAGATGCCGCAGGGGGTCGGACCAGGGACCTTCCGCAGGCACAGCGAGGGCTCTGGCCTGATCTGCTCTGCTGCTGCAGGCAACCAAGGCCTGCCCCGCCCCTCATGCTGCACGTTTGGAGTCGTGGGGGGGGGCTCCTTCCTGAGCAGCCCCTGCGTTCTGCCGCACCCTGGCGCGGGTGGAGGGGCAGCTGCCCTGGGGCCTCCCCAGGCGAGGAGGACGCGGGTGCGGGAGCCAGCCTGGCGCAGCCGCCCAAACCAAACCATCCGCCCCCGGCTGAGCTCTTTCACCTGGATCATCGCACTGGAGTCGGGGGAGATCGCTTCTTGCGCCTCAGCAGCTGCCGCCGGTGCACGGGCAGCCTGAGAGCTGGGCTCCGATCCCTGAAAGTCCTTGGGTAGGTCTCTCCCTCAGCCCCGACAACTTCGGGAACCTTCCCTTGTCGCGTCATCACCCGGCCCCGGCTGGAGCCCAGCACGGCAAGGCACCGCAAGGCCGCAGCAGCCAAAGGGTTAACGGCGGCGCAGCTGGTTGAGGGGCAGGAAAGAAAGGGTCAAGAGGAGCTGGCTGGGTTGCGGCCGCTGCTGCGGCGGTGCCGGAAGGGTTAAGGCAGCTCTGGCTTGGGGAGGGGGCGGCGGCAGCAGCTAGTCAGCTGGTTGGGAGGGGGCTGGACTTCCTGGTGCTGGGCTTGTCAACAGCCAGAGGAGAGCGGGGAGAAGCAGCCGGAGCAGAAGGGCGCGCGGGCGGCTGGCCAGGCGCGGATCTCCAGGCGAGGGGGCTGGGAGGCGGGGGGGGCGACCCGACCCGACCCGACCCAACGGCAGCCTCCATTCCACCAGGCTCTCTCGGTGGGCCTATTTTGTGGTAGGGGCCTGGAGCTGCAGCTCCAATAGCCCCTATCTTAATCCGGCCCTGTTCCTATGGAACTTATGGTAACTGCCATCGTTTCCAATGGACACCCTTGTTCAAGTGTTTGTCCTTTTTAGGCTACAGCCCTACACCCACTTACCTGGGAGTAATCCCCATTGAATTCAATGGAACATACTTTCAAGTAGACATGTATAGGATTGCACTGTTAATTTATTTCAAACCTTACTTTGCAAAGGAGAAGAAAAGAAAGAAAAAAATATAAAGATCAATCCAATGTGCAAATATTGGATGAAATTGGTTTTAGTCTATAAAAACTTATGGCATAAAAAACATGTTTGGTCTAAGGTGCCACAGGATGCTGTCTGTGTGTGTTTGTATCTTTATATACACATAGCTTCTCATCTTCGGTTATGATTTTATACAATCTTATGTTTCTTTAGTATTCAACTAACTGCCTCAGCATTTGTTAGCCAATAATTATTTCCATGAAAAGTACAGGAATGTCCACAATATTACTAAAGTTACAATTCTGCACCTACTTATTTATTGTTTATATTTATTAGGTGCCTCATAACAAATTCTGAGGCAGCACAATCCAGTGTGGCTGCCTGAAATACTCCGAAGCCGAACGTGGAGGATTCATCATCAGGCGATCACTCGTGACCGAGTAAGATTGTCTTCCAGGATAAAAATTTACAAAAAGAAAAATTTTAAAAGGGGAAATTCTAAAGAAAATTGTGTACACTCTAGCGATGGGTCCGCAAGTGACTGTGGAGGCCAATTCTAGATCCACACAGCTTCCCACAGTGAGGACACAGGTTACCAGATGGAAGATGGTCCTGTAAAGGATTCGTTTGACGTTCTTTTCGCTTAGCATGTTTCTTCCTTTCGCCTTGCACTTGGGCTTCTTCAAAGTCCATGGAACCTTTCTGAGAGGCCAACCTCCATTTAGATCGTTCATGGGCCAGAGCTTCCCAGTTTTCGATGTTTATATTGCATTTTTTTTAGGTTAGCCTTATGAACATCTTTAAACAGGAACGGTGCAGGGCTGTTTGGCGCCCTAGGCCAAATATATTTAGCGCCCCCCCTCGTGCCGTGGGGGGGCTCCGGAGCAAAGCAGCCCTGCTCTGCAACCCCCCCCCGCGCCGCCGCCGCCGCCACCACCACCTACCTTCCCCCCGCCCCCGCTGCTGGCTGCTGCTGCTGCTGCCGCCTCCTCCTCCTCCGACGCGATGGGACCCCCGCGCTTTACGATGGGAAGGTAGGTAGGTGGTTGGCAGGCGGGCGCGCGGGCGGGCGCGCGGGGGGGAGGTGCAGCGGCGGCGGCGGCAGTGGCCGGCAAGCGGGCGGGGAGGCGCGGCGGAGGCGGCAGGCAGGGCTGGAGCGCGCCGGAGGAGAGGAAGGGGCGCAGAAACTCTGCTCCCTCTTCCGCCCCACGCCCTAGGCAGCCGCCTGGGTCTGCCTAGTGGTAGCGCCGGCCCTGTCTTTAAACCTCTTATACTGACCACCGATATTCCGCTTCCCATCCTTGAGTTGGGAATAAAGTAACTGCTTTGGGAGATGGCAGTCAGGCATTCGAACAACATGACCGATCCACTGAAGTTGGCGTCGAAGGATCATTTTTTCAACGCTAGTAGTCTTTGCTTCTTCCAGTACACTGACATTTGTTCGCCTATCTTCCCAAGTAATTTGCAGGATTTTCCGGAGGCAACGTTGATGAAATCTTTCAAGGAGGTGGAAGTGATGTTTATAGATAGTCCATGTTTCGCAGGCATACAATAAAGTTGGTAATACAATGGCTTCATAAACCAGTGTTTTGGTCTTCTTACAAATATCCCGATCCTCGAACACTATGTTTCATTCAAGAAAATGCGGCACTTGCGGAGCTCAAACGATGCTGGATTTCACTGTCAATGTTAGCTGTAACAGAAAGATAGCTGCCAAGATAGAGAAAATGATCGACATTTTCCAGTATTGCCCCGCCAAGCTGGATAGATGGCATCACCAAAGGGTTAACTTGCACTTGCTGATGAAGCACTTTGGTTTTTTTGATGTTAAGTGAGAGACCAAGTTTTCCGTATGCTTCTGCAAAAGCATTTAGGATAGTTTGGAGATCATCCTCTGAATGTGCGGAGACCACATTATCATCAGCATACTGAAGTTCCACAATGGAGGTTGTAATTACCTTACTTTTTGCTTTCAAAAAGCCTGCTGAGATTAAAAAGCTTTCCATCTGTTCGATATATAATTCCCACACCAGTGGGAAGTTTCCCCTTGACAAGATGTAAAACCATGGCGATGAAAATAGCAAATAATGTTGGGGCGATAACACATCCCTGTTTAACACCTGATCCCACTTTAAATGGAGCACCATGAGAGCCGTTGTTGTCCAAAACCATTGCCGTCATGTTGTCATGGAGAAGCCGCAAGAGATTCACAAATTTATTGGGGCATCCGATTTTCATAAGGATAGTCCAGAGAGCTGTTTGGTCTACAGTATCAAAGGCCTTAGCCAAATCAATAAATGCCATATAAAGGGGTTGATTTTGCTCCCGGCATTTTTCTTGGAGCTGACGTGCAGTAAAAATCATGTCTACTGTCCCTCTAGAGGGGCGGAAACCATATTGAGTTTCAGGGAGGATCTCCTCTGAGATAGATAGAAGACGGTTGGTTTGCGAGAATCCTAGCAAATATTTTACCTGCGGTAGCTAAGAGAAAAATGCCCTGATAGTTTCCACAGTCTGTTCTATCACCCTTCTTAAAGAGGGTGATAATTATGGCATCCCTGAAGTCTTCTGGGATCTCTTCTCTTATCCAGATTTTTTCGATGAGTTTATGAAGATGTTGTACAAGTTCGGGGGGCCCTTCTTTAATGATTTCAGCAGGAATCCCATCTGGTCCACTAGCTTTGTTATTCTTAATTTGATTAATGGCTTTTTTTACTTCATCCAAAGTGGGGAATATTGCAAGTTCCCCTCTAATTTGTTTTTGTGGGATTTGCGAAAAAATCTCATTATCCACCTTAGATTTATGATTTAAAAGATCACAATAATGCTCTTTCCAACGCAGTGCAATAGACTCTTTGTCTTTTAAGAGTTTGGTGCCATCTTTTGATTGTAAAGGGTTTGTACCATAGGTTTTTGGTCCATAAATGGCCCTTGTGGCCTTAAAAAAGCCCTGTGCATCATGAGATTCTGCAAGTTGTTGAATTTCTTCAGCTTTCTTTTTCCACCAAGCGTTCTTAAGTTCTCTTGTTCTTCTTTGGACCTCAGCCTTTGCACTGGCGTAGATTTTTTTCTTGGTAGCGCAGTTAATATCATTTTGCCATATTTGGAAGGCTTTCCTTTTTTGGTCAATTATATATTTAATCTCATTATCATTTTCATCAAACCAATCCTGAGGTTTCTTAGTTTCATATCCAATGGTTTGTTCACAGGCTGCAGTAATGGAGGTTTTCAGCTTAGACCAATGGCCCTCAATGTTATCAGGAGGTTCCGTAGGTAGATGTTCCTTAAGAAATGATTGAAGACGAATTTGCTTAATAGGAGCTTGAAGGGCGTGGATGTTCATTTTACACCTTGTTTTCCTTCCTTGAAGCCTACGTTGGGGAGCAATGTTGATAACCATAGTGTACCGGATTAGTCGGTGGTCTGTCCAGCAGTTGTCGGCACTCACCATGGCCCTAGTAAGAAGTACATGGCCTGGAGACCATCTAGCTGTGAGTCCTGCAAGACCTGGTCCCTGCTTCCCTGGCTCATCACACCTGGCCAGGGAGGGTGGGGCCTGACTGACTCCAGCTACAAAGGCTTCTGCTGCTCCTGCTGAAGGTGCCTGGAGACCATCTAGCTGTGAATACTGCAAGACCTGGTCCCTGCTTCCCTGGTTCATCACACCTGGCCAGGGAGGGTGGGGCCTGACTGACTCCAGCTACAAAGGCTGCTGCTGCTCCTGCTGAAGGTGCCTGGAGACCATCTAGCTGTGAGTCCTGCAAGACCTGGTCCCTGCTTCCCTGGCTCATCACACCTGGCTAGGGAGGGTGGGGCCTGACTGACTCCAGCTACAAAGGTTGCTGCTGCTCCTGCCTTTGTTTGTTTGTTTGTTGGTATCTGTAATTATTTCTGTTGTATTTTTTTTGAATATTTAGTGTTTATTAATATTTTTTAACTTGTATTGTTGTTCTTATATTCTGTAGATTATTATTTTTTAATACTATATTCAGTGTTACTTGATGTTTTGTGTTCATGTCTTTTAGATTGTGAGCCTGAGGGCAGGGACTGTCTTATTATTAATTTGTGTAAGCCGCTCTGAGAGCCTTTTCTGGCTGAAGAGCGGGGTAGAAATGAAATAAATAAATAAATAAATAAATACATCGCAGCGATCTCTAACACGGACAATTACATAATCCAGAAGATGCCAGTGCTTTGACTGTGGGTGCCGCCATGATGTTTTAAACTTATTCTTTTGTCGAAAGAGCGTGTTTGTAATAGTGAGATTATGCTCTGCACATATAGACAAAAGTAAGATTCCGTTCGGGTTGCTATTACCAACTCTGTCTTTTCCAATAGTTTCTGGCCATAAATCAAAGTCATGCCCAACTCTTGCGTTAAAATCGCCCAGGAGGATAATTTTATCCTCCTTAGGTATCTCTGACAGGAGAGTGTCCAACTGGGTATAAAAACTTTACTTGATGTCTTCATCAGCATCTAATGTTGGCGCATAAGCGCTCAAAATAGTTACCTGCTGGTTATTGGTGAGCTTTAATTGAAGAGTTATCAGGAGTTCGTTAATGCCAGTAGGAACTTCTGACAAAGAGTTCACTAGCTCATTTTTGATGGCAAACCCTACTCCATGTATTCGTCGGTCCTGCTCAGGTAGTCCTTTCCAGAAGAAGGTATAACCTCCTTTTTCTTCCTTCAACTGTCTTTCTCCTGCCCTTCGAGTTTCTTGAAGTGCTGCTATGTCAATTTTAAACCGTCTCAACTCCCTTGCAATAATAGCAGTCCTACGCTCAGGGCGTTCACTATCTTTGTTATCCAGCAATGTCCGTATATTCCATGTTCCAAAATTCAAACGTCTTTTTTGACCGCTAAAATGGTGACCCCACTGGATGCGGTAATCCAGTCAGGGGAGAAGAGGTAGACTATGTTTAGGGCACCTTTTCTAGCCCCCTCCCCATATGGGGTGAGCAGAGTGGATCCTATATAGGGCTGCTCAGTCATGGATACAGCTGCCGAGCTGCTCGACTACCTCGTTCCTTGAACAGAGTGACTGAATCTGCATCCACCGCCCATGTGCTGGACCATGACTAGGGGCTTCCGGGTTCACAGTCCTGCCCCTGTTGCCATTCGCCAGTCGCCATGGGACTTTTTTGTTTGTTTGGGTTGGGTTGGGTTGGAAGACGCCTGTGCGTGAAACTTTTTTATGTGGGGAGATCGGTGCACAACGAATCACCACACAAACTTGACAGAGTACGGCAATGATCCAATGGCACGGTTACCATGACGATTGGAAAACCATTCTCTGCTGCAGCCTTCATCCGCCTTCACAGCCGTTGTAATTTAGGTTTAATTATCTTCCGCCTGTTCCGCCATTGAGGACTTTATGTTTTGGATCGTTCTTTGTCTGGTTCCTCTCCCCGGACCTTACCGCCATGGGTGACCCTACTGGGAGTACATAGCTCCCGATGGCATTGCTCGCAGGGTTCATCGGAAGACGCAAGCCCACTCACCACTTCAAGGTCACGATCCGGCGAGAGGATTATGGGCATCCAATGGAGGGCAGAAAGAATGCAAAGGCCGCCTCCGCACTCCTCCCACTCAGTAAAAGGCTTAGACGGTGGCTGTCTAAGTCTTTTCCCCCTGCAGTGTTGACGAGGAGAGGCTGAGGTGCCACCCAGAGGCGTAGCGTGGGGGATGCAGGGGGGGCCGGCCGCACCGGGCGCAACATCTGGGGGGGCGCGCTCGCACCTCTCTGCCCCAGCTCTTCCTCCTCCTGCTCCCCCCCCCCGAGAGGCGGCTGCCCTTGGAGAAAGGGGCGGATCAGCCGCCGCCCCCCCTTGCTGCTGCTGCTGCCGCCGCGCCTGCCGGGTCGTGCGCCTCGGAGAGCGCGCGGGCGGGGCGGGAGGCGAGGAAGGAGGCGCCGGCCGGTGCGTCGCGGGCCGGGCAGGCGGAGGGCAGCCGCGCGCGGCGCGTGGGCCATGGAGCGCTGGAAGGGGCGCGTGTCGCTGGTGACCGGCGCCTCGGTGGGCATCGGGGCGGCCATGGCCCGCGCCCTGGTGCAGCGCGGCATGAAGGTGGTGGGCTGCGCCCGGAGCGTGGACAAGATCGAGGTATGGAGGGAGAGTGAGGAGAGAGAGGAAGAAAGAAAGGGAGGAGAAGAGAGAGAGAGAGAGAGAAAAGGGGAGGGAGGGAGGAAAAGAGAGGAGAGAGAGAAAGAAGGGAAGGAAGGAAGGAGAAGGGGGAGGGAGGAAGAGAGAAAGAAAGGAAAAGAAAGAGGAAGAGAGGAAAAGAGAGAGAGAGAATGAAGGGAAAGAGGAAAGATGGGGAATGAGAAAGGGGTAAAGAAAGTTGGGGAGACGAGAAAAGGAAGGATGGAAGGCAGATAGAAAGAAAGAGAAAGGGAGGGAGGCAGGAAAGGAAGATGAGGAAGGAGAGGAAAAAGAGTGACCGGGGAAAGGAGAGAAAGAAGGAAGGAAGGAAGAAGAAAGAGAAAGAGAGAGAGAAAAAGGAAGGACAAAGTGGAGAACAGCAAAGGAGAGAGAAAGGAAAATGGGGAAAAGGAGAAAAGAGGAAAGGGAAAAAGGATGGCGAGAGAAAAGGAGGGGGAGAGAGAGAATGGGAGAGGTGGGAGGGTGAAGGGAGGAGGGAGAAAAGGGGGGGGGAGAAAGGAAAGAGGAGGGCAAAGAAAGAAGAGGTACATTTTTAAAAAGCCAGGAAAGGAGGAGGGAGAAAGGAAATGGGCTAGAAAAAGAAGGGAAAGGGGCGTGTGGGGAAATGGGATGGGGGACGGATGAATGAAGAAATGGAGGAGGCAGGAAGTTGAGTTGAAGGGACAGGTGGAAAGCGGGAGGAGGCCCGAGCAGAGCAGAGCAGCGCGGGGGTGTTTCTTCTTCTTTCTTCTTCTTATTCTTCTCTCTCTTTTCTTCTTATTCTTCTTCTTCTTCTTCTTCTTCTCTTCTTCTCTCTCCTCCTCCTCTCCTCCTCCTCCTCCCTCCTCCTCCTCCTCCTCCTGGGGAGTCTCCCTTATTGCTTCTCCCTTTTCTAGACCTCGTGTGACCTCCCCGAATTTAAATTAATCTGTATATTATATACAGATTGATATCTTGCACTTCTATTAAAGAATTACAATTAGAGGTACAGGATTGAGGAAGTTGGCTCCATCTAGCCCAGTCTTGGATCATCTCCAGGGTATGGTTCCATTTTGATGTTTAGTTTTTGTTCTTGATATTTTTTGTCGTTTACGATGGTTGTGAGACGACATATAATAGCATGGCCCATGCTAGGTTACTACATTTGTAGATTTGTATTCATAGACCTGCTGAAAATGTGGAGAATGTGTAATGCATGTTCGCACTCAATAAAGTGTTTGAAAATAAACTTGTATTTAGATGCATTTTACTTTAATTACATCAGTATTTTCATAACAAACAATACATGTGCTTAGGGGGTAAGGGTTTCTTTAACTAATCTAGTGAAAGAGACTCGAGTGCTAAAATCCACGGGTTAGGGGGCGCAAATTACTTGCCTTGCCCCGGGTGCTGACAACCCACGCTACGCCACTGGTGCCACCAGGATACTACGTATCTTGGCAGAGGCTTTCTCCTCCCCTCACTGTCCCCCCAGAACACCCACAAACCTTTGGCTCCGAGGTCAGTCTTCCATGGAAAGCACAGCTGGCGCAGTGCTTTCCATGCTGGCTGTGAGAGCGGAGGGAGGGTGCTCCAAGGTCGGAGTCCCAGCTTCGACCTCGGAGTGCATTTCCGAGGTCGGAGCTGTGACTCCAACCGCTCCTATGGCTATCTAGATTCTGTCTAGCAGCCATAGGATTGTGCTCTAGGTGACATATTTGGGAATAAAGCCCAGTGATATGGAATTTACTCCTTAGTAAGTGTGGAATTTAGTAGCCAAAAGGATCTTCTGAAAGTTGTTTTCTTATGTCATGATATTTTTAGAGGGGGAAAAATGAAGGTCTAATTTGTAATAGAACCCTCCTGTTTTGCACATTTTCTCCAAGAGTTGCCTGTATGTGTATTGTAGAGATGTTTAATTTTTAAAGGGGTGAAAAATCATTGGGCAAAAATTATTTTTGAATTTTTATTTTATCATAGTACACAATTATAAAAACAAATCAGAGATGACACAACCATGAAGGAACCATTTCTTTATCTTCTTTTTTTAATCCTTCAATAATCTCATTTCAGCTGCCCTAGTTATTTTCAAAGCTTTAATAACATGCTTTTACTTCTTTTCTGCAAAGTAGCTTGGATTGTGGCAGGATAAATAAAGGCACGTTCTAAATGTAAGCCCTTTGAAATGTTTTTATTGTCTGTGGCTGCAAGTCTGCTTTGAATCAAATACTGAACTGCTACACTCTGTTGCATCTTCTTTTGTCTCCAAGCAGAAGAAAGCACTACGGCTGCAGTAGTATGACTGCAACATACTGCAGACTCAGTCTTGCAAAATATAAAAAATCAATCCAATTTCCACAATTTATACAGATTGCAGAATCCAGCTTTTCTTGTTGCAGGATTGGATTTCTTTGGTGCAGCAGTTTCATTATTTTTGTTTAGCAGAAGATTTTTGTTTAATCAGAGGACAGCTCTGATTAAGGGCCAGCCTAGCCATTACACTAGGGCAGCTATAACTGATTTCCCAGCTATATATTTTTTAATACATTGCAGTTGAATGGGGTCAGCTGCTAATTTGAGGAATGAATACAATATGGGGGCTTAGGCATTTAACCCTCCTCATCCCTCCAAGCTGTTATTTGTTAAGTGATTTGGGTTTTTTAAGTGTGTGTGTGTGTGTGTGTGTGTGTATGTGTATGTATATGTATATAAACACCTGCATCATGCCTATATTTCTATAGCTATATTATATGTCTGAAAATAGCCATGTATATAAATCACATGGTATAACATAGTTTGGCCCTCAAAAACACTGGGGGTGGGGCTGTGGCTCAGGTGCCGAAGGTCCCAGGTTCAATCCCCACCACCTCCACATAGGGCTGGGAAAAACTTTTGCCTGAAACCCTGGAGAGCTGCTGCCAGTCAGTGATTACAGTACTGAGCTAGATGGACCCATGGTCTGACTCAAGGCAGCTTCCTGGGCTCCTCTTTATTGTCATTCTTATCCCTCCATCACATTTTCAGAGATAAAGGAGTTTATAATCTTTGCTGCAAATGGGTCAAAATTTGAGGTACGTAAGATCCTGCAGCCAGAAAAACATTATGGACCCAGTCCAGCTAAAGCAAGTTATGATTGACAGTGCAAACCTATACATCTCTACTTGGAAGTAGACACGACTCTACTGTTGAGTGCAGTGGGACTTAACTGCCATGTACATGTACGGGACTAATTGCAGCCTAAGTCCCCTTTAAACCAAGGGGATGTAAAATGAATCACAACTACGGTAACTTGTTCTGTTGGTTTCATAGGATCATAGAGTTGGAAGGAGCAACTTTAGGTGAAGTAGAGCCCATATTTTAATTCCCTGCCAACCAACTCTGTTAATAATAAAGTAGCTCTCGGGTTTCAAAATGTGTGTGTGTGTGTGTGTGTGTGTAGGACAGTAGTGGGCAGAAGGTAGCTCTGTCTAGATGTACTGGTAGACAGCAGCGGCTGGTGGCTCCAATGTCAGTAGGATGGTGTACCCACTCGGGGTTTCAGTCTGAACTTTAAAGGAGCTATACATAGTGCTGAACTGATTTGGAGGGTAGGGTTCAGTGCCATGGATAGCTCTTTAAAAGTTCAGACCAAAACCCGGAGTGGATACACTGCCCCACTGACATTGGTGCCACCAGCCTCTACTGCTGGTAGATCCCTGGGTAATTTGCAATAGATCAGCAAGGGCTTTTGACCCTCTTTCTTTTTTTTACAAATAGCAGCAACAAAATGACTCCTACTCCCATCCTAAATTATACTGCTGAATGTTTAGGGCAAAAAGGACTGTGTGTGGAAGGACTGTGAGCTCCATTCAGTTCTTTTTTTTTTTTTTAATTTAATTTATTTATTTTTAAATGAACACACATACAAAAAGAAAATAAACACACAAATCCATATAACTACAAAGTGCACCCGTCACCACGGGGCCAAAAAAATATAAATCTATCCACATAATCCATTATTCATCTATATTCCAAAAATACATCATATCTTGACATGGCTTTCCATTCAGTTCTGATACTCAAAATAAATTCCTGGGCTCAGAATTCTTCAATTCTTTTGTACCGGTCTCTGGTTGATGGATCTCAGGTTTCTGGTAAAAAGCAAGGAAGATCCCGCAAGACTGAAGTCTGCTCACCTCCAGGGTAGATGTGAACTTTCTCTGTCTTTAACATATTTCTCCTTGGGAATAGAAAATCATAGTCACCAGTGATCGGATCCCTCTCTTAAATGAAGTCCTATGGCACTGACACACATAATAGCTAATGTGTTACCCACTCACTGTAATTTGGGAGTGCTGCATTGGGGGGGGGGATAATGTCAGGGTCAGAGCAGTTCACATGAAATTGTGCTGCAAGCCTCTCAGTTAAATATCTCCTGTGATATTTGCCTGGGCATTGTAAGGAAGCCATTGCTACATTAACCGCATGGAAGCGTTCAGAAAATGCATAGTTTTAATATATAATCCCTATTGTATTCTGGGGTGCCTGGTGAGTTCTCCAATGGCTTTACCTCATGCTCATAACCTTTGAGATACTACCTTTTTCATCATTAGATGTATTACATGGTTTCATAGTCATCTCCAGAAAATCTCTCACATTCTTACGGTAATTCAGTAACCTGATTGCCAGAAGCTCATTTTCCAACTAAGTGATAGACACGGCACTTTGGAAGGAAGCCCAGTCTCTGCAGACTGAAGGGTGCGTGTGCTTTGCCAAAATATCTGAGGGGTTTCTTTTCACTGAGGCATGAATGATTGTCATTTCCACTGTACAGATCAGGGAAGATGCTTGTTTCAGAGCTGGATCCTGTGGCAGTACTGCAACACTGCAAGCTAAGACTGGATTCACATGACCAATTTTTACCCACCCCAATGGGATCATCTTGAAACAGAGTTGAATGTGGGAAACCAACCTGCAGTGGAGCTCTGCGGTCACCATGCTAGTGTACCCTGTGGATTCTACCACTCTTTCAAAAACTCACACTTGACTGGGTTCAGATAAGACAATAACCCACACTCAAGGGTCGAGTATGGGTTGAGTGTGGGTTGAACTGTGGGTTGTTGTTGAAAAGTGGGTTATCATGTTGTCTGAACCCAGCCAAGATAACAAACCATGGTGAACAACCCACAGTTCACAACCCAACAACAAACTATGGGTTCTCTTCATGGGTTGTTTGCGGTTAACAAGCCATGGCTGGTTAGCGCACATGGATTCAGACAACACAATAATCCACAGTTCAATGACAGCCCACACTCAACCTGTACTCAACCCTTGAGTGTGGGTTATCGTGTTGTCTGAACCCAGTCACTGTGGGAGGGATGATATGATTCTGAATGAATCAATTAAGGTTTGCTTCCCATATTACAGATACAATACCGGAGAAACCAGTGCCCAGGAGCACACATTTGCCAGTTACAGCACCCATGCATGTGTTATTACTCTTCTTAAAACATTATAGAAGATATGTGGTTGATACAGTGTGGGAATGCAGGGACTTGTCATTTACTGTAATTTATGAACCAGCCGCTTGTGTTATTTTAAATGTAAGTAGTAGAATGCTGAACTGAATATTCTCCCATTTCAATTTTAGGGTACAAAACAGCAGTTTCAGTGGGGTAGAAAGTTTTCTTCCAAAACATTTTGGTTGTGCAAATATTCACCTTTTCCATCCTTGTTTTTTGGGTTTTTTTAATTAATAAAATATTTTATTAAATTTTCATGTGAGTAATACAAATTCAAACAAACAGCAACAAAGAAACCCAAAAGACGGCCTTCTCCTTGTCCCTTCAGCCAGAGCAGCTAGACTAGTGGGGACTAGGAAGAGGGCCTTTTCTGTGGTGGCCCCCATACTGTGGAACTCTCTCCCGAGTGACCTCCGCCATGCCCCCTCTCTGTTGAGCTTCCGCCACTCACTAAAAACATGGTTATTCAGGCGGGAATATGGGGTGGGTTAAGATTTTAAAAGTTATACTGTTCTATACTGTTTTAAATATGTTTTATATCATGTATTTTAAATGTATTTTATCATGTTGTACATCGCCCAGAGTGGCTGGTTTGCCGGCCAGATGGGCGATCCAGAAATACAACAAATAAATAAATAAATAAATAAGGAAACACATGCCACTCTTTCCTGTAGCTGTTGCTACAGAGCAATCCAAAGGTGGTGTGTGAAGCAGAACACAAGGCTGAGGGGGGCCACCACATCCAAAGTTCTGCTGGGCTTATGCCAGCAGGGTGGAAGATGGGGAGGGGGCTGTAGGGAAAAAAAGTATGCCTGCTGCAGCTCCAGGGTTGGCATACCTTTTCTCCTGTTTCAGGGGCATGGGTGTTGGGGGAATGGGAGGGAACTGGATCCAGAAGATCCAAAGCCTCCCTGGCTCCCCCAATCTCCCCAGCATGCCCCTGGAACATCCCACATTTGCCAGTACTGCCACCCACACAGAGGCCATAGGATTGCAGCCTCATGCAGCATTTTTCACCCATGGGTGTCACATGGGTGATTCCTGCCGGGAGTGGAATGATGATATGACACAACTCTACACAGCCAATCAGATTTAGTTATGTGATGACATAACTGAGGATAAGTGATGTAAATGACTATAAATGATTTTTATTTATTTATTTATTTATTTATTGGCAAGGAGTGCTGAAGATGCTGATGAAAAACCGAATTGGTTTGGATCAGCTCTAATAATAATAATAACAACAACAACAACAACAACAACAACTTGTTATATTATTTTTACCTACTTCTTTAAATTAAAATATGAAAAAAATGCTACTTTGCATGTTCTTATTCATTTTTATTACACTTTGGAAGTCTACCTCTTATTTAAACAAGACCATCACTGATTTTAATCTAAAAGCCAATGAGCTTCCTGGCAAAGAAAGTCACTGGCTACATTGCTGTTACTGTGATGGACTAAGATCTGGAGGGGTTGCTTTATCCATCCTACGCTGTTGCTGAGTGTGCAATATAGTCAAACCAATGAGAGGGAGAACTCCAGTGTGGAATGAAGTTGCTTCCAAATACTAATGTACTCAATTAAACCTCCTTCAGGAAGGTACCTCAGGAGGAATAAGAGGTTCTGCCAAGAGAAAACTGGAATGGGAAATGTGTGGTGTTTGTGTGTGTGTGTGTGTGTCTGTGTGTGTATGAGTGTGCAAGTGCGGACAATGTCAGGCATGCAGTAGGATGTCAGCTGTTGTTCAGATGAAATCTCATCCAGCAGGCATCAAAAAGAATCCCCTGCTTCTAACTGCTATTTAAGTTCTACTGAGTCAGCCTGTTTATGTCTCTCCCAGTTCCACACAACTTCCTCCTCCTGTACCAGCTGTCAGTGCATCAGTGGAATAAATTATTGCATTACGACTTTCTTAATGTCATAGTCTTGATGACTTATTCTTAATGTGTGCAGCCACATTGACATTTGTACTGATTTTTATACATCTTCCAAAATGTAACACAAGAAGGATGAGCTGGAGGTAGGGATTGAGTAGGATAGCAAATGTCATATAGATACACAACAGGCTATATTACATTGCCATAAGAAATGTTGAACAATTTTGCTTAAGGCACCCATTTCTTTTAGCTGAAACCTGTTCTAATGTGATGCCAATGCAGTAGTAACGTGTGTGTATGTGTGTATGTGTATATCATCCCAACCAGTTTTTGGGCACAGTCTCACCATTGAAAGGAATGGGATTTAAGTTAATCACTAACTTGTTCTGTTGATTTCAGTGGGGCTTAGGCTCAAACTACACATCACGCATACGTGAATATGTGTAACAGATCCTGATGGCTGTTTCTAGAACATTAAAAATCCACTCACAGTGCAAATTTGAGCAGGGAAATGGTCAGCAGGGAGAGGGTTAAATGCTTCCTCCCCCACTTGCTTCTCTGCTTCTGAATGTCTCCACTGGCTTTGCACTTAAAAGGTTTTGCATCTAAAAGAGCTGATGGGCTACCATTACTTGTATGAGGGTGGCTCTTCAGATGGTGTGTCAGCTATGGCCTCTCCTGGGTAGGGATAGTAACCTCAAGACTGGATTACTGCAATGCACTCTACGTGCAGCTGCCACCCTTAAGGCTGGTCCGGAAGCTGGAGCTAGTGCAGAATGCAGCAGCTTGGCTGTTGTCAGGAGCTGACACTTGTTTTGCATGCAATTCCCTTGCTGAGGGAACTGCACTGGCTACCTATTCACTAAGGAGCCAGGTATTCGTGTATAAACCTCTAAACAACTTGGAACCAAGAAACCCGATAGAGCGCCTTTTCCCTTATCAACCTGCCTGGTCACTGAGGTCATCAGATGGCATGCTCCTGCTGGTTCCACATGGACCTATGGGCTGATTGTTGTCCACACGGAGAAGAGCCTTTAGTGTGGTGGCCCCCTTTCCCTGCCTCTGGAGGTCAGGCAGGCACCAACATTGTGTTGTTTTCGGCGCCTCCTGAAAGCATCTTTATTTTAAGAAGCCTTCCTTGATTGACCAGCCACAATTTTTTTCTGGTACTCTTAAAAAAAAATTAATATGTTATTTTATTCTTTTTATCTTTTATTGTTCACTGCTCTGAAATCTGTTTCGATGTGGAGCAGTATATACGTAAATGTTGTAAAGAAAGAAATAAAATAAATAAATGAAGCTGATTGGTGGGAGATTCAGGACAGACAAAAGGAAGTACTTCTTCACACAGCACAAAGTTAAATTGCGGGATTCACTTTCACAAGATATAGTGATGGCCACTGATTTGGACGGCTTTAAAAGGGGATTGGACAAATTCATGAAAGATAAGGCTATTAACGGCTACTAGTCCTGATGGTTATATGCTGCGTCCAGTATTGGAGGCAGTATGCCTAGGTACACTAGTTGCAGCTGGCTGGCCACTGTGTGAACAGAATGCTGGATTAGATGGACCCTTGGTCTGATCCAGCATGGCTCTTCTTATGTTTGCACAACATTTGCATATGCTATTTCTCTGTGTGTGTGTGTGCGTGCGTGTGCGCGTGCAAATTTAGAAATAATTACTATAATTTAAATAGAAATACAATATATCTGATCATAGCGGGGAACACTGTGACCAGGTGACCTCTGTGCCTGCTCATTCAGCTGTTGTCTAGATACTATCTGTTGATGAGCAACTTCAGGGCCCCTGAGGCTCTCCTTCCCTTCTTATGGGTCTCTGTCTTTAAACCAGACTTGGAAGAATGCTTTCAAATAGAGGACTGTCCTTTGACAGCCCTTCAAACAGAGCACTATCCTCTGTTAAGTAGGACACATGGCCACCCTAACTGTACATGTGATGTGCAGTTTAGGCTTTAGCCACGACTAGCTGTAGTAGCTGTATTGACACCATGAGCTTTAGTGAAATAGTTTTACAGGTTCTCTCAGCATTACAACACACCTATATATAAATGGATGGGGCCTTGAGGCAAGGGATAGGTATACATATATGTTTTTACACTTTAAAAACACACACCCTCAATGCAACTGTATCATGAAATACAACAAACGCTCACATACTCCTTCTGTCACTAGAATCCATGGAACCAACACAGTGCATCTCTCAACCCCGTTTATTGGTTATGCTGCTCCACTGTGGCACTTTGCTTTTAATGCCATGGAGGTCAATCAGAGGACAGCTGAAATGCCTGCAGCAGGAACAGGAGCAGGTGACAGGATCTATTAATTCACAGCCAATCCATAACTATGCAGTTTGAAAGTCAGAGCTTCTGCACAACCTGCTTTGCAGGACCCAAAGTGTGGCTTTAGAAGAAATGTTGGCCAGGAGGACGCAACAGGGCTCGGCAAGACATGCCATCCACAAGCAAAGCAAGCCCAACGTTTGAGCAATTTTTTTCTGTTCCCAAGTGGTCCCATTTTTCAGAAAGGTACTTTTCTGGCCCACACACAAAATCATCATCATCATCATCATCATCATCATCATCATCATCATCATCCCTCCTTTTCCATAGTTCTGGGACTCAAGGCGGCTTTACAACATTAAAACTTGTACAATTAAAACATACAAATAGAAACATACAAAAGTTAAAAATATAATTAAATCAGCTATAATATTAAAATTATATAGAATATCAAAGTTAAAATAGCAACAACAATGTAAACAGTGCAATCCATCACATTCTCACAGGTCCAGACTATTCCCAAAGGCCTGCCAGAACAAAAAAAGTTTTTGCCTGCCGCCAGAAACATACCAAGGAGGGCACCATTCTAGCCTCCCTGGGAAGGGAATTCCAGAGCATTGGGGCAGCCACCGAGAAGGCCCTCTGCCGAGTTCCTGCCAGGAGTCCCTGAGATGGTGGCGGAACTGACAGAAGTGCCTTCCCTGAAGATCTCAGGGTATGGGCAGGCTCATTCCAAATGCAGGAAGGGAAGCTGTTCCCCACTGAAACATAGAAGTCAGACCGTTGGTCCATTTATCTTAGGATCATCTATAGTGGGATGCAGAACCTCTTTCAACCTAAGGGCCAAATTCCATTTCAGAGAAGCTTTTGGGGGCTGCATTTCAGTGGTGGGCAGGGCCAAAAGCAAAAAGGGTGAGGCCAAAATACCAGCATATTTTAGCTTAAAGCTCTTAGTACCAGTAACTGAGCCTTAGGAGAGGCATTTCAACCTTTTAGAATGGGGAAACAGCTGCAAAGAAGGCAGGAAACCACCACATGATTGGTGGTTGGGGCAAAGGGGTGTGGCCATCCGGGAAATGCTGGAAGGCTGGATTGGGACCTCAGGCCTGAGGTTCTGCACCCTGGGTCTACATGAGCCTTCCCCAACCTGGTGTTGCACTGCAACTACCATCATCCTCGGTCAGCATGATGCCATGCTGGCCAAAGGTGCTGGGAATTATAGTCCAACACAACTGGAGGACACCAGGTTGGGAAAACTGGTTGACACTGACTGGGTGGGTTCAGACAACACAATAACTCACACTCAAGGGTTGTGTATGTGTTGTGGTATGGGTTGATTCATGATTTTGATAAGAGTGGAAGAGCCTAGGGCTATCGTACCCCTGTCATGCAGAACTATGGGGTTCTCAGTACAGGCCTGACCCTGCTAGCTCCACGCTCAGAGTGACCAGTAGGAATTCGAGCCAACCTGCTAAAAAATGGTTGTCTGAAACACCATGAGAGCATGTTTTGTTTTGGTTGTATGCGTTCATGTTACAATCCATGGTTTTTAGCTCGCTGGTTCAGCCTAACCCTCACATGCTAAAGAATAGGACTAGAGGCTTATCAGAGGTTCCTTCAACTGGGAGAGTAAGACGGGTACCACGGGCTGACGGGCCTGCTCTTCAATTTTTTATTAAGCTTGGATTAGGAGTCAGGAATGCACGCGATCAACAAAGCTGGGTGAGCCAGCAAACTCGATAAGAACAAATGTGACCTGAAGGCGGAGCGCGGGCCAACAACGAGAAATTTATGGATAATGCCAAGTCTGCACCTATGAAGGAACCAAATTGTACGTGGGGGACACTGGCTCAACAAACTACAGTGAACGGATCTTGAATTGTGGTAGATCACAAACGATTCAGCATGCGTTGGCTGAAAGATGCAATGTTTGGGTTATTATGAAGATATCCAAATCGCGGAGTGTAATTCCCTTCATGGTTAGGCTAATCTTGAAGCGTCCCTGGGCACCTCCTTTAAGTAGACTAGACAACTGGAGAGGTTCGAGGAGCAACAAGATATAAAGGACTGGAAACAAGCCCATGAGGAAGCTAAAGAACATGTTAACTCAAAGAGGAACGAGGGGGATTGATCGCACTCTTCCATTGAAGGGATTCAACAGAAGGCAAAGATTCTCCCTGCAACATATGGCTCAGTTACAGAACCTATTCAAACAAGAAAAATTCCTACTGTCAGAGAATAAGACATTTTATTTATCTTATTAATTATAGCTTTGATACCCCTGCCTTTTTTTTACCTGCAAGGAACCCACGGCATCTACTACAAATAGTGCCTTCCTCCTCCTCTCTCCATTTTATCCTCACAACAACCCTGTGAGGTAGGTTAGGCTGAGAGGCAGTGACTGGCCCAAAGTTTATCATGTTTTCTGAAACCAGACTGTGGCTCTTCGGGATTTTAGACAGGTGTGTTTTCTAGTCCTGTTTGGAGAAGCCAAAGATTGAACCAGGAACATGTGCATGTGCTCTGTCACTGAGCTATGTTCCTTTCCCTTTATTCCATGCTGCTACCCTTCCTAAGCCCCAGACACAACTTGATTTTAATTTTTAACATGCATGTGCCTTCCACTTTCATTTCAAGCATACCGGAGAACCAGTGTGGTGCAGTGACTAACATGTTAGGCCTGGATGAAGGATTCACGTCTACTCAGCCAAGGCTTCATAATGATCCCACAACCAGCCCAGGATGAAAGGCATCCAATAGGTGTAGCAAACACACTGGTTTGCATGCAGACATAATGCCAAACCATAGTTTGGGTTTATTTGAATAAGGCTGGGGAACCCTTGGCCCCATGCCATACCATCTCACTTTCCCTCTCATTTGGTGATTCCCTGCTGCTTGATCCTAGTTCGACGCAAACCATAGTGGCAATTTTTATGTGAAGGGGTATGCATCATGTGAACCCCCACCTGCAGTCTGAAGTGGTACAGCCCAGACACAGGTTTCTCACTTCAGCGGCACCTGGGCCACTATGATGCCTCCAACTGCCTCCATCACTCTAGCTTGGCCCTATAATTAAGGCTGACTAAAAAGAAATCACTCCCTACTGAATTAGATTGTAATTGTACTCTTCTAAGTTGAACAACAAAACAAACATATATAGGGCTGTATCCGATGGTAATTTTCCACAGTGGAAAGTGCTTCCCACACATGCAAGTCATGTCCCCCCCCCGATTTTCGCGGATCCCCCTACCTACTGCAGCCTTCCGCACCATAACACACTCTGTTCCAGAGGGTCTCCCATCCTTCAGAAGCAGTTTTTCAGGAGGGATGGGGGGGCTTACGTGGGTAGGGCAGGTCAACAAAAACAGGTGCCCCGACTTACAAGGGCAGAAGCACTTTTCACTTAGGCGAAGTCACCACTGGATACAACTCATAATGTAAACAGAATGTAAAAGAAGGACTTCATTCCAAGCACATTGGATTTAGTGGAAGTGAAATGAGAACTTAAGGATCTAATGTTGAATGTAATGTTTCTGCCTGATTTTGAATGTATTTCTGCGGTATAGAAATAAGCTCTACAGCCAATGCTGTTGGCTGAATTGTGTAGAATTGATACAATTCAACGAAAAATATTGCCTGTAGAGCTTCTTAACAACCCTCTTGACTCACTGTGAATAAACCCTTTGGGAGCCATGCAAGGGGAAGAGTAATCAGTACTTAGTCATCAGGGAGAAAATATGCCTCAGCTGAAGATCAAGCTGGTATTTTAATTCCATGAACCTTCTCTAGGGAGTTTCTCTCATGTAAACATTGCAAATGTTTAGTTGTAGTGACAAAGTTATTACTTGGATGAGAGACCCCTCCTCTAGTTTCCTGCATTGAGCAGGGGGTTGGACTCGATAGCCTTGTAGTCTCCTTCCAACTCTATGGTAAGGGACAAGCGCTTTCTCAGGTGTCCTAGTCCCAAGTTGTTTAGGGCTTCGTATACTACTACCAGAACCTTAAACCTGGCCTGGTAGCGAATAGGCAGCCAATGCAGTCTTCCTTTGACCAGTAAGCATCCCAAAGCTATAAGCTTCCAGGATTGGTGAACACCCACCCCTTCCCCATGCATGCTTCCTTGCCGAGGAACTTCACACAATTTCTTTCCAAGTGAAGCAAGAGCTGGGGCTTCAGCAAGGCCTCCAGCTTAACTCTTCTTCGTGGCATTCCATTTGTTTGAGACACAGTGGATGTGATCTTAATTTAATTTGGAGAGGGCAATTAACAGTCATTATCTTGAAAATGTAAATACTGCCCAGAGAGCAGTATTGGGCAGTATAGAAATGAAATAAATAGATCCAGCATGGCATAGTGGTTGTAGTGTTAGACTGGGACTTGGGAGATCCGAGTTCTAGTCCCCACTCAGCCATGAAACTCACTGGATAACTTTGGGCCAGTCACTGACTCTCAGCCTAACCTACCTCACAAGGTTGTTGTGAGGATAAAATGGAGAGGAGGAGGAGGATTATGTAAGCTGCCTTGGGGGAAAAGGCAGGATATAAATATATAATAAATAAATGAAATAAATAAATAGCAGCCATGGGGTGGCGGTGGGGGTTGAGTGGCAACTGCAGGGGGTAGGATAGGAGAGTTGAACAGCAAGTGAAAAAGTGCTGAGAATTGCCACATTTACCCTTTTTATTCCAATTTGCAGCATTTTGATGAAATCTACTGTTGAACTTTTTTTTCAGGCTTGTCAAAGAGGCACAGTGCCTTTCCTTGGTTTGGTGAAGTTCTGAGTTATTAAGGTTTTCTGTGGAGGACCAAACCCGGTCCTTGGCGCGAGTTCAGCATTTAATGGGTTAACTGGCACTGAGAAAATGCCTTCTGCGTGGCTCCTGTGCTCTTTAGACACAGCCGCTACCATTGAATGACATGGAATCGCACTGAGGTCAAAGAACAGACTTTTTTTTACTATACAGCTAATGGAGCGGAACTAATAGACTACCAGGAATTTCACACTATAAACAGAACAGTTCGTAAAAATCACCGAAGCGGAAAGCTTCAATCCACAGTCACTAGAGGCTTGGCGTATTACAGAGAAGGATAACTTCACATCAGAGAATCTGACTTACGGACTTAGCGTAGCGATCTATGTTGCTGGTCTCCGGGCGCCTGCCCGGGGTTGGAAGCTACTGGGGCCTGACCGGAGCCAGGGACCTGATCCATGCAGACCTGCACCTTGTTCCCAACAGCCCTTTGTCCTTTGGCACGTATCTTTTCTACCCCCTTATGCCCCCTCCCCGCCCCCGATGACCAGGTGGGCTGGGTCCTCCCCGCGGGGTGGTGGCGTCTCTTGGTGCTGGCACCTCCTGGATACTTTGGGGTACCTTGGGGTACTTTGTAGCTCTTTGAGACTGCGCCCCCCACCCCCTCCGGAATGTTATGTGCCCTATTGTGCAGATGTGGATTGTGTCTCAGTCTGCCCAGAACTGTGTCTCCTATGCCCCGGTGGGGATTATGCAGCCAGATGGAGACAGCGGAAAGGGAAAAACATGTCAGGGTTCCATGTGTCAGGGTTCATGTGTGCTCAGGCTTTCTCTCCACATTTTCCTTCTTCATTCAAGTATTACAGTTTTCCTTCCCCATTAAAGCCTATGGCAGCAACTGCTGGCAAATTTATATTGTGCGTGCTCAGTTTCATTCTGAAGCTAGAATGCTGCCAGTACTCCAATATTTTCAAAGGGTTGTGTTGCAGAGGAAATCCACTGTATTCTATGTGCCATGCCTATTCCTTGAGTTATTGAATGTGACCTCACAAGGTCAGGCTACACAGTACTACACAAATTGGGATCCCAGCGTGGGTAGTGAGTAGTAAGGGGACTTTAACCCTTTGGCCCCCCACTGTGGTCCCAGTCCGGATCAGCAACCCCCCCCTGCCCCACACCTCGAATTTACCTTGCCAAAAAGGCATCCAATTGTAATGTAAATTGCAGGCACAGGCCAAGCCCCTTACCACCCTGCTCTAGAGTCCTGATCCATATTTGGTCCCATGCACTCACTTTTTGAGTAAAAAAGGAAAAAGTAAACTAGCTACATCTGTGGATAAAACATGTAGTTTTATCCTCAGGGCTCATACCACCTTTCCAAAAGCAGAAATGCAGCACAAGGGCCCCAATCCCTGATCTTCCTTTCCATGTGGTAGGTAAAGGAAATATGGGGATTGGGGCAGAATGGCGCTCTGATTGCTGTTCTTTTCTGTGTGGTAGGGAAAGGACATGCAAAGATCGCCTCTCACACTTGGGAGTATTACACTGAACACAGGGATTTACATTGTAGGTGTGCTTAATAACATGGGAAGATTGTGAGAATCTAGCCCTATTCAGTCATTCTGCTCATGTGTAAGTTTTACACAGAAGGAAGGGGAGGAGTGGGAATGAGTCCACTAGCTCTCCTCCACCCGCTGTGCTGTATTTGTTGCTCTCTACACATGGAGGCAACTGTCCACAAAGAAGAGGCTCCTCTGTCCATGGAAATTCTCCCTGGGATTTCAGAATCCTGATTTATTTATTTATTTATTTATTTATTTATTATATTTTTTAATCGCCCATCTGGCCGGTCACCCGGCCACCCTGGGCGATGTACAATTAAAATACAGTAAAACACAATAAAATATAATGATTAAAACAAAATAAAAATTCTTATTAAAAACCTAACCCACCCCATATTCCCGCCTGAACAGCCATGTTTTTAATGCACGGCGGAAGCTCATCACGGAGGGGGCATGGCGAAGGTCACTAGGGAGGGAGTTCCATAATGTGGGGGCCGCCACAGAGAAGGCCCTCTTCCTAGTCCCCACCAGCCTGGCTGCTCTGGCTGATGGGATAAGGAGAAGGCCGTCCGTGGCAGACCTTGTTGAGCGGCCTACTTGATGTTGCTGGAGGCGCTCCTTGAGATAAGCTGGGCCGGAGCCGTGTAGGGTTTTAAAGGTCAAAACCAACACCTTGAATTCGGCTCGGCAAGCAACTGGTAGCCAGTGCAAATCCCTCAGCACTGGCGTGATGTGATCACGCCGGCGGCTGTCCTTAATCAGGCGAGCCGCCGCGTTCTGTACCAGCTGAAGCTTCCGGACCGTCTTCAAGGGTAACCCCACGTAGAGCGCATTACAGTAGTCTAGGCGAGAGGAGACCAAGGCATGAACCACTGATGGGAGCAGGTGATTAGGAAGGTAGGGGCGCAGCTGCCGTATCAGATGGAGTTGATACAGCACTGCCCGGCTCACAGCTGCCACCTGAGCCTCCATGGACAGCTGGGAGTCTAGAATGACCCCCAAGCTGCGGACCTGGTCCTTCAGGGGTAGATGTACCCCATTCAGCACCAGGTCAACATCCCCTAACCTTCCCTTGTCCCCCACCAGAAGTACCTCGGTCTTGTCGGGGTTCAGTTTCAGCATGTTCCTTCCCATCCAGCCAGCCACTGACTCCAGGCACTTGGACAGGGTCTCAACGGCCAACCTCGGTGAGGACTTAAAACAGAGGTAGAGCTGCGTGTCATCCGCATACTGATGACACTGCACCCCAAACCTCCTGATGATAGCTCCCAGCGGCTTGAGGTAGATGTTGAATAACATCGGGGAGAGGATGGAACCCTGCGGCACTCCACAAGTGAGCAGCCGAGGGTCCGAAGCCTCTTCCCCGAGAACTACCCTCTGATACCTTCCAGAGAGGAAGGACCGGAACCACTGCAATACAGTGCCTCCCAAGCACAACCCCTCCAGACGGTCCAGGAGGATACCGTGGTCAACGGTATCAAAAGCCGCCGAGAGATCGAGGAGGACTAGAAAGGAGCATTCGCCCCTATCCAAAGCCCTCCTCATATCATCCACCAAGGCGACCAAGGCCGTCTCTGTCCCATGTCCAGACCTGAAGCCCGACTGGCACGGATCTAAATAATCGGCTTCATCCAAGTGTGCCTTCAACTGAGCACCCACCACCCGCTCGATCACCTTGCCCAGAAATGGTAAATTGGAGACTGGGCGAAAGTTGTTTAAATCCTGGGGATCCAAGGAGGGCTTCTTTAGAAGCGGTCTTATTACTGCCACCTTGAGGGCTGATGGCAGCACTCCCTCCTCGAGGGAGGCATTCACCACCGCCTTGATCCCCTCACCCAGTCTCTCCCTACAGCTCATGATGAGCCAGGACGGGCAAGGGTCAAGCAAGCAGGTGGTCGGCCTCACAGATGAAAGCACCTTGTCCACTTCATCAGAAGGAAGAAGCCGAAACCGATCCCACAAAACCGGTCTGCCATTGGCCTCCTCCCGCTCACTCCCTGTGTCCACGACGTACGATATCCCACTCCTAATCCGATCGATTTTATCTGCGAAGTGCTTCGCTAAAGCCTCACAGGAGGCTTTTGACTGTTCCAGTGGGTCCGGAGCAACTGGACCGACCAGACTCCGGACCACTTGGAACAGCCTCCTGGGGCAGCACTCCGCAGACGCAATGGAGGCAGCATAGAAATTCTTTTTTGCTGCCTTCACCGCCACCCGGTAGGCTGAAGATGCAGCTCTAACCCGTGTTCGATCGTCTTCGGAGCGGGAATTTTGCCATCGGCGCTCTAGCCTTCTCACCTCTTGTTTCAGAGCTCGCAGCGACGGAGTGAACCATGGCGCCGCGCGAGCTTTGTTTAGGCGAAGAGGGCGCTTCGGGGCAACTCGGTCTAATGCCCTGGTGATTGCAGCATTCCAGTCATCCACCAGGGTCTCGACCGAGCTACCGTTTGTGTGCTCCAATTCCCCAAGCGCGTTCAGGAATCCATCCGGATCCATAAGACGCCTGGGGAGGACCATCCTAATAGGTCCCTCACCCCTGCCGAGGGGTTGTGGCACCGAGAAATCCAACCCCACCAGATAGTGATCTGACCATGACAAGGGGGTGGTGGATATACCCCCGATTTCCAGATCATTTCCCCCCTCTCCAGAAACAAAAACCAAGTCCAGCGCATGACCGGCTACATGGGTAGGTCCAGTTAATACAGGGTGCAGCTCCCAGGAAGCCATGGTCTCCATGAAGTCCCGAGGTGCCCCCGTGAGGGCAGCCCCCGAATGCACGTTAAAGTCCCCCAACACCAATAGCCTGGGGGACAAGACACGCACATCAGAGACCACCTCCAGCACCTCGGCCAGGGAGTCTGTCGTGCAGCGGGGTGGATGGTACACGAGCAGAATCCCCAGACTGCCCTTGGGACCCAACCTCCAGTACATGCACTCAATAAACTTGGTCTCCTGGAGAGGGAGTCTGGTGAGGACCAAGGACTCCCGGTAGATAACAGCCACTCCCCCTCCCCGTCCCCCAACCCTTGGCTGCTGGGCACTTGCTGATGCTTGACATAAGTAGTTTTGGGGCTCATGCTTTTTTCTGGGGGCTGCTTTTTTTAGTCCAATACATTCCGATGGCCATTCGGTTTACAACGGGATATTATAGCCATTAGGAAGGAGAGGCCATTCCAAAACAAGGGTAGTGGCAGTGGGATGCATTGGGATACTTGTAGGTTCTCCTCCAGTTCATCATGAAGAATATTGGGGCTCTTGCTTTTTCCTGGGGGCCTGCTTGTCTCCATCCAATGCATTCCTATGGCCATTCCAAGGGACCTCTGAACAGTATGGCCACGCACATTCCAATGGAGCATGCATCACATGAGGATTCTTGGGATGTTTGGGGGATAGTAATTCTGTCACCAGTGAGCTGTTTTGGGGCTCCTCCTAGTTTCTGTGGGGCTGCTTGTCTCTGTCCAATGCATTCCTATGGCCATTCAGAAGGACATCTGAGTATTATGGCCAGACACAAGGAGGGGCCATTCCTATAAAACATGCGTCAGATAATGACTCTTGGGATGTTGGTGGGTACTGACTCTGTCACCAGTGAGCAATTTGGGGTCTCCTGCTTTTTCTGTGGCGCTGCTCGTCTCAGTCCAATGTATTCCCAAGGCCATTCTGAAGGACACATGAATACTGAGGCCATGCGGAAGGAGGGGCCTCCATGTGGAAGGAGGGGCATCCTGTGGATCATGCATCAAGAAGTGACTCTTGGGATGTTTGGAGGTACTTACTTTATCACCTGTGAGCAGTTTTGGCAGTCCTGCTCTTTTCTGTGGGGTTGCTTGTCTCAGTCTAATGTACTCCTATCGCCATTTGGAATGACACCTGAATTTTATGGCCATGTGGAAAAAGGGGCCATTTCTGTGGAGCATGCATCAAGACAAATAGTGACTTTTGTGATATTTGGGGATACTAACTTTATCACCTGTGGGCAGTTTGGGGGCTCCCGGTATCATTCCAATATATTCCTATGGCCATTTGGAATGATACCTGAATGTTAGGGCCCTCTGGAAGGAAGGGCCATTCCTATGGAGCATTCATCAAACAGTGACTCTCAGGATGTTTCGGGAACTCTGGGGGAAAGTGACCATGTTATACTTGAGTTCTTGATTCTAAAGGAAGCAAAAGCTGAGTGTAGCCAAACGCGTACCCTGGATTTTAGGAAAGCCAATTTTAACAAACTCAGAACAATGATAAGTAAGGTCCCATGGCAAGCGACTCTAATGAGAAAAGGAGCCCAGGATGGGTGGGAGTTTTTAAAAAAGGAAATTTTAAAGGCACAATTGCAAACAATTCCCACAAGGAAAAAAAGGCAGAGAGCAACAGAAGAAGCCAATGTGGCTTCACAATAAACTCAAAGATGACCTGAAAACAAAAAAGGACACGGATAGGAAGTGGAAGGAAGGCCAGGCTGCAAGGGAAGAGTACAGGCAGGTAGCACAGAACTGCAGGAATTGGGTCAGGAAGGCTAAAGCTGAGAATGAGCTAAGGTTAGCGAGAGATGCTAAAAAGAACAAGAAAACTTTCTTCAGATACATGCATAGTAAAAGACAGAGGAAAGAAATGGTGATTCAACTACACAATGAGGATGGCAAATTGATAACAGAAGACAAAGAAAAGGCAGAAGTGTTCAATTCCTACTTCGGCTCGGTCTTCTCCCAAAAGAGGATCTATGACCCCCCTGGCAAACCTGAAGTGCAGACTGAAGGGGCAGGATTGCAGCTTGAGATTGATAGGCAAATGGTCAAGGAGCACCTGATTACTCTGAACGAGTTTAAATCTCCAGGGCCTGATGAGCTGCATCCTAGAGTAATAAAGAAACTGGCAGAAGAACTCTCAGAGCCACAGTCTATTATCTTTGAGAAATCATGGAGGACAGGTGAAGTGCCAGTCTGCCAGATGACTGGAAGAGGGCAAATGTTGTTCCCATCTTCAAAATAAGCCAGTCAGTCTGACATCAATCCCTGGGAAAATTTTGGAGCAGATTATAAAAAAGTCAGTCTGCAAGCACCTTGAAAACAATGCAGTGATTACTACAAGCCAGCATGGATTTGTCAAGAACAAATCCTGCCAGACTAATCTGATCTCATTTTTTGTTTTTGAATTTTTTAATTGAATTTTCCAAAACAACATTTGGCTTCCGCCTCATTGTCTGACAAACAATACCAATCCTTATCCAATATATAAGTTTCTTCTATTTTCACATAATGAATTTCTATCACACCCATCTTCAGAAATCAAAACCAAAAGTTATTAAGTCACTTTCCCACCTCCCCAAGAAGTCCACCAGAGGTTTCCAGTCTTTCTTGAATGAAGTTAAAAAATTTTCTCTAATTAAGCAAGTCAATTTTGCCATCTCTGCTAAGTCCAACATTTTCAACAACCAGTCTTCTATAGTTGGTATAGTTGCTTCTTTCCATTTTTGAGCATAGATTATTCTTGCTGCCGTCATCATATATTGTAGTAATGTTCCATAGTCTTTCTCAAGTTGCAAGTCTATTATACCCAATAAAAACATTTCTGGTTTCAGTTTAATATTCGCTTTTAAAATCTTTTGTATCCATGTGTGTATTTGTACCCAATATGTTTTCACTTTTTTACATGTCCACCAAACATGATAAAATGTTCCTTCATGACTTTGACATTTCCAACATACATTTGACACATTATTATACATCTTAGCCAATTTCACAGGAGTTAGGTACCAACGATACATCATCTTGTAAAAATTCTCTCTAAGATCAGAACACAGTGTAAATTTTATACCTTTAGTCCACATGTGTTCCCATTGTTCCATCATTATATTATATCCAAAGTTCCTTGCCCATTTAACCATACAGTCTTTAACTTGTTCTTCTTCTGTCCCAAAGTTCAACAAAAATTTATACATTTTTGCAATTACATGATCATCACCTGTACACAATTGTATTTCAAATTCAGACTTATCCTCTTCTATATCATACATTCTTTTATCCACTTTAAATCTCTCTAACAATTGCATGTATGAAAACCAGTGTAAGTTATGACCTTGTGTTACTAAACAATCCCGTGTTTTAATCCAATGTGTTCCCTGACGCAATTCCAATATTTCTCTGTATTTTAACCAGTTCTCATTGCTTGTCATTTCTTTCCTGTATAATGCCTCTTGTGGTGATATCCATAAGGGTAATTTTGGGCATAACCTGGGCTTGTATTTGTTCCAAACTCTTAATAACGCCCTTCTGATATAGTGGTTCTTAAAATCTACATTAACCTTAGCTTTGTCATACCACAAATATCCATGCCATCCAAACCTTAGATCATGCCCTTCTAATTCTAGAAGTCTGTTATTTCTCAATGTCACCCATTCTTTCAACCAAACCAAACAGCAAGCATTAAAATACAATTTCAAATCAGGTACACCCAATCCACCCCTTTCTTTCGCATCCTGTAGAACTATATATTTAACACGTGGTTTCTTTCTTTGCCATATAAATTTAGATAAGTCCTTTTGCCATTCTTTAAAGGGCACATCATTAGTTAAAATCGGTAGTGTTTGAAATAAGAACATCATTCTTGGTAAAACATTCATTTTTATCACAGAGATCCTACCCAGCAAAGACAATTTTAGTTTCTCCCATTTCAACATATCATTTTTAATTCCTAACCATATCTTAACATAATTGTTTTGAAACAACATGGAATTCGAATTTGTCATTATGATACCAAGATATTTTACTCTTTTTTCAATTTTAAAACCCGATGTTTGCATCAATATCTGTTGGTCTTCCGCTCTCATATTCTTCACCAACATTTTTGTTTTTTCATGATTTACCTTGAATCCTGCCAACCCTCCAAACTCATTTAATTTATCCAACAGAGTTTGCACTCCTTGTAGTGGATTTTCCAAGACTATCATCAAATCATCTGCAAAAGCTCTCAACTTGTATGATTCTTTTTTAATTTTTATTCCCGGGATTTTTCCATCTTGCCTAATATTTCTAAGCAAAACTTCTAGAACTAAAATAAACAGTAGTGGACATAATGGACATCCTTGTCTTGTTCCCTTTTGTATCATACAGGGCTTTATCAATTCACCATTAACAATTATTTGTGCTTTTTGTGTCGAATACATCGATTTTATTCCTTTAATAAAATTCTCTCCAAAATCCATTTCATTCATTACTCCAAATAAAAAACTCCAGTTCACGTTGTCAAAAGCTTTTTCAGCATCCAAAAAAATCAGTGCTGCTTGTTTTTCATTATGACAATTTAAATATTCCAACACATCCAACGCAGTTCTAATGTTATCTCTTAATTGTCTTTTAGGCAGAAAACCACATTGATCCTGATGAATAAACTCTTGTAAAATTTTCTTTAGTCTTTCAGATAGAATCATTGTAAATAATTTGTAATCATTATTCAATAGTGAAATTGGCCTGTAATTTTTAACAGAAGTCAAGTCTTGTCCTTCTTTAGGTATCAATGCAATATTAGCCTCTCTCCATGTATCTGGTAACTTCCCATTTTGTAGGATATTATTCATAGTCCTTTGTAGTGGTTGTAACAACTCATCTTCAAAACATTTGTAATAAATTGCTGACAGTCCATCAGGGCCCGGTGTTTTCCCTTTTTTTGATTTCTTAATTGCTTCAGATAATTCTTGTATAGTTATAGGGCCATTCATAATTTGTCTTTGATACTCTGTAATCTTTGGCAAGTTTTGCCGTTGCAAATAATCTTCTATTCTTTTTTCAGAAATTTTTTCCCCTTTATATAATTGTGAATAAAATTGAAAAAACGCTCTTTTCATACCCAAATTATCCGTTATTTCAGTGTTGTCCTCCAACAGCTTAAGTATTACTCTCTTCTCTCTCTCTTTCCTTATTTTATATGCCAACCATTTCCCTGGTTTATTAGCAAATTCAAAATTCCTTTGCTTGGCATAACTCAATTTCATTTCCAGTTCTTGCGTCATCAACATAGATAACTGCCTCTGCAGTGCTTTAATTTGCCATGAAATATTAGTATTATTTGGAGATTTTTCTAATTCCTTCTCTTTCTCTCTGATTTCCAATAAAATCTTTTCTGTCTTTTCTTGTCTCTTTTTTTTAAGAAAGGAGTTATGTCGTATAAATTGTCCTCTGATGAAGGCTTTACTTGTATCCCAAACTATTTGTAAATCCACACCTTTGTCTAAGTTGTTTTCAAAAAATTCTCTCAGTTTATGCTTACAGTCTTGGACCACCCTTTCTTGTTTCAATAATGATTCATTAAATCTCCATCTAAATGAACACTTCTTCCTTTTGAAAGTCACAGAAACTGGATTATGGTCAGAAAATGTTTTTGGCAATATTTCAGCTTTATAGATTTCCATAGCCATAGCTTTCGACAACCAAATCATATCAAGTCTTGCATGTGATTTATGTCTATCAGAAAAAAATGTAAATTCTCTGGAGTCTCCATTTTTAGTTCTCCAAATGTCCACCAACTCCAGATTTTCTATTAATTCAAAAAAACTTTTTGGCAATTTCCCCTGATTTTTTCTTATATCTTTTTCCGAATGTCTATCTTGTTTTGGTGACACCACTCCATTCCAATCTCCCATTAAACACCAATTTTCGTATGTAGATTCCAAAAGTCTATCCATAAGACGTTTATAAAACATAGATTTGTTTTCATTTGGTGCATAAACCCCTACTACCAATATTTTCTTTCCCGAGGTATTAACTTCTACTCCAACGTATCTACCTTGTTCATCTGAGAAGATCAATATTGGAGAAAGTTTATTCTTTACATATAAAACCACACCATTTTTTTCTTTGTACTAGCTGAAATAAATTCTTCTCCAAGTTTCTTTTGTATCAAGTATTTTGAATCTCTTTTATTTATATGTGTCTCTTGTAAACAAATCAAATCCAACTTCAATTTATTCAAATAATGAAATATTTTTATTCTCTTTTGTGGTGCATTCGCACCATTTATATTCCAAGACAAAAATTTGTAATCCATTTTTAATCAGATTAATTTGTAATCCACATAGGAGTTTCTAAACTGCACCTCCAGTCTCATCCCGAGACCCTTGTGGTTTTATTTCCCACTTTTCCACAAAATTTCTCGCCTCCTCCACCGTACTGAACTTATATCTCCTTTGGTTCATGGTAAAACTAACTCCTCCTGGCAATTCCCATCTATATCGAATATTTTGCTGTTTAAGCTTCTCAGTCAAAAATATATATTCTTTCCTTTTTTGCAAAATCCTTGATGGAATTTCCTTCAAAACAATTATTTCCACGTCTTTCCCCTCATCATTCACCATCATTTTCTCCTTATAGTGTTGTTGGATAACTTGATCTCTTAAACTTTTCCTGACGAACCAAATCAAGACATCTCTCGGGACTTTATTTTTAACAGCAAAACCAGAGTTAATTCTGTAAACTCTATCAATTTCTGCTTGCATAACTTTCATTTCCATCCTCAAAAAATCTGCTAACAGCTCAATAATCCTCTTTGTAATGTCTTCTGATTGTTGTTCTGGAATTGATCTCAATCTTAAACAACACTCATTTCGCCTTAGCTCCATCAGCGCCAAATCGCTTAAGCATTTTTCAAGATGTTGTTCTGTCTCTTGACATTTAGCTTCTAAGGTCAAGACCTTCTGATTTGTGCGACCCAACTCCTGGGAAACTTGTTCATGTGATGTTTGCATTTTATTAATTGTTACTTCTAAACTTGTCAATCTTTCATCAAGTTTTTTCTCTAATTTCTCAAAGGATTGTTTTTGTTCATTAAAAAATTTTGCTTGCTCTTCTGAAGACTTTTGACATTGGTCCATCATGTTTGTCATTTTTAACATCATTAAATTAAAACTCTCAGCCATTGTTTGATTTTCTTCCACATGGGAAGATTTCCTTCTTTCTTCCACTTGCCTTGAGTCTTTTTTTGCTGGCATCATGCAATATATATGTTCTTTTTAACACTGCTACAGCTTCTGTCTGATTTACGACAGGTGGCAGCAATTGCCTAATCTTATCTTGTTCTTGGAATTTCAAAACAAGCTGACTTTCCCCATGACGTAAGAGCAAAAATAGTTCACATTTAGCAACCTCCCATTCGACATTAAGTAAAAAAAATAAAAATAAAAAATACACAGTCCAATTAATTCTTCTGAAACTCCCCTCCTGTATATACTCCTTATTTCTTGATTACTTCTTGACCATTTATTTGTTTCGGTTTTGGTTTAAGCAGTTTTGTTTCTTCACTCCCCTTCTTCTCCGATACAGAAAATAGAAACTGACCTGGGAATGGTGAGTCTGCCAGACGCTGGGGTCTTTAACTCATAAATTTTTCTTCTTAAAAAGATGTTACAAGGAGGCTTGCGGATCTTGTCTCATAAATCAGAGCATAAGCCCTAATTCAGAGATACGGAACCTGGTTCGAGGACGTTGTTAACTCCTGCCACTCCCCTGCCGCTCAGAACTTGCCGGAGGAAGAATCTCTCTACCGAAAAATCCCGCCTCTGACAAGGAGCTTGCACCTATGGAGCATATGAGGTTAATCCTTCGATCTGTCTCTTATCCAAGTCAGATTGATAGCCAGAAGTTTTATCTGGTTACCCCAGAAACCAGGCTGCTTCTTTTCCCTGGGCAAGAGCCCTGCGAAAAAGCTTCAAACCGCCATTCCTGTTCCTCCGGAAGCTCCTAATCTGATCTCATTTTTTGATCGGGTAACCTCCCTTGTGGACTGTGGGAATGCTGTGGACATCATATATCTGGACTTCAGCAAAGCTTTCGACAAAGTGCCTCATGATATCCTGATTAGCAAGCTAGCTAAAAGTGGGATAGATGGAACAACTATCAGGTGGATCCACAATTGGCTACAGAATCGGACTCAAAGAGTGCTTATCAATGGTTCCTTCTCAAACTGGGGAGAGGTAACGAGCGGGGTACCACAGGGCTCGGTCCTGGGCCCAGTGCTCTTCAACGTTTTTATTAATGACTTGGATGAGGAGGTGCAGGGAATGCTTATCAAATTTGCAGATGACACAAAGTTGGGTGGAACAGCTAATATTCTGGAAGACAGAAACAAAATTCAAAGAGATCTCGATAGGCTGGAGCGCTGGGCCGAAAACAACAGAATGAAATTTAATAGGGATAAATGCCAAGTGCTGCACCTAGGGAGAGGTGCAGAGTTTAGGCCATTTGAAATTGGTGCTTATACATCATTGTGTAAGACTACGGTTACCTTCTGTTTATTGCATTCCAATTTCTTTGTCTATTTGGGGATGATCCCTAGAAACTGCTGTGTTGGGGGTCATAGGAATTTCCCCCTAAAACTACTCTGTTAGTAAGTATTTTGATCTGGAGTGGTTTTCTATGAAAAATAAATGTTTTCCTCTTGCAGGTATTTTGATTTGAAGATGGTCCCTAAAATCATCCAATGATTTCCTATGGCCATTCGGAATGAACCAATGCATTTCAATGGCCATTAGGTGTCCTTTTTAGTCATTCCTGTAAGAGCCTGAAGCTAAAATATGCTGGTATTTTTTTATATTTTGGCCCCATCCCTTTTATCTCCGCCCCCCAGAATGCAGCCCCTGAGAACTTAAATTGTAAAGTATTTTGTATCAGCGATTCCCATCTCCATAACATAGCTTCAGTCTCCAGGGATCTTGAGGAGGGAAACCCTGATAGTTAAAACTGACTTAGTTTTGTAGCACAGTACTTGATGTGCAGGAAAGCAGGGGGCACTTAATGAAATCCAATTGACAACCCCCACATCTAAAAACAGTTGCTAACAATGAGCCATCACAAAATATGGGGGGGGGGGCTGGCCTTCCTCTTAGGGTGGCCATGTGCCCTGCTTTACAGAGGACAGTCCTCCGTTTGAACACATCCTTTATTTGAAGGGCTGTCCAGTCCAAGTTTGGCTGAAAGATAAAAACCATCAGAAGGGAGAGCCAGCAGGGGCCTTGAAGTTGCCCATCGGCAGTGAGCACCTGGACAGCAGACTGAGCAGGCAGGTACACAGGTCACCTGGTCGCAATCTTCCCCATTATGGTGATATATATATATATTCTATTGAAATCATAGTCATTACTTCTAAATTTGAATCTCTGTATATAAATTAGCATAAGCATTTTTATTCAAATAGGTGTCCTCTTTTGTCCTCTTTTTTGGTGATGTTTCCTCTCCTTTTTTAGCAATGCATAAGTGGACACCAGACTTCCTCTGCCCTCCTGTAATGTGAACACCGTGTAGCATTTGCATGCCCTGATACAAGACTCAATACTCTGTATCATTTGAAAATATCTGAGCTTGATCCTGTATACATACTTGTTTATGCAAACATTGTCACATGATCCGTTACTTAAAGTATATGATGGAAGTTAATCTGGCAGCTCCCTACATAATTCCGATTTATTCCACAGTTCCTTGAAAATGAAATTCTAAACTTCTTCAGAGTCACGTCATTTCAAATTTCCAAAATGAAATCAAATAATCCATTTAAAGGCCTCCAGGCAGCCCCATCCTATGAGGCTGCCTATAACACTCCAAACCCAGAGGATTATGGGCATCCAACTAAGTGAGGGAGAAGCATGGTGGATAGGATTGCCGCCCCACTCCCCTCGCCCTCAGAAACATTTGAACAGCCAATTTTGGCCATCTAAATGTTTTATCCCTCTTCATGAGGAGGAGGGGCTGAGGCACCGCCTGGATTCTTCATATGTACGTATGAAAATGTACATGAACAGCGGTTAGGGAAAAAGATAAAACCATTAATCTTTTGTAAATGTTTTAAAAAATAGCATCTCAAGAACATGAGGCAAGCTTAGCAATCATGCTATCTGGAAACCATTTGGCAACAGTTTTATTTGTATTCTAATGCCAGTGAAGGTATGGATATTGTTCTTGTTTGGCCTAAATACATACAGATTTTAAAAAAAACCTTTAAAAAGAATAAATCCAGTTTAACTACTCAACCTACTTAGCTCTGTTTGCCTATATCAACTAATTATTTTAACTATATTGTATATCAGCAAATTTCGCAGCTATTTATACTCTGGGTTCTGCCTATATATTATATATGAAACATTTTCCTAGCCAGAGAATATTTAAAACTATAGAGCCACCTTCTGGTCCTAAGTGACTACTACACAATTGTATTTATTGTTATTTATTTATTTACAATATTTCTAGACCACCTTTCAAAATATACACAAGGCAGTTTATGAAAATAAAATAAAATAAAAGTATAAAATAAATCAAATTAAAACAGTATAAGACAATAATTTAAAAGTACATGAAAGCAACAGTAAAAAATCTCCAACTAATGCCTCTGAGGAAGTAGACCATAGCCCATGAAAATTTATGCCATAATGCATTTGCTAGACTTTAAGGTGTGCTATTTTTGCTACAACAGACTAACACACCTACCCCTCTGGAAACTGGTAGAATGTATCATTATTATATTTTCCACACCAGGGGGCAAACAGTGGCTGGAGGAAAGTATACAGCCATCATTACCTAATGTTCATAAAAAAAAATAAAAAATCATCTCAAAATCCAAAGACAAGCATAGACATAAGGAGATATGGAAACAATTTGGCAATAATTTTGTTTGTATTCTGATGTCAGAATTTTTCAGGTATACTGTCGTTATATTTCTAAGCGTTTGGGGGAACCCCTCGCCCCGATGTGCTGTATCCAGATAAAGCAGAATTGATGGGGATAGCATGCATAGGCCTGGTTTACATTTTACTTTCTGTGGCACAGCAATTGCCATCTCATGGTTCATTTCATGCTGCTTGTGTATTACTGTGTCTTATTTTCTGCCCCTATAGGGTTAAATCCATGTGGAGGGTCTACTTATGAGGAGGAAGACCCAGCTGTGACCTATGAAGAAGCAGCAGACCAAACTGCAGCTGCTAAATCAGGGATAGAAAGTAGATAAGCCCTCAGTCTTTTCCCAGACCTTTGCTGGGATAACAGCTCTTGTTGAGCACTTTGCTCCAGACATCCTTGAGAATACAGATGTTGGCCATCTAGTAAAAATACTGGCCTAAAGATAGGGAAAAATATACTCTTGAGAGTAACTATGAAAATCATATGCATCATGTCTTCTAAGACAAAAAAGGTTTTATGTTTGTATAGCAGATGTGCACTGTTAATTCCATACTGATGATGCAACTCAGGTTAAGCACTTGTAACTTACAATATGTTCGGTTTCACAATGTCAATTGACTGCAGAGGATAAATTGTCCCAGATAAGTGTAGTTAGGAGTATGGTGCGCTCCTAGCCTTAATGCAAAGTTAACAGTGTAAATTGGAGTATGGGTCACTGCCACTGAACTCTTGCAATCTATTGTAAAAGCCATACAGTAAAAAACAACAGCAGCAGCTCTGGATACTTCAGACCAGTCACAGATCTTCAAGTTCACTGCAGCATGGGTAAGTTCTATCAGATACTTGCATAGAGGTGTACTTAATTGGAGGTGGCGGTGGCTTGAAAGATGGTGGTCTGTTCATACTAAAGTGAAAACAACATATTTAAAATATTCAGGAAATAAAATTCACATAATAGGACAGTAGAAAAGGTAGACAAAATTAAGAAGCAAGTCATCATTCTGCAGAGATAATTCTTCATATAGATAGGTCCAGCATGCCAATAACTTATATCACAGGAAGGACCATGTAGAGCACCCTGAAGGCTTCTCGTTAACCTGCCGCTTTACCAAACCTCCTCCTTCCGTTTTCTTTGTGGGAGGAAGAGTGTGTGCTTTACACGAAGTTCCCCCCTCCCCCCGGGAGTTTTTCCTTCTCTGCCTTTCTATATGTTCCTGTATGTTCATTACATGAGGTGGCACTGTGGTATAGAGTGGAACTGCGGATTTAAACGAGGCTTCTTCTAGCGAATCATGACGGCATCCCACATAATACTGCACTTTCCTCACTTTAAAAAAAGCTGCGAAAAAGGCTGGAAAACATATAAGAGGCCCTGGGAGGATGACGATGTCGTGTACAGGACCTGCAAACTTCTGTGAGCAAGGGCTCACAAGTGCACAATAAATGCCTCATGTAAAGAAGCCCTGAGCTCCTTGGTGGAAGGGTAGAAATAAAATCCAATACTGCTACTGCACCTTCTATTAATAATAATTTGTATCATTTTCCCCCTATATATTATTCAAGATTTGTACCAATTATGTTTTCCGTTAATGCAAAGTTCTTTTTCCAATAAGCATGCCTTTGAATGACCAATGATGATGACAAACAATAGCCTCTTTCTTGTCAGTGGTTATATATGCATGACTCCATTGACTTGGAGAGGTCTACAGTGTAAAGTAATGAGTGCACAAGTGCAGTCAATTGCTGTAACGTGTTACTTGTATTATAGCGATGGATACAGAATTCTGTTCTAAAATACTGGTTTCTGTCCAATTTTCACAGTTTTGTATATATGACAGAATTTAGTAGCTTCACAGATTTTAGTGTTCTGCTTTTATGGGTGTTTTGGGGGGCGGGTTACAAGGTCTTTGGCATCAGTCTGGAATGCAGAGACTGGCAATTTGGGAAGTTTAGGGAGCTTTTGTATGCATGGTGTGGGGAATATAATCCCGAGTGCTGGTAAGCTCATCCAGCCTTTCTCCATGTTTGTGAGCATTTAGAGTAGACTGGCCCCAGTACAAAACTGTCTCTCTCTCTCTCTCTCTCTCTCTCTCTCTATGTATGTATATATATCTGATATACATTTATATCTATATTCTTTCTCTCTCTTCACACATATGTGTGTGTATGTATGTAAGTATTTACAGGCCACCTATTAGAGTTACGCCTTCCACACTGGCTGGCAACACACTAAAACACAAAATTCGTAGCGTATTCCAAACCATAAAATCACAATGTAAAACATAAGGGCGCAATCTTATGGGTTGCGCCCTCATGAAATGGAAGCATCTGAACTCAGCGGGAGGAGCGCTGGAGGTGATTTTCGCCTCTCCGTGCTCCTTTTGTTCTGCCCTTCCTTTAGACGGGCCCCTGAGCCTGTCCAGAGGAGGCACACTGGTGGGGGCGGGGAAGGGGCTGCAGGATTCTTTTTGTAACCTGGCCTCTTGTCTCCCCTCCCTGCCCACCTTCACAGACTTCTCCAAGGCCACTTTTGCGACTTTGGAAAGCAGCCAGTGGGGTTCTTTCCGTGGCGGGGAGTGGGATTGGATACTGGAGTCCCCCTTCCACAGTCATAGCAGTGGCTATGGCCTCAGAGACAGGACTCTGACGAATCCTATGATCCCTGGGATGCTCTCCCAGGACCATAGGACTGCTCTCTAACACATCTAAAGTTATAATAGCAGCAGCAGCAGCAGCAGCAGCAGCAGCTAACCTTATCAGCAGAATAAAAGTCTGAGGATCACTCAAAAGCTGACTGGAATTAAAATGTTTTTAAGATTCTCTTTAAAAAGCAATGTATTGAACCGTTGGGTACTGAGATGTATAAAATAATGTAAAAACGATGACACTGACCCCAACCTCACTGTAGCCATGCACAGTCACTAGAGGGGCCCCATGTGGATGTGCCTGCCCACGCACTGCAATGAAGAGACGGATCCAGCCAATTAAATGAGCACGGGGTGCATCTCGCTTGCTGGATTGGAGTGGCTGTGCATTCTCGAGTTTCTACCTGTATTTTCAAACAGCCCAACAGTCTATTCTTTGTGAGATGTTAAACTTTATTATATTTGACAAGAGTTGGAACTGCTTACATGATGCTTCAGACTTAAGTGTGTTTGTGTACATAAAATACTGTAGATGTCAATGGGGATGCCAGCAGGGGAAGTTATTTTCTCATTTGCCATGTTCAATAAGCATGCTGGTTTTTGAGGATGTCTGAGGAAATTAGCCTGGGGTTTATCCAGCATGATTCATTTTGTCTTCCAGTTTTTCAATGAAACGTGATCCCCTGCACCACACAAACTGCTACAAATACACTTCAGTGGCTTGAGCCCCACTCAGGGCCGGCCCTACCATTAGGCAGAGTGAGGCGATGGCCTCAGGTGGCAGATTCTCGGGGGCAGCAGTGGCTGTTACTCCTGGATTCCCTGACTGCTCTCCTCCATTGGGGAACATAATTGTCTGTGCCACACATCCTCTTCTGGGCCCCCTAAACAAGCCTGCTGCCTCAGGTGTGGTGGAGGGCACTCTCCTATCACCAGCGTTGGAGCAAGACTCAATTGCCAGCCCCGCCCAGCCAGCTTTTATGCATACATGGAATGGGGAAGGGGTACTATCTTGTCCTTCGCCTCAGGCAGTAAAATGCCTTGGGCTGATTCTGGCCCCACCAAAGTCAATGGGTCTGAGCAACTGTAATTTCAAGAATGCCGAGCTACAACCCACCCTAAGCATGGGGGAGGGCCTTCTCTGTGGTAGCCCCCCAACTCTGGAACAAGCAGCCCTGAGGCCTGCCTGGCACCAACTCTACAATCCTTTTGGTGCCAGGTTAAGATTGCTCTCTATGTTGAGGCTTTTAACAACTCTAAACAGTGCATGGTGGCGTGGTTATTTTTAATCTTTTTTTACGGGTCACGCTGCATTAACTTGTTTTAGCTATTTGTGTCATTTTAAATTTGGTTTTAAATTTTTTAATAATGTTTTTATTGTGTATATTTTATATTGTATTGTGCTTTTTATGGATTGCTGTAAACTACCCAGAGAGCTTCGGCTGTTGGGAGATATATAAATAAAATTATTATTATTATTATTATTATTATTATTAAACAAATCCCATTGCTTTCCGTGGGACTTACTTCAGAGTAGTACACTTAGGACATCCAGCGCTGCTGCCGCCGTGCTAGGGCCAATTGCTAGCACAATGAGAAGTGAATGCAACCAGAAACTTGCTGAAATTACTGCTCTGACGTGTCCCATTCCAGAAGTGGTGGTTTCGGCTAGTTTCCCAGGTTGCACTATGGCCGTGTTCAGGTATTCACCTGAACATGTGAGGACTTAAAGTGGGTAGAGAGAGTTGGGGCAGAGCATGCTGGCCCCTCCCCCTATTTCTCCAGGCACAGTGGCCCCACCGCCCTCTGTTCAGCCCTTGCTGTATTGAATCAGCAAGGTCTGAAAGGGAGTTCTATTCACATTGGCAGGAATGAGAGTAGAACTCCCTGCGTGACTGAAAACCCTGATAATATCTGCAATTTGCGAAGAGTTCTACTCGCATCCCAGCCAACGTGAGTAGAACTCCCTTTTGGACTTTGCAGATTCAACATGGCAAGGTTGAACTGAGGGGGGCAGAAGAGCCAGCGTGCCTGGAGACATAAGGGTGGGTCCAGCATGCACGGCCCTGACCCTCGACCCACTTTCCGCCCTCATGTGTTCAGGTGAGCACCTGAGCAGGACTCACGAAGCACTAGTAGCTTCCCATTGTGCTAGTTTCCTGGATTGTTCCTCTGAAACTGTTGTTCCCACGAGTGCAACATGATTGGCACTGCTGGACTGCCAGCACTGGCAGCCCTTAGTGTTAGAATGTAAAATGCTGTGAGGGGCATGTACTTACATTTCCTTTTGATATTGACACCATTTTCTGATTCCCAAAATGATTAAGAATGTGCAGAAGAAAAGCAGGGCTGCTACAGCCCCTGGCCAAGGGAAGTGAATATGTTTTGGAATAGTTGCTGTACCTGAGGAAAACACAGAGATCTCCAGTTATCATGATTCATAGAACAATAAACCAAGCAACTTCCAAAGAGTTATCCTTTCCACATTTCTGGACCAACGGGGGATTCAGACAATACTTTTTGTCTACCTGCAAACTGTCCCTGGTTAATCACCCACAGGGAGAAGCAAATTCTGTGAAGGAGCTGATCAGAGTAGACAGCAGTTCCTGTTCACAGCAGCAGGAAAAATTGTAGCTATGATGATGGAACTGGATACCTGCCAACCAGATCTGTGTTTGGTTGATTCACAGAGTACATTTCTCAGAATGACTCCATGCCTGAGGAAAGATCAGGGCTGTTTGTACAATTACAGTGTGACCTAGTCCTAGGTTGCACATCAATCCGTATGGCTGTCTATGTAACATTTGAAAAGGTATCTGGAAGTACAGGCCCTCTTGAAGGGCTGCAGAGATTGCAATTGGACAGAGGTTGAGAGCTTTACAGTCAAAACCAGCATCTCATACTGCACCAAGCAAGCAATGGAAAGGAACGCTGAGCTCCCAGCAACTAACCCCTTTCAGGATATGGGCAGCCACATCCTGCATAGCTTCAGTCTTCAAGGGCAGATTGCATGTAGAGCATGTATCTACGGTAAGTCAGTAGAAGTGTCTGGGAGTAGCTCTTCAAACTCTTCTTTCCCTGTTGTTCCACTTGCTGCCTCCCCTTTTGCTCAGCTGTGCTTTTTCATTTCCCTGCATTTCCTAATTTCTGCTCACACAGGAATTCTCAGATTGTTCCCAGAGGAGTATATAGTGCAATGGAAAGGGTGAATATAGGCAAGTTTAGGGCACAATTCTATGTATGTTTAGACAGAAAAAAGTCCTACAACTCCCAACATTTCCCAGCCAGCATGGCTGGCTGGGGAATGCTGGGAGTCAGAGGACTTTTCTCTGTCTAAACATGCATAGGATTGTGCCCTTAATTAGTTTCCCATGACTACCCAGCGGTTATAAAAGATATTGTGGAGTAAACATAGATGTATGCAAACTCATGATGATTACTGGCTGGTAAAACAAAAGCGGCAAAGATATGAAGATTTTTCTCTGGAGCACATATTGTGGCACTTGAGCACTTGAGTTTAAGTCAAAATAATGTTTGTATTACTGAAGAAAATTATGTATTATCTATTAGTGAAAAAAATTACACCCTGCTCCCACATACAAAATATTATATTATTAGAACAATGGGCCAGTAGAAGCACATGCCCCCTGATCCAGAAAGGATAACTTATGCACAGACCTGTGTGTTCTCTCACTTGCTCCCTATCTCTCTCTCACACACACACAAAAGAGTACTGCAGATAGAAAAACCCATAACCAGCACCTGCTCTCTTGCGATCAGGCACATACTACTAAATAAATAGTCAGCACAACAGGTGTTCCAATGACCCCTTCCATGCATGCATCCAATGTGTGGAGTGGGGAGGAGGACAGCCTGCTGGCCCTAGCCCCAATATTGTGCACCCCACCAGCACCACCCTCTGATGTTCACATGTCAGGAAGGGCCTTCTCAGTTGTGGCACCCCATTTGTGGAATCAACTTCCCAAAGAGGTGTGCCTGGGCCTGGCACCTACCCTCTATTCTTTTAGGCGCCAGGTGAAAACCTTTTTATTCTCCCAATATTTTAACGGTTGGATTTTTATTCCCATTTTTATTATCACTACTGTACCTCCTCCGGACTGATTCATTTGGCTGCTTTTGTCTTATTGTATTATATTATATTGCACTTGTATTTTTATACCAATGATACTTTTGGTTTTAAGACGATTGTTTTTATTCTGTTTGTTTTTTCTTGTAAACCGCCCAGGGAGCCTTTTTGCTGATGGGCGGTGTAGAAAGATATTAAATAAAAAAAAAATGAATGTCCAGTGTGACAGCTGAAAGGGTAGCCCATGCATGTACATGTACTGGGCATGTAAGCCCAGATCGTGCATAGTTCCCGACTTGGGAACCCTGATAGCACATTGCAGTCAAGAGCCCAGCATGAACAGCTATACGCACATAGGCTCCTATTTCAAGCACTGAAGCTGAAGATACAGGCATTGAGGGGAGGGTCACAGGGCCCATCACTTTGGGGGTGGAGTCACCAGGCACAGTCTGCTCCCCCATCTCCGCACATTGGGTGTATGCATGGAGAGAGTAATTTGATTTGACAATGTTGGTTGTGGAGGTTTTGGGGGGAACCTGATTACACGAACCTCTCCCCCCCCCACCAACCTCCCCCCACCAAAGAGGTCAGTGTTGTCAAATCCAGCAGCATCAACCATCTTTTCAGAAAGTGTATGGAAAGACTTCTACATCAGGGCCAAAATGAAATGGTTACATGACGACAGATTTGAACGAGAAACAATGACTTACCAGGTCCAGTATTATTAAACCAACCCTTTCTAGTAGGTGAATTATCACGACTAGTTGGTGTGGTTAGTTCAGCCGCTCTTTTGGTGGACAGATTTCCTTAAAAAACAAGCAAACAAACCACACACACGATACATTATTCTGACTTGATTTTAGTATTCTGAATTTTTTAACAATAACACCATGATATTTGTTACATTTGCACCATGTATATCCACTTTGAAAAGTGCCCATGACTGGCTTAAAATCAAAACACAAAAATTAAAACCAATCACACAAAAACAACCACATTACACTGGATTATATTCTAAGTTCAAAAAATATTTGGTTTAAGGCACTTAAATTCACAGATGCACCCAAACACATGGAAATTGTAAGTTAAATAGCCAGTCTTCTCTTTCGTGCATGTCCACTTTAGCACATTCTTTCAAGCCAAATATTATGCTCACTTACACCTTAACCTCCATGGCACACAATTTCCTTGGTCTTTCAGCCCCAGTCCTGAAAAAGCCAGCTGCCTTAACTACAAGCACAGTATAATTTTGGATCCAACAAAGGACATAATTCATTACTCCTGGAATAGGCCTGAGTGACCCTCCACTGGCTTTCCTTTCCTTTTTGTTAGCTATTTTGAATGGCTTTGGCTTCCTATGGGTATTCTGCAGGGATGGGGACTCGGACTCGAGGACTCGACTCGTGAGTCGGACTGAGTCCCCCCTCTGACTCGAGTCTGACTCAAGTCCCAATATTTTTAATGGGACTCGAGACTCGACTCGGGACTCGAGACCAAGGACTCGTCAACATCCCTGGCCTGTGCCAGAAGGAGTGGAGTGGAGAGGAGTGTGATCACTGGTGAAGAGCGCATGGAATCAAGGCGCGCTGCTGCTCGGCCACTATGGACAGCTACCAGGAGCGCAGCCCCAACTATATGCTGAGATTTATTTTGATTGATGTGTTGTTGTGGGGGGTTAGGGTTAGGGTCAGACATTTTGGGTTTGGCTGCCTCTGCCTGCCTGTTTGGGGTTCCCAGCCTCCTCTGCCTGCCTGGTCTCTTTTTGACCAGTTCAACAGTTGAATTGTCCAAGACAAAGGGCACTGCCTGTCTGCCTGTTTGGAGTTCCCTACCTCCTCTGCCTGCCTGGTCTCTTCTTAACCAGTTCCACAGTTTGAACTGTCCAAGACAAAGGCCTCTGCCTGCCTGCCTGCCTGTTTGGGGTTCCCTGCCTCCTCCGCCTGCCTGGTTATTTTGGGTTTGTCTGCCTGGTCTGTTCTTGCCAAAATCAGTTGCAGAGTTTTGAAATAAAAAGGCACACTTGTGCCTAGAATTTATTTAAGCCACACATCTGAAGTAGCCTTATTTTGTTGGGGGAAAACCCCATTGATTTTAATAGGGACTCGTGGAGTCAGTTTTGGGAGTTACTCGGGACTTGGGACTCGTGAGTCACCATTTTGGACCAAGGACTCAGACTCGGACTCGGGTCCAAAGACTCGTGAGTTGACTCGTGACTCGAGTCCAAGGACTCTTCAACATCCCTGGTATTCTGTGACCCGGCTTCAGTTGCCAGAATCAGTGGGAGCTGAACATGGGGCCTTAGGTTAGTGAACCTCTGAGCTATAGCCCCTATCATGGAGGGACTGCTGCTAAAACAGGAAGAAAAATCAGACAGGGAGCTAAGCAGAGAGCTTTGGCTATTGGGCAGTATAGAAATGAAATGAATAAATAAAAAAATATTCCTTTCATTTTAGAGGAGAGAAAATTAATGTCCTGTAATAAAATAAAATACTATAAGATTTTTAATAATCACTATCAACATAAAGATAATAATCCTTCCTACTTTATATATGAAAGATCAGATTTTTTTTTAAAAAAGCTAACACAACTTGATGGTAGTATAGTTCTTGATATATCTACGATGGTGGTATAGTTCTTGATATATCTATCATTTTCCAAATGCTCATTACATTTCTGAAATAATCCTAATCCAAAAAGTGTTGTACACTTACGATGTGGAGGTGTTGTACTCTCATGGAGGTGGGTGACACGGACAGAGGTTGTGCGGGTTGCTGCAGTAGAATCCTTCAGTTCTGTGTAAAGACAAAGAATTTCCAGAAGTCAATTCACATGACGGTACTGTTATAGAAAATGTTGGCTCCTCTTCTTTGAACAGAACTGCAAAATCATAGACATAGGCTTTATTTAAGCTTGACAGATAATATGAATAAAACTAACCCCACTCAGCCACGTGGTCAGCAAAAAATGTGGGAAGTTCTTTAAAGACGTTGCATGGAAAAATTACTTTTAGTTTCAGCAAAGACTAAGAACTAGTTTGCAACTGCATATTCATCAGCTGATGACTGCAGCATCATAGGATTATTGCATATGTAAATGGAATGTCATGGATATAACACCACAGAAAGGACTTTCAGATTACTTACGGTACACCAGCTCAAATGCAATAGCTTTCAATGGAGGCAGTGCACCCTCTTGGCTGCCAGCCATCAAATGTACACCAGTGAAATGTACAGTAAACAAGTGCAGAGAAAACCAAGTGATGAACATGCCTGTATGACCTGGATTTAAGGATTGAGCCCCTTCCGCTAAACTCCCTGTCAACTGTAATCCCATTCTGATAGCTCATGACTGTGTAACAGGTGCATAGTTTTGTGTGTCAACTGGATCTGGAAAATGCTTTTAGGATGCTCTGCTGCTGAATTTTCCACTATGCCACTCTCACTGTCCCTTTCCTTCTTGCCAGTTCATTGCTTTTTAACCTTAAAGTCACTTCACAATGCTTCGAGTCACTTCACAACGCTTCGAGTCACTTCGCAATACTTCGAGTCACTTTGCAAGACCTGCTCACCCATTCTTATAGACTTGCTTGTTAGGGAAAGGCCATAGTTCAGAGGTAGACTGCATGCAACTTTTGAACATGCAACTCTCTAGGTCAGGGCTGCCCTGACTCCCCCAACTCCCTGCCCACCAATTTCTCTGCTGCCTGTACTCTCCACTTGCTCTCCCTCAGAGATCCTCATACAGATCTCTCTTCTCCTGCTGTTGCTAGCAGCAAGGAAAGTGCAATCTGAATCAGAATCACTCACGTGTGAGTGCATGTGTGCATGAGCAGGGGTGCATGCATGTACAATTGTGTACGTGTGTACACATGCCCGACCCCCAAGCCAACATGCAGCCCTCGAGGTCAAAAAGGTTGTGCACCCATGCTCTAGATGCAATCTTTGGTTTCTTCAGTCCAGAAGCTCTTGTGTTGCAGGGCTAGGAAAGTCAGTACTGGACTCATTGTACCAATGGTGTGACTCAGTATAGGGCAGCTTGTGTCCTCATTCTGCGGCAATTTATAGGATCAGACTATACATTTGTACTGATGTGGTCATCACCATGGAATTTGCATAGATACACGGGGGCCTTAATGGTGTGTGTGTGTGACACATGACATACACCTGTTGCATGTGGACTGGAAACACTAGAATATATTAAGCTTTTCTGTTATGGTTACAAACAGAAGTTTGTATGTGAACTGAAAATATCACATTTTATCCTAGTCCTAAATCTGAAATATCCTTTGTTCTCAGAAGAACTTCAGACATTATGGGAACGTCAGGGAAAGGACATCTCTGGGATTTATGCATCCTCTTCGTAGATGTCTACCGTAACATCCACAGTGAAATGTGGACATCTCCCCTACGTGTAGCAAGAGAATTGGGCTCTTTCTGATTCTCAAGCTTATACACCTCACAATGGGGGAGATATGTGCAAATATAATTTCTTTTACACTAAATATGCTGAAGCCAACATATGGGTGAAGAAGCAGAGAAAAAGGCATTCCTGTCAGAAAACAAAACATCCAATGATTCATCCAGAACTTTTAACCTTCAGAAACATGTGTCAGAAGCAGTTTGGGAACGAGCAATCAATATTCCTTTGCTTGATCCTAATTGTGTGTGTTATGTGTGTGAACCCTTGCAAACAGAATGACTTGCCACAGGGAATAGTTTTTCACAGCTTGTAAGTCAAGCAAGCATCTACAGCCTGAAAGAGCAGCAGCCAGCTAAACAAGTTAGACACAGGAAATGATTGCTTTAAGAGAAGCTTAATTGTGAATAGCAGAGATTAACTCTTAGGTCACTGGTTAGATTCTTCCCAGAGTAATGAGTGAGGGCCTTTCCAGCAGCAGTATAAACACATTTATCTCAGGCTGGATCCACACACCTAAGGTTTATTGCAGTACTGTATCAGCTGCTGTGACCTGTGGGGCACACAATGCACACACTTTTCAGTGCCAGTTGCTCTAGTCCTGCGTAATCGTTCTTTGTTTCTTCCAGAATTTCCTGGACTAGGTTTATCATGTTTTTTCAGTTATTGCAGGTCACTGTCGCAGTATGCAGCTAGTGTGTGTGCTAAACTGGCACTGTTGATGCCAGTCTGAGGTGTGGCCAGGAAAGTGCCATCACTGGAGTTAGCCAATAGTTTTTGAGGGGTGGTGGCAATGCGGCATTACGTGTGTCTCCCAAACTGGTGGGGAAGAGAGGTATCCACCATCCGTTGTGCGGCAGTTTGACTTCTTTCCCAGAAGCTTGTTAATTTTTTTGTTTGTTTGTAAACGTTCCTGCGCACCTCTGCACCTCCGCACCGGCTGCTTCGGGCAATCGCGTTTAGGGTTTTTTTGTTTTGCTTTTTTAAAAAATTCACTCCTGCGCACGTGCACAGCTCTGCATAGACAGTGGACCAGAAACAAACAAAAAATGCTTCTTGTTACATGGCCGTTTCCCCTGCATGTGAAAGGTGGTACACCCAGGATAACTGCCACGGAGTTTGAGAGGGGACAGTTGTGGGAGGCTCCCCCCTTTTTAACAGCTGCATTACCCCTTGCCCAAAGAACAGGGAGCTGTAAATTAGCCAAAAGGCATGTCTACTCAGAAGTAAATAACATTCTCTCCAATGCTCTTACTCCCAGGTGAATCACATTGATTTAACAGGAGCCTTGTGCTCCGGAAACTCAGAACAGGAGGAACACTGCTTTGGGAAATTGCATTTGGTTGGAGGGGAGGGGCACACCGATCCTGTTGGCTTCACCCTGACCCCATGGGAGGGCGGTGGTGGTGGCGGCGGCGGCAGCAGCATCCTTCTCCTTTTTTGTGAGGGGTCAGAAGAGCGTTTTCCTTTCTCTTTTTAAAGATCACTCCTGTGCTTGTTTGCACCTGCTCAGAGATGACGAAGCAAAATAATAATAATAATAATAATAATAATAATAATAATAATAATAATAATAAGAACTGTTCAAGGCAATGCCCAGTTCTACCACTACGGAGTTAGGTGTGGGGTGGCAAACCGGGATGATTGCAGTACATTTAACGAGAGTGTGCCTGTGAGTAGTGACTGTGCAACGTGAATATAGCAGTACTGTTCTGCGAACTTGACAATATACAGTGTAATGTAGATCCACCCTCAGTCTGGCACTGGTAGCCCTATTCAGTGTCCATGGGCTGGACAATAGAAGGTGTGTATGTGTGAGAAGGAAATAGAGAGCTCTGCTGCTGTAACACCACCGACTTAACACCTAAAAAGTACACAAGACAGCTTGTGGAGAGCTGGACTGAACAGCTTGGAATGAAAGAAAATCAGAAAAAATGAAAATTTGGGCTGTTGCTCTGCTGGAGAGCATAACCTTGATGGTGCCCCCCCCCCCGTTTCATCTCTAGATGTCAAAAGAGCAGTTGAGTTCTCCTGTTACAGTGATACAGCAAAGGAGCTCTCAGCCTCTTTAAAAAATGTAAACATTAAATAGTAACTTTTAGAAAGTTGTCAAACTGTCAAGGACAAGGGCAATTTGAGTGTTGATCTTTAACAATGACAGCATGGGGACCAGAGAATGTGACACCTGTGCAATCACAGTCCAAATAACATTAACTTTAATGGATTCACTTACATTTCCTCATGAAACTATAGGAAGGGAACTATTAGTTTCTTAATTAAACTGATGAGACTCTCCATCTTCCTTCTTTGATAGCCTAAGCAAAGATTCATTTGTATTTTTCTGCTTTCTGGTAAATCTAAGTCATCATATTTCATTGGCTTGGGGAATTACAAGATCCTACGCACACACACACACCAATTTTTAAAGCATTACCTACTTTGTAGCACTGTGGAGTAACTGGAGAGCTTAGCAATGGTGTTATCTGGTTGGTTTTTAGTGGAATGCCTGGGTTCTGTGGAAGAAAAAAGGTCCTTGTTAAAAGTGTCACAGCAATGCTTTGCAGAGCAGATGTCCTCAGGAGAGGCAAAACTACTGTGCAGACTTCATTTCATGGTTTACAGTCCTGCAACAATGTAAGGGGGGGGGGCAAGGAAGAGCATTGGGATAAATTAACCAATTTGAGAAATTCTCAATTCTGAGAAATGACCCACTGCCTTTTTGCCCCAAACCACTACCTTCAGTAGGGGTTGTACATAAGTAGGCAGGCAAGTACCACCCCAATTTCTCTTCCCTGTTTGCAGCTGGCTTTCCTCTTCTTTAGTGTCTACTTTCTCATCTATCGCCTCTCTTCCTTAGCCCCCTGCCTCTCTTCACCACTTCATCTGCCCCCTTTCCACCTGCTTCCTTCTTGTATTCTAGGTGCCTCTGTCAAGGTTCCACCTGTACCAGGACACCTTGATCAGCTACTTAAAGGTATCTGCCTCTTTAAGAGCCCCTCCTGTATCAGGATCTCGCCGCTGCCACCATACGATCAAGGTGTCCTGGTACAGGTGGAACCTTGACAGCCTCGTCTTCCAGTTTCTTGGGTCTTGTCTTTCTCAATACCTCCTAGTGAGTTGATGGGTTTGTTAGCAAACCACCCAGAACCCATGGCTTGTTTTAGGGTTGTGGGTGGTTTGTTAACAAACCCATCAACCCACCCTGGCTTGGTTTGCATGCATGTAACAGCAAGCTGTGGCATGTCTCCTGCTGCGACTTGCATTTAAAAATGTCATCTGGCACGCAATGATAAGCCCCATAAGGAAAATTAACCCATGGAGGCTTGTCGTGCTCCCTGTTGTAATGCAAAATATTTTGTGGTGGCTTAGTCTTGAATGGACAGTTAGGACCCATTAGCTTTACAAAAGACCTGCTCCTGGTGAGATGAAAACTACTAGAACCGGATTGAACTGGATGTGGATCAACACAGATGCCTGCATTTTTGGCCCCACTGTGTGCTACACATGAAAATTTACCACTGCATCGCTGCTCCTAGCCCAATTTTACCAAGCCCATGTTTTTAAGGAAGCAAGACAGCACATTTCCCTTATGAAATCTTTTTCCAATATTTCAGTTACTCTACAACTAAAAAAAAATGAATGGAGGCAAAATGTCAAATATTTCAAAACTTTGTCAGACGTTCAAGCCCAGCCAAAAAAAGAAAAGAAAAAAAGAGCAGTTTCTTTATTGATTCCAAAGCCTTATTTCCAACATTTCTCAGAGAACAGGTAAATCATTCTTGACATCTATCTGGATCAGAAATCAGCTCTTTGACATCGGCTGTAAGCTTGTGAGGAAGAGACATACAGTAATTAACACTCAGTGTCAAAGTGTCTCTTAGTGCTATGCACACAAAGGATTTTCTTAGGGAAGCTAAGCATTGAACAGCTGTCTCTTGAATTATCACTGAGTAAAGTTGAATGGAAAACATTTACAGTGAAAAGAAAAGGGCAAAGGGAAGTTACTGCTGTATTATTACTTTGGGCAGGAATTTTTTTTAGACAGAAAGAGTAGCAGAACCACTGTGCAACCAATACGACATTTTATGAACCTTGGCTATGATTCAGAACTTCATAGGCACTCCAGTGTGAATACACAACACCTGAGCAAGTTGAATGCCCTGTCTAATCCAATATTGGCAATATTCCACAAACAGTGCAGACATTCACGTTGAGCTGTGACAGTCATTGAAGTGACCAAGGAAGGACTTGCACATGTGCATATAACATTTCTGCCAACTCAAGAAGAGGCTGGATCAGGGGGTACTGTAATAGCCAAATGACACATTACGCTAATCACATAGCTGAGGCTTATTATTTATTTATTTATTTATTACATTTATACTCCACCTTTTTTCCTGCAAGGAACTCAAGGCGGCTTACATAATCCTCCTCCTCCTCTCCATTTTATCCTCACAACAACCCTGTGAGGTAGGTCAGGCTGAGAGTCAGTGACTGGTCCAAAGTCACCCAGTGAGTTTCATGGCCGAGCGGGGACTAGAACCCAGATCTCCCAAGTCCCAATTCAACACTCTCACCACTATGCCACACTGGCTTCTTTCTCTTTTTTACTTTAGTGTAAGTGCACACAGCCCTGATTTGGATCAAGAACACCACACTCTGGGAGTGGAGGGTTAAACCTTCCCCCCACCATTTCTCCCTGGAAAACCCCCCCTTTTTTCACCCTTTTTTTCTTGTGCTAAAAAAAAGAAAAAAGTCTCCATTGATGTGAACTTGATAAAAGATCTTGCTTGAAATGGGTTGGGTTTGTTTTCATGTTCATGTTTTTTAAAAGTACACACACAGTGTTTTGATATCTCCCTGGTGCTAATGATCACATTCTGAGATACATTAATGAAGGAGCATTAGGGCGCAATCCTATGGCCACTAGAAGCTGTCCAGATGGCCATAGTAAAGGTCGGAGTTCCAGCTCCAACCTCGGAAACACATTCCGAGGTTGGAGCTGGAGCTCCGACTTCAGAGTGCTCCCCCCCGCCCTTGCAACCAACACAGTTCTTTCCATGCTGGCTGCAGCTCCGAAGTCGCAAGTGTGACTTTGGAGCCGGCGCTGGATGGGCGTTCTGGGTGATGGGGAGGTGAGGAGTGGGGCTCTGCAGGGATAAGATATATCCCAGTGGGGCCTCAGCCCCTCCTCCTCATGAGCAGGGGTAAAACACTTAGATGGCAGAAATCGGCTGTCTAAGTGTTTTGCAGGATGGGAGGAGCACGGAAGCAACCTTCACCTCCATGCTCCTTCCATCCTTGCTTGGATGCCCATAATCGGAGGGTTACATGCAGCCACATTGGACAGCGCTGCCCAAAATATTGCTAAAAGGTTAGCTTGAAAACAACACAGAACGCTAAATACAGCAGAAAGAAAGAAGCCTGGAGTAGCTGAACCGGAACTGAAAAAGAAAAAGAGCAGATTGGTCTCCTCTGTCAGGTATTAAATCCCACCGTTGTGATATGCTGTCTCTGTCCTACAAGGAAATCTGAGCCACCTCAAGACAAATGTTCAGGAAACAGCTGAGTATTTACTCCATCTGGACTGCTGCAGCTCCTAACGTAATTTCACTTGTGTGCAATGGCTTCCATGGGAGATGCATTTGGGGAATATTTTAAGTATCATCCCAAATTGCATTTCCTTTTGGCTACAGCATTTCAATCATGAACTCACATCCTTGCCAGTGTGTCTGTGTCTTTTGCCTGTTTATTTTATATTGTGGGCCTCAATGTGTATATTAGAGGATTGGTAACACTGGCAAAATTTGAGAAGAGAGCTTGATTCTACTCAGCATATGTGCAGAGGGGTGTCAAATTGCCCTATTCCTCACACACTTTTGGAAGCTTTCCCCATATATAGTATACATGGTTAGATCCTTTCCATTTACACCATTCTAGTAATGCTAATATTGCAATAGCAAGACTAGAGTATGATTAGTATTTTGATGAATTTCTGGATGATGAGTTGATGATTTTTTGAGAAAAGCAAAGAAAATGTCTCATATGAATAAACAGAACTCACTTTCTCTGGGGGAATCCGAAACTGAAGGAACTTGACTAATGGATGTTAAGGATTCTGAAGTCATAGTCTGCAATCCTGTTGAAATTAAAATAACCATTGCCTTAAATGTAGTGGGTGAACTATTCAGTAATAGCTTACGAACAACATAGTAAAGTGACAGACTGATCCAATTCTTGGTCTACCAACACCATGTCACAAAGCATGGCCTTAATTGATATTGCACCTAATTGCCTTTGCCCACTTCATTTTTCATGATCGGAATGGGGTAACCACACTGTAGAACTTTAACTTTATAATTTTACTTAGGGAAGAATACAACATATGGCCACTGGATTTAACAGAATGCTCTGTCACCACTACATTCTCTTTCAATGTTGGTATTTATGCAATTTCTTTTCCAGGTTTTGAGAAAAATGCAGAAAAAATATTCCATAGAAATTAATAATCAGATACTTACTTTCTGCAGGGGAATCTGAAACTGCAGTAACTTGACTACTGAATTCTGAGAATGCCAAAGATGGAGTCTGATACCCTGTTGGAAATAACCATTGCTGTAGTGGGTGAACTATCCAGTAATAACTTACGGGCAATATCATAGTATCTGTCAGTCTGATCGGATTCTTGGTGTGCTGCCAACCAACACAATGTCACGAAACATGATTTTTTAAAATCAGCATTGCAGTGACATTACAAGCTAGCATGCTGATGCAAATGTTTGAGATGAGAATACAATGGAAGTCATGTAGAAGCCCTTTGTTGTTCTAGGCAATATAGAAATATACAGTGAAGTATCGTATCTGCTCTAACTAATACTATGAAAATATTAAACAAATTGAAATAAAAATCAGACAGGTAGGATGGCTTTTCTTGTATTTGTGGGACACTCAGAGAGCAGGATATTTCACATGGACCAAATGGAAATAGAGGTTATTTTTGTAGTAGGCCATAGGCTTTGTATCGCTATTTGAATGATGCCTAGGATCCAAGAAATTTTATGGGGGATCCAGATGCCATCATCTCCCATTTGTAAACCTGTCATGTTTCCCCACTGCTTCTTCCATCTTTTTTCTTACCACAAGAAACAACAGGTTTCCATGCTTAAAAGGCAGAATAGCGGTGCAATGCTTTTTGACTGGTAGCAGTAGAAGCCATCTGTCTGGAAGCACCCATAGTTGAACATGCTGAAACTGAACCCCGACAAGACCGAGGTACTGCTGGTGGGGGACAAGGGGAGGTTAGGGGATGTTGACCTGGTGCTGAATGGGGTACATCTACCCCTGAAGGACCAGGTCCGCAGCTTGGGGGTCATTCTAGACTCCCAGCTGTCCATGGAGGCTCAGGTGGCAGCTGTGAGCTGGGCGGCGCTGTATCAACTCCATCTGATACGGCAGCTGCGCCCCTACCTTCCTAATCACCTGCTCCCATCAGTGGTTCATGCCTTGGTCTCCTCTCGCCTAGACTACTGTAATGCGCTCTACGTGGGGTTACCCTTGAAGACGGTTCGGAAGCTACAGCTGGTACAGAACGCGGCGGCTTGCCTGGTTAAAGGCAGCTGCCGGCGGGATCACATCACACCAGTGCTGAAGGATTTGCACTGGCTACCAGTTGCTTGCCGAGCCGAATTCAAGGTGTTGGTTTTGACCTTTAAAACCCTATATAGCTCCAGTCCAGTCTATCTCAAGGAGCGTCTCCAGCAACACCAAGTGGGCCACTCAACAAGATCTGCCACGGATGGCCTTCTCCTTGTCCCTTCAGTCAGAGCAGCTAGACTGGTGGGGACGAGGAAGAGGGCCTTTTCTGTGGCAGCCCCCGTACTGTGGAACTCTCTCCCGAGTGACCTCCGCCATGCCCTCTCTCTGCTGAGCTTCCGTCGCTCATTAAAAACCTGGTTGTTCAGGCGGGAATATGGGGTGGGTTAAGATTTTAAAATTTTTATATTGTTTTAAATGTATTTTATTGCTTTTATTCTGTGTACATCGCCCAGGGTGGCCGGTTGCTGGCCAGATGGGTGATAAATAAATATAAATATAAATAAATAAATAAATAAATAAATAAAAATAGTTACAGTTCCTTCCCTGGACTAAATATGCATTTATCTGTGCACTAGCCAGTGAGTTGTAATAGAAAATATAATTGGTAAATAGCTGTAGATGATTGCCTTGTTAGAAATCAGCACGAACTACAGTTGGAATCCTGGTCAGTTCATCCTGGCTGTCTTTATTGCATATCGGCCAATGGGTGATTCGCCCTGCCTTCTCTGGAACCCACTGGCTGGACATGGAAACTCACAATGAGGTAGATCCAGGCTAAGCTAGTTGAACGTACTTCGCATTAAAAAGCATGGGACTAATGTTAAGTCATCATGACTAACTTGTCCCATTGATTTCAGCGTGACCTAAGTTCAACTAACTTAGTCTGGATCCAACCCAATGTGATGGAGACAAGCCATGTGGTAAACAATTGCTTTATGGGCCAGGTAGAGATTGTTCATCATGGGGGAGTGTGTTTTCAGCAGAATCACTGCTGGTGATTCTGAAGTGTACTCCAATAGTGTGTGTTCAACCTCCAAGACTAAGGGGTTCCAGAGAGGCTGAGAATGAAGTGGTTGGAAGAGGTTTGAAAGGAGTCAAATACATGTTTCCAGTGGTGGTACTACTAGGTACCAAAAAGATCTGGGGCTCAGGCGCACAGATGGCCTCCCAGAGATTCGGGGCTCCAAATGAATGGGCGGCCCCCTAACACCACCTCTGCATGTTTCTTTTGGTTTAAGAGAGTAGGTTAAGACCTGAGTCCCAACTTGGGCCTATATGAAGCTGTGGGACTAGTTTTAGTTTTCAGAACACTATGCAGATCAGCTGTGTGTTAAAACTGGCTCACAGTGGATACAGGTAAGATCTCATTAAGGGGTAGATTGGGCAGGTGCCAGTAGGAAAAGGAATACATTGCCTGCTGACTATGCCATTAGTGCTGAATATATACCAGCATGTTCAAATACTGCCTTAACACAACTGAACTCAGGGCCGGTGCTACCATTAGGCCAACTAGGCAGCTGCCTAGGGCGCAGGGCTAAAGGGGGCGCCAGAAACGCCTTGAAAAAAAATACAGTGCTCTCAAGTGGGAGGGGGGGGGCGCTAAATATCTGATCTTGCCTAGGGCACCAAACTGCCTTGCACCGGTCCTGACTGAACTCATACCTTGAAAACATGTGTGCAGTTGTTTATGGAACAAAGTGTGCGTGGGGGTTCTTTTTCTTCTGCAGACTTCATATTGTCAGTGTGTTGAATTAGACCATGCTCACGTGCATGACACACATCCTTTAGCTGACTTACCACCATAAGGAAGAATGATTTCTTCAGATGAAATATTCCGTGTTTCATTTCCAGGGAAAGGATAGACAGACATGCATTTGAAAGCATGATGAATGGTTTTACTCCATATTGTCAACAATGATCTCATCTCATAAAAACCTCCTGCAACTTTTGTATCTTCATTTGCAATGAATATTCCTTTGGGGAAAAACACAGATTCATAGATCAAAGAGTTGGAAGGGGCCTACAAGGCCATTGAGTCCAGCCTCCTGCTCAATGAGGGAAACTAGAGGTGGGGTCTCCCATCCAAGTAATAACCAGGCCTGACCCTGCTTAGCTTTCCACACTCAGACAAGCTGAGCCAGCATGAGCCACAGACCTGTTCTAACATGTAGAAAGGATATCTGTCTTTTTGCCATTTACTTTCCTATAAGAATACTCATGCAAAAAAGCTTCCCTGAAAATGAGAGCCATATATAACTTCCTATGTTCTTAGTTTAATAATAAAAATAATATAATCAAATGTATTATTTATAAAGTGCCTTAACAGCTACAATAATTGCATTAAAAGGAAGGACACACATGCTTTATTTATCTCTATTTCATAAATAAATAAATAAATATTTTAAAAACCCCACACAAATGCTGCTTGCAGGCTTATAATCTGAAAGGGATAAGACAGGAGGACAAAAACAAACAAACAAACAAACAAACACTGGTTGATGAAACATGGCTATACTCTAGAAGAAAGGTGGGGAATTTGTAGCCCTCCAGATGTTGTAGGACTACAACTCCTAACATCCCTGAGCATTGGCCATTCTGGATGGGACTGATGGGAGTTAGGAGTATTTGACAAACTCCCTACTTCTGATATAGATCTGCAGTGCCCCCTAGAGCATCAGGTCAGTTGGCACCTTGCTGGGCAACCTGAGTAGTTTAATCTAGCCTTATCTCACTTCTTTGTCCTCCAAAATGCAAATAAAACCTTAATCCCTTTTCTTGAATAGGCTGACTGGTTCCAACCACCTTCGGCTTTTGAGTGGGAAGTTACAGTTGTTAAGAAGGTGCTTCCAGCCACTAGATAATTTTCTGATTTGTTGGCTAAATCACTGACATCAGAAATGGAGACTATCATGTTATTGGACAGACCAACCATCAGTCTCTGCAAAGGGGATGGCTTTTACTGAGTGGATATCCCCATACAAAATAACCCCTCAGTCCTTCTAGAGCAGTGTTCTCCAACTTTGGGCCCCCAGATGTTTTTGGCCTACAACATATGCTGGGAGTTGTAGGCCAAAAACATCTGGGGACCCAAGGTTGGAGGACACTGTTATAGAGCTTTTCTATATACCATCTAACTAGAAGCCAGATGCTCTCTTTCTCTCTCAGAACATCCTCTCTTCATAAACTCAGCAGCATATGCTCTAGGACCCAAGACTGTACTCAAGTAGTTAATGTGGCTAGGTAAATTAGACTGACTTTCTTATTTGGAATTCTGTGTATGTGTGTAATTGATGCATTCCCTGTCCATCCCTCATCCCCCCCCCCCATTGACTCCTTTTTATATTGGATAGTTGGCTGTGTGTTTTAAAAAGGATTTCTCACTGAACTCTTCCCCATGTGAAAGACTGCATGGTTACAAAGCTACTGCTTATATTTTAAGATGTTTAGAAGAGTTTTGGAAAGTTCTCTGTTTCTGGGCTTTGGGAAGGAAAATCCAAAGCACCTTTCTTTTTCTTTTTTCCTAGGTCTGGGCTGAAGGTGGGATCCTTGGCAATAGGGCCCATAAACTTCCCAAGCAGATGGACAGACTATTTATTTATTTTATTTATTTATTTATTATATTTATTAATCGCCCATCTGGCCGGTCACCCGGCCACCCTGGGCGATGTACAATTAAAATACAGTAAAACAACACAATAAAATATAATGATTAAAACAATATTAAAAATTCTTAACTAGGATGTGTCAGGAGGTTCATCCTGACTGGTGGCAGCCTATTAGAGATTCTTTTCTGGGGAACCCACATAAAGAAGGGGTCCACCAGGAGGAAAAGTTATCCCCCCTCCCAATCTCGTAACAGAGTCCAACAACATTTGCAGGGTCACAGGTTCCATACAGCTGCTGCAAACCTCCCAGAGAGCTTTGGCTGTTACATGGAGTATATTCAATGGTTATTCTCACTGTTTCCCCCTTAACCTTTTCAGTATAAAAATGGCTGAATCTCCCACAAATTCTTAAATTCTCCCACTCACAACCATAGTAGTGTGTTCTCTTGTTATAGCCAGACATTCTGAGTGCCATTTCCTGGTAGAAAGGTGCAGTATTAACTAATTAATTAATTAATTAATTAAATCAGATTTAAAGGTGTATATTTGAAATGCTGTTTTGGATAACACTTGCAATACCTTCATATTTGTCCTTCAGAATGTCTCCATCCATGAACCACAGAACGTTTGGCTGGGGAAATGCCTTTCTTACCACGCAGGTAAATTTAGCCTATTGGAAAATAAAAAGAAATCAACTCATCAGTTTTTGGGGTTATTTTTAAAGTCCTAGTGGTGGTTTGGCTCTAAGGCTGCAACCCTTGAACTCAATAAGACTTACTTCTGGATCAAAACATATTTAGGATTGGGCTGTAAGCTTGAGAATAATAGTATGATGCTAATTATTCAGAATTAGGGTGGCCATGTGTCCTGTTTTACAGAGGACAGACTTCTATTTGTCCAGTAAAAGTCCAGTTTAAAGATAAAAAATCATAAGAAGGGAAAGTAAGGGCCTTGAAGTTGAAGTTACCCATCAGCACCTGGACAGCAGTCTGAGCAGGCACACAGCAGGTCACTTGGTCACAGTTTCCCACACTATGGTGAGATATATTGTATTTTTATTTAGATTTTAATAATTATTTTGAAATACCCATCTATACTGTCGGGACCCAAGTCCTGCAATCACACATTCTAGCACTCTGACACCATAGACTCCAAATCAGTGAGATCCTTCTATTACAGCAAATCCCACGGCATAAGCTTAATGGTTACAGTCTTCAGAAATCATATAGCTGATGGCATTTTGCTATAGGCTCTGGAAATATACATAAAAATTAGCATGTGCAATTTTTTTAATGCAAAGCCATCCTCTTCTTTTGGTGGCCACCCTATTCAGAATCTTTTATTAAGGATAATTATATTCATCCACGTAATTCTAGTTTTATGTTTGATTCATTCAGTCCTTCATGCTCTTAAATGGAGAAGAGAAATGTTTCATAGCACAGGTCACTGGGTGCCAACCTAAACATTCCTTTAATTTTTATTTATGCTCATATAAGCGTGCATGGCCCCAATTGAGATCGGTACCATGGCACTTTGGGAGAGGAGGGTTTAAGCTTTTTCCCCACCTGTTTCATCTTAAAATTTCATACCCGCCCCTGCAGGGAGTTTTTTTTAAAAAAGAAAGAAATCTCCACTGGAATCAACGGAGGTTTTTTCTTTTCTTTTTTTAACCTGAGTCTGGGTTCAGATAAAGGGATGGGCAATGTGCAAGGAAGTACGGAGCTAATCTCATCTGCTTATAATTTCCCACTAAATGCAGTGAAACTTCACTTGTTCTGGAAATAGGTAATGCCTACAAATGCACGTTAATGGACCAGGATCATTACCAACTAAGAACGAAAAACAGAAAGCATGGGGGCAAAGACAATTCTTATGTCACATAAAAAATGAAGTCCACAACCACTGGCTCTTCTGGTATTGCTAGTGGTGACCAAACAAGAAAGTTTGGAAGACAATCCTGCTTGCAGGAGAGTAGAGAGAACATGGCTCAGCTCTGCATGATTGGGAGAATGTTTAGTTTGGCCCCATCTTCCTTCTAATCCTTCCTCTGAACTTTTAAGGAGTTGTCCATGGTGCTAAACCCTATCCCCAAAATAGTCTCGTCACCATGGATAGCTCCTTAAAAGTTCGGAGTCAAATCCAGAGCAGATACACAGCCCCACTGCCATCGGAGCCCCCAGCCCCTACTGCTTGAAGCCTTTGGCACAGCCTCCTAGTTCCTGTGCCCCACTGTAACTAAGCCTGCAAGGGCACAATCCTATGCAGGTTTAGGCAGAAATAAATCCTACCACTCTCAGCTAGGAGTTGTAGGACTTATTTTGGTCTAAATATACATAGGATCGCTCCCTAAATAAGCCAAATATGTGAAACTGAGGGTCAAACAACGTTATGTTAAATATGTTAATGATATAACTAGAAGCTACATCTCCCCCCTTTTTTTGTTACAGTGGGGGTTCCAGTTTTTATTGGGACCCCCACATGGGGAAGAGTGGTTTAATTCTCTCCCTAACTTTGATTATTTTACCAATAATCTCTCTCACATATGCAGTTGTGAAGCTTAGGGGGCTTTTTTTCTAAGCCCAGTAGCCACCTGGGGTCGTGGGTCGTGTGGCTCACGCTGGCTCAGCTTGTCTGAGTGTGGAAAGCTAAGCAGGGTCAGGCCTGGTTATTACTTGGATGGGAGACCCCTCCTCTAGCTTCCTGCATTGAGCAGGGGGTTGGACTCGCTGGCCTTGTAGGCCCCTTCCAACTCTATGATCTATGAATTATTGGTAAAATTGCAGCTGGGGAGGTAAGGATAAAACTTTCCCTCTCCATGCAGATGGGTGGGTGTCTCAATAAAACCAGGACCCTTTGAACTGTACCAAAAAAAAAGGGGAAGAAAAAAAAAATGAAGCTGCTACCTACATCTTTAACACAACTGTGAAATAATCTCACATTATTATTGTATTTATTTACCCCAAGTTCTACCCTCTTTTCTATTGTTTCCTCTATGCAGAATTTTACATTGCAGGCTACTTAGGACAACCTGTCCTCTTGTACTTGTAAAAGCCAGAAATACTGATGGTGCTATATAAATGAATTCATGCATACATACATAATAAAAAGAAGGATATTTGAATACTTCAAGGTAAATAAGTAAAACTTTAAAAAACACACACACATTCAGGTTAAGATCCTCTGCCCCATAATAATCCTGAATGCTTTCTACATGTGTGATGAAGCCTCAAAAACATTAGCACTGAAATAGTTCATAGAACAAAGGAAATTATGATCTCAGCTGTGGCTCTGTCTGACATGTGGTTTGTCTCATACCGTGGAGGATGTGGTTTGGTCCCCTATTGACAGCACTTAAGATGAGAACACAGTCAGTAGCTCACAAGAGTCTTATTTTTGATGCATACAGAGCAAAATGCTAAACTGCCTAGACAGAGATGAGCTATTAAGAAAGTTGTCACCTTGATAGTCATATTTATGGCTGTGGAATATTTTGTTAACTGTGGGTTTAAACTTAATGTGCTGTCTGAGGTACAAAATAGAGATATGGACTTATAATTTCCAGCAATTTTGGGTAGTTCAGATGATGAGCCATCATTTTTACGGTCCCCTGTTAACCATATAAATAATTTATTTCTCTGTGGGTAGAAAAATTGAGGGGAAGAAGAGAAGGAGAGAAAAAAGATAGACAAGAGATATGAAGAATAACAATATATGTGATCTAAATGACCCCTCGTTAGGCTACCGAAGTAGGCATTTAAAATATGGGTCCCCGATTTTGAGTGCAGCTACTGTAACTTAGGAGAATGTTTCTGTCATATGCTCTGATCAGAATTTGGCCACATAAATCAATAATTTGTGTGAAGAATGTATTTTAGTCTGGGGAAATATTTACTTTAGAGGCCTAATTAAAAAGGACAACTACTGGGTATAGCCCATTTCTATCAGGAACAGAACACAAATTCATAAGATTCTTCTTTCAGGGAGTATTCTGAGTTTTTGTAGCATCCCAGAACAATGTAGCATCACCAGAAATAACATTATTTTGTAGCATCGCCAGAAACAGCATTATTCCTTAAACTTTTTTATTGCCCATTATTTCTCCAAGTGAGGGGATATTGAGTCACATATACCACCTGCATATTAAATGCATGGCTGGCTCCTGAGTGGTCTCCATTCCCAGTAAAGCAACATATGAGCCTAGGGAAAATGGCATCTGTGGACAGAGAATTGTGAAAGTAAACCCTGAAAAAGGTTATCTGTGAACCAAGGCCTGTGGCTTACGCTGGCTCAGCTTGTCTGAGCGTGGAAAGCTAAGCAGGGTCAAGCCTGGTTATTACTTGGATAGGAGACCCCTCCTCTAGTTTCCTGCATTGAGCAGGGGGTTGGACTCGATAGCCTTGTAGCAGGCTCCTTCCAACTCTATCAGATCTATGAATAATCTAAGTGTGAGTTAAAGGTAATGTATGGCAAAATATAACATTATAGTGTGTTGTTCCTTTCTACTATAATGATGATATTAATTAATTAATTCAATTTATGAGTCCACCTATAACTGAAGCTCTCAGGGCAACATACAAGGAAACAGTATTTAAAAGATAAGGTTTCAGCATTTTGAATTATCTCCTTTAAAGAATTAGAATATCTGTTGAATGCCACATATTTATCAGGGGATGATTCTGGCTGGGCAATTTGAAGCTTTAAAAATAATAATAAAAATGTCCAATTCAGTTGCACCTGTTGTTGTTTTTCCCTGAACAAACAGTATCCCCCCCCCCCCATTTGATTGGATGACTGGAGAGAGATAACTGTACACAACAAACCCACACATCCATACATGTATATTCACTCACCTCTCCTTGGAAACTTTTGTTGAGGGCAATTGAAATGTCTGGTTTCACTTGAGCACCAAAAGAAAACACATATTTTAATTAATTGGATAGCACTACAAGTTCTTGCATAACAATCATTGGTCTGTTTTATGAAACAGATGCAAAAATTGGGCTGTGGTCATAACGAAAATGCACAAAGTTCACATCTCAAGAGTAGTCTTCGTGATACCAGGATTCTTTCAGTAGTTCAGTATTCCTGACTTATTAGGTTCTCTCTTGGCAAATACTAAACATATCTTGTAGTTCTCAGTCATGCCAGTAGTTTCCAGTCCCTACTGGTACAGTTGCCTTGTAGGACTAGGCAAGCCTTCCTCAACCTGGTGCCCTTGAAATGCTTTGAACTGCAACTCCCAGAATTCCTGACCACTGGCCATACTAGCTAGGGTTGATGTAAGTTGAAGAACAAAACATCAGGAAGGCACCAGGCTGGGAAAAGCTGGGCTAGGTTTTGCCTGGTTTCACTAGTGCCAAAATGTGAAGGTCAGTTCACAGAGCATCTGGGGGGCTTATTTTCTATCTGTGGTGACTGTGTAAGTCCAGACTGGACGTGCAGTTGATGCAGCCACCCTCAGAGCACCCCATCCAGATGCCAATTTAGCAAGAGGATTCCAATGCACACATGGAGGATACTGGAACTATTAAAACAATCTGGATATCATCAGCCAATGTTACTGTCACTGACGAGAATGAGAAGAAGACCTGGTACATATGGAGGTCATCAGATGCTTCATAGGGTTTTGTATTGTGTCAAATGTGGCCAGGATTGCGATGCTGCAAAGCTGAGCTAAGAGAGAGTAGCGTTTTCTGCAGCTTTAAAAGGGCAGGCGATACTTTCACTCACACCATTGGTCCGACTTTGTTCACTCATGCCCTCTCCTCCAGTAGAAAATCTATTTATACAATTAAGGCACACCAGATTGTAGTGCAGTCACTCTGCCAGTATACCAAGAACAATAAATAAAGTAGAGGCTCCTTTGTCAATATATAAGCATATATATGGCCCAAAAGCCATTTCTACGTTAGTTAAAGAAAGAAGGAAATCTCTGTTTCACATCACACCACCTTCTCATGGCAAGTATCTTTCCCCCACCCCTGACAAATCTGTTCCTAAAAAAATCTCCACTGTGTTTTATGAACTGGGTTCACAAAGAAGTCATTGGCTCCTAAAGTAGAAAGCTGGGTAACAGAACTCCTCTCCTTGACATCCATTCAGCTTAACAGCATTAAAACGGCAGCTTTAAAGATCCAACATACTGTTCAGTGGTTCTCAGACATCTGACAATTGAGGCATCCTGTCCCCTCCCAGTGAGTTGCATTCACAAAGGTTTATATAGGTGTATTTATTACCTGCTATCAAAGGAGCACACCTTCTATGTTGTTGAATGGGTCACTATTCTAGACAGGACCGGTGCAAGGCAGTTTGGTGCCCTAGGCAAGATCAGACATTTAGCGCCCCGCCTTCCCACTTGAGAGCACTGTATTTTTTTTCAAGGCGTTTCTGGCGCCCCCTTTAGCCCTGCGCCCTAGGCGGCTGCCTAGTTGGCCTAATGGTAGCACCGGCCCTGATTCTAGATATGCTTTCTTGGAAGGAGACCAATCCAGAGCAGTAACTCGTGCACAGATGAAATTGGCAACCTCATCTAAGGCAAGGTAATTATCTCCTGGCTCTGAGAAAAGGGACTAAATACTTTCCCAGAAGAAAACAGGAAAAAAAGCGGTACTTTCACACAAGTACCATGAGGTTAATGGGTTGGATCCAGACTTATTCAACTCCCATTGATTTCAATGGGTCTGCTCTAAGTATGATTACATCTGGATGCAACCCAGTGGTTGCAACATCAGTCAACTTGATTCTTTGCCAATATGATATGTGCATTTGAAGTGTCACAAATCCTTGCGATAATGTCATAATTTTTCAATGAAGGCAGCTGACTTATTCCAGGCAGGAACATTGAACACTTCTGAGTAGACATGGATAGAGTGCCAGTGTGATGTAGTGGTTAGAGAATTGGACTGGGACTTGGGAGATCCGGGTTCTAGCCCCCACTCAGCCACAAAGCTCACTGGGTGACTTTGGGCCAGTCACTGACTCTCAGCCTAACCTACCTCATAGGGTTGTTGTGAGGATAAAATGAAAAGGAGGAGGATTATGTAAATCACCTTTGGTTCCTTGCAGGAAAAAAGGTGGGATATAAATAAATAAATAAAATAAACAAATGAGAATCAGTGCAAAGCCTTTGTATTTCAATTCAAATACATCATAAACTATTAAATGTATCATTAGAATCATATTTGCATCTACAGGCTTGCACATAACTATATTTATTATTATTATTGCATTTATATCCTGCTTTTTTTCCTCTTGCAAGGAACCCAAGGTGGCTGATGACATGGTCCTCCTCATCTCCATTTTATCCTCACAACAACCCTGTGAGGTAGGTTAGGCTGAGAGTCAGTGACTGACCCAAAGTCACTCAGTGAGTGCCATGGCTGAGTGAGGACTAGAACCCAAGTCTCCCGAGTCCCAGTCCAACATTCTAACTACTACAGCACACTGGCTCTGTATGGAGCCCAACCCACATGACATGTATCCATATTAAGAGTCCAATGAGTAGAATTTCTGCTTCATAAAGCTTCACATTTGCTTTAAAAATTCCCCCCATGTAATTAGTTTGTTTAGACAGCACAATTGGAGGAGGAGGGGTGTACCTTTACCATAGTATTCATTTATTTGTTATATTTATTAGTCACTTTCTAAAATACAACTCTCTAAGTGACAAACCAGATAAAACAAAATTAAAACAATAAAAAACAACAGTTAACCATAATACCCATCTAGCATAAAAGGATAAAACAAATACCAGCATCAGTAAAAGTCAATGAATCAAGTAAAGATCTAAAACCAACTCACTAAAGAGAAAACCATAATCAGCCAAGGCTAGTAATAACATAATGTTAACATGCTAAAAGGGCCTGGGAGAATAAAACATGTCTTATCCTGGCACTGAAAAGGAATTAATTGCAGTCCTATACATGTCTACTCAGAAGTAAGCCCTGTTCATTCAGTGGGACTTACTCCTAGGTAAATGTGTATAGGATTACAGCCTAAAGTGGGTGCTAGGCAAGAGACTCTCTTGGAAGAGCAAATGTTTACGCAGGTGACTTGAAAAAGTGGTATAATTTCCTTTGGAGCACCAATGTGGACGCATGCAAACCTGAACGTGACTGAACTTTGGAGGAACCAGGTCACGGTTCTCTGTATTTAAGTCACTAAAGAAGACTGTGGGGGTCAAACCATGGCTGCCAATTTGAATTCATAATGTTTACATTTTAATGTGATGTGTAAGACTCTTGGTTAGCAACAGGTCTGGAAAATTTGTTTTAAAACCTCAGCTCTTCAATGGATAGATATTTTAAAAACCAACAACCCACAGTTACTAAGTCTTATTTGTTTGTTTATAAATTCTTTAGTGTCCTTTGATTTCAACACATATTTTGTATAGGCATGTGAAATTTAAATATTGTACTAATTTATACTCCAATTTCTCCATTTTTATCCACTTGTCTTTTGTGGGTAGGATAACTTCTCTCTTTTGTATCGGTAAGATCATTCATGAGAACTGGAACATTCTGAAAACACACAACATTCATCAAGCCCCCTTCATGCATTATCTATGTGAATGGGTCTTCATGCACAATTCTGGCCTGATCCTGGACATGTGGCTTCCTGAGCCTGCCTCCAATACCCACACATTGAGCGTAGACCTCTGCTTATGGGAAGCCTACACATATATGTCTTCTGAGTAGTTAAGCCATTCAAGTTGTTCTTATAAAATAATCTTTTAAGAAGCCTACTTCATGCTTTAGAATATTAACTTCCCCCATTACTAGTAATATAAGTATTGCTCCTTCTCACCAAATACTTTGACTTCAGTGGTGCTCTTCAGGATTCTTCCAGAGTGGTAGGCAACAGTACAAACAAACATCTTGCCATGATCAAGAATGGATACAGGTGAAATAATTAATGTGTTCTCTGAATTCATCTGGATTCTTTCCCTGTCTATCATGGGATTGGTTTTATTGATTATCAGTATCTCTTCATTTCCATTTTCTTTCTGCTGAAAATGAGAGTTATTCCAGTGAACAGTTCATATTAACAATCTAATGAGTTGTCCTCCTTTCTTTCTTTTTGAATCAACACAACAGAAATAATAGTTACCCATCACCAGCATAAAAACAGTTACATTTTTATGGGTGAACCACATCTACTGAACTCATTCAACTTCTTCCCCCTAACTTCTTATGTTCCTCCTAACATAAGAATGTCAGCTGGCTGACCTGCAGCTGTGAAAATGAGGATGTGACAACCAAGTCTAGAGCACATAATGCAGGCCACATGCTGAAGCTAAGCAGGTATGAACCGGGTCAGTGCTTGGATGGGTGACTGCCTGGGCTGCCCACATCTGTTCTGCACTGAGCAGGGAGTTGGACTTGATGGCCTTATAGGCCCCTTCCAACTCTACTATTATATGATTCTAAGTGTGAAGAACAGAGTTGTCCTCTATTTTTTATATTTAATTGGCTGTAGGATATTATGAGGTGAATTTTGTGTGTGTGTCCGCCAGTCAGTTTCAGGCAAAAGGTATTTAATAGTTTAGAAGTCAAAAGTTTAGTTTCGATTATAGAAGTCAGGAGATTAGCTCAGAGAGCAGGAGATTCAACAGGAGATCAAAGGAAGAAAAAAAAGTTTTAACTTGGGAAACAGGAACTTAGTTGGCAGAAATGAACAAGGATCTATCTTCCTGATTGGTTAGAGTTAGGGAAAGAAAAAAACAATTTTAAAAGATAAAATCCAGGGCAGAGACATAGGAAAGGAAAAAAAGGCCAGAGCCCTTGGGGGCGGGGGGGGGGGAATAGTCAGAGCTGCTGGTACTGGAGAACTGACTGAGGGAGCTGGACCAACAGCAGTAAGACATTACTTGGATAAGGAATCAGAATAATATACGGATGTAGTCTAGTCAGGTTAGTTGAGTGTTTATCCCTGGTTGTTTTATTACCTTATCTCTCATTTGGTGTACATGTGTGTATTAATTCAGATTTTAAAACTTTTTCCTATTGACATTTTTCTTAAGTAAAATCTAAACTTTCTTATTTGAAATCTTGTGGTTTCTTTTGGGAGGGGGATTACCTACCTCATGCCCAATAGCCAACCCTCCCACACTATATAAAGTAGGTACCTGAGACCCAGAGAGTTTTATGGCTGGTTTGGTGGAGGCAGCCAGAGGAATAAGTATTTTCACCTGGTGGAAAAGGCCACAAGAAGGGAAGAGCGAAAGGGGAGCACATTATCTTGCCTGTTTTCCCATCCACTCACAGAATAAGGCATTGCTGGTCTGTGACATCAGGTTTTTCCCATTTCCTTGGAGCCCACCAACACTCTTGGTGTTGTGGCAGCCATAGAACCAAGTGACACTTTTTGTTAAATGTGATCACCTTTCAGGTGGACGGGATCAGGCTTGGCATTGCAAAGCAAGTGAAGGTCTTTTGAACCCCCTCCCCCATCCCATTTCCCTTGTGTTATAATCCTGATGAAACTCCCACGCCTCTAAAGCTGTTATTTGTGCCAATAGCAGCTTCCCTCCTGCAGAAACAGCAACATGGGAGGGATTTTTGTTGGGACCATCACATCTGGGGAAAGAGCTAACTCCCCTCCCCACATTCCTGATCCCCCCCCTTGCAGCTGCTTTTTAAAATAATAATAATAATGCTAGACATATTAACAGTATCAACCTATACATCTCTATTCAGAAGCAAGCCCATCTAGTTTAATAGGACTTGCTCCCTGGTAAGTGAGCGAAGGATTCCAGCCTCACTGGGATCACACAAGCTGGCAGAAAGCCAACAGAAACAATATAAAGTCTTATGTTTAACAAGGAAGGGTGGTAAATAATGCACTCATCTGGATGGATGTAATGGCTCCTGGGATATGCTCACTGTGTATCTCTGCTTATTATGTGAAGCTAAGGAAAACAAAACTCACACTGATTGCTGTTGTAACACTAAACATCATTATGATGGGTGTGGCTGCCCACGAAATCCCTTGTCATGAAAAGCCATCCATTTTCCAAGATGCTAATGTAACTGCTTCTACTGTATATTTCACCTTTCTTCTGCTACAGAATAACTTGGTGGACTGTGTCCAGGTTGAGATATGGCATGAACTCAGGCTTCTCAGAGTCAAGTAAACGTAACTGCACATAATCTTGATAGTACTCAATATCTTTATTGCACGTACTCCCCTCCAATGATGTGGCATGTGTGGTAGTGTTACATTGTCATTTCAATTTCTTTACTGTAAAGTCTGGCAGCAATTTGCATCCTGAAACTGAAACTAGAGCCGTCCCCTTTCAACAAGTTATGTTTTGGATCTTAAGTTTCACAGTTCAAGCCAAACGTTTCTATTTATGTGAGAAGACATAGCATTGCTTTTTCTTACCAGCGTCTGACAAAATGGTAACTTACCAGGAGCCATTTCAAAGCAGCAGCATTTACAAAAGGCACACCTTTGAAGCATGGAATTTCCAGCGTCTGGTTTAGTAACGTTTCTACCACAGAACTCTTGTCACCTTCCATTATGTAGCAGTCAGAAAGAAAGAAAGATATTTAAACTCACAGTATAGAGTACTTTTAAAACTAGGATTCCGCTGCTCTGCTGGCTTACACTGTGCTGACAATATTCTACAAGTACTTTATGCCCGGCATTTTCATTCTAATTCTGAACATATAGAGTGGAGGATGTGAGAGAATATAATCCAAATGGGACGGAATATAAGAAGATGTCACTGGTTCTGTGCTTTACTGAGATATCAATATCTGAAATGTTTCTCTAAATAAATACATAAATCTTATGTCTAGTGCAGTGTTCTCCAACCTTGGGTCCCCAGATGTTGTTGGCCTACAACTCCCAGCATGCCCCAGCCAGCGATGGGAGTTGTAGGCCAACAACATCTGGGGACCCAAGGTTGGAGAACACTGGTCTAGTGGCATCTAAAGGACTTGACTTCATCCACTGCATAGTAGCCACCAAAATGGAAGCAGCGCACCTTCCAGGTTACTGTGCATTGGGGGGGGGGCATGGGAAAGGAGGCCGAAGACCTTGCTCTGTGTCCCAAAGGAACAGAGTACTGTGGCCATTTGCAGATCAAACCCACCCCAAGGAAATGAATCACAAAAAAGAGGACAAAAGGGGGCACTGACTTGCATAAAATCTGCATGCTCTCATTTATATAAAGAGATGCGCATTTAGAAAGAATTATAGAAATAGAACATGTTTTCACCATAGTGGGGAAGACTGTGACAATTTCCCCCCATTTAATTTAATTTGTATGCTGCTTTCCCACAAAATGTGCCCAAAGCATCTCACAACACAAGAGCAAATCAGAAACGAGAAAGCATACCGATACATCAATTGTAATAGTAATAAACAACCCAAACAATTCATTTCACTAATACTGACACAAGAACATTTCAAATTACAGTAATTACAAAATGGGCAATATCAACAATACCAACACAATATGAATTATTATCTATGGGTAAAGTATAATCCAGAGCCAAATCTTTCTAATGCCTTGATGCATTAACAAACAATGCAGCCTACAAACAGCTACCCCAAAAGTACCCAGTGCAGCCAGGAAACAGCAACCAGATTTCTTACAGCCTGCAGCAGCTGACCTCTCCCATGGCCCACTTTCTCATTCTGGTACAGTTCTCAAGGCTCCAACAGAGACAAGGCTGCTGCTGGTGTTTAGTCTCTTCCCCTGTGCTCTGGATGTTCCAAAGGACTGGGTGCCTGCTGAGTCTGCTGTCCATGTGCTCACTGTTGATGGGCACCTTCAAGGCCCCTGCTGGCTCTCCCTTCTTAGGGTGCTTTATCTGTAAACTGGCCTTGGACTAAGCAGCCCTTCAAACAGAGAACTGTCGTCTGAGAGCCCTTCAAACAGAGGACTGTTCTTTGTGATGTAAGACACCTGGGCTCACTAGATCACAGGGCTGGCATCAAGGCTCAAGGGTAGGCACAGTTGGGCACCTGCCAAGGGACCAGACCTTAGCAAGGGCCCACTGACAAGATGACCCTGGACTTGCTCATAGGTATCTAGGAATTTCACCTGATGTAGGTACAGTTTCACTTCACCCTACATCATTTTGTATACTGAGATAAACTTCTATGTTTGCTTGTTGTGTGCACAGATGCTGCATATGCTTTTGCTGAAACTGGAGCCCGTCTCAGGGGTAGGCATGGTTGGGCATCTGCCGAGGGCGCACACCCCAGCAGGGGCCTCCTGACAAGATACCTCCGGATTCGCTCTTCCTCTTCACCACTGTAATCTGCTCGTTCACCTGCCTCTCACTCTGGCCCAGACAATGGTGGTAGTGAGAAGTAGGAGCAGTAGATGCCACTTCCTACTTACTGCCTGTCAAGCAAGCCATGATGAGAAAGAGGTGGCAATGATGAGAAGGAGGATGAGGAGCAGGAGCGGCTGATGACAATGGTGATGAGGAAGTAGACTTGGTGAGGGAGGGAGCTCATTGAGGGTGTTTTGCTCAAGGTTCCTCCCAAAGCCTGGAGCCAGCACTGCTAGATCAGAGTGAACCTTTTTCTTTGGTGCTGATACATAATGGCATCACAATGGCTTTGTTCAAATGCAATGCTAAATCTTAGTTTTATGCTATAGGAATGAGCCTGGGCAAACCTCAGGTTTGCGTGCACCTCCTCTCTGCTCTTTCTCCTCTGGCGTGGCTGCAAGGAGGAGAACAGAAGCAGTTGCTTGCTTCCTGTTTTAAACTAACTGTACTTTGCTGTCATGTCCGAGGCTCAGCCATGCTGGTTCCTATAGTGCCAAACAACTGGTTTAGCATTACCTCCAGCCAACAAGGCCAATGTTGGTTGAGAAACAGCAGGCTAATAATCTAGTAAACAAGTAAACATCCCAAGCAGACAATGGCAGAGGAATACAGACCAGATGGGATGGTTTAAATTAAGGCCAGGAAGAAGTTGGTTAAATAGCTGAATAGTTCAGAGTTCTCCAAGTGGCTCTCTGCATTCTCCCAATGCTGCGTCAACAATTTTATTTTGTCATCCTCCCTTTGATCCAATTCTATAGTAACACTCATACCCTCTTCTTTGGCCCTTCAGGTCTGCCAGTTATCACTCCCCAGTGATTTGGCGTGGATCTCTTCCCTCCAGATGGACTTGTTTTACTTTTATGTTTTCTTCATGACTAATATCCCTCATCCTCTGACTCAGTTTCAGAGCATGTTCTACTTGAGTTGATTGAAAAGATGAATCTTCAGTGTGTGTTTTTGCTAATGATTTTTTTAAAAAAAATACTTTCTAAGCCCTGTTCTCTGCAGAGAGAATGAATCAAATAAACGGACTGTGAACTGGAGTTATCTGACTTTTGTCCTGTTTCAATGGCAGTGATTATATTGGCACTGAGGTCACACTTCACTTCAGCACAAAGCAAAGAGCAAAGGTTGAAAGAGATAAACTTAGCAGCACCGGAAGGAAGTATAAAGGTATATCTTAAACACTCCCATCAGTTCCACTAGAACAAAGGTGCTCTCCAGATGTAATTCCCATAATCCCTGACCACTGGCTGGGGCTGATGGGGGTTGTAGTCCAAAACATCTGGAGGACACCAGGTTGCCTATCCCTACACTAGAAGCTCTACCCATTTCACCAGCAACATTTTAATGTTCCTGGATTTGTTAACCTATCAAGCTGTCTCTGGCACACAAAATTGAAGGAAATCCTGAACTAATAATGATTAGCTATGCATATTTCAATTACCATGATATTCATCAACCCAAACTAGTGTTATTCCTGAGTCTGTGGCTGCTGCACTGGAATGGGATGCACAGAAAGGGGCATGGCCAGGAAAAGGTTGTGTGACCTTCTGTGGAGGGCTGGATTTGGACACCAGAAGGACTGATTTGGCCCATGGCACGGGTCTAAGGTCCCCGACCACTGGTTTCAACTCTGGAGTTATAGCCCCTCCCCCTCTTTAGTTGGTATTGCATATTATTTCACTTACTTCAAAATGCTCTGCTGCCTTTAGGGGCTCTCCTGCTCACATTGCTGAGTGGGGCCCTCTGGACATCTGCTCTAAAGCCCTGTTCTCCCGGCACTAGGGGGCGGCAGCTCAGGATGCCCAGCGGGGCTGTTTAACCCTACAGGCTGGAGCAGCTGCAGCTCCAGCTGCTCTGGGCTAGCCATGTGTGCCTATTTCTAACCACTATTCCTGTTGTTCCTGTTCAGAATAGGATCGGAATGGGAAACATCTGCAATTCTTACATGATGTAAACTGAAGCACATCACTTGCAACAACAACAAAAAACAGTTGCAACAGGAGCACTGCCAGGCAACAGCATGATACAACTGTAAATCTTGAGACTTAGGACCGATTCATGCGACCCGGGCGGCAAGCGGGGGAGGCACCATGGGGCTGTCTGCGGGGTCCGGCGAGGCACCACAGACGACCTGTGCCCCGCACGCGTGGGCGGACCGCGGTAGAGCCGGCAGTCCCTGCACCGCATCGTGGGCCTCCCGGCACTAGGGGGCGGCAACTCAGGATACCCAGCGGGCCCGTTTGCCCCTACAGGCCGGAGCGGCCGCAGCTCCAGCTGCTCTGGGCTGCCGCCTCTGTGTGGCCACGGGAGGCCCCCGTGGGATGGCCGCCTGCTGTCCGCACGGCAGGGCTGCCACACACAGTAGGGGCTTACCCCTCTACCTCCCATGGTGACTTTCCGTGCTTCCCGGCACGCGACCATCCCGCGGGGGTGCCCCCAGCTGGCGTTCGCATGACACGGGAACCGCGTGGGACTTCCGCTCCCCTGCGGTTCCTGTGTCGTGTGAACCGGCCCTTAGAGAATGGTGTGGTGGAGTATATTGATCCCGCATTTTAAAAGTAATATGTTCACTACTACTTACCCCTCTTTTCAATAATAAGTTTGGTTTCTGAGCTGCTTGTTCCAGTTGGAAATGCAGTAAAACTGCACTCGTACAAGCCAGACAGTTCAAGACTAACATTCCTCAGCTGTAGAATCCACTGGTAGCATTCCATATGGTTTGTTGTAGAATCGCTGTGGCTGGAGGTCCAGTTGAAGTCTGCCAGGCAATGGTGGGAACCATTCCTGAAGCTCACAGAATAGTTGTAAGCCATTGGATATTCTGTACCATACAGAGGGTTATAAACAGCTAGCCTTCTTCGTGGACCATCTGCAAGCATCGTCCACTGAGTTTGCGTTATATGGATTTCTTTTTCTTTCAGGATGCTGCATGTTAGAGTCACATCATCACCGGGCAAAGCATAGACAGTTTTCTCATTCTTAATGATGATTTCAGAGTGGGCTACAAGCCAATAAAAATGGACACATGGTCATTTTTATATATTCTAGCAATTGCTCTGTCCCACTATCTTTATTATTTCTAATTCAAACAGAATGAGGAATTCACCATACATTAAATATTTTGGCTCCGTCCAGAGAAAGTTAGTAGTGTATACATTGCATTGAAATCAAGTCAGTTGGGATTAAACTTTCCTGTTGATTTCAATGGGGATTAAGAATAACTGGCTTTCTTTGGATTTAACTTTCTTTAATTTTAGTATTTGTGTATGAACACTTTTCATATTGTATTATTTTTTAGATTATACAGTACAATTATATAATTGCAGCCTCCTGGAGCATTTGCAATTGAAGTTGCTTCCAGATGAAGGGCTTCTAGCACTAACAATCAAAAGGCACTGTGCAGCTATTCCAGTTTTTCTTCCTTAACAGATTGTTTTTCTGGCAAGAAAAAAGGGGGGTGAAGTGGTAGGAAAACACAGGAGGGCTATGTCAAGATTCCGCTACTGCAGGGACCCCTTAACCTTCCTTTGGGAGATCTCTGCCTCTCCTCAAAGCCCCTCTCGTTCTAGGAGATCAAGTCCTTTTACAGCTTCTAATAGCATGGGTGTAGGCTGTAGATGTGGTGAATAAGTCACTCCAAACTCTCAGGGTAAACAACAACACTTTACTTATAATATTTGGGTATTTACTTAATAGAGTGGTTATAATTCAAAAGCAAGTATGATAAAATAAAACAAACAAACAAACAATCCACCGTTCTCTAGTTAAACTTCAGACTACCTATTTGCTATGCAGCCAGTTTCTCTTTCTCTCTCTCTCCTTCTCTCTGCTGTTGCTTCTGGCTCTCTCTCAGCACACTGACTGCTAGCTGACCACACCCCACATATATAGCCTTCCCAGGAATGGAAGGTTATAACCATGTGACCTTGCACAGGAGAACTAATTCTTAACTTCTATTGGATGAACTAAAACTCTCAAACTCCCCCTCCCATCCAAGTGTTTGGGCCTTCAGGCTTCAACAAACTGAAGCCTGTGTAGGCCTCAACAAACCCAATCCTGTGTAGGCCTCAATCCCTCACAGGCTAAAAATTGAAAGACGGCATGAAATGAATGAGGCAGTGTGGTTGCACAATAAAAACCTCATCTGGAAGCACCTGAGTATAAAAATCCATTTTGGGGTTTGCTCACAGCATGCCTCACTGGAACAGCCATGTTTTACATGAACCTTTAGTTCTATGGCAGCATGATGGAAACAGCTTGGGCACACGCACACCCAAAAATCTGTTTATTTTAAGCATTTAGATACCACTTTACAAGTATCTGAATGCTTGACAAAGCAATGACTTTTAAAAAACCAATAAAAACAAAGACAATAAAACAAAGACAGCAAAAGGAGAACTTTTAAAAAGCCAGATAACCCCCCAAACAGAGGTGACGCCAGGTGACCCTCCCTCGGGCTGGAGTTATAAAGGAGGGACATCAGAACAAAAAACCCTCATCCTGGGTCAACGTTGCCTCACTTAAGATGGTGCAGTGGCCCACAACCCAGGGCCTAAAATCTAGCCATCCTGGCCTCAAATTGTTGTGTGAATGCAGGGCTGGTTCACCCAAGAAGCAAGATGAGGTGCCCGTATCAGGTAGCGGCGCAGGAGGAGCAGCAAAGTGTGCCATTCCCTCCGCCCCTGCCAGGAGATCTCACCACCGCTGCTGCCCGGCCGCCTCCAGCATGTGCTCTAGAGATCTCCGCTAGCTGCTCTCCCACCATGGCATTTGCTGCAGTGAGAGAGCAGCCAGCAGGGTTCTCTGGAGCAGCTGCCCGCCCTTCACTTACCTCGTTGAGAGCCACGAGGCTGGGAGAAGTGGCCGCAGGGCTCTCGTGAGACCCGGGCGGCTGCTTCTTCCAGATGCACGGCGGCAAAGGTAAGGGGTACGATGTGGTGGCACATGTGTTTTCCCAGGCTGTGTGAATGACCCTTGAGGGAAAATCTTAAATGAAGAGCAGTAATATATATTTCTCTAATGTGGAATAAAGAAGAGTATAAACAGCCGAGGGATCTCAAAGGAGACAGGTACTTAGTTCAGCATCTCACATTCAGGAAACTGCTTCACTTTTGACAGAGCTCTACACAGGAAATTCTTCCTGAGAATTATTCTTAAAAGCACACATGAAGATCAAAGTGCAACATCAACAGGGAGTTGGGAATAAATATTTTAATACTTAACTTTTATTAATAGCCCTTTTATCTCAAGACGTGTTGCAACTCTGAGTGTCTGTAATCTTTCAAGTTGTCGTGAGAGGTCTATCATCAGGCCAAAGTTGCTCAGCATGGATGACTAAAGTTTGACTGTTTGTTTGGTCTGTATTTAGGTTTATCATCCTGTACAGAGATTCTGCTTATATTATCTGGCAGGGTCAAGTCCGCCCATGAGACTTGCTGCATCAATGCATGAATGCTGAGGGAGAATCAACAGTTGGAACTCCTGCAGCATCACAAAGATTTATGGAGGATAAGACTATCAGTGGCTACTAGTCATGATGGCCATGATATGCCCCACTGAAATACATTTGGAGGTGGGGGGAATGTGTAAAATCACTACAACATTCAGTATCAAGGTTCTACAATAAATATTCTTATTTATAGAATGTCACATTCTATACAGTTCAAGGCAAAATGGAAGTGCCAAACAAACAGCCCAGTCTTTTCCTTTAAAAATGAACGTCTAACGTTGTTATTTTATTCTTAATAATAAACTTTAAGAACCTTTAATTCTATAATTATTAGAAAACTCCCTTTGGAAATGAATCTGTTTGTTTCCTTGTAAGAACCACAAAAATTGCTGGACCAAAGGTTTACCTAGTCCACCTTTCTCAGCCTGGTGCCTTCCAGATGTTTTGGACCACAACTCCCACCATGCCCGACTATAGGCCTTGCTGGCTGGGGCTGATGGGAGTTATACTCCAAAACACTTGGAGGGCACCAAGTTGAGGATGGCTGAACTAATCATAGAATCATAGGTAGAGTTGGAAGGGGCCTATAAGGCCATCAAGTCCACCAACCCCCTGCTCAATGCAGGAATCCAAGTCAAAGCATCCCTGACAGATGGCCGTCCAGCTGCACCTTGAATGCCTCCAGAGTGGGAGAGCCCACCACCTCCCTAGGTAGTTGGTTCCATTGTCTTATTGCTCTAACAGTCGGGAAGCTTTTCCTGATGTCCAGGTGTAATCTGCCTTCCTGTAACCTGAATCCAGCACTATGTATCCAAGCTTGACCAGCCAGAATCCCCCAAGAAATACAACATTGTATTCAACGCTTGGAGGAGGCAATCATGACCACAGTGCCTTTGGTTCTAACACTCAGCTCAAACATATAATAGCCTTAGCAACATAATAGGAATATCTCTGTTGGAAGAAAACTAACTTACCACTGATGAAGTGTGTTAGGATGAACAAATAGTGTGCAAGAAATGACCTTTGTATCTCCATCTTCACTGCTGAGAAATGATTAAATAAAATAAAATAAAAACCGCCACACATTTGGGTTTTTCTGAAAGAAGTTCCGATGTTCTGTCCCCTGCAGTCAGATATGCAACGGCAGGATTCTTCTTCACATAATGGGTGATGGTTTTCATACTTTCTTTTTCACATTACTGAGAGGAAGCGTATCCTTACAGGAAACCAGCATCTGCAGCTGTGTGTGTGTGTATATATACACACACACACACACACACACACACACACGCACACATACACATATTCAGTTTGCCTTAAGGGGAAAAGACAAACAAACTTGCCCCTACTGTCAAGCTACGTCAGTCACATTTAGCCTGAGTTTTCAATTCTAAGTAAAATGTTTTACAGCATTACATGACAAGTGATGGTAGAAGTGAGAAAACACCCGCTAACTAGCAACATATGTGTGATCACATGGGACTTACCGTAACTATCCAAGCTTTTTCCTCTGTATGATCAGACATCTGAATCTAGAGCTAGAGGTAAAATGTAGTGGCTAGGAGTGCAAGCTATACAGAGCCTGGGTTCAAATTTTGCCTTAAGACACGAATCCACCAGGCAGCCTTACGGCCACTCTCTTTCAGGCTCAGCTCCCTCCCCCCATATGCAATGTAAAGTGATCACTACTGGCAGTGCCTGGTTAGACTATGGAATTCACACCAGATGCGATGAGGGCTACCAATGTAGATTGCTTCAGGTTTCGGCAGTGGAGGCGGATGGCCCCAATGTCAGTGGGGCTGTGTATCCGCTCCGGATTTTACTCTGAACTTTTAAGGAGCTATCCATGGTTCCGAGTCTATTTTGGGGATGGGGTTCAGCACCACGGATAGCTCCTTAAAAGTTTGGAGTAAAACCCGGAGCGGATACACAGCCCCACTGGCATTGGAGCCATCAGCCTCCACTGGGATTAGGAAAATTTGTGGAGGGTAAGGGCGCAATTGTATGCATGTTTAGACTGAAAAAAGTCCTACGATTCCCAACATGCTCCAGCCAGCCATGCTGGCTGGAGCATGCTGGGAATCGTGGGACCTTTTCCTGTCTAAACATGCATACAATTGCATCCTACATCTATCAATGGCTACTAGTCATGATGGCTATATGCACCCTCCGGGATCAGAGGCAGCATGTATCTGAATACTGGTCACTTGGAAACAACAGCATGAGGGGACGATTTTCCTGATGTCCTGCTTGTGGGCTTCAAAGGTGAATGAGCAAGTATGCTTTGTCTCTGCGTGGAAGCAACCCTTGTTTACACGCTCATCCATGTTCACCTCATGTTCACCTCTCTTTTCTTCCCTGCTACATATGTGCTGGGCAAAGAGCACTGAGTATTCCTGCTCCCTGTTCCATGCAGATGCAGTGCCAAGAGCAATACCATTTCAGGAGTCCTCCCCATGTTTCAGACCCCGTGTGACCGTACTGATGGCATCCCCTATATTTCTACTCAGCTTGCTTATAATTAAATGGTGCTGTTTCCTAGGCATGCATAACCAAAAGGCGCACACCCTTTGCTGGGAAAGCGGTGTATGTACAGTGCCGGTTGATATCACTGTAGGCAATATCATGAGGTTTGAAAAATGAGAGAATCGTGTGAAATGCTCTGTTAACACACGCTGCTTTCTCACCATCTGAATTTGAATGTATCCAAGATTGGGCCTCTTGTCATCTGGACTTTGCTGCTTCTTGCCCCACCGTACCAAAATCTGAAATAGCACCTTTGAGTGTGAATTAAACTGAAAGGGAAGAAGGGAGGAAATAGCCTGGGGTGGAAAAAAATTGGGGTGTAAGTGATTCAAATAAGTACTTCAACTCACATGCTGCTGGGTGGAATTTGTATAGGCATATTGCTTTGTTTTTGGAATTGTTTCCTTCAGATCTGTCTCTTTCCCTTTCTCCCCCTCTCCTTTAACCAGAAGAGGAGAAAAAGGAGCAAGAGGTCAGCATATACAGCTATCTGTGTGACATGCCAGAAAAAATGCACGGTAGCGGTTTCATTGATCCCATAACTATTCATCACAATTGGACACGACAGCGCAAGCACAGCATGATATATGCCATGTGCACAAGAGGGTCGCTCTGTAGTCCTCAGTAGTCCCTAGGTCATGAGGTCCAATCCTCAGGGAGTCATGCTAACAGCCATTATTCCTCTGCATTGGCTTCTGGTGGATCATGTTTGTTGACACTTGTCATACCACCGGGAACGCACAAGTCAGCGAAGGTAAGACGAGGGATTTCTTCTTGTCTGTGTGACTTAATTTCTCCCACTCATGCTCAGGTGTACAGGATTAGTAGTTATTTACACCTGAGATCCTAGCAGGGGAAGCAAAAGTGAAATCTTGAATTAGGCTTTTGATACAAAATTTGCCTTGAAAAGTCTGGGCACGGATGCCTACAGAACAATCTTGCAGGACTGATGGCTCAGCGACAGACACTGGTTCTTTGAAGGTGATATTTGAAAAATTGCTCCCCACCCCCAAAATATCCCACTGTCATATTGTTGCAGGTGCCAGCATCAGAATACTAAACAGGTCACACAAAGGGACAAATTGTGTAGAAAGTGGCTGCGGGGCCATGCCAGTAGCCACACCAAAAAAACACATGGTTCCTGATTACCCAGAGTTCCAGAACTGGGGAAGCCACTGTGCATAGAGGTCCACATGCAAATGCTTCCCCGCCTTAGCCACTCATGTCCCCTCCCGTTCCTTGGCACTGCTGCCTCTCAGCTGAGCGGTGGAGGCACCAAGGAACGGGAGACGGGCATGAGCCACCTAGTGCTGGGCTTCCTCGGGAAGGAAGCCCAGCATGAGCTGGCTTGTCTCCTGCTTTCACTCGGTGTGTGGCTACTTGGCATGCGTAGTGAAGAGGGTGCGTTCACCTCTCCCCCCCATCTAGCAGTGCAATTGCACCTGTGATCGTGTTGCTGGATGGGGTGTGTGTGTTGCATTCTCCTGCACTTCCTCCTGCCTCCTTCCACCATGTGGTGGAAGACCAAAACACTGGTTTATGAAGCCATTGTATTACCAACTTTATTGTATGCCTGCGAAACATGGACTATCTATAAACGTCACTTCCACCTCCTTGAAAGATTTCATCAACGTTGCCTCCGGAAAATCCTACGAATTACTTGGAAAGATAGGCGAACAAATGTCAGCGTACTGGAAGAAGCAAAGACTACTAGCGTTGAAAAAATGACCCTTCAAATCCAAATCAGTGGAGTCGGTCCCCTTGGTTTGTGCGAATGCTGGACGGCGTCTCCCAAATAGGTATTTTTTCCCAACTCAAGGAGGAAAGCGGAATATGTGTGGTCACTATAGAGGGTTACAAGAAGTCCTTAAGTAATCTAAAATGCAATTAAACCTATCTCGACACATTGGGAACGTCTCTCCCATGGCCGATCTAAATGGAGGTTGGCCTTTCCACAAAGGAGTCCATGGTACTTTGGACGAAGCCCGCAGTGCATTCCCACAGATGGTGAAAGGCGAAACATGCTAAGGCAAAAAAGCCCGTAACCAATGAGTCTTTCACAAAGACCATCTTCCGATCATGGTCGAACACTGTGGGAGGTCCTCACTGTGGGAAGCTGTGTGGATCTAGAATTGGCCTCCACAGTCACTTACGGATCCATCACTAGAATCTACACAATCTTCTTTAGACTTTCCTCCTTTTATCCTGGAAGACAATCTTACTCGGTCACGAGTGATCGCCTGATGATGATGACTTGGCATGCCTAGTGAAGAGGGTCTGTTCACCTCTCCCCCCCATCTAGCGGTGCAATTGCACCTGTAATCAGTGTTGCTGGATGGGGTGTGTGTGTTTCATTCTCCTGCACTTCCTCCTGCCTCCTTCCACCATGTGGTGGGGGGGAGGACAAGCAGAATTGCCCCCCCTCTGTCTGGTGAGCTCCTCGCCAACTGGAGGGGGGTTCTTCTGTTTGTCCTCTCCACCCCTGCCCGGTGGTGCAATTGCAGGTGCAATCACACTGCTGGGTGGGGTGGGGGGTAAGAGAGGAGGCACGTTCTCCTGCGTCTCCCTGGAGGGAGACACAGGAGTATGCGACCCCCCCTGCCCGGCTGCGTGATTGCCTCCTCTCTCCCCCTGCCTGCCAGGACGATCATCCTGCGATCGTGGTGGGCAGGCGGGAGGACACCGCTATGCAGGGCTTGGGAAGGCAGTGGGGGGAAGCCGATGACAGCCGCCCACACTCTGCAGGTGGCTGTCACTGGCACTCTCCGGGAGTCACCTGGCAAGAACGGCACGGGGATTGTGCTGCTCTTGCCAAACGGCTCGCTAGTTGCGGGGCTTGCCCCCCCCTGTGGGTCCTGTTGTCTGGGTTTGGAGGGTTAAGCAAACCCTAGAGCAAGCCGTGGCTTCGCAGGGTGGCTAAGAAGCCAACCTTAAGCCACACTGAGAAAGTCATCCCGGGTTCGGACAATATGCTAAGCCACCGTGCCTTCATAGCCAGTCAGAATCTCCAATAGAAAAGTCAGAGCAGGGGAAGTTTACTGCAGCACAGTGTTGCAGTAACTCTCCAGTATCACTTGGGGGGGGGGAGTTCCCGCTCTGGGTTTCAGTGCTGTAGGATGATATAGCACACCTTGCTCTTACTGGCATATACATGGTTCGTCTGCCTCTTCACCGCTCTGCTCCCCATGAGCCTGCACTGATAGTTTCAAAATAATTGCTGCAAAGAGTAAAATTAGAGGGTTAAATTATTGGCATTAACCACCAACCCATGAGCTGTTTGTTGACTCTTTAATAGGCTCTGTACAGGTATTGGTGAGATAACTGGTACTGGTGTATTAAACAGGATTATAAAACACAGGGATCTTAAACACAGGCCTGCTGCAGCAAGGTTCTCCTAATCCAAGAGAAGAGAGGGCAGAGAATGGAGGCTGGGTTATACTTTAGGTGACACTGCCCAGTTAATTCATTGTGCCTCAATACTACGCAGCAGCCAACTGTGAGAATCCTGTTTTGAAGGCACGCGAGAGACTGGCCTGTGAGTTCCACAGCTTTTACTTCCAGGCTGCTCTAGAAAGTATGCACGACTGCAGATCCAGAAGGCAGGATAGTTGCAAGGGGAAGGAAATCACACAAAAAAAGCTTTGTGCAATTGCCGAAACAACTTCCCAAAATGGAAAATGTGAGGTAAAAATGAAATAAATAAAAAAGGCTCTAGGGCGGTGCTCGGTACCGAAAAGATCAGGTCCACAGGACAAACAAAAAAACAAATGAAAAGAAAAAAAGGGGGGGGGAAGCAGCACAAATTTGCACATTCTAATTTACATATGCTCTAAAGTCTTTGTGTGTGTCTCTCTTTAAAGGACCCCGTCTCCTAAGGGCACCCCTTTTTGTAAAGAAGGGTGTATGGACAGGGGAGAGGAGGGCATCTGATTTCAGGACAAAACCTCAGACAGAAAGATTCAGCGGGGGGGGCGGCAGCAGGAGGTGAAGCACATGTGGGCAAGAAGGCAGCTCATCCAGGGGGATCAGATGCAGCAGAGATCATCTGGGCCCCTGTGCCTTTATTTCAGCAAGTGCCCTTGGACAGCAGGGTGGTGGGGCAGAGGGCCTCCCAGAAATTTGGGGCTCCAAATAAGAGATTTGGGGCTTCAGCCCTAGTGGGCCACCCCCTAACACCGCCTCTGCATGAAGAGCAGGTTCCTGCTTCCTCAACCTCTATACTCCCTTCACTTTAGGAGGCACCGGGACATTGTGCTATGGAAAAGACAGGAATCCATAGCCAAATCGCAAGGCTACACATTTTTATGTTAGCATCATCCAATACTTATATTCCAAACTGGCACAAGAATTCTGTACTCACTCCCAATTTTCCATTTGAAGACCTTGCTTTCACATTGTTAGCACTTTGGTCCTAATAAAGGCATTGCCAGATTGTTGATTTTGGAATCCATTTTTATCGTTTTTATAGTACATAAGGGTGCAATCCTTTCTGTCTAAACATGCATAGGATTGCACCCGAAATCACTGTAGCTGGATTCTTGGCAGACGGGGCGCAGATACGGTAATAATACAGTTTTTGTTTTTGTTTCTCAAAGTGATCACGCGTTTGGAATTCTACGGCATTTCCTACCGCTCCCCAGAGAGCAGTATTGAAAAACCGTCAGTAGGTGGCGCTATAATCTCATCTGCAAGTCTCAAACATATCAAGAACGAAAACAAATCTCCCGGTGCACATTAACTTTGTCCACACTTGGAGAATGGCGGCGGGGCTCCTCCAATTATCTCCTATTGACGCTTTTACTCTGAATGATAAAAAAAAAAATGGGGGGGGAAATAAAATTACTTTTTCAAGAGAAGACACACCAGTCCGTTCCATTATCCCTCCTGCTCAGGGGACATAAAAAACAAAAAGAAAAAAAAATAACCACCACATCAATTGCGATACAATTCTTCTTTCACAATTACAGTTAAGCCGCATCTGAGAAGAACACAGGAGTGCAGGCAGTCCCACAGTAAAAAGAAATCTTGAACTCTAGGGACAGTTTCAATTATTCACAAAGAGAGCCTTTTCAGAGAACTTGGCGTGAAAGCTGTTCCTGCTAGAGGCAAGAAATGAATCCCTTGCAGACGGGCGGGCGGCGTCCTCTAAACATGATGAACTCCTCGCTGCAGAGAGGAAGGTGGTGGGTGGGAGAGAAAGGGGGGACACTTTGAAGCCGGAATGTCATTAAATGATAAACTAACTTCATCATGATGATGGTGGTGGATGTTAAAATACCACATATTCCTACTCTGTCCTATTTTGTTTTCCTGCAGCACCAAGAAGTTAGTCAGCTACATTTTCGTTTTATTTTTTATTTCGTTTACTGTTTACATTTTTATTAAGTTCCTTCAAGATTACAAGAGAAATAACCCTTTGACCCTCCCTCCCCCTCAACACATCCATGCATATATTACATAATCCTTCATCCCAATGCATAGTAACCACATAGCCGCTTTTAACAAGACACGCCAGCAGACCGCACAAAACAGTTTCCAAATCGTTAGCCTAGAGTCTTATACCCACTTACCTGGGAGTAGCCCCATTGAATTCAATGGGATTCACAGGGATGGGGACTCGGACTCCAGGACTCGACTTGTGAGTCGGACTGAGTCCCCCCTCTGACTCGAGTCAGACTCGAGTCCCAATATTTTTAATGGGACTCGAGACCAAGGACTCGTGTCCCAAAATCGTGTTCCCCAAATGCAACATGGATAGGTTTTAGGAAGTACAGCAAGTTTATTTTTTAAAATCATTTTCCTAAAATGCAATCTTTCAGACATTTTGGGTTTGGCTGCCTCTGCCTGCCTGTTTGGGGTTCCCTGCCTCCTCTGCCTGCCTGGTCCCTTCTTAACCAGTTCCACAGTTTGAATTGTCCAAGACAAAGGCCTCTGCCTGTCTGGTTATTTTGGGTTTGTCTGCCTGGTCTGTTCTTGCCAAAATCAGTTGCAGAGTTTTGAAATAAAAAGGCACACTTGTGCCTAGAATTTATTTAAGCCACACATCTGAAGTAGCCTTATTTTGTTGGGAAAAACCCTATTGATTTTAATAGGGACTCGTGAAGTCAGCTTTGGGAGTGACTCGTGACTTGTGAGTCACCATTTTGGACCAAGGACTCGGACTCGGACTCGAGACTCGGGTCCAAAGACTCGTGATTTGACTCGTGACTCGAAACCAAGGACTCTTCAACATCCCTGGGGATTCATTTCTGATTTTGCTGTTACAATGCTTCCAGATGGAGGGCTCCTAACACTACCAATCAGGCACATTGTGGAGCTATTCTGTCTTTTCCTCCTTAATGGATTTTCTGTGGAAAGAAAAAGAAGGAAGAAGTGGGAAAGCGTGGGAAGGTTACAATGGAAGATGACATCATCAGAACCATTGTAAAATTTCATGAATGAAGCAGGGCTATTGCACAATCAAAGCCTCATTTGGAAGCTCCTCAGATGACAAAACAAACAAACAACAGTTTTAGAAATGGAGTCTAAGAGCTTTTTTACACAAGGCATTTATTGTGCACTAGTGATTCCTTACGGTTGTTTATGGGTCCTTTAGACAATGTTGTGATCCTGCAGTTTTGCTTCTGTGTGTTCAGAGCACTCCCCCTCCCCATTTTTTAGAACTGGGAAAATGGGGTATTATATTAGAATGGGGGAAATGGCTCTGTTTCTCCTTGTGTATTTGAGCTATTCTGCTATAGCACAGCACCACCTAGAGGTTATGTAGCAGGAAAGGAAGAGCTCTTTGTGTAGAGCTTGAGTCTCAGTATTGTGACAAAACTGAAACTAGATACAGCAGTTAACAGCCTCCTGCAGAAAAGTCCTAAGTGCTTCCTGATGGAGAGCTCCTAGCGCTACCAATCAAAAGGCACTGTGCAGCTATTCCACCTTTTCCTCCTTACTGGGTCCCCGCAAACCTCCATGAACGAGGCAGGGCAATTGCACAATAAAAGCCTCATCTGGTATAAGGAAGTTTGGGATATAGCCCTAAATGATAAATTAACTTGTAGTATCAAATGCAAAAAGGGACAGTTAAAGAAGAATAATTTTATGGATATATGGAATCAATTATTAGATTATGTATTAATAAAGGGGAAGGGGAGTATGCCTTGCAGGATATGTTATATTTTTGGAATGTAGAATTTAATTGATTAAGGGGATGGATGTATATTAGTTGGTCCCTAGGCGGGTGGGGGGTGCACCTTATGATTTATTTTAGTTGTATGTTTGTGTTTTATAGTTTTGCATGTAGTTTATAATAACTAAATAAAATTATTTTTTAAAAAAGCCTCATCCGGAAGCACCACCATTGCTTATGTGTTTTCCTGTGGCCTCTCAGTGAAAGTGTTCCTCTCTCTTAGCACCACATCTAAGAGGTCTTCAATCCATTCTTCTGCATCTAGACAGCTAGATGATTTCCAGTTTCTGAGAAGAAGAATGTGCTTAGCTATGCTTGAGTATTCAGCTAGATATTAGTTGAAGAGGCAGCATAGTGTAGTGGGTGACAGTGGATTTCAATTTGGAAAGGCTCTCTTTCCTGCATATTTTAAAATGGTTTTGTAGTTTCATGCATATTTTAAAATGGTTCTGTAGCCTTTATAAGGCAAACTGCTACAGTACCGATGCCTTTTGCAGGTAAAACATTTGCCTCAGTAGATTCTAATCATCTCAGGATTGAGATTATCGTTCACGGCATGTTGGTGTCTAGTATCATAATGGTTCCATTCTGCTACCCATGCAAAATAAACCATAAAATAACATTATTTATACAGTCTCACAGCCTGTTCAGACATTATTCCTCATGCTCCAAAATGGTCCCCATAAAGACATCAGTCTAAGCCAGAGGGTGCATCCAGATGAAGCTTTTACGGCACCATCACCCAGCCTCATTTATGGACATTCACATACATGCAGACATCATCACCTTCCACTCGGAACCCACCCTTGTTTTCCCACCACTTGTCATCTGCATTATGGACTTCTTCACACAGCGCATAGTTAAACTATGGAATTCACTTCCACAAGATGTAGTGATGGCCACCAATTTGGAGGACTTTCAAAGGGGATTGGACAAATTCATGGAGGAAAAGGCTATCAATGGCTACTAGTCCTGATTTGTTATATGCTACCTCCAGTGTCAGAGGCAGTATGCCTGTGTACAGCAGTTGCTGGGGAGCATGGGCAGGAGGGTGCTGTTGCACTCATGTCCTGTTTGTGGGATCCTGTGGGCTGCTTGTTGGCCACTGTGTGAACAGAATGCTGGACTAAATGGACCTTTGAACTGATCCAGCACGGCTCTTCTTACGTTCTTATATGACTCAAAGTGAGCTGCTGGCAACTATTTATTTATTTATTTATTTACTGCCCAATAGCTGAAGCTCTCTGGGCAGTTTACAACAACAATGGTTGTTGGGGCTGGGAAGGAATTTTACCGAAGAGGTTAACTGGCCCTTGCAGCCTGGAGTTTTTGCTTCCTTCATAGCAATCCTTACTGACTGTATATAGTGGCCACGTTGCCCTGGAGGCTATATGTACCTCTTTATCACAACTGTGAAGAAACTATACATTGTGGTAGGGTTTCTGGCTGGATCCTTAGTCGAGAGAGAACAGGGGTGGGCTGTCACTTCCCTCACACAGGGAATGGTCCCCTTAAAGGCCTCTGTGGGTACAAGCACGGGCCAACTCACCTCAGGGAATGACTCTATGTCCGTGACTGGGCAGTGGTCATGTGAATGGCATAAGTTGTTGGTGGCCGCATCCTTCTTCCACCTTCTCAAGTTGACCCAGCTGGTAGACTGGATCAAAACATTCTCATACCACACGGGTTGCCAGAAACCAGATTCTGGGTTGTTGTAGCTATGTCTTGCATGCTTTTTCTTCCCCCCTGGCCTGGCTACCTTTAGTAACTATTTAGGATATTACAAGGAAAATAGTATCTAGACTAGAGAGTCAGATGTGTCGAGCAGTTTTAGTGTAGGCCTTGGGCTTAGGGTGGCCATGTGTCCTTTTCTACAGAGGACAGTCCTTTATTTGAAGGGCTGTCCAGTCCAAGTCCGGTATAAAGATAAAGAACCATCAGAAGGAAGAGCTGGGCCTTGAAGTTGCCCATGGACAACACCTGAACAGCAGACTGAGCAAGGCACGCAGGTCACCTGGTCACAGTCTTCCACACTATGGTGAGATATACTGTATTTCTATTTAAATAATAATAATAATAATAATAATAATAATAATAATAATAATAATAATTTCTACATTTGCATCTATACATATAAATTAGCATTTGCAAATGTGTCCTCCTTTATCTTCATTTTTTGATGATGCATGTTCTCATTTTGGCAATTCACAAGTGGCCACCCTTCTTAGACTTGGGTGGTCTCATTTATTTAAATTATTGTTTGGCCATGGATTCACGAAGTGGCCCATCAATATTTCTCAGCCTCAATCGTGCATCTGTTATATGGGAACAGCAGCAGTTTGTCTCACAGGGTAAAGACAAACAACAAGGTTTTCATACGTGAGGCCTTGGAACCTGTCTCATGCTATTTATGCGAATGTCTAATTGACAAGAGAGAAGGGGGGAAACTCTGTACATTAAAAAAAAAGTATAGCAGCAATCAACAGCATATTCTGCTGCATCTCAAAAGCCAGCAGTGAGGATTAAGAGTCAAATGCAAACGCTAATGTGTCCGTCCGTCTCCGTCCCCCCCCCCCCACCGCTGCCCCTGGAAATTACAGACAGAGACTTTGAATCAAAGCAGAAATAAATAAATAAATACATAAAGCAAACATCTTTACTTCCTCCCTAATCAAAGCTTCTCAGTGTCTTTTTTCGTCAGAGCCACCACAAAGCAGAGAACAATTGGCAGAATCTGTCTTCCCTGCAGGAAGGAAACAAACCCCCACTCCATTCACCAAGATCAGCAAAACTCCCAAAAAGTTACATGACTCATAGATGCAAACAGTTAGAACCACTTAATGATTGCAAACAAACCCCTGTTTGCATTTCTAAAAATATGGAATGTATGCAGGGCATTCTGCATGTTACAGGCTGTTGTGCAGACCAGTGGATGTGTGCTATCCAGATAACAACTTCCCTTTTTGTTTCCACGGGAAAGCTCTAAACAACTCAACATCTTCACTTGAAAGCAAGTTGCTAATGTGAAATTTAATAGATGATGCAGAGCCATTGGCAGTGATCTATAAACAGGCTTCCTGGTTGTTACTGTTGGTTAAGGAAAGAGCTCCACTTCAGCACTTGCAAGGCATTGTTTGCTATAGTTGCCAATGGGAATCCCTTGCAGACACAAGGTCTGTATGGATATTATTTCTCATAATAACCCCTTTATCTGGCCCTCAATGATCAGATAAAACAAATGGTTGCCATTGTGCTTTTAATGCATCCTTGAACACGCTGACAACAGTTCCCCTGTCTTCTCTTCCTTGGACTAAAATTAGTCACTTAATTCCACTTTTCCTCTGACATCTTGCGTTTCAACCCCTCTGTACTTTTTATGGAGGCTCCCTGAACACTCTCCAGTTCATTAATCATCATAAGTTGTCAAGCCCAGACAACTGCTTGACTGCAGAGAGTGCAAGAAAGGAGGTCCGCATCCGCGGAGAGTCTCTTTCTCTAGCACTTTCTCTAGTTTTCTCCAGTTGTTTAGCAGGGAGACTGTGTTGCTTTCAAAAGCCCAAGGCACAACATTGTATCAGCTAATTTTGGTTGACAGTTCCTTGCATTTGGGAAGGGGGTTTATTATAACCGAGCCTGTGGTATCCAGCAGTGAGAAGCAGGCTTAGGTGAGTTCAAATGATGCTTCTAGCGTGACAGAAGGTGGATTACTGGCACTGTCTCACTCTGCCTAATGGTAGGGATGGCCCTGGACTCATAGTCCTATGCAGAGCACAAATTAATACACAATTCAATCAGATAAAAACAATATCCAATCAGAGTGGGTGTGACCCAAGAGTGGCCACTAGCGATAAGTAGCCACAACAAGATATAATATAAACACCTAAAGAGGAAGAATTACTTTCTACCTTGAGGTAGCCACTCCCATAATCAATACAGTCCAAGTACCGCAGTGCCACATCTTCTAATGAATCCCAACTCAACCGTTTCACACTAGAGTCTCCCTTTGGGACTTTCTGTTTTGCTGAAATGTGGTGACAAAATGGACTCTGAACCAAAAATGTTTATGCCACAATATATTTGTTAGTCCTTAATGATTCCTGCATTGAGCAGGGGGTTGGACTCGATAGCCTTATAGCCCCCTTCCAACTCTACTTTTCTATGATTCTATGATTCTAAGGTGGCACAAGACTCTTCTCAGCATTGTTCTAAACATTATGTAGCATTTTAGAGGGCTGCTAGTACACTAAAGGCGCAATCCTATGCAAGTTTAGACAGAAAAAAGGCCTACAATTCCCAGCATGCCCCAGATAGCCATGCTAGCTGGGGCATGCTGGGAGCTATAGGCCTTTTTTCTATGTAAACTTGCATAGGATTGCGCCTTAAGACTGTGACAACATACATATATTCAAAAACAAGTGATCCTTCCTGTGCAACAACAACAAAAAAGGTACAATTTCCATTTCTATTGCAGTGACTGTGCAAGCCCAGCTGTAGCATTTACAACCATTTTACATCAACCCCTACTATTCCCTTCCTTTTTAGAAATAAAATACGCAACTGAAGCCAGTAGAAGCTTGCCCAATGTGAGTTAGTAGATTAGTAATTGATTTTCAGATTTTCATTCTCCCATCACTTTATATATTATTGTTGTTTAGGCAACATGGAAGATCATAATTATTTAATTGTTCCTGAATTGTTGAAGCCACCTCCTGGCCCTTGAAAAATCAATGATACAGTAAATTAATTTCAGTCTGCTTCTGTAATTGGATTTTGAAAACAGCAACTTGCAAGACCTACTTTAAAAAAAGAAAGAAAAGAAAGTGCTGGAGAAATGCAACATTAAGAGTTAAAGAAATGTTAATATTTTTTTTAATGTTCATGTTTTTTCCAGTCTAATTGCAAATAAAGAAATAGGTCTACAGAGAAATCCAAAGGTGCAGATATGCCAGGTGGGTGGGTGGGTTTGGATGGGGCTGGAGAACCCCTCTACCAGCAGAGAGGAGCCCCACTAGTGTAGGGGGGGCATGTCCAGTGCAGAGAACATAAGAAGAGCCATGCTGGGTCAGACCAAGGGTCCATCTCATCCAGCATTCTGTTCACACAGTGGGAACCAGCTGCTTGTGGGAAGCCCACAAGTAGGACATGAGTGGAATAGCACCCTCCCCTCATGTACCCTGGCAACGGGGGGTGTACATAGGCATACCACCTCTGATATTGGAGGTAATACATAGCCATCAAAACTAGTAGCCATTGGTACCGTATCGTCCATGAAGTATCCATTGGTAGCTTTATCCTCCATGAGGCCCCCAGTCATCGATAGTGCAAGCTCTCGCGGCACCTGAGGCAGGAGAAAAGGTACCACTGCAACTCCCTCCCTCTGGCTCACTCTGAGTAGAGCGAGCCAGAGGGCAGGCTCTCTGAAGAGTTGCATTGGCTGGCAAAAGTGGCCAGCGTGTCTCTTCAAAGAGATGCCCACTCTAAACTACCAGGGATGTTGAAGAGTCCTTGGTCTCGAGTCACGAGTCAAGTCACGAGTCTTTGGACCTGAGTCTCGAGTCCTAGTCCTTGGTCCAAAATGGTGACTCACGAGTCACGAGTCACTCCCAAAGCTGACTCCACGAGTCCCTATTAAAATCAATGGGTTTTTTCCCCAACAAAATAAGGCTACTTCAGATGTGTGGCTTAAATTAATTCTAGGCACAAGTGTGGCTTTTTATTTCAAAACTCTGCAACTGATTTTGACAAGAACAGACCAGGCAAACAAACCCAAAATAACCAGGCAGGCAGAGGAGGCAGGGAACCCCAAACAGGCAGGCAGAGGCAGCCAAACCCAAAATGTCTGAAAGGTTGCATTTTAGAAAAATGATATTAAAAAATAAAATGACCGGGTGACCGGCCAGATGGGCGATTGATAAATATAATAAATAAATAAATAAATAAATAAAATCTTCGCTGGCGATCACACTTCTCTCCACTCCTTCTGGCACAGCCCACGGATGTTGACGAGTCCTTGGTCTCGAGTCCCGAGTCGAATCTCGAGTCCCATTAAAAATATTGGGACTCGAGTGGGACTCGAGTCGGAGGGGGGACTCAGTCTGACTCACGAGTTGAGTCCTGGAGTCCGACAGGGACCCGCTCACCCGCTCACCGCCGTCGCTGTCTCCCTCGCCGCCACCCGCTCGCAGCTACCACCGCCGCCATCGCACACCACGCTGCCATCACGCTGCCGCCGCCGCTATCGCACGCAGCCGCCCGCGCCAGTCCCGTCATCACTTCCGGCGCGGCGGAAGTGACGCGCCGGGACCCTGCTCCGGCGCGCTTGGCCGCCGCCGCTTTAAACAGAGCGGCGGCAGCCAAGCGTGCTGGAGGAGGGTTCCGGCGCGTCACTTCCACTGCGCCGGAACCCTGCTCCGGCGCGCTTGGCCGCCGCCGCTCTAAACAGAGCGGCAGCAGCCAAGCGCGCTGGAGCAGGGTCCCGGCGCGTCACTTCCGCCGCGCCGGAAGTGATGACGGGACCAGCGCGGGCAGCTGCGTGCGATGGCGGCGGCGGCATGATGGCGGCGTGGCGTGCGATGGCAGCTGCTGCGAGTGGGTGGCGGCGAGGGAGACGGCGACAGCGGTGAGCGGGTGGCGGCGAGGCAGCGAGGCGGCGGCGGCAAGGCGGCAGCGGCAAGGCGGCGGCGGCGGCAACTCGAGCGGCACGGAGAACACTCTCCGCGCCGCTCAGAAGAGCGAGATTGGGTCGCGCTGCCGCCACCGCCGCAGAAAACTACAAACCCAGGGAGGGCTCGTAATGCGTCCCTGGTGCGGCAGCGGCGGCAGCAGGAGCAGGGACGAGGGAAGGACCCGCCTATGGTAAGTGGGGGCGGCGGCGGCCCATGGAGGGAGAGGGAGGGTCTCCGCAGGAGGAAGGGCAGCTCTTCTTCCTCTCGCGGAGACCCTCCCACTCCCTCCATGGGCCGCCGCTTTGGGAGTGACTCGTGACTCGGGACTCGAGACTAGAGTCACCATTTTGGACCTTGGACTCGTGACTCGACTCGAGACTCGGGTCCAAAGACTCGTGACTCGACTCGTGACTCGAGGCCAAGGACTCTTCAACATCCCTGGAGTCCGAGTCCCCATCCCTGTAAATTACCTGGTTCTGAGGGGATCCTTTCTCAGAGCCAGGCATTGCCTGGCTGCAGAGATGTCCCAGGAGATCGCATGTGCTGTAGGCAATCTCCTGGGATACCTCTCCTCTGGAGCAACCACCTGTCCTCTTTCTCACTCTGAGAACCCACTCAGGGTTGGTGACTGCTCTGGAGAGTCCCGCCAGCTGCTCTCCTGCTGTGACATTTGCCACAGTGGGTGAGTAGGGCCAGCAGTGGGACCCCCTGGAGCACCTGCTAGTGCCACTGCCTCACTCCAGTGATGCAGTAGCGGGAAGCCCTCCTGATGGTGGTGGTGGTGGTGGTGGGGAGCATGCAAGTTGTCGCTCCTCCTCCCACTCCACTGCCTGAGGTGGAGGGTTCATCCCACCTCATGGCAAGACTGGCCCTGCCATCAGTACTGGTAGTTCTATTGCCAGTGGGGTTTCCATTAGTGGTAAGCCCTGAAATAGGGTGTTCTGGAGGTGGATAGGGGCAGAGACAGCCTTGGATCCACTGGATTCAAAGCTGCTTTGTTCCCATGAGATGCCCCAGGATCAGGCCCCTCACCTATGGCAGCCTGGAGCTAGTGCAGTTACTCCCTGCCACGGATGGAGTGGGAAATTAAAGCAACAGCAACAACAGAACACCACCTAAACTTTAGAAGTGGAGGATCATCTGTCACTTCACTACTCCCGCCCCCACTCCGACTGACTGAAGCTCGCTACCCCAATTCCCAAACTGAAATCATAAGCTTTGCTGTTAACCACCCTACAAGGAATGTTGCCATGCAAACCAGAGAGAATAGCTTTTTAAAAACCACTGCACAGGAAGAAACAGCAGCAGCAACAGTCATTAGAGTATATTCTATTTCTTGAAAGGCTAGATGGAGCTGTATATGTGATTTCTATAATGGATAGAACCCACTACAAGGAGCTTATGAAGAAGAAGAAAAGGATTTACAATGGTAACGTGGAACATAATAGCCCAATAGCTTTCAGCAAAAGGGTCCTTAACCAGATTCATAGCATGCTAACTTTACTGATTTCAGTGAAAATACCATGGATGAATTTGCCTAGGTGCTCCATTTTGCAGACTAATTTAACCAATCAGTCACTGAGCACACAGATAATGGAATTAGAAGCACAATGTCCCAGAAAAGCTTATGACAAAACTAGAAATGTGTTTTTGGTTTTTTTTTAAAAAGTATTCTTATTAAATTTGAGTGATACCTTCACATCCCACTCTGATATTTGGACATCTTGGCAGCTTCCTGTGCTGCTTTTGTATAATGACTTCCCAGAGAGTGAAAGATCTGAGATAATGGTGCTTCTTTGCGCCCTTACATTTAAAGATGTTTCTATTGGTTCATCCTATGTCTAATTCATGAATAGTAGATTTAAATTGTGTAGAAACAGCATGTTCAATCCATGTAACTAACAAATAGGAGTGGATTTAACAGAGATGGGAACAAGTGAACACCATTACATATTATATGGCTGCTTCTGCTAAATATTTATTTAGTACCAATTGATTGAAAAAAGAAGCAGCTAGGAGATTTGGAGTGAAAGCCGTTCAAAGGATAACTATTGCTGGTGCTTGCATGGTATTTCACCACAGAGTTCCCCTTTTAATAGGATTGCCATACTGCCAGGCTGGCTGGGTTTCAACCAGATTCTAGGCTAGCCATGCCACCTGGTGCCCATTTACACCACTAAACTGGCCCAGATTTCCAGATTTCATTTTTTTTTTGAAGCATGTCTCTAACACTTTTAGTACCTGAGATCAAAATATGCAGACACTATTCTGCCCATTGTGAGGTTTTGCTTTTGTTTAGAAATAAGCTTGCTCCTTTCTTTCAGTGTTTTTAGCCAATGAGTGGTCATATCTAGTGACTGAGATTTAGGGAAGCAGACTAGAAAAAAGATAGGAGTGCCACACCCATTGTCTGGAGAAGTAACTTCCTGGTTCATTTGAAGCCTTGGGGTGGGGGGGAGTCTTCCTTGATATGATTGCTGCCCCATAGAAAAGAATTCAGAAATCCAGGATTTTAGTATAGCTGTGATTGGTCAGTAGCATATCTACCCCAAAACAAAATGTAGCAGCAAAGAGAGGAGTTCATGATCTTTCTAGTAATGCAGGCCTTCTTTTAAACATCTAAAAAATTACCCCAGGTAATGTCAGTGCAAATAAAGACCATTATACCCATTCCGGGGTGTGTGAGGTGTTTGTGAGTGGCAGCGCCTGAGAGAACATGGATTATATTACCCTCTAAAGTGGCCCAGTGTTATTATACCCGTATTGCTGCTGGAGTGGGTGTGTGTGTGTTTGAGAACAGTGTATTGCAACCCTGCGAATGTAGTCCACTGTTCTTATCCAGCCTCATGGTTTGTTGATTTTTTAAAAAGGGAAATGCAGTTGTGGGGATGCTGTGAAGATTGTAGCAGCAGTGCTGGGGACAGAAGGGGGTGATTAATAACTTTCTTATTCATGGGGGGGGGGGAATCAGGAGGCTTTTGTGGGGTAGGGGATTTTGCTTGCAAAAACAGCTTGAAAAACAGCAGTGCCATTGCTGCAATCAAGTTTGCCACTTGGTCCCCTCCTGCCTGTGTATTCCCCCCCTTTTTAAAAGCACCCTGAAGTTACATGCTTCAACCTCAAGATTGTTAAACAGTGCTTTAAAATTCTGCAGTAGAAGTTATTCCCACCACCACATATACACTGCACTTTTCTCCCAGCAAAGCATCACATGGCCATACCAAGTCAACCTTCCAGCGTTGCTGCACTCTTAACCTTTTCCTTTCTCTACGATGATAATCTGTTTTTTCCTTTTTGTCACAGAGAGTCAGGGATGCAACAGGTTAAACTGCAGACATCACACATAGTAGCCTGTAAATCAGGAGCTGACCTTCATTTCACAGAGACCCTCAACCTGCCCTCCTACGGACAAAAGTGCAAAGTGCTTAATAATGGTCAACCTTCCTGATATCCCAAAGCAGGTGATACCACTGTGTCAGTTTCACTGGAAAAGCCCTATAAATATTCAACCTAGTCTTTTGGTAATGTATTCAGCTGGAGTTAGAAGAAGCTAGGCTTCCTGGATCCATGCTATATTAGAGAGGAAGATAGACTGGAAGCTGCCTTATACTGAGGCAGACCACTGGTGCATCTAGCCCAGTGCTACCCGGGGATTGAAACGGGGACCTTCTAAATGGAAAGCATGTTCTGTGCCACTGAGCTATGGCTCCTTCCTATTGAGCTACAGCAAAGGAACTCACTAGGAACATAGACAGCTGCCTTAAGTGTGGGATATGGCTTTAAATGATAAGTTGACTTGTAGTATCAAATGTAAAAAGGGACAACTTAAGAAAAATAAGTCTTCCTTGATATGATTGCTGCCCCATAGAAAAGAATTCAGAAATCTGCAATGTGCTTAATAATGGGCTTAATAAGGATATTTGGGGATTATTTTTGGATTTTGTGTTAAATAAGGGGAAAGGGAGCATGCCATGTCAAGATATGTTGTATTTTTGGAATAATGAATAATTATAGATTATAGAGATAGAATGTATCATTTGGTCCCGTGGTGATGGGAGCACTAGATAAGTTGTATGTATGTTATTTTAGTTGTTTTATATATTGTTTAGTTGTTTTATATATTGTTTGAAAAGCTTTAAATAAAAATAAAAATAAAAACTTAAGAGTGTATAGGATTGCAGCCTAAATGTGATATATATATCAGTCAGATTTTTTTTTTTTTAAAAAAAGCAGTGCCCTGAATGTGTTAAAAGAAAGCTCCAAACTGCATGCAGTGTGGAATATAATAAGCAGAAATTATGATTATGAAAGATATGAAATTATGATTATGAACAGATTATGAAAGATAATGCAACCTATGCAAGTGAGTTAATGGTTATTTTATTAAACAAAGATTAGAATCCTATGCATGTTTACTCAAATGTAAGGCCCACTGTGTACAGTGAGACTTACTCCCAGAAAAGTGTGGCTAGGATTGCAGCCTTAAGCTTCTTATAATATATGTGATTGCCTTAATTTGTATTTAGCTTTTGAGGGTTCAAAACATCACACATAAAAGTATATAAGAAAAGCCCAGTGGCTTCTTTCTTCTATATAAAGCAATTTTGAAAGGGGTGATTTGGAGTTGGAAAGCAGCAAATTTGCTTAATTAGCAGACAATTTGCAAGTTTATTTATTTATTTATTTAATACATTTTTATACCGCCCAATAGCCGAAGCTCAAGTTAGGATGTCCAGATGTGGGGAGCTGGAATATGGCAACCCTTGTGCTCAATCCCCAAACTGTTTTTTAAACAAGAAACTTTTTGTAATTTGGGGTTCCCAGACAGTTTTTGCAGAGTCCCGATTCCCCTGCACTGGCAGAAGTCTGTTCAGACCTTCTATGGAACTCATGCAGAGGTCAGGAGAGGAACAGTGGGTGAATTCCCATTCTCTTCTACACATGCATTGTACATGCTGTTGAAGGTTTGGGGACAGGGCTGGGGCAAAAATTAGTTGGATTCATACATTTATACAAGCTTATCCTATTTGCTACCCCCAGAGAACTGAACATGGAACCAAATGCAATTTGCAATCAGAAATATGCATATTTATGAGTTTGTGCTATGATTCGTGCACCCCCTTCCAAAAATGAATTTGAAAAATGTGTATGTTTGAAAAATACACATGTAAAAATGTGTACATCTGAAACACACTGCATATGCTTTAGTCAATGGGAGAAAATGCATACATTTCAAAATTGCACACCAAAAATGTGTTCAGTTAGAGAAATGCATACAGAAATACATGTGGGGGGGGGTTGTGTGAAAATATATACCGTATATCTCTTATAATCTGATGCAGACCCATATGGAACAGTCTTTGAGGTGGAAATCAGAGGACCTCAACAAGCTCGAGTTTTGCTGATTCACCTATTCCTATCTGGGGGTTGGTTTGCTTGCTAGGTAGGAGTATTTTGCTACAGATTTGATTTCATAAAACCGACTAACAGGCTGCTGCCACCTGAAATAGTTCTCTCTCTCTCTCTCTCTCTCTCTCTCTCTCTCTCTCAATGTGATTCTGGCTGGATATTCCATGCCTGCCATTGTCAATACACTAAGTGAAGGCATTTTAGAACTCTACTAATTATTTTAAGTTCAGCCATTTGTAGCAGCTTCAACAATATTGTGAACCAGGGATGGCCATTGATTTGCATGACTTTTGCTAGCAAGCTCAAGTTGGCATCACATATTCAGACACAAGGAAGGTGTTTTGGCTTCAGTAGCAAGGCCCCCAAGTGTGATGTACTCTGAGAAGCAGCCAAGATCAGGCTCAGGAGATTGTTATTTCATTTCCAGAGACTAAAATCAATCTTTGCTTGGTGGTTCTGGTATGGAAGATTAGGACTCTCAAGGCAGCTTATAAACACAGACCTCTCAATTAACTTCTTCAGGATCAGCTAGAGCCTGTTAGAGCCTCATTAAGTCAATTATTAACACAGATGGTCAATGTGGATATTTTGTGTGACAACGCTTATTACTGTTATTATCAAGGCAGTAAAATTGTGTGGGTTTTTTATGTTAAAAAGACATAAAGGGATTTGGAAACCTCTCTGACCAGTGAAAGGGACATGTTGCCCTGTCCTTTTCTGATTTGGAGGACTGACTAAACTAGGCAGAGAAAGAAGATAATACAAGGGAGGGACTGAAACCAGCTCAGCGTGCTTTACACTTCCCACAATGCAACAGCGACTGAAGTTGGACTCTACATTATTCTTCTTTGTAATGCTAAAGGTGTAGGGCATTGTTACAATGCCCTGAGCAATACATGACCCACTCCTTCTGTTCCATGTCCTGAGGTTTGGTGCTGATCTTATTGTTACTTCAGTATTGCCCATATTTAATCCACCATTATAGCCAAATCCTGAATAAATACTGGAGACTGCAAGACCTCTGTCAGATGAAAAGAGAGATGGGAATCATCAACATATTAATGGCTTTGACACCTCCATCTCATCTAGTATTGTCTACTCAACTGTGACTGATGGCAATTATCCAACGCTTCAGGCAGAAGAGGATGATGATGGCTAACTCTGCTATCAGGAAATACCAGGGACTGAAAATTGGGACCCTTTGTAAAACATGAACTCTACCCTAGGGATGGGGGAGAATTTTGTTCAGTTCTCATTTTGAGAAAAATTGATGAAATTCGCCCTTCTCGAATCAATATGCAAAACCAAACCTTCAGTATATTTGCACCTCCCCCGATTTTTCACTGCAGTGCAGTTGTCTGAACAAAACATGTGCACAAAAATGCATATATTAGTTTTAAAAAAAAAGCATTATACAAGGGGAAACATTTTGCAAAAAAGGTGCATATTTGGCAAAAGTGCATACAAAAATGTGTACGAAATTCCATGCAGACAACTCTCTTCTTCTTCTTCTTCTTCTTCTTCTTCTTCTTCTTCTTCTTCTTCTTCTTCTTCTTCTTCATCATCATCATAATCATCATCATCATCATTTTTTAAGTCTCAAACTGATGCAGAAATGGGATAGAACAAATTGAAGGTTGGGAAAATGAGAAATGGAGTGAAACTGGAATTGATAGATTCATCCATCTCCAGAGCAAGACAGTGTGTGTGTAACTTGCAGATACTCAAGTGGAAATGAGTGCTTGAAAAAAAGTATCCTCCTTTCTTCCTAGAAATTCCAAGCAGCCTGTGCCTTTTGTACACTCAGAACTTCACACCCTATATGTTGAGTGCATAATGTACCAAGCAAATTGGTGGAATCTGGGTTATTGCTGGAAATGGAATAGGCCAGACTTGTGTTCTCATCAGAGTCCTAAACAATGGGGTCAATTTCATATGCATTGTATGTGCTGTGCCTTCAAGGTCCATGTATCTTCAAGTGACTTATGGGGAAGCTTCTCTGTTTGACAAATGAAGGTGTGGAAAGCCTTGCCAAAGGTGGGAAAGAAAGAGGAAGCTATAATGCTGCATGCAAATTAAATGGCCCTGTGGAACTTTTGAGCAGGAAATCAGTATAAATGCTGTCATACTTTTTGTTGTTGTTGCTATTAACAGTTGTTAAGTAAGGCTGACTAATATATCCTCTGTCCAGATTCCACCTGGAAAATAAAACAGGGCCAGACCATGGCTTGCTCATTTGTAAGGGTCACATTTTATGAATAGTTAATCATGTCACACATAAAATACTGGATTATGCCACTGGGCTTCTTAGAACAAAGCACTTTAAATTGGTCTCATGATGTAGGATAACAGATGGATTGGGTGCATGCCTTGCATTGTATGGAAATAAACAAATGACAAGTCTGATGAATGGATGGAAAGAACCCAGTGGGCAAAAGGAAAAGAGCAGACAATCAGAAAAATAATAATTGTGAAGCCTTAGCCAAATAGAATGGCAAACCATGGGAGAGCTGAGAAGTGAAATATGATAACAGCCTTAAGGCTCAAGTCAATTCTATCCATCTCAAAAGATGTTCAGTGCAATCATAATTTGCCTTCTCATCCATTTAAAAATGAATAAATGAAAGATCATTTAAGAGAGCAATCCTATGGCCCCCAGACAGCATCTGGAGGGCCAAGAACATTGCCAATTTCCCCCTCTGAGGCCATAGACAATGCTACAACCTGAGAGGGGGTAATGCGAGCAAGGCTTCCTCTCCTGAGGCTGGTGTCATGACCTTGGGAAGGGAAAACGAAAACAGCACAATCAGTGCATGGAGAGGCTACAATCTTCTGCCGTTCCTCCCATCCATCCTATAAGGCTCTTGCCAGCAAGGCTTTGGATGCATGGAGATTGGAGCCCACCATTGAATCATTAGATGGAGATTCTAATTAGATTCTAATGAGTGTCAATTCTGTAGGATGGTGTTCTAAGTCAATGGCAATGCATTCTCTCACAAACAAATTCAGATTCCCTTTTCAGGCTAGAAGAAGCAACATGGCCCAGTGTGAACATGAATCCAGGAAACCTGAATTCAGATCCCAGCTCAGCTAGGAGCACACCTGGAAGCCTTAGGTAAGTCACTTTCTCTTAGCTCAATCTCATATCCCCACCTGTAAAAAGTTGAGAGAGTAGAAAGTCGTAAGGATGGTAAAGGAATGTGTAAAGTATCTCTCCGATAGCAAAGATGAGCACTGCTGCAATTATGTGCAGAGAAGAGGGCACTGATACAGGTACAGATGCATCCAGTGTATCTTGCCAAAGTTAATAACAAAGTTCCTGGTTTTAATATGAACCTCAGTGACCTAAATTTTTAACCTATAATCCAAGACAAGCACCATGATCTTGGAGTCCCTGTCTTCTCACCAACAACACACTTACTTTTCAGCTCCCACCCACCACACTTCCCTTTCCCCTTCTCCTTTCATGGGGGCAGCAATAACAATAGAAAGGTCTCTCCCTTCTTATCTGATGTATTGATTGGAGGTGGCCACTAGGCCAGCAACCCAGGCACCAGGGACCCTGGGAAAGAAGAGTTTCCCGAAGGGTGCCTGATACCTGGCAAATTATCTGCAATGGGACGTGGGCAGCACTCTAACATGAACCAGGAACCAGTAGCCATGGGACAGTAGTCAGGACCTCAGAACAAGACAGGACCAAAGGGCAAACTAGGAGGCAGCTTCAAGGAGCAAACCAGAAGTCAGGACCAAAGGGCAAGTCAGGACTGGAGGGCAAATTAGGAGGCAGGACCAAAGAGTCTGAAGTCAGAAGAATATCCAAGAGATGATCACATCAGCTGAATAATTCTGTGTTGTTCAATCAAGGCTCGCCTGGAACAGGAAGCTCTTTAAGCGTCTTCCTGTACAGAAGGATTGAATGGACAGCCTGGGTAGGCAGAGTCAGGTCAGGGCCTGAAGGTTCTTCCCTGAGATGGCTGCGACCTGTAGTTCACTGTAGTTCAGTGGTTCACTTCACAGGGGGGCAGTTGCACACAGATTCTAGCAGCTCCTGGCAAAAGCAAAGTTTTCCCAGTTTCCCGGCACTTGGGTCACTGCTATAGGATACTGGAAGCATCTACTTTCATGTTAAACTAACTGCAGTTTTCATTTTGTCTGAACTGAGAACTATGGTTAGTTTTAACTATGGTTTATGCAAACAAGCCAGCATCAGAAACCATGGTTTGATCTTGGCTTGTTCAGAAAAAAACCCAGTTTAAACAACCCACAGTTTGTCCTAGCTCAGAAACAGCAACAAACTAGGGTTAGTTTAACATGGAAGTAGATCCTGCTGATCTGTTCCTGATTGCTGGAGGGAGGGGAGGTGGGAGCGCACAAGCCTGAGGCTCCAGAACATTATGCTCAACTATAGCTTAGTGTTGCATCTGAAAAAACAAAAACAAAAACAAAATACAGAGATGAAAATGAACCAAGAGCTGAAGCAAGTTACAGATATTCCAACTCCAAAGTTAGTTTTAAAAATTAACCTACTTAAACCAGAATTCAGGAGGAGTGGCATGAAACAATTCATGGAACAATAAGGGAACAGAATGATGGAAGCTTGCTCATCTTTAACCTAAACTCAGTAGGATGTACTTCCCAGTAAGCATGCTTAGGATCAACTTATAAGTGTCTCATCTCACCATTCTCCCTCCCCCATTCTCTCTGCAGTGAGCATCACAGAGCAATCCTAGGCATGTCTACTCAGAAGTAAGCCCAACTGAGTTCAATGTGACTTACTCCCACAGTAACTCATTCCCTTCCTTGCCAAGGAGGTATCAGAGAAGCAAAGAAAGCACATTATGAGTAAGTGATGGTAAGTATGATGAAACCCTGTGTTGCCTGCATACTGATGGCTATGTAACCCTAAGGAGCTGCTCCTCATAATTCCCAGGGACTTCATTTAGATGTAGTGCTGCTGCCGCAGATGCCCTGAAATCAAAATGCTCTTGCTAGATAGCTCATGATGAAGGCACAATTTAGATCTAAAAGAATTCTCACAGAATGGGAGAGAAATGGTCTTTTTATTTCAGTCAATTGCCTCAGAAATGCTGTATTGCATTCTCAAATAGCAGACAGAACTGAGCAAGGGTATATATATGTATGAAAGCACACCTGTTGAAATTAGCAATATTATCACCATACACAAAACAACGTCTATAACAATATAGGTGTTACATTTTGAATACATTTAAATTATTTGATGCGGCCTTCCGCAGCCTGGGACGCTCGAGATGTGTTGGAGCACATCCCATCATTCCCAGCCAGCATGGTCATAGTAGTAGTAGTAGTAGTAGTAGTAGTAGTAGTACCTTGCCAGGTAGACCACAAGATAGTGGCTGCTTTAGGGAAGAAACAAGAGTCTTCTTGGGCAGTACGCCAAAGCTGAAATGCTGTCAGGGAAATTAGGAATTGTGTTGAGGAAGTTTGGTCTGACCTTAAAAGCAGGGGAAATTACAGAGGTTTAGGCTAATCAGGAGGGTGCAGACACTGCTGGTTAGATTCTCTTCATATATTTATTTGTATAGCAGATTTCCTGCCTGTCTGCCTGCAGTGTTGCTTATGGTTTACGAATCCTGCTCTTTTAACTCTTTCTGTATTATCTTTAAGATATCCTATTCCTTGTCATTTCTTCCTGACCAGCTGCAATCCTGTTTTCATCAGGATCATCTCATCTTTGTCCTCAGAAAGGATTGGTCCAAGACATTTTCCAGCCTGAGGCAGAACAGAAATGGTCCTCCCAACCACACACAGACACACACAGATACACAGACACACATGTCAAGGTGCATAGTACCCAAGGGTGGCCAAATTATCTTGGCACCTGAGGCAGAAAATCCCATAATCATCTCTTCCTGGGTGTGAAAATACAACAATAATAAAATAAAAAGCGAAAAAATTGCTGCCTTTTCATGACATCCAAAACCAGCAGCCTGAGATGGTTGCATCAGTCTTCCTATGATTCACCTCACACTTTTGTGTGTGTTTTATGCCTCCAGTCCAAATTTCACTGAGCATATTGACCGTTAACCTTGAGGGCAACATTCATTTCTTTGGGTGATAATTAGGGAGCCATTTTACGTCTAGGTTGAGTCATGCAAGGAAGGACAGCCATTTGTGGCTGGCTGTCTAGCCCTCCATAGATAGACTGAAATGAGAATTAGACCACCTACACTCTGACGTAATATGTTCTACGATAGGGTTGGATCCAAACTCCATACTTAGAGTAGACCCATTGAAATCAATGCACCATATGTTAATCATGATTAACTTAAGACCCATAATGTAGTGGCTGTACTTTAAGTATGACTGAATCTGTATCCAACCCACAGACTACAGTACATGCCTTCCATGATATGTACTACACTTAATATGTGATATCTATTGCCTTTCAAGAGGTAGATTTCAATAACAAACTTCCAGAACACTGGGGAACTCAAAGCCCATGTCAGCCATGTTATCCAACATCATTATCTCCAGTGTAAATAACAGGCAATCTTCTCCATCTGCTTACTGCATCTAATAAAGTAGACCTTTGCCTGTGAAAATTCACAGTGCAATAAAACAGTAGGTATCCAAGGCACTACAACCCTTTAAAGAAAGTGCTGCTGCAGACTAACACAGCTTCTATTTTTAAAACAAAAAAGGATCATCAAAAGTTCAGCTGAGTGCACACTTAACCTTCACTCCCAAATACAGCCATCTGAAGGAAATGTTCATCTCATCCTTAACCTTCTGCCAGTACAGGTGAGCCCCCTGGCACTAAGAGATAATACATTAGACCTTAGAATCTAACAATATAAATTCCCAGTACCAAGACCGAACAAGAAAAACTATATTTCCAACAGGTATTGGTGTACTGATCTTCTCTTGCATCTCTTCAGCGCTTTGCACTGAGGGGTGCAATATGTTTACATTCTATTACTATAAATTCAATTGTTTGCAAAATTCTCACTCAATTTTCTGCCCTCTGGCTATAAAAGCTACATTTAGAGTGGCTTGTCTTTAGCAATTGCTTTCTTCTCTTTTATTGATGGCTTCCCTGGACTTTTCACTGCATGTTTTATTCTATTATCCTTTTTAATGGCTTCTCATTTCCTCAGTGTAGCCAGTCACAGACATATCACAGTAACAGGTGGAAGCACTGTTGCTCACCATCTTGGGCGAGGGTGGAGGGTGAGGGGGGCGGGTTAACAGTCACAGGGGATGTGAACTTTATAAAGTAATTCAGGAGCTGATTTCATAATTCACTTACACAGAACTTAGCTTTTGCATGCTGCTCAAATCCTAATGATATGGATTATATATCTGCTGGGGTTTTTTTGGTTTTTTAAAAATAGTTTTAATGTACTCCTTTGGTCTAAGGCCTTTGAAATGTGTGCATCCTCACTTAAAGTGAAGCAATGCCAACAAAATATGAACCCTTTCTAAGATGGGACATCTCATCTGGACTTAGTCGACCATGTTCAAATTTGCTATGCTTCAGAAATTTTGTCACAGGACTAGCAAATACACCAAACCTCTCTGGAATACTTCATTACAGTTATTTCTGAACACATGCACTACTCAGTATTTCATTGGCTTGTAGATTCCTTGACAGTGGAAAACCAGGATCCTTGACTAGGCTAAACATAAGTATGTAGATAGATTAATCCACTATCTTCCAAATGTCTATAACTAGCAATGCAAATTCCTTTTATTTATTTATTTATTTATTTGTTGTATTTATGAATCGCCCATCTGGCCGGCAAACCGGCCACTCTGAGCGATGTAGAACATGATAAAATATAAAATACAGTTAAAATAGTATAAAATTTTAAAATCTTAACCCTCCCTATATTCCCGCCTGAATAGCCATGTTTTTAGTGAGCGGCAGAAGCTCAGCAGAGAGGGGGCATGGCGGAGGTCACTAGGGAGAGAGTTCCACAGTATGGGGGCCGCCACAGAAAAGGCCCTCTTCCTAGTCCCCATCAGTCTAGCTGCTCTGGCTGAAGGGACAAGGAGAAGGCCGTCTGTGGCAGATCTTGCTGAGTGGCCTACTTGGTGTTGCTGGAGACGCTCCTTGATATAACTGGACCGGAGCCGTATAGGGTTTTAAAGGTCAAAACCAACACCTTGAATTCGGCTCAGCAAGCAACTGGTAGACAGTGCAGCTCCTTGAGCACTGGAATGATGTGATCCTGCCGGCGGCTGACTTTAACCAGGCGAGCCGCCGCGTTCTGTACCAGCTGTAGCTTCCGAACCATCTTCCAGGGTAACCCCACGTAGAGCGCACTACAGTAGTCTAGGCGAGAGGAGACCAAGGCATGAACCACTGATGGGAACAGATGATTAGGAAGGTAGGGGCGCAGCTGCTGTATCAGATGGAGTTGATACAGCACCGCCCAGCTGACACCTGAGCCTCCATGGACAGCTGGGAGTCTAGAATGACCCCCAAGCTGCGGACCTGGTCCTTCAGGGGTAGATGTACCCCATTCAGCACCAGGTCAACATCCCCTAACCTCCCCTTGTCCCCCACCAGAAGTACCTTGGTCTTGTCGGGGTTCAGCTTCAGCATGTTCTTTCCCATTTAGCCAGCCCACTGACTCCAGGCACTTGGACAGGGTCTCAATGGCCAACCTTGGTGAGGACTTGAAAGAGAGGTAGAGCTGCATGTCATCCGCATACTGATGACACCGCACCCCAAACCTCCTGATGATAGCTCCCAGCGGCTTTAGGTAGATGTTAAATAACGTTGGGGAGAGGATGGAACCCTGCGGCACCCCACAAGTGAGTGGCCGAGGGTCCGAAGCCTCCTCCCCAAGAACTACACTCTGGTACCTTCCAGAGAGGAAGGACAGGAACCACTGCAATACAGTGCCTCCCATGCCCAACCCCTCCAGGCGGTCCAGGAGGATACCGTGGTCAACAGTAAAAAAAATCAACTTGAAAAATTACTGAATTTACATGATATATTATTATACGGGCTACCAATACAAAAAGACTGTGTTCTGTCTCATAACGAAATCATCTGATAGAAGAGAAATGACAAAGCTCTGATATAATAAAAAGTAACAGTTGCCTCCTGCCTTCATTATTCATCTGATGCAAAGCTCAGTATTCAATGCAGATACTGGCCCTAATTGTGTAAGGCAGGGAGCAGGATCCGTAGTGGCAGACCCTGCCCTGACCTACATGCAATCAGTAAACAGACTGGAGCTGAAATAGAGCCCCTGACAAACAAGAGGGAAGCTTCCGCTGACATGTGGAAACCCTGATGTGTGATTGAAGATGTGTGATTAAGACAACAACCATCACCTAAGGTGGCGTGGGGGGGGGAATCCCCCAAACAACCCAATGAGGACTGAGCATGTTAATTAGCCATAGAATGTGGAGTGACAGTTGAAAAAAGGAAAGATGGTAATAGTGTGTGTGTGTGTGTGTGTGTGTGTGTGTGTGATGCCTAGCTTCAGTCCCTTACAGCACACACTGTCTTTGGAGGAGGGCAGGAACCCTGAACATTAGCACTTCTGCTAGTGGTGCTAATACACTGCAACATTTTGTTGCAGGTCCCACTTGTTCAAATAAATGCCACAATTCTTCTCTCAAGTGCTCTCAATCATCCAGATAAAACTAGACCCTGCAACACTGTCCTTGGACTTCTTGCCATTTAGGAAAATGGGGAGTGCTTAACAATACCTTATTTGTTTTCCTGACTATATAGTCAGGCTTCATAACAACATGTACCTCCTGGATATCTTCTTTAAAAGCAAATCCTTTTTTTTTTCTATTTTAGAAGGGCAATAAAAAAAGGAGAAAATATTAATCTAAAGTTGTTAACTCCTCATTATGCAATTATTTCCTTAAGACTGCTGCAGTTTAGATTATTAACATAAAAGAGGTCACATTAAGGTTTTCAGGGTTCTGTTGCCAAGAAGAGAGAGACTCCTGAGCTTGTTGAGAATTGTGTTAATAGATGTGGATTGAAAAGACTAGCAAAAAATGTTTCTGCCTCCCCACCTTCACTTTTGGTGCTATTGCTTTTTGGAACATTTAACCTGTCCTTTTCCAGTGTAATTGCTTTGCTTCTGAAGAAAACCCCAGAGTGAATGGAAGATATGCTTTCTACTTGACTTTTAAATAACTTTGGCAGATCTGCCCCAATCCAAACAGAATACATTTTGGGCATTTTATGAGATCCTATCAGCTTGCATAGAGATTCCAGGAACTGCCAGTTATATCACTGGGATGCTAATACAGTGGAATATACTGTAGCACTTGTTCACCAAATCTCATATCTGTGAACAGCACTAGAAACAAAGAGCATGGGGATTTCCTGTTACTATCTCTTATCCTATGCTTCCAAAGTGTTCAGTTTCTGCTTCAGCTTCACACATACTTCCAAACTGTCTCCCAAGGTTCTTTACTCTACATGGCACTATGTAGCTTGAGCCAGTCACAGAAGATGTGTCCCCCGTGGCCATTACAAGTGCCTTCTGCTCACTAGGCTACAGTATGTGCCTGCCCTGGTTGCAGCCAAAGCCTCTTTGAAGTCCCAGTTTAGGTTCCCAGGTTCCCAGGGTGATGATCAGCAACCAAGGTTTCAGATCCAATAGGTAACATCAGGCATAACAAGGGTCGAGTTCCAGGATTGTCAGCATGGGAGAGAGTCCAGAAGCTAGGTGCATCCACCGTTGTTTTTTTCTTTCAGATGGTTAACAGAATGGTCATTCAGTATCAAGTTGATAACAACTACATATAATTTGGTGGTCTGTTAACCATCTGAAAGAAAAAACAACAGTGGATACAGGAAGGACTTTATCCTGGGTGGCCAGGACTTTTGAAAAATATTGTAAAATATAAGATAGATATATACATTATATTCATTGTTCACTTCATTTGGTGGCAGTACTCAGTGTAGGGCCTCTGAGAAAAAGGTTCGGGTAGGTAGGTACATATGGAAGAAGGCAGTCCTTCAGATAACCTGGTCCAAAGACATTTAGGACTTTAAAGGTTAAAACCAGCACTTTTAAACCAATTGGGCATAGAAATAGGCTGGGAACCAGTGTAGCTTGGCAAAGCACATGTGTGATATGGTCAAACAGTCCAGTTTCAGTAATTTAGAGGCCCTATTTTGGACCAACTGCAGTTTCTGATCCACTTTAAAAGGGAGTCCTATATACCTGTAATGAGGTAGTGGTTGTTGGACTGAGACTTGGGAAACCCAGCTTCTAGTCCCCACTCAGTCATGAAGTGCACTGGGTGACTTTGGGCCAATCACTGACTCTCAACTTAACCTACCTCACGGTTGTTCTGAGGATATGGGGAGGAGGAGCATCATGTACCCCACCTTGGGCTCCTTGGAGGAGAGGTAAGATATAAATATAACAAATAAATAGGATAAATGTAAGCCTAGAAAAACAGATTATTTAAAGCCATGCTTGGGTTGAAATAATTTTATGCGATGGAATGAAGCTATTTTGCTGTCTAAAAGCTCTCCTTCCTTTTTTGTTGTCATGGAATGTCATTTGGAAATGGTTCTATATGAACAAGAATTAAGGTGTCCCTCTCTTTTTCATCTTCAGCACAATGTCTACTATCACATAACATAATTTTAAACTCTTCATCAGTTACCTTTGTGCAGATAGGAAGAAATTAAATTTAAACATGTTTGGGTGCAGCCATATCATCATGTCTGTTTTACTGCTATAAAGTCTAGGAAGACATTATGCTTGCCAATGTACCTTCAAGGGGAAAGAGCTCTCCCAATTGCATTTTTCCAATAAGTTCTTAATTTGCTTTGCTCTATAAGGTTTCACATTGTCATTTAATATCGCAATAAAAACCAGTGAAGCAGCTAAAGTCCTCAGTTTTATCCTTACTTTTGATTTATATAATGGCTGCCATGATATCATTGGTCTGTATAATTGAAAGTCATCCAGTTTCTACAATTAACTTCCACAACACAGATTTAAAATATCTGCTCTGTTTATGAATAAACAATTATTGCATTTGAAATAGTAATGGTAAGACAGAGATGCTCCCATGATAGTATTATCCCTGGGAATTGCCCTATTAGTAGCAAATGCTACATAATGTGTTGTTTATTTCTAATGTGCACTTCACATGCTTACCAGCTGCTGATCCTATATGTGCAGTAGAGAAACAGGCCTGCTGTGTATACAGCTATCATGAACAGGAGGTAACATGGGATATATAGATTGATTGACACAACCCCTTCCCATTTTTCAGGGGGAGGGATGGAACAGATTGAGGACATTTGTACACTTACACAGATGGAACTATTTACATTTACAGCATGGCGTAATGGTTGGAGTTTTGGACTGGGACTCAGGAGATCCAAGTTGTAGTCCCCCCCACTCAGCCATGAAGATCACTGGATGACTTTGGGCCAGCCGCTGCCTCTCAGCCTAACCTACCTCACAGGGTTGTTGTGAAGATAAAATGGAGAGGAGGAGGAAGATTAAGCCGCCTTGGATTCATTGCAGGAAAAAGTGTGGGGTATAAATATAATAAATAAAAAATATATAAATGAATAAATAAATAAATAAATAAATAAATATTGCCTAGGCACCCATTGGTTCAGATATACAGTTGGAGGCAATGTTAAGGTAATAGTTATATCAGACATATCCAAAAGGTACAGCTAAAATGGCTGTCTGAACCAAAGTTTGTTTTTGCCCTACTACTGGCAGGAAGCTTGACCTGGGGAAAAGAGAACATGATGAGAAAATTTCTTGCTCAATAAGGTTCATACCCCAGACAGTTCAAAACCAGGAAGAACAAGTTGGGAAATTTCTATAGGACTGTAGAAGTAAACAAAACATCATCAAATATGAATAAATATGAAGAGGCAGGATTAAAAGAGTACAGTAGCCAATCGCAGTACAGTAAGCAATCACATCACATATCATGTTCAAGTGTAAAACTATAAAAATAAAGGGAAGATATTGGGTGGGGTTCCTCCCGGCAGGGAGCAATCTCTGCTAGCAGAAATCTGTATTGGTAATGTATGCTTTGTCTTGTTTCCTTTTCCTATTGTAACCGTTGTCAACAAATAGATACCATGGTATCAATTTGTATAATTGTCTTAAATACACTTGCTTGTTGTTAATAAATGTTTAAAATATAGTCTATGATAATTGTGGAGAAAGCCAACCTAAAACCCCTTTCTGACACACACGCACTCACCAAGGAGGGGGGAAGGAGACCCGGGGGGGGGGGGAGACAGCCAGTCTCCACAGAGACCAAAGGGGACAAACAACATCTGCATAGAATCACCCCAGGGGGGAAGGCAGGAAGCATCCCCAGGTTCGTCAATGCTCTCGTATATCAGCCCCATCTACATAAGACTTGAATGCCTTGCCAGAGCAGACACTTCGGCACCCATAAGAAAGGACCATTCAACACCACAAGATGGGACCATTAAGCAAGTGGCTTCAAAGGGACCCCACCCCACAGGGGGAAGGTGGCAACCCACCTGATTGGCCACCCACCTGAGGAGGGTGGCAACCCACCTGATTGGCCGCCCACCTGAGGAGGGTGGCAACCCACCTGATTGGCCACCCACCTGAGGAGGGTGGCAACCCACCTGATTGGCCACCCACCTGATTGCAGAGGGAGGGGCTACCTGAAACCCAAGGTATAAAACACCCTGCGCAAGGGAACTGAGTTGTTGGACCTGATCAGCAATCTTGCCCCATGTTTGGGGTAAGGGAACGAAGGGATCGGCAACCCCGGGTAGCAGCACCCGGCGTGCTCCAGCTAGCTGAAATCACTGGCCGCTTGGGTTGACCGGACCCCCGGGAAACCAAGCTGAAATCACTGGCTGCTTGGGTTGACCGGACCCCCGGGAAACCAAGCTGAAATCACTCACAAGCCGCTTGGGTAGACCGGACCTCCGCCGGGAACCCAGCTAGCAGCATGCGGTTGACCGGGCCTCTGCTGGAGCCCGAGCTGAACTAACTAGCTGAGAGCCCTGAAATCACGGTGTCCTTGAGACCTCTTGCTTGCTACTTTGTACCGTACTGATAAGCTGTATTGCTGGCGTGTGTCTGGGTTGGTGAAGGTAATTTTGTAAATAAACTTGTTTTATAAAAGATACTTTTGTGGCTATAAGTTATCCCTTTGTTCTGGGCTAAGGGTGATAGTCGCTGGGGGACCTTGGAGAAGGCCTGCCCCCAGGACTCGCTACCCCCTTAGCATTGAACCCGCGCAGAAGACCAGGTTGTCGGTCTTCCACTTGGTGGCAGCGGTGGGATAACTTATTAGCCCAGAATATCTCCCAGACCCAAAGTAGCAAGAGCCTGAGGATCACCATGGGTGACCCAGAGCCTGACGGAGCGACTGGGGGAGCCGAGCCACGGTGGCCCCTGCCCGCAACCCCCATCACCCCGGGGTTGGCGGCGCTGATCTGGCAGACAGAGCTGCAGAGGGAGCTGCTGGCAAGTCTGGCCCCGGGTGCCCGACCCAGGGGCCGCCCTATCCCAGTTCCGACCGATGGGAGAGAGGATGTGGTGACCGAGGACCCCGCTCCTCTGGAGCCCCTGGAGCCCCTCGAGCTTCCCTCGGAATGGATGGCACACGAGCGGGAGAGGATGGCCCACGAGCGCGAAATGATCAGGATGCAGATGGAGCTGGCCAAGATGCAGCTTGAGGCGGGGAAAACTCCCCCGACTGTCCCCTCCGCTCCTCCCCCTCCGTCGTGGGACCGCAAGGCGTTCCCCTACTACAAGCCAGGGCAGGATGTCCTGATGTTTTTCTCCATTTTTGAAATGGCGTGCCAGGAGCAGCGGGTCCCCGACAACTTGCGGTTGTCCGCCCTACGAACCCAGGTCAGTGGGGACCTGGCTGACCTCCTCGGGGCTCATCTGCGGAAGGCCCCGGCAAGCTACGAGGCATTCAAGGCAGCGGTCAGGCAACACTTCGCCCTCTCCGCCGAACATTGCCGGCGAAGATTTCGAGAGGGTAGACCTTCCCCTGGGACCACCCACGTGGCATGGGCAGCCCAGGTGATGCACGTCTGCGAGTCCTGGGTGGAGGCTTCCCGGGCCTCCTCCCTGAAGGAAGTTGTCGAGCTGTTCGCCATGGAGCAGTTCTTCACCACCATCCCGAAGGAGCTGGCCGCTGTCGTGAGGGATCAGAAGCCCCGTACCTGTGAGGCGGCGGGGATCATGGCCGACGAGATGGGGCTATACCGGACGGCCCCATCCACCAAGGGAAGTTCCGCGGCCGTGGCCGAGAAGAACCTGGAGCCGGAAAAGGGCCTGCCCCGACGGCGCGGGGAGGCCCCTCGGACCAAGGGGAACCAAAACCCTCGGTCTGGGGCTTGCTTCCACTGTAACGAGATGGGACACCTGCGGCGGGATTGCCCCAAGCTCCAACCCAAGAACCGGGATGCCCGTCCCTCGCCGAGGAAAGTAGGACGCGTCGTGGGTGCTGCAGCCGCTCAGGACGACGACAGCGACGACGAGCAACGGTCGGTCCTCTCCCTCCATGCAAGCATCCCCGAGGATCGCGGTGCCAAGGAGGAACTCCAGGAGTGGGATTCCTACCGTCCTGAACCCCGTGCATCGCTGTATTGCATCGCCTCCCCGGACCAGCTGAGATGGAGCCGCAAGCAATTCTGTGAGTCCATCTATATCAATAATGTTCCCAGGGTGGGGTATAGGGACACTGGGGCAGATGTAACGGCTCTGCCTCGGGACCGCGTAGAGAGGTCCCAACTTTTGTTGGGACGTATGTGTACGATCAAACCCTATAACTCCCCCGACATCACTGTCCCCATCGCCCAGGTCCGGATCAAGTACCAGGGGTGGGAAGGAGAGATGGACGTAATCATCCATCGCCAAAAGGAGTGGGGCATCATCATCGGGAACGACCTCGCGTTCCGGGTGGCCAAAGCTAAGATGGGGGTCATCACCCGGGGACAGGCCAGGCGAGGGGGGCCGCCCGTAACCGCACCGGTCCCAAAGCCTAAGCCCGTGCCCCCTCCACCACCCGGGGTGACCCCATCCCCTGCGGGGCACCCCGGAGAAAACCAGGCCATAGCGGAGCCCCCGAAGAATGAAGGGTTTGCTCAGATGGCTAAAGACTTTGGGACACAAGCCCAATTCAAGGAAGCCCAGCGACTGGACCCGTCCTTGCGAGAGTGTCGCGCTCTGGCCAACCAAGACCCCGGGGTATCCCTTGCCACGGAAAGATTTGTCTGGGACAATGGAACTTTGTACCGGGAGTTCGAGCCAAAGGGGGAAGTGGCACCGGGGCGCAAGCAAAGGCAACTGGTGGTTCCCCAACGGTACCGCCGCGCCGTGTTGCACCTCGCCCACGACGTGGCATGGGGAGGACAGCTGGGGCAAAAGCGGACCCAAGCTCGAATTACAGAGGGGTTCTACTGGCCCATGATCGCCTCCGACATTAAGGCTTACTGTCGGTCCTGCGATGTGTGCCAGCGATTGGGACACAATCGCGATCACCCAAGAGCTCCCCTTCAGCCTTTTCCGGTGGGGGGGATCCCTTTTGAACGGATTGCTATGGACATAGTGGGTCCCCTGAACCCGCCCACCAAGACGGGGAAAAAGTTTGTACTGACGGTAGTGGACTTTGCCACCCACTATGCGGAGGCTTTTGCGCTCGCCTCCATCTCTGCAGCCAGCCTGGCTAAGACTCTGCTCTCTCTCTTTGCCCGCTTAGGAATGCCCCGCACGGTCGTGTCGGACTGCGGCACCGGGTTCATGTCTAAACTGTTCCAGAAGATGTGGGACCTGGGGGGGGTTGACCATGTAACTTCGGTGCCTTACCACCACGAGACCAATGGACTGGTTGAGCGCTTCAACCAGACTTTGGGGAAAATGATCCGGGCGTACGCTAGCCGTCACCCGGGAACTTGGGACCAAGCCCTACCCTACCTCCTCTTTGCCTACCGAGATGCTCTGCAGGAAAGCCTCGGGTTTTACCCGAATGAACTGATGTTTGGCAGAGAACTACGGGGGCCCTTGGCTTTGTTGCGGGAGGAATGGGAGGGGGCTGCCGGCAGTTCGCCCGTGCCGGTTCACACTTTTCTGCGGCGGCTACGGGACACCCTCCACAGCGTTCGAGAAGCCGCCCAACAGCATCTGAAGGCAGCCCAGCAGCGGCAAAAGGAGCTGTATGATAAAACCGCAGTAGCCCGGACTTTTGAAGTGGGTGATAAAGTGTTGGTTCTGCGTACCCTCAAAACGGACAAGCTGTGTCTTAAGTGGGAGGGTCCGGGGACTGTAGTTGAGAAACTTGGACCAGTCAACTACAAAATACTCTTTGCTGGGACTCCTGGAAAATGTAAAGTGTTTCATGTGAATATGTTGAAATTGTATGTGGACCGGGGTGCGGGACTGGGCTGTGTGAAGGAACATAATGATAAGGATTTCGCTGATGGGGATCTGTTGGGAGAATGGGGGGATGGTGGGGGAATGGAAGAAATCTCACTGTCACCCGCCCTGTCCAAGGCTCAGCGGGAGCAAATGAAGCGGGTGCTGGATGAATTTGGGACCATGTTCTCAGACCGCCCCGGGCGGACCCCACTCATCCAGCACAGCATTCAAACGGGTGACAGCCCCCCTCTGCAATCTCTGCCATACCGGGCGGTGGGACCCCATGCTCAGGTCATTGCTGAGGAGGTCAAAGCCATGTTAGACCTAGGGGTGATCGTCCCTAGTTCTAGCCCATGGTCCTCCCCGATTGTCCTGGTGGCCAAAAAGGATGGGGGGGTGCGGTTCTGTGTGGACTATCGGAAAATCAACAAGGTGACCGTCCCTGACCCCTACCCCATCCCCAACATGGATGTCTTGCTGGAGAAACTAGGGAGGGCCAAGTACATTACCACCCTAGACCTCACCAAGGGCTACTGGCAAGTTCCGCTGGACGCGGATGCTGCTCTCAAGTCTGCCTTTGTCACACACATGGGTTTATTCCAGTTCACCACTCTTCCCTTCGGAGTCCGGAATGGTCCGGCAACCTTTCAGAGGCTGGTGAATGGAATGCTGAACGGGTTGGGAGAATTTGCCTGTGCCTATCTGGACGACATAGCTATCTTTAGCTCCACTTGGGAGCAGCATCTGCAGCATGTCCGGTGGGTCTTCCAGCGGATCCGGGACGCTGGGTTGACAGTGAAAGCAAAGAAGTGCCAGGTGGGGCTAGGGGAGGTTGAGTACCTTGGACATCGCGTCGGAGGGGGGAGCATCAAACCCATGGAAGCTAAGATCGAGTCGGTTCAGAAATGGCCCCAACCCGCAACCAAAAAACAGGTGCAGGCTTTTCTGGGACTTGCAGGGTACTATCGGAAGTTTGTGCCACACTTCAGTCAGCTAGCAGCCCCTCTGACTGATCTTTGTAAGAAGCGCCAACCGAACAGGGTCCAGTGGACCGCGGCTTGCCAGACCGTTTTCGATGGGTTAAAAGCCTGCCTCACGGCAGCTCCCATTCTGCAAGCCCCAGACTTCGAATCCCCCTTCGTTCTACAGACGGATGCCTCTGAGGCCGGGATGGGGGCGGTGTTGTTACAGGAGAAGGTGGGAGAAGGGCTGCGCCCCGTTGCATACCTGAGCAAGAAGCTCCTGCCCAGAGAACGTAGTCTTGCCACCATTGAGAAGGAGTGCCTGGCCGTGGTGTGGGCCATCACCAAGTTGCGCCCCTACCTCTGGGGGAGACGGTTCCGCCTGCAGACTGACCATTCCCCCCTGTGCTGGTTAGATAGAGTCAAGGGCAACAACCAAAAACTCCTACGGTGGAGTCTGGCGTTGCAAGACTTTGACTTCGAAATTGAGCACATCAAGGGTAAGGACAATGTCTTGGCTGATGCACTCTCCCGGGCTTTCTCAGGTGATGGGCAAGTCGATGGGAAATTGGGGTGTGGGACCCCAAGGCCATCTTTTCCCCGGGGGGGAGATGTGGAGAAAGCCAACCTAAAACCCCTTTCTGACACACACACACTCACCAAGGAGGGGGGAAGGAGACCCAGGGGGCCAGTCTCCACAGAGACCAAAGGGGACAAACAACATCTGCATAGAATCACCCCAGGGGGGAAGGCAGGAAGCATCCCCAGGTTCGTCAATGCTCTCGTATATCAGCCCCATCTACATAAGACTTGAATGCCTTGCCAGAGCAGACACTTCGGCACCCATAAGAAAGGACCATTCAACACCACAAGATGGGACCATTAAGCAAGTGGCTTCAAAGGGACCCCACCCCACAGGGGGAAGGTGGCAACCCACCTGATTGGCCACCCACCTGAGGAGGGTGGCAACCCACCTGATTAGCCGCCCACCTGAGGAGGGTGGCAACCCACCTGATTGGCCACCCACCTGAGGAGGGTGGCAACCCACCTGATTGGCCACCCACCTGATTGCAGAGGGAGGGGCTACCTGAAGCCCAAGGTATAAAACACCCTGCGCAAGGGAACTGAGTTGTTGGACCTGATCAGCAATCTTGCCCCATGCTTGGGGTAAGGGAACGAAGGGATCGGCAACCCCGGGTAGCAGCACCCGGCGTGCTCCAGCTAGCTGAAATCACTGGCCGCTTGGGTTGACCGGACCCCCGGGAAACCAAGCTGAAATCACTGGCCGCTTGGGTTGACCGGACCCCCGGGAAACCAAGCTGAAATCACTCACAAGCCGCTTGGGTAGACCGGACCTCCGCCGGGAACCCAGCTAGCCGCTTGGGTAGACCGGACCTCCGCCGGGAACCCAGCTAGCAGCATGCGGTTGACCGGGCCTCTGCTGGAGCCCGAGCTGAACTAACTAGCTGAGAGCCCTGAAATCACGGTGTCCTTGAGTCTTCTTGCTTGCTACTTTGTACCATACTGATAAGCTGTATTGCTGGCGTGTGTCTGGGTTGGTGAAGGTAATTTTGTAAATAAACTTGTTTTATAAAAGATACTTTTGTGGCTATAAGTTATCCCTTTGTTCTGGGCTAAGGGTGATAGTCGCTGGGGGACCTTGGAGAAGGCCTGCCCCCAGGACTCGCTACCCCCTTAGCATTGAACCCGCGCAGAAGACCAGGTTGTCGGTCTTCCACTATAATCTATTTATAAAGTAACTGTGTGGAGTGTAAAATGACACTGTGCTTCTCAGCATCAGAAAACCCCCACATCTCTATGGACCCAGATATAGACAGGACGTGGGAACCTGTCAAGATAAAACAGGAGGTCTGCTTAATTGGATTTATTATCCATAAATTCTCCTACACAGTGTTTGTGCATGGGGTGGTGGTGTAAACATCGACTTCTAGACTACATGTATAGGATCTCCAGCTGCTGAGTGCATGAACTGACCATTTTGTTTTACCGAAAAACATAATGCTCCTAGGGTCAAGATTAGTACTATAGCTTTTCACACAGTTATAGACAGGGAAGATCACACCTTTTTCTATGAGCTGCTACTGTCCCCATTATCTTTAATTGCCAAAACCTCCTGTTGTAGGGTGGCTGCTTATACATCACCAAAAAAACAGGAAATGCATCACACACAAAGAGGGGACAGAGATTTGCATGAAATGTGTATATGTTAACTTATTTGTATATATGCAAATTTAGAAATAATTACTATAATTTAAATAGAAATACATCTAACCATAGTGGGGAAGACTCTGATCAGGTGACCTGTGTGTGCTTGCTTAGTCTGCTGTCCAGGTGCTAACTGTTGATGGGCAACTTCAAGGTCCCTCCTCTCCCTTCTTACGGGCCTTTATATTTAAACTGGACTTGGGGTGGGCAGCCCTTCATAGAGGGCACCTTCAAATAGAGGGCTGTTTATTGGAAAGTAGGACACATGGCTACCCTGTGCTGTTGTCCAAACCATCATGGCTGATATATTGTGTGTGTGTCTGTATCTGTGTCTGTGTCTGTGTCTAGGAATCCCCAGGTCTATAGTTACTGTGGTTACTATGTATGTATTATCATGGTGGTACTTTTAATGGGATGGCAGTGTTGGTTTCCACATAATAGTTGGTTAAATCTTATAGTCATGGACACCAGAATAATAAAAAAAAATTGTAGTGTTGAGCAGCTATATAGGCTGCAGTGGTAATGGACAGAGGTGGTGCAGGAAGAGCATCTGGGAGCACAAATATTTTTTATGAGCAACTTTAGATCAGTGACCCAAATCATAGACATATTATCTGAAGAAATATGCATAGCTTTAATCAACATGAACTTAGGGGTATTTTTACAATGCATTTTGCCACCAAAGTAACACATATGCCTTGTGTCAGCTGTGAACGGCTCATGCACATTTAACATTTTCCCCCATTTGCAAAATATACAGAAGGGGGAATATCTTTCCTAATATTTTAATTTATTGAGAGCCCAGAATGGCATTATATACATTCAAAAAATAAAGAATCATAGCTTCCATGCATTTCCCCCCCCAAGAAAAACATTGATTTATAGACTACAGTATTTACAGCTGGCACAGATTACTTGTACCTTCCATTGGTGTATCAGAAGCCTAAATTTACATTAGCTGATTCACAAGTTTGGCATTTTCTGTAATGAATAAAGATAGCCCAATAGCAGCACTTGACAAGGGACTTACCCTACAGTACAACCTCCTGGCATACGTGGCGTCTTAAGTGTTCAGATAATCAGAGGTTCAAAGAAAATGTGACTGCAGTTTACAGTTTATATTGACATGTGGTGCAGTCCATCAATGTGGAATCCAGGATCAATCAGCAACACCAGAAAGTATGCATAACCATATTTTGGGATTCATTTTTGACTTATATGTTACCTTTTATATTCATGAAGCAGAGCAAACCAAAGGAGTTATTTGATTTTTAAAAAGGCACTATTTTCAACTAGTGTATTTGTTCAGTGATACGTTGTTGCTGGTTTTTTTACGAAAGGTTATGGCATCTGTTGAGGATGAGATAGCATGAAATTATATGCACAGTTCCCTGTTCCAGAACAGACCTATTATTTTGTTTTATAATGAAATGCATATCCCTCCTGTTGCTTTGATGGCAATTCAGATATGGCATTAGTTCTTCCTTTTATAAGCCTTGCCACTGAAATTCGCAGGATCATTTATTGAAGAAAATAGCCACACAGCGCAGCAACCCAAAGCATGTTTACTCATATGTAAGCTCCACTGCATTCACTGGGACTTACTACCTAGTTTGCAGCCTTCATGAAACATGAAAACCCAGGCTGAGAATAAAATATATCACATGACCAGATCACAATCACACCTCTTTTCCTGAAGTGAATCAACACTGGGGAGACAGAATCAGCAGAGCAGATTTTCTCAGAAATCAATCACAACTCCAATTTTTAGCAAAATATTACTTCCAGCTTCAACACTGCAATCCTATGACCTATGCACACTTAACATGGGAGAAAATCCCACTTCCTTCTGTGTAGACACGTAGAGGGTTGCACTGTAAAAGACCTTTTGCTTAAGCTCTACAATACATCATTTTATTTGGAAACTTGGGCTGACAATACAGAAATCTTCTGACCACCCAACCACACCACAACTACTACAACAAACTGTCTTTTATATCGACTGAACAGTCCATGGCCGAAAGATGACCATATAGTAAGCAGTCTCCATGCCCAATCAATGGCAGTTCTCAGATCTCTTCATGACCAATAGATCTGTTCAGTTCCTATTGTGTAGGAATTCCAGGATTCAGCCACATTTTAAAGAGGAATGGACTATATCCAACTATTAATTTTGCACACATTTAATTGGAATGGCCAAGAGGTAATTTGCTTCAATTAGTTCTAACGTTGTTAGATTTAAAGCATAGAAATTATTCTGAAGTATAGTTTTACCACTTTTGTCACTTTCCACTTGTGTCAGGATTTCCCCCAGTTCACATCTATGTATTTTAGCTTCAGGTTCTTGGTGTATAATCCAAACCATTTTATTAGTTTGGTAATGGGAAGAACATTCCCAATGGGCTGAATTCTGATTAATGACGTTAATGAAAATTAATGAATTAAGTATCTAGTTGTATACTGTATTTATATCCCAGAAGCCATTACCATGCATAATAATTACATAATAATCAACAGCAGAGAAGGTAAGTACAAACAAGAGAGACTGAATTGTCAGAGCCAAAACACATTGCAATAATTATTCCCTAGATGATCCAACTATCAGAGGCCATTCACACCAAATTATTTCTTTAGCCCAGAAATCAAGTTCAACAATCTTATCATTCACTATGGTTTCACAAACAGTAAGATGAAGATAAATAAAAATGTATTTTGATGTGTGGCGTATTTAGACAGACAATTCCCAGCATGCCCCAGCCAGCATGATTTTTGATAGGAAAGAATGCATGAGGCAATTGGCGGATTGGGATGGACTCATGATGATGCGCAGTTACATGAGCCCTCTTGTTGCTTATTACAGATCAGCATCACATTCCATTTCCAACAGATGTAGGGAACAAGTGAACCCTGTAAGGAGAGATTTCAAGTTTGATTCCACCAAAAAAGAAAAAGAGAAAAAAAAAGAGTCTATATGTCAAGTTGAAGATCTTAGTACTGATTGCTGACAGGGCCAAAACACACATAACTTTTCTTTTTTACTCTAGAGTAAGTGCAGGGTGCCTTATTTGGATTGGGACCCTAGCATGGGGCCTTTAACTCTCCCCCCCCCCTGCTGTGGTCCCAATCCAGATGAAGGGGCTGCAATATATATTGTCAAATAGTAATTTGCTTTAATGGATTACTATTTGGCAATATGATTTGCAGGCATGGGCCCCCCAATCCGTATTGAGACCACAGCATAAGAAACCAGTTAAGAACCTTTATGGTCTGAGCTGGAACCAAATTGGATAAGCTTCAGCTGCAGCTGAACACGAACTGGAAAAGAATCAAAAGCTTCAATGATTTGAGTCCTTGATTACAACGCCATATCAGATTAGGTAGATGAGGGTTAATTTTTTTTAAAAAAGAATGGTATAATATTTCTTTGATAGTGGTCTGTGATTATAATTTAATTGAAACATTGTAGACTTTTGCAGTTATTTAATTTGACACTTATCAGGTCTTTGCCCAAAGCAATGAAAGAGATTTTTACTTAGACCCAGTGTGCTTTCAAAATTTGGTACCATCACATTTATCTTTATCGGATATTTGGACTTCGAAAGGCTACTTGAATGTCAGTACACCCACTGATGTAAACTAACACTCCTCCAGTTACCAAAAGATTTTGATCACTGGAGAAACCTACAAAAGATAGATTGCTTTAGCAGTGGGCCACACCGAGTGGTATGAACTTATGACCCTTTGCTTTAATGCTGGCTAAAATATGATCAAACTTGGTTGATTGATCTGAATAACAATGTCTAATTATCTTTTTATGACATCTGTATGAGTTGCATATTATTTTTTTAAGCTTTGCGCAGAATTGACTTTTATTATGTTTGAAAGGCTGTTTTTTGTAAATTTGTTTTGGACTATTGTTGAAAGAAACTAATATGATGGTGGCGTGATGGTGGATGATCAATTAATAGCAATGATGTGTCCTTGCATTGAGTAAATGATTTACGGACGGGGGGAGATATCAGTCACATCCACCACCTACAAGCACATAGAAATTGTGCTGATCCCAATGCTGATCACCTCCAAACAGCAAATTCTTTGAACAGCAAGGTCAGCATGGACAGCACAAGTCAAATACCTAAATACAGCTGCTCAAAATACTATGTCATTTTCTCTCCCCCCCCCCACTTCTCTGTACAACTTCATGCATTTCCAGTTCACCACTACATTTTGAAACCACAGAACTGGAAGCTCTCATCTGTCTGCTTGCAGTTGTACAATTATATTATATTTGTTGCCAGATTCAAATGCTAGGCTCCAACCATTGGCAGAAAGACTGTCTCTAGTGAATAGATCATATATTTTCACTGCAAAATGAAGGCAACGATTAGCACACCAAGCATCCTGAAGCTATGAATAACCTGGAAACAGTAGCTTTCTCACTGTAGCTAAAGCAGCATCCAAGAAAGTAGGTGCCATGTTTGCAAGCCACAATCCTTTTTCCCTTGAATTTTATAGAGGTGTGCTCGGTTTCGTCAAGCTCTAGACTCAGCCAAAAGCTCATCAGTGTGGCATAAAGGAGCTGGCTTAGGATTGTGCTTCATTCCTCTTTCCCTACTACTTACAGCCAAATGCCATTCTGTTGTACAAGTACAACATACCCAGAACTGGGAGTTGTTACCAGCAGACCAGCATCAGGGAAAATACCCCTAGATTTCATTGTTCATTTCAAATGAAGCATTAGGAAGAGAATATAAGAAGAGCCATGATGAATCAGACCAATGGTCTAGTCCAACATTCTGTTCACACAGTAGCAACCAGCTGCCTGTGGGAAGTCCACAGGTAGGACATGAGTGCAACAGCACCCTCTTGCTCATGTTCCCTAGCAACTGGTATACAAAAGCATACTGCTTCTGATCCTGGAGGTCCTATATAGCCATCATGACTAGTAGCTACTGATAGCCTTATCCTTCATGAATTTGTCTACTCTCCTTTGAAAGCCATCCAAACTGGCTATCCAAGAAAGATGTTTCAAATGCAACATAAATTAGTTGTGTTTAAATCCGATTGAATTTAAAGGAATACGTTAATCACAACTAAAGTTTCATTAAGTTCAATGAGAGTTTAACATGAGTAATTTTCTCTGGATTGGGGCTTTTTTAAAAAAGCAAATATAAATTCATAGTGGTGGTGGGGTAGCGGTGACAAGAGAAGCATTCTCTGCCACAAACCCCACAAAACATCGAGTTCTTTAAGATACATATTGATACTAGATGTTCCTTGCATTCCTCTATGCTGACACAAGAGAACTCTCAGTTTCAGTTACTGAGAAAGCTACATGGATGCTTGCTTTTTTCAGTGACCTAGGCTATAAATCAAGATAAATCTAAAGCAGTCAATGATAATGTCGAATATTTGTCCTAATTAGATTGGCTAATAACATGAATCAGAAAGCAGACAGAGAGACATCGCAGCATGCTTGGTTCCAATTGAAATCTCACAGGCTCATCTAGCCAAAGGAAATAAACTCTGAAGAATTTGTACTAGGAGATCTGTCTCAGTGGCCAGCAGTTAGGAAGGTGACCTCTAGATGTTCAGTCTTGAAATGGCATCATTTAAAGAAAAAAGTCCATGATGTACAAGATTCTCTTTACTTTTTCTTGTCCTATACATGATGCAGCTTGCTCCCAGTAAAGTACCCACAGGATGGCAGCTTAAAAGTTTCCTGTGACTTTTTCTGTGACTTATGCAACCACTCACATTCAGACATGCAAAAGAGCTAGAAAAACCTGGTGTGTGTGAAATAAATCATTTTCTTAGTTATACTGAAGTTAGCGACACATTAGCCCACAGAATTTAGTGCAGCCATTTCAGGTTACTTAATAACCAGGGTAAGATCAAGAATTCTGAAATGGCCCAACAGCCATCTGCTACATACAAATGAACAGGCCCAAGAAGGGTTCATCCAGAGAGTTGGTTCTTGAAAGGATGAGTGATGAGTCTCCAAGTGAACATTCATTTCCTACAGTGACAAACTGGGTTTGCATGACACGACAAACCATTGTGGGTGACAAGCTATGGTAGGTTGTCATGTCTTGCGAACCTGGACCAATTCCTGCAAGGGTGGCTTGTTTGAGAGCAACAAGGCAGCTTGGGTTGTTGCAGCCAAGGGCTTTCCCTCTCTTTACTGCCCCCCCCCCCCGGAGATTGCCATCTCCAACTTGACAGCCAGCTTTCGTGTGATCCCCATTTTACAGGCACTGATAGCCCTTTCAAAGTGCTCAAGCGGCACCTTGGAGGGGCTGTCTGTGGTTGCAAACCATTAAAAAAAATGGACCTGTAATGTGCGCAAATATTTTTGCACATTATTATTTAAAAAATATTTTTTTTGTCTTTTGCAAATGCACACCTGCGCACTTACAGAGGTCTGAAAATGGGCAGCCTTGCCTGGGCAATATCTAGGGAGGTATACCTGCTGGCAAAGTGAAGCAGCTACCAACCCCGGACACTGACTCAGAGGCTCCAAATAGCCTTGTTTTCCTGATTTCCCCTGTAAAAAGGAAACAAGTCAACAGCTTAGGTTGGAATTTGTTTGTCTGTGTGTCATCCTCTGCCTGATCCCCAGATCCATCTGTTGAGTTGCCTTTCTTTCTCCTCCTTGCCACATCCTGCTCTAGAACTTTCCAGAACTTGTTCTGCTTTGAATCCCTCTCTTGTGCCTGCTCCTGCCTGTCTGCTAGGACTCCAGATCCTGCTGAAATGCTTCTCCACAGAACCCTTCACAGATATCCCACATTCCTATGACCCCAATAGTCTCTGTTCTTTCACCCGGCAGGGAAGCGGTCCACATAAATGGGGTAGCACTAAAACATTGCCCCCACCCCGGAAAGTAGCTGCATTTTATAGGTATGCTTTTTCTGCTATACAGAAGCACTAAACTAGAAATATGGAAAGATGCCATGCGGGGGCGATCCTAATTTTGGGTTTGTAGTTGACCTTTCAAATAATCAGAGCCAGATAGCAATAATTCAATTCAATATCTGTGATTGACTATCTTCCTCCTGTGTACAATGAATGCACAGAGCCAGTTAAGTGGATCGCACCCAGTGTCCATGCCCTTCACACATGGAGACTGTCCACACAAGTACAATCAATGAATGTAGCCCAGGTTGGGGAGGGACAATAAGTATAATCCTGTTTCCCCTTCATGCAGTCAGCGGGCCACATTTGCCCCTACAACCTTTTTTGCACCTCCTGCCGCTGCATTTGCTGTAGTGGCAGCAAAAAAAGTGGCAATTTTTCTTGAGAACAAGACTCATAAGGAGCACGTGCCTTATTTGGAAGCAGAATTGTGCTCCTGGAAGCCTCCCAGGAGTGCAATTTTACTTCCAAACAAGGCATGTACTCCCCATGCGCCTGGTTCAGTTAGGGATGTATGAGAAATTCATTAAAATTTGTTTTTGATCAGGATTTACCCAGTTTGCACCTTCCAGATTGAAAACGTACTTGGACACAATCTGCCGTTGAAGTCTATATGTATGAGCTTGCAATGTGATTTGTGGACCAAAAAAAGAAGAAGAAACATTCAACTGCATGTGTACATTTGAAAAATGTGCATGAAAAAATGCATACATTTGAAAAATGCACACAAATATGCTTTAATCAATGGGAGAAGAATGTGTACATTTCAAAGATGTTCACAACTGATGCATGCATTAGGAAAAATATGCACAAAAATACACATGGATTTTTATGTGAAAAACAACAACGCTCACATTCTGATACAAGTCAGAACAAGCTTTGAGATGAAATTCAGAGAACTTTGGCAAGGTCTTTGCTGATTGATTTGCATATCCTTACCGTTCCTCAAGAAAATGGCTTTTTTCTTGCCACTGAATTTCAGTGGCAAATTTGGTGGGGGCAGGGAGGCAGTCCTTGGTGGGGTACAGGGAGGCAATGCATCTCATCCCCCAGATGTTACCTAATCCTGGTGTACATGGTTGGAAGACCATGTGAACTAGGCGTATGTTTTTAATTGAGAAGAAATGGCTGATAAACATAGCTGATAAAATATAATTAGTTGCTTCATTAATAATCAGTCATGTTTGTTTGGTTAGACTCAATGCTTCAGACAAGCACTAGGTATTTGTCAAGATGTGTTAGTATATCCCCAAGCTTGGTGTATTTTAAACTATGCCATGAGTAATTGTAAAAGCTTTTTGCTGTCATCTAGCCAAGAATCAGCTGTGATACTATGACAAGTGTAATCCATTTGCACAATGTAACTTATGCAGTGAATGGAAAACAGCTGAAGCAGAGAGCTTAAGCAAATACTAAAGTAGTTCAGCTGTTTAACCAGTCAATAAATACACACTCACATTCAAACTCACAGCTTGATGATGTCACGTCTCACACGGAGTCATGTCACAGGCAGCATGTTTCACTAGATGTCCTGAGGAAGAGGGGGGAAACTAGACAAGGTGCTAGTCATGATGATATCTCTTGGTGACAGACAAGAAGATATAATGTTTGGTGGCATTGCTATGTCTGCTGGATATTTATTTCCACCTTGAGCGCACCAGGAAACATCAGTTAGGAGCTGAAAGTAGATATGGATCACTAGGGTTGTGTCGAAATAACATATAACAGTTCATGATCTGTGTTTCCCTGCACAAATCCTACCATGATTTTTCACAAGGTTTTTTGTTCCCTTTCCTTTTACTGGGAAATCCTGAAATCTTACAAGGAAATCTCAAAGTGCTATTTCATGAATGGCGCAATCACAGCCCCCACTGTGTGTGTGTGCATGTGTACTGACCTTCCCATCCACTGTTGACCAGTGGCAGCTGAGGGAGTAGACGTCATGACCCAACTGATACAGTGCAGCCACAGTAATTCCACACCTGGCCTACAGCAGCCTGTGCAAGCCAAGGCCATCATTTTGCACTGTTTCTTGTTAGATGAGGGTTGTCTATTCACAGGCTGCTTTAGTTCTCTGTGTAAGTGGAGCACCAATCATAGCACCAGGACCACATGAACCCATCTCCTTCCTTTCCTCAGTTGCCACCATGATTACTTTCTGTTCAATAATCCCTGAAAGTACACATGCATTAAAAGCACATGTGAGGAGGATATGGGGTCATGGTGGCTAGCCTCACTCCTACTGGCATGCCCACTGGCCACACCCCCTGCCCACTGTGCATTTCATAGTGGTATGAAGGGGCTGTACCAACACACTGAATGGCCCAGGATTCCCCCTCTACCAGATCATCTTATGGCTAATGGCACTGGTGATGGTGGTGAGGCCAACAGGCATGATCACACAATCCTCTCATGCTTGCTTTCTTTGCATGAGGGGGTTTGTCCGATCCCTCCCCGCACCCCAAGACTGGAAATGGAGTGGTATGTAGTAAAACAGTTCCCCCTTTTTCTCTGCTGCTTTCTCTGGTCTCCCTCATTGTACGAATGCCCACTTTGTTAACATCTCTCAGGGCACAATCCTATGCATGTTTAGACAGAAAGAAAAAGTCCTACAACTCCCAGCATTCCCCAGCCATTCCATGCTGGCTGGGGAATGCTGGGAGTTATAGGACTTTTTTCTCCTGTCTGAACATGCATAGGATTGTGCCCTTAATCAGATTTTGTTACTTCTTGATCAAGCCAGCCTGGGAAGGAGGGGCAGGACCCATAGATGCTGGGCAGCCCTTTAAATGACTAAACAGCAGGAAAGAGAGGGAGGTGGTGGAGAGGGAGGGAGGGAAAGGCAAGAGAAGGTGAGGCAGAGAGAAGAGAAAGGGGAGAAAAGGAAGCTAGCTGAGAGAATGGAGGGGGTCATGACAAAGCCCCTGAGAGGGAACTGAACTGAAGGAGGAGAGAGGAGAAGATCAAGGCAGGGAGCAGAAAAGGAAAGATGAACCAGCATTGGCCCCAAAGGCCCTTCAGGTAACCTGGCCCCAAATCGCTGAAAGGTTAAAACCAGTGCTTTGAGATTCATCTCTTTCCTTTTCTCCCTGTTTCCAGGCTCTTTCCAAGTCTTGTTGATTTCAGATAAGTAGATACACCTAGAGTGCATTCTTTTGTCTCTGCAGTAAACTACCAAGATTTTTTATTTTATTTATTTATTTATTATATTTATATTCAATTTTTTCCTGAAAGGAACCCAAGGCAGCTTACATAATCCTCCTTCGCTCCATTTTACCCTCACAACAACCCTGTGAGGTAGGTTAGGCTGAGAGTCAGTGACTGGCCCAAAGTCACCGAGTGAGTTTCATGGCTGAGCGGGGATTTGAACCCGGATCTCCCGAGTCCCAGTCCAACACTCTAACCACTACACCACACTGGCTCTTAGTTCATTTCCTTATTTCCTGTATTGATCTTTGGTTGCTTCCGCTTTTTCTCCAGATCTGACATTGTTCAGTCAGTTCTAAGGGAGAATCCAGACATCACTGCCAAACCATTGCATTCTAACGCTGTCTATGTCATCCTCTTGCCTTTTTAAAGACATGGTGTGGAGCAATTTTGCTGACTTTATTGAGATAATAGTGCCAAGTTTTCCACTGTGGGCTATCAAAGTGCAATTACACGGCTAAAATCGTAAATAAAGTAACAAATGCAGAAGTAGTGGGATTGCTTGGGCTGCAAATAGGAAATGACCAATTCAGGGCTCAATCCTATGCATGTTTAGACAGAAATAAGTCCTACTGGCTGGGTGGGGGATGGATGTGGGAAGTTATAGGACTCATTTCTGTCTAAACATGCATAGGACTGCAGTGCACACTAAAGGGCCAGTTGTGGCTGGGAGAGAACAGGCATTGCTCAGATGAGTGCAGCAGACTGGCTCAGAAAAGCAACCACATTGAGGCCCTGGAAAAGAGGTGGAGGCCTAAAGGGCTAGCCTTGCACATTGGTCTGAAACACTTAATTTAATACTGAGCTGAATACCAGTTCAGTTATTTAAATTGAACTTTCTCATCCATAATGACTATAGTATTGGGCACTGGCTACCAGGGATGGGGACTCGGACTCGAGGACTCGACTCGTGAGTCGGACTGAGTCCCCCCTCTGACTCGACTTGGACTTGAGTCCCAATATTTTTAATGGGACTCGAGACTCGACTCGGGACTCGAGACCAAGGACTCTTCAACATCCCTGGGCTGTGCCAGAAGGAGTGGAGAGGAGCGTGATTGCCGGCGAAGAGCGCATGGAAGCGAGGTGTGCCGCTGCTCGGCCACTATGGACGGCTACCAGGAGTGCAGCCCCAACAGTGTGTCAAGATTTATTTTGATTGATGTGTTGCATACTTGGGAGAGGCAGAAGAAGTACCTGAGATTACTCTGTGTGGCTGCTCTGAGTGTGTTTCTGGTTCCAGCAAGTTCATCACCAGTGGAGCGGGTGTTCAGTGAGGGTGGAATTGTGATGAGATCTCACCGTTCCAGAATGGGGGCCAAATATTTAGAAAAAATCATGTTCCTCAAATGCAACATGGATAAGTTTTAGGAAGTACAGCAAGTTTATTTTTTAAAATCATTTTTCTAAAATGCAACCTTTCAGACATTTTGGGTTTGGCTGCTCTGCCTGCCTGTCTGGGGTTCCCAGCCTCCTCTGCCTGCCTGGTCTCTTCTTGACCAGTTCAACAGTTGAATTGTCCAAGACAAAGGCCTCTGCCTGCCTGCTTTGGGGTTCCCTGCCTCCTCTGCCTGCCTGGTTATTTTGGGTTTTTCTGCCTGTTCTTGCCAAAATCAGTTGCAGAGTTTTGAAATAAAAAGGCACACTTGTGCCTAGAATTTATTTAAACCACACATCTGAAGTAGCCTTATTTTGTTGGGGAAACCCCCCATTGATTTTAATAGGGACTCGTGGAGTCAGCTTTGGGAGTGACTCGTGACTCGTGAGTCACCATTTTGGACCAAGGACTCGGACTCGGGACTCGGGACTCGAGACTCGGGTCCAAAGACTCGGGACTCGACTCATGACTCGAGACCAAGGACTCTTCAACATCCCTGCTGGCTACTTGACTGCTCCCACTCCCATCAGTTTTAATAGGATTTACACAGTCCACCTAAGTGAAATGTAGCAGACAATGTGCTCAGGGAGTGGGTATAAGTCTGAGTGCAAATAGTATATCACACACACACACACACACACACACACACGTGCAATTTTGCTAATAAAAATATTAAAAAAGGATGTTTGGGCTGCAAATAGAAACTAATTAGAAGTCTGATTGTGGCCTCGTGGAACAGGCAAAGATTAGTTAAAGGGCAGATTTATAATGCCAGTGACAATAGGAGAGGAAATAACAAATGAAAGGACCAGTAGCTGGGAACAGCAGGAGCAACTTTAAAATTCACCAAATGGGGTGACACATGGAGGGCTGCAAAATCCTAAACACACTTTATAGGGAGTAAGTTCCATTGAACCAAATGGGATTTCTGTGCAAACATTTTAGGATTTTGCCAGTGGGGATGAGCACTGTGGGATTGCTAAGGAGAATATAGTGCTATATTAAGTGCCACCTGGAATCACAGTTTTAATTCCGTTTCTAGCTGACCATGGAAGAGCAATGCCTCAGCAGCAGAAAAGAGCCCCCCCCCGTGCCGAAAAGACCTGTTGTATTTTGTAACATTTTTCTTGTTAGTCTTTGTACTTCTATTCTTAAACCTCTCCACTTCTGTCTAAACACTGCTGTTTGGTACTGCTCAGCATCATTCAGATCATATTACTCCTTTGTACTGCTCTCTTCACTGGGCGCCCATCCATCTCTTCATATCTTCACTTTAGGCTTTCACATGCCTCCGTAGTCTTGCTTCCCTATATCTACCTGCGCTCTTCCTCCCCCGCCCCCGTATGCTGCATGCTGGACCTTTTGCGCTGCAGCCGCCACCCATCTGTTAGCTAAGTTTAAGATTACTCCCTCTTCTTGGTATCCATTCCCCCTTGCAGCTCCCCGTCACTGTAATGCCTTGCCATCCGACATCTGGGTCTCTTCCTCTGCTTTTTACATTCAGGTGCATCCTCCAATCAGGACCGGGCGGAAGGTAGATCTCCAAATGTTTTGGACTTCAGCTCTCATAAGCCCCTACCAGCATGGCCAGTGGTCAAGAATGCTGGGAGGTGAAGTCCAAAACACCTGGAGATCTGCCTTCTGCCCACTCCTAAGTTACATTTAATGGCTCACCCTGGATTTTCCAAACTGACTCTGTCCCTTTTCCTTTCTTTCATTCCCTCCCTATGTTGTTTCTTGGTTTTACCTTTAGAGTTAGACCAGCCTTCCCCATCCTGGTGCCTTCCAGTTGCATTGGACTACATCTCCCATCGGACTACATCTCCCATCATTGCCAAACAGCACGGGCATTAGTGGTGGCCATGTTGGCCAGGGATGATGGGAGTTGTAGTCCAACACATCTGGATGGCACCAGGTTGGGGAGGCTGCTTTAGCCTGTGGGCAGGGACTGTATTATTTTAATTTTAGTACAGTACCTAGTAATTATAGGCACTAAATAAATAAATAAGTAACTATCAACAGTTGTATAGGAACCAGGAGCCTTTCCAGGCATTCACCAAGGTGCATACATATCACCATCATCACCATCACCATCATCATCATCATCATCATCATCATCATCATCATCATCTCTTACCCGCCTCTCCGTTTGGATCGAGGTGGGGAACAACAATAAACATAAAATATATAAACTAATTAAAAAACATAGTATAGATTATTAAAACATCTTAAAAACATCTTAAAAGCATTCTAAAATTCCACCGGATAGGCCTGCTGGAAAAGATCAGTCTTTATGGCTTTCTTGAATTCCAAAAGACTGTTAAGTTGAATCTCCTCCGGTAGGCCATTCCACAATCTGGGGGCAGCAGAAGAGAAGGTCCTCTGGGCAATACCTGTCAGTCTAGTTTTGGCTGACTGAAGTAGATTCTTCTCAGAGGACCTGAGTGTGCGGGGCAGACAGGGCCGGCGCTACCGCTAGGCCAACTAGGCGCGCGGCCGAAGAGGGCGCGCGGCCGAAGAGGATCCGTGGAGGCCGGCAGCGGGGTGCGCGTGGCCCAATGGGGTGCGCGGGGCCGGCGTGGCTGGCGGGCGCTCCAATGGGCAGGCGCCGCGTCCGGGCTGGAGGCGCCGTGGAAGGAGGCTCAGCGCCGCACAGCACTGAGCAGCGAGCGAGAGCGAGCAGAGCTCGATCCTGATCCGTGGAGGCCGGCAGCGGCGAGGAGAGCCAGCCAGCCCTCGCCAGACGCCCTCGACGGGCATCTCCTCCAGCCGCGGGTGCGTTCCCGGCTCCGCTCCCGGATCGCTCGGCGTGGGGTGGGGGCCTCCCGCCCTCGCTCGCGGCTCTTCTGCCGGGCCGGCGCGGCTGCCGAGCGCCACGCGGGGCACCTGCCTCCCTTCCGGCCGCCGCGCCGCAGGAGTTGCCTCGGCCGGGCCGTGGTCGGCCGGCTGGAGCGCCGCGGCTCCCCAGCCCAAAGGGCGGCGCGTCCCTCCCGCGGGCGGGCGGTGGTGGGCGCGAGGCGAGGGTCGCCCACCCAGCCGATATCCTCGCTCGCTCGCCCACCGCTGCGCCTCCACCCGCCCTCCGCCCTCCCGCTCGCTCGCTGCCGCTGCGCCTCCCACCACCATCGCCACCCCCCCAACCCCCCCCGTCACCTACCTTCGTCGCGGGCAAAAAACAGCGCGGGGGTTGCGTCGCGTCACTTCAGGAGCAGGAGCCGCAGCAGCAGCAGCAGCCGCCGCCGCAGCCAGGGCGGGGGGGGGGAAGGTAGGTGCAGGGTTTTTTTTTTTTTGCTTTGGGGAGGGGGGGCGCTAAATAGTTTTTCGCCTGGGGCGCCAAACTGCCCTGCACCGGTCCTGGGGGCAGATTGTATGGGAGAAGGCGATCCCGTAGGTAGCCTGGACCCAGACCATGTTGGGCTTTAAAGGTAATAACTAACACTTTATACTTAGCCCAGAAACTAATTGGCAGCCAGTGAAGTGCTTTTAAAACTGGTGTAATATGGGCACCCCTAGGTGTACCGGTGACCAGTCTGGCTGCCATATTTTGCACTAGTTGAAGTTTCCGTACCAGGTAAAAAAGGTAGCCCTATGTACAGCGCATTGCAGAAGTCGAGTCTTGAAGTTACCAGCGCATGCACTACCGCCTTTAGGTCTTCCGACTCTAGGAAGGGGCGCAGCTGACGTATCAGCTGAAGCTGATAATAGGCACTCCTAGTCGCCACATCTATCTGGGCTGTCATTTGGAGCGACAGATCCAGGAGCAATTTTATCTGTAAAATGATCATTAAAGGCATCACAGTGAACTACCATAGGCTCTAAAGTCGGGTTCAGGGGGGAAGATGTCTGCATTAGACCCCTCACCACCCTGAACAGTTCTGCTGGATGTGAGTTCGCAGACGCAATGCGTGCAGAGAAGAAAACTTTCTTTGCTGCACGTATTGCCACCCCATAGGAACGAAGATGTTCTCTGTCGTGTCTTGTCAGATATAAGTTGAGTTTTCCGCCATCGGCGCTCCAGTTGTCATCCTTTCCACTTCAGCTCCCTGAGATCTTCTGTATACCAGGGTGCCCGGTTAGAAGCGGGCTGGAGAGGACGTTTGGGGGTGATCGTGTCGATAGCCCTAGTTAGGTCTTGATTCCATCTGTCAACCAGGGCTTTGACAGGACCATCGACGATACCAGTCATAGACCCCTCTAAGGCTTTCTGGAATCCAAGAGGATCCATCAGCCTTTGAGGGCGGACTATCTTAATAGGTCCGTGACCCCTGCAGGGGCGGATAGCAGCCCTGATACTAACCAGAAAATGATATGTCCATGACAATGCAGAGGTATTTATCACCTCCGCCCACAGATCTGTCTGTTTGGAACTGAAAACAGCATCGAGGGTGTGACCTGCTGAATGGGTGGGTCCAGACTCCAGAGACCAATTGGGATAGGCCCATGTTTGTCATGGATGCCATGAACTGCCGAGCTATGCCTGACAAACTGGTCCCAAATGGGATGTTGAAGTCGCCCAGGACCAAAAGCCTGGGCGAGTCCAACACCAGCTCCGAGACCAGTTCCGTGAGCTCGGCCAGGGAGTCTGTTAGGCAGCGGGGTGGCCGGTACACTAACAGAATCCCTAGTCTATCCTTGGTCTTCAGACTCATGTACACACACTCAATGTGATTCAATTCCCGAACAGGAAGTCTGGTCAGGTTGAGATTGTCTTTATAGACCACAACTACTCCACCCCCCCCCGCCAACTTTCCCTCACCTGCTCACATAGGCTTCACTCTCAACTTACGGAAATTCATTCACTTATCTGTAGGGAGCCCCACACATACAGCTGTACACACTGGGACTCCCTATATAGAACTAATGTATGTAGATAGGCTGGGGCTTGGGGGTCAATCCGGCCACCATGATCCCCCCAAGCACATTCATTGTACCTCAACAAATATCTCAAAGGGGCTAGGGCAGGGCTGGTCAACTTGTGGCCCTCCAGAAGTTTTGGCCTACAACTCCCATCAGCCCTAGCTGGCATAGCCAATAGTGTGGGATGAAGAGAGTTGTAGGCTAAAACATCTGGAGGGCCACAAGTTGCCCACTCCTGGACTAGGGAGAAGCAGCAGAGAAGGTAATATAGAAGCTGGATCAGTGGGAAGAGAAGTCTGAAGGTGTTTGTGGAGAAAGCCAACCTAAGCCCCCTTTCTGACACACACACACTCACCAAGGTGGGGGGAAGGGGACCCAGGGAGGGGAGACAGCCAGTCTCCACAGAGACCAAAGGGGACAAACAACATCTGCATAGAATCACCCCAGGGGGAAAGACAGGAAGCATCGCCAGGTTCGTCAATGCTCTCGTATATCAGCCTCATCTACATAAGACTTGAATACCTCGCCAGAGCAGACACTTCGGCACCCATAAGAAAGGACCATTCAACACCACAGGATGGGACCATTAAGCAAGTGGCTTCAAAGGGACCCTACCCCACAGGGGGAAGGCGTCACCTCACCTGACCCAAAAGGCCGCCCCTCAGGGAGGGTGGCAACCCACCTGATTGGCAACCCACCTGATTACGGAGGGAGGGGCTACCTGAAACACCAAGGTATAAAACACCCTGCGCAAGGGAACTAAGTTGTTGGACCTGATCAGCAATCTTGCCCCATGCTTGGGGTAAGGGAACGAAGGGATCGGCAACCCTGGGTAGCAGCACCAGGCGTGCTCCAGCTAGCTGAAATCACTGGCCGCTTGGGTTGACCGGACCCTGGGGAAACCAAGCTGAAATCACTGGCCGCTTGGGTTGACCGGACCCCCAGGAAACCAAGCTGAAATCACTCACAAGCCGCTTGGGTAGACCGGACCTCCGCCGGGAACCCAGCTAGCCGCTTGGGTAGACCGGACCTCCGCCGGGAACCCAGCTAGCAGCATGTGGTTGACCGGGCCTCTGCTGGAGCCCGAGCTGAACTAACTAGCTGAGAGCCCTGAAATCACGGTGTCCTTGAGACTTCTTGCTTGCTACTTTGTACCGTACTGATAAGCTGTATTGCTGGCGTGTGTCTGGGTTTGTGAAGGTGATTTTGTAAATAAACTTGTTTTATAAAAGATACTTTTGTGGCTATAAGTTATCCCTTTGTTCTGGGCTAAGGGTGATAGTCGCTGGGGACCTCGGAGAAGGCCCGCCCTAGGACTCGCTACCCCCTTAGCATTGAACCCGCACAGAAGACCAGGTTGTCGGTCTTCCACTGTGTTATATATATCTAATTAGGTTTCTAGAGGCATGGGGAGATGGAATGGAAGAGCAAGTAAGTTTAGAATAGGGACATGTTTTCATAAAAGTTTGCAGAACACTGCCACAATATCCTATTTCAATCTTGTGGTGATCAACAGGAAATACTACTACATATTTTCTGCCACAAACAGTAGCCAGAGGAGTATTAAATTGAAAGAAAGAAAGAGAGAGAGAGAGAATATATGTTTATCTTTTGATTATTTTGTAGAGCATTTTGTAACTTTTCAATTCCAAATATATTTTAGTATTGGAGATCTATTTCATTTTTTATAGACATGAGCCTTAAAACATAGAATAAAAATGGGTCAGTAAAACATTTTACAATGTATCCTTTAGTATGATATTCATTATAGAGCTTTTCTGTCAGCTTAGTGGAAAATCCTGTTCAGAGACTCTATCTAGCTATGTAAACTGAGTGCTCCTCAGGGTGCTGCTGAGCCATGGAGTCTGGGGGCATGACAGGCATCTTCATATGTCCATACAGTTATACAGGGAAACAGTGTAATCATACCTGCCACAATGGAAGTAGCATCCAAGTCCTGGCTCTTGCAATGTTTCCAGTATGGCCAGCTCCACTGCGCGAATCAAGATCATGCCTTAGAACAGGGGTTCTCAACCAGGGGGGAATTTTGGGGTTTCAGGGCAGGAATTGGGACCACAGACTCAAACTGTTGGAATACTGAACTTTTTACACATTTCAATTCTACAGATTGTACATAATCTACAGGACATCACGTAGTGGTGAGAGTGCTGGACTGGGACTCGGGAGATCAGGGTTCTAGTCCCCGCTTGGCCATGAAACTCACTGGGTGACTTTGGGCCAGTCACTGACTCTCAGCCTAACCTATCTCACAGGGTTGTTGTGAGGATAAAACAGAGTAGTAGTAGTAGCAGGATTATGTAAGCCGCCTTGGGTTCCTTGCAGGAAAAAAGGCGGGCTATAAATATAATAAATAAATAAATATATTGTATGGCACAGATTAAGTCAGACAATCTTGGAAAGGGGGGGGAGATGACATTCTGACATATGGTAAAGAGGGTGCATGGTGCAAAAAAGGTTGAGAACCACTGCCTTAGAATTCTCTGTACTGTCCCAAGAGCTTCCTGGGTGCACTCTTAATGCATATGGGTGCATCTTCCCTTCCCTCCAAAATGGGGGGGGGATCCTTGAGATGGCCTTGGTAAATAAAGGTTATCAGCTGAGTTGACCAAATCTATTATGAAGTCCCTCTAACAATTCATTATAAGTCCATCTGCAAAGAGCACTCTCAGATGTCCTATGTCAAGACACTCCTGGATCAAAGCACTTTCCCCTTCCAGGGATCTCTAAACTGGGTCACTCCAGGCAATCAGTTAAGTGCTGGGAGCTAGAAATGAAACACAGGAGGGGTTTGGAGAAGAATTACAAATCTTAAATACAGCCTAATTTGTTATTCATATTAGTGCAGTTTCATCTGTATTCTTCAGATGACATCCTCCTGTAGCAGATTAAATCTCACTCAGAGTACACAGTACATACTCTCTGGAGGATAAAGCAGGCAGGTTTTTTTTTTGTTTTTTTTTTGCTATCTCAAGAACTTATTTTAATATATATTAAAGTCAAAAGGAAATTGTCTATGCTAAGCACCAAAGTTGTGTTCCCCCCCCTCCTTCTAACAGTCTCTAAACCACAATGCATACAAAATTAATAAGGAAACCGGCACCCTATCCTCCTAATCAGTATAAAACTAGGTCAACAATAAGAAACTACGTCAGGACCCATAAGGACTTGTAGGATGGGATGTGTTTAGGGCGGCCACTTACATATTGCTAAAAAAGAGGAAATGCACCACCAAAAAGAGGACAAAAGAGGATACATATGCATAAACATTGCATATGCTTCTATCATCTATCTATCTATCTATCTATCTATCTATCTATCTATCTATCAATCATCTATCTATCTATCTATCTATCTAAACAAATTTAGAAATAAGCATTATAATGGAAATGGAAAAACAATTTATCTCATCATAGTGGTGAAGACTGTGACTGGGTGACCTATGTACCTGCCAGCTCAGTCTACTGTCCAGGTGCTAACTGTTGATAGGTAACTTCAAGGCCCCTGCTGGCTCTCCCTTCTGATGGTTCTTTATCTTCAAACTGGACTTGGACTGGACAACCCTTTAAATATAGGATGCTTTCATATACAGGACTGTCATCCGTAAAGGAGCACACCCGGCCACCCTATTCAGGAGACTAAGTCTAGAGGGGAAGGTGATGTTTCCCCACCCTTTCTGCCCTTCCACGTGAGCCCTTTCCTTTGGCTGCCAGGGTCTTCTTTGTGCAGTGGTAATAAACCAGGTAATTCTGGTAGCAGTTGGGGGTCTGGTTAGAGTTTTGAAAGCAGAGGTCAATCGGGGCTGTGAGATCGTTGTCCCATTGCTTTTTCAGCTGGCTCCACTCTGCCATAACACCTGAAAAATAATCTGCATTTTTGAGTCAAATAGCTGGCCTGACTCTATGCCTTTCTTTTTCTTGTTATCTCTAGTTGTCTCTGTAGCTAATCTTCCCCAGTAGCTGGGAGAGGAAGAGCAAGGAAAATCAGCGGCAACACAAAGAACAAAGAAAGAAAACACAGAGACAGATACGGTATACTTTCTGTCTTCTGACAAGACAAATTCAATACAAATAGGGCAGCCTTCCCCCAATCTGGTGCTCTCCAGATCTTTTGGACTAGAACTCCCATCAGCCCCTGCTGAAGGAAGGCTGAAACAGGGTAATAGTGTACCTTTTAAAGCTTTGCATTATGAACCCTTTTGTATGTGGTATTTAGACCCCAATGAATAATTCTGAGAGCGTCAAATAGCCTCCAACTCAGAGGAACATTTAGGATCCCATCTGTTTCATTTAGTGCTCCTAGTCTGCTAAAACTAACAAGTGCCTCAAAGCTGTGTCCTTAAATGTTCACCTTTGCTAATGAATCACATATGTGTCACATTACTTTGAGGAAAGCTTATTTGAATCACAGTGTGATGAGGCTAATCAATTGCCTATGGGACCCAGCGCCTGGATGAGTCGAACTCTTTGAGAAACAAGATTAAAAACGGAACTGGGGTGGTTAGGCTTGACTTTCTTTTATCAGCAATCACCTATCACAGTCCCCCCCTTCTTCTTCTGAGATAGTACAAATAGCATTTGAATTTTGAAAGTAGAGTAAAGATGGTCCCTATATGGTCCTCCATTATGAACAGATGAGTAACACATTAGTCAGACATGCCAGGCGGAAGAACTCATGTTCTCATTCAGTTCATTGTGTTTTTCCAGCATCATCATTAGCCAGTTCCAGGAAACCCAACCGTGCTTTTATTTCCTCTAGGCAAGACTCCAGTAATGCTCATCTGTTCACCTGTCACAGATAAGGTAATCTGTAATCTTTTGTCAGCATCTTCAAAATCTGGCTGCCAGGAGGCTGTGTTCTGCGAAGTAGTGCAGAAGATGAGAGTCTTAAAAACCCTGCGCACTGACTCCAGGAAATGGAAGTGTTTGCTTTCACGGACTGGTGCTGACTTAGAAAATCTTATAGGCACATGTCTAATATTTTATTCTTTTCATTATTTCTAAATTGCTAGATTATAAATCCAGTTCTTTCGTATGTAGGCTCTTAACTGCAATATATTAGATGTTTGCTCTTAATCACAATACATGCAGACGGCAATTGTTTGACCCAACAAGGGCATTCAATGATGCCAGTGACAGTCCTAGCATTTATTAAAAGAGTCACTGTTATTAGGGATGTGTGAGGAATCCATTTAGGGGGTGTAATGTTCAGCTCCAGGGAAGAGGTGGAGCTAGTGCTATCTATGCCTCTGTCCTCCATTTTCCTGAAAGTTTTCTTCCCCCATGAAAGAGGCTTCAATTTTTCTGCCTCATCCTCAGGGCATTTTATAATTTATTTTGGTGATGTTTTTGAGTTTACCTAATCACTGTGAGGTAGCTGAGGGTGCTGTGTCTGTTTTCTTTCTACATATCTCTCCATTGCTCTGCAGCCTCCCTTTCTGATCTGAAAAAGCACTATGTCTTCCCCTGGGCTCAAACTGAAGTGTGAAAAGCTGAGGAGGCTACAGGCTGCCAGAGAGATGATTGTACAATGAAAAACAGGATAGTTGTGCACACTCCTTGGCACACTTGTTGTGCACACTTCATAAGTAAGGTAAGCAAAAGAACTCTGAAATCTCACGAAAACTTCTCCAACATTTTCTGCTCCTTTGAATTTCTTTTCAAAAGCAGTCCCCCTCCCCCCCTTATCAAATTGAATGAGATTTTTCAAAAAAGATGTGCAAGAAATTTTTGGCACAGCACTAGAGGGCACCGTTGGACCCTATGACAATTTCATCCTGCTTGTGTCAAGAGGAATTATTAGAATTTTCTTGAAGTCATAGTTTTGAGTGACTTGGATTACAGTCTAAACAATGGTGGCATTTCTAGTAAAATTCTTGAAAATGTAACACACATTTAGGTTGAGTAGGGATGTCGCTAGTGCAAGTGTGCATTAATGCAAATGCGCATTTGCAAACAGGAATGAAATTCACATAGATCCCTAAAATCCAACAACCTGGATTCTGGCAATGTGCAGATGACAGAGTGAGAGACACCTGACAATCCACAAAACAGAGTCAGAACAGATTTAACAAAATCCGTACATCCCTACCTGACAGACATGCTTTCATATTCAGAATAAATAGGCAAAGGTCATCAATTAATCACCACTCATGGTGCTTCTAATGATGCACACATTTTTTGTGAAAATCAGGAAAAATCCTAATTATTCATAATTTACATTATGAGTAATTACGTACATTGAACTGCAAGATGGAACTAGGGAAACATTTGTTAGAATGGTAGTGATAATTGCTGTAAAAATAAGTGGACAGATGACAAGGGCAACATTTTTATAAGCCAAAGTGTTTGTCTGACTGACTGAATGTTTCCAGCATTCATTTGCCAGCCCCACCCCACACTGGAACAAAAAGACACGAAGCCAGATTTTGGGCTAAGAGTTGCATCTTTATAAATCACGGCAACCAGGATTTTTAATCAGAATCTGTTACTATAAAGTTACTGTTTAAAGTTACTTTAAACTTTAAAAATATCTGCTGCCATTGCAACAAAGGTGCAGGCACTCTCAAAGGCCACCTCACCCAAGTGACTTTCTCTGAGGAAAGCCCTCTTCCTCAGAGCCCAGCACTGAGAGGTTAGCAACCTCAACAGCTGGAGATTGCCCACATTGCTGCTACTAATGCAACAGGAAAGCATTTTTTTTTAAAGGCAGGTGGGGAAGGAGAAGGAGGAAGAGGAGGGTCTGTCCACCTCAGGTGGTGCAAGGTCTTGTGCCAGGCCTGAGAAGCATAAACAAGTATGGAAGCCAAGTAAGGGCTCTCAGCGGAGACTGTTAGGATGGCCTCCCAAAGTCTCCTACTGGGCAATTCCACCCTGGCTCTAAGCACATCAAATAACTTGCTGATCTGCACCTCTCCTGGCCTTCCTGTCATAAAGGGGTCCCTACCACATCTGCCCCACTTTGACTGGCTAGCATCTGATGAGCTAAAGCTTCCAGGGGCCAAGGGCCACTCGCTTCCCACATCCCCTCAAGCCAGCTGATAATGAGAGGTAGGCTGGTTAACCAAACCATCACCCACCAGGTGCCTTAGGCTATTAACTCCTACCTGAGTGCCTGTACTACCTGCCAATCATGACCAAGGAGCAACTAAAACCAATCAGCCGAATTGATATAAATACCACACCACAAAGGTCAGAACAGTAGAGAATAGGCAAAAAAGCTGCTCCAATCAGGGGGAACCCAAAATCCCCTAGTCAACCCCTAGCGGGCGACTGGGTAGTCCCCTGCTGTTGTCCATGGATGGCTTGGTGGGACACCACGACAAAGTAGAAGAGGCCAATCGGAAGGTGTTGCTGCCTTACAGATACATATGTCACACCTCCTCCTCAGTCCCTACGTTCCATGGTGCAATGCTGGTTGTCCCTCGATGTGTGGGTGGAGCAAATCTGCCTCCAGCCAGGCACTGAAAGAGTGACGTTCTTAAAGTATATTTTAAGTGTATGAGGTTTTCCTCCCCTTAGAAAGCAGTATTCCCATCATGTCATTATCCAATTCTATAGAAACTGAAAGTAAGCACCAAGTTGTGAGACTGACTTTTCTATCAAAGTCTGGCTCCTCAAGCCAACTATTTCATTTTGGAAACATTATTTTATCAACAACAATGCATTTTAAAGACCTGACATTGTGCTCCTCACATCTCATGGACAGAGGATTTAACTCCCACCTTTGTCATTTTTGGAAAAGAGCTGCAGCTCAGGGCCTTGCATGTAAAAGGGCCTGGGTTCGATCCCCAGCAGGGATGGGAAAGACTCCAGTCTGAAACCCCACTACAAGTCAGTGTAGACAGTGCTGAACTACCTGGACCAGTGGGCCAATGCAGTCTCAGGCAGCTTTGTATTATTAGACTTGCAGATTTTAAATATTAGAAATAGATATGAGGCACCTCACAAAATTATATAGCACAAATTTGTTTGGGATACCTGTGTGTTTTCATCTGGATTTAGAAATGCTGTTGATTCCTCTTGCCCCATTGTTCTGGTACTACACTTATTTCTAGTTATTACAAACATGGGGAACTTATTCATGTGAACTTTAATCAAATCATTCAGAAACCAAACAAACCGTCATGAAGGAGGTGGATATTTTGGTTGGGAAATCAAAACAGAAACATCAGTTTTCATTGTATGAATTTCAGACTTTTAAATAAAATAGCTAATGAATCGCATCTGATAATTCTTGATGGTTGGCAAACTAGAGTAACACCAGTGTTGATAGTTGACATAGAAGTGTGTGTGTGTGTGTGTGTGTGTTTTAACCTTACAGCAATAGTAATTAGTAAATAATATTAGACAGCTTATGAGATTTCATATTTGAAGCCTGCCAAATTCGAAACAAAAAGAGAGGCCAAGAAGTCTAAAACATTCAAATTAAAATGTTAGTTTTCAAAATGAAAACATGAATTTTGTTTTGGAAGCTCTCATTCAAGGATTTGAATGTTGAAATGGGAAAATTGACCAGATAGTGAATATTTGTGAACATTCATTTCTGCTCTAATGTACCCAAGTATAAACCCCCAGTTTTTGAAAGGGAACATGCCTCCATTCAAATTTGCTGTAGTTCCAGCAGAAGCTTCTAAGGCACAGCTTCATTTCAAGCCCCAAACAATGAGACCACCATGGAATGTCTACGGAGTTTCACTGTGGATTTATGAAAGGTAATATTACATCCAGAGAATGTGCTGCAAATGCTCCTTCATCCAAGCATAACAGCAGTGTTAAAAATATCATCAGCTGTTTGTGAAGCTACTTAGGAGCTCTTCCCTCTAGTTCTTTTATTCTTTTAGGAATACAGGTCAAGAATTTGAAAGTAAAGCTCTTAAAAAAAAAATAAAGCCAACAGAGAGCCGTCAGATGTCTTGACACAACTAAAATGTCCATATAATGGAACCTTTATCAATAATAATGTGTAAATATTCACATTTGTATGTCTTCAACACCACTACCAGTTTTAAGCTGAGAGCCTTCGTCTGACATTATGGAAGTCTTCATCCATGGCATCTGTTGAAAGAGGAGTATTATTTGAGGATAGTCAGAGTATTATTTGGGGAAAGATTTGCAAAGTGCAATATGGCCCTGGTGAGAGAGAATGCACTCAGCCCTTGTTAATCTTTCCTTCTGAATAATTTAAATACAACAAGGAGTACATATAGCACTTCCTTTTAATGCTACTGATGAGTTCACAGACCACAGCCGTTAAAACAGAATAATGGAATCATAGAAAAGTAGAGTTGGAAGGGGCCTACAAGGCCATCGAGTCCAACCCCCTGCTCAATGCAGGAATCCAGGTCAAAGCATCCCTGACAGATGACTGTCCAGCTGCACCTTGAATGCCTCCAGAGTGGGAGAGCCCACCGCCTCCCTAGGTAGTAGGTTCCATTGTCTTCCATTGGAGAGTTGCATCCAATGTGAAAGGGCTTCCCCCTTCTACCCTCCCCCCCATGGGTTCTCCAAACAGCCTCTTATGAGATCTGGGGACTGTCAGGAAAGGTCTGGAATGTGGTGTGGAAGAGTTGCAGTGGGTGGGAGGGAACCCCCACAAATCAGGCAGAAGTGAGCTTTTTCCTTATGAAAGTCTACTGTGTTCATAATTGACATACAATAAGAACAATAGCATTGGTAATACCTGAAGAGGCCCGGTGAGTGCTTTGCATATAATGGGAAGCACTGAGTAGTTTTTTAAAGAATTTTTTTTCTAAAAATAAATAAATCCCATTGTTCTTGTTGAAACGATAAACAGTGGCTAAAGTTCAAACAATCAGAACCATAATATGAACAACAAATAGTATAAATACAACCTTAGAAATGAAGCCAACATAGTCACAGATCGAGAAGAATTAGGCATTTTAAAAAGTGGACAATCAGCAGAATAAAACCATCAGAAAGCAAACACCAAGGAGTAACCCACATCAGTTCAGCCCAAGTGCCTTGTAAGTGGATCACAGAGAGAAATGAGGCAGTCTTTATATTAACAAAGCAGGAGGTAATTTTAGATACTGCTTTTGGTAATAAAAGTCAATTGAAGTCAATTTGGGTAGCAAATCTAGAGCAGGGCTCTCCAACCGTGGGTCCCAGATGTTGCTGGCCTACAGCTCCCAGCATACCCAGCCAGCATGGCTAATGGCAAGGGATTCTGGGAGCTGTAGTCCAGCAACATCTGGGGACCCAAGGTTGGAGAGTCCTGATCTAGAGGCTGGAGGGGTAAACCCTCCTTCTTCCCAGTGCAACCAGGGGCAGCAGAGCCCTTCTATAACCATCACATGACTGCTGAGCTGCAGACTCCCCCCCCCCTACACCTGGGACTAACTACTCTGGACTCACAGGCAAAGTGATTTCACAATCTAGTCACCTTTCTCCCCCCACCCCCAGATCTGGGGATCTCAAGAGCTTGCACTTTTTTCTTTCTTTTTTCGAGTGAACATGAATTTTGGAAGGAAAAAGCTTGTCAACTTTAAGCTCTGTAAAATCTGGGCCTGGCTCTCTAGATGTGCAAGATGAAGTGAGTAAATGAATTGAGGTTTGCTATTCAAATGTGATGCTGGATTCACGAAAAGCAGGCATGCAAACAGTGGCATAAATTGTGAAGTGCAGTCCCCCTAGCCACCAGTTCTAGCAGTTTTCATCCCCAGCAGGAGCAGGGCTTTTGTGAAGCGAAAATGGGTCTTAATAAAGAAGTGCCAGTGCTGTGCCCCTGTGCCCCTGCTCCAGTGCACCACTGCGTGCAAATCATCTGCACATCCCCTTTGGGGCACTTTTTTGTAAACATCTCAAAAGAATGAGTGCAGAGCATTTTTTATTTTTTTTTAATGTAGCAGTCTGTGTGTAAAGATTTCATTTCTTCTGGCACTTTCCAGGTTCTCAGCATGACAATAAAAAATGCTTCAGTTACTTGTAAAACCACCAGATCATGCATACACAGTAAGACTGCTCAAATTCATTCATAGAATTGCTGCATCAGGATGAAAGTAATGCCTAGCCTAGCTTGGAATCATAGGTAGGGAGGCCGCTTATGCACTGCTGGAAAAGTGGAATTGCATGACCATAAAAGAGGACACAAGAGCACAGATTTGCATAACATTTGCATATAAAATGTATATGCATCAGTGCAAATTTAGAAATAATAATGTAAATAGAAATACAATACAGCTCACCATAGCAGAGAAGACTGACCAGGTGACCTGCGTGCCTGCTCAGTCTGTTGCCCAGGTGCCGACCCTTGATGGGCAACTTCAAGGCCCCTGCTGCTCTGCCTCCTTATGGTTCTTTGACTTTAAACCAGGCTTGGAGTGGACAGCCCATCAAATAGAGGACTGTCCAAAATGGAGGACTGCCATCTGTAAAGTAGGACACCTGGCCACCCTAATCAGAAGATTGTATCCAACTGTGTCTGTCTGCCACCTGTAAATGGACACAGCTAGTGGGACCAGTTCCCCCCTACAGCCTCCCTCCCCGCATGCCCCTCAAATCTCTCTAGAGGCTTGGGAGACCATCTGAAGCAGATTTGAGGGGGCAGAGAAGGTGCAGTGGGGAGGGGAGGAAAGAGAAGCCCCAGTGTGAGCGGAAGTCCTCTCATGCAACGTGGGGATGGAACCCAATAAACCTTAATTTTAGGTAAGTTCACTTAAAATTGGAAAGTGGGAGGTTTTAAGTGCTTTTAAACATTACCTCTTCTGACAAGGAGATCATGTGGTCCCCATGTTGTAAAAACTGTGCACCTTGTGCTGCAAAGGCATTGTTTATTTATTTATTGCACTGAGCACACACACACACACACACACACACACACACACACGTTTGGGAAGTCCCATGAATCACTACACTCTTGATCCACCATGACTGCAAATTATGGTTCATGGTTTGTTCCACAAATGGTATTACAACAGAACAAAAAGCAGATGCCACACAGACGATCATTCTTCTTAAATGTTCATTAAGTCATGTTAAGTGTTGTAGAAATAAATCTGGGCTGCCATTGTAAAGGCACACTGCCCTTTGGAGGCCTTTTACAGCTTCAGTAGAAAGATGAATGTCTGTGTGTCTGTCATCATCCAGTTACATTCACATGCCTGGAGATTTCCCTGTTGAACAGTGTATTATTTAGTCAAATACTCAACTGAGTTCTTTCTTCTTCTTTTTTAAGGATAATATCTGCAGGAACAATCTGCACCCTTCTCAGCTTATGACATATTTCATCGCACTCTATCTCTCAGAATGGCAGCTTTATTATAACGTAATTAGTGTCTTTTTAAAGTGAAGCTTGTACATAATTCTATCTGCAGATGGGTTTGGGTTGCTTGGATTTAAATGAGGAAGTCTGTGTAGCAAAAAGGCAAGTGAACCTAAATTATTTTTAAAAGGTTATCATTACAAAGAGGGCCTACCTTGGGGTAAAGGTATTACTGCATGAGATATTAGCCTCTTCAGTGAAAGATGAATCTTTTATAGTTGAACATGTAGTCAGGTTGGGAGAACTGTTTAAGACATTTATATGGAAATTGCAGGATAAATGTTTCAATTTCCACACTTGGCATAATGTAAATGCTAATGCACTGAATAGCTTCACTGTCCAAAGATAGCATAATAACTATGGGGGAAAGACTAGAAGTAGTACATGGCAAAATATCAGCCTGTGTCTGTTCTAGATGAGTAAAATTATACCTATTTTATTGGAGAAGGGTGAGGGAATACCTTGTAGCATTTACATATAAAATTATGTTAGTTGAATGCTGAGCAATCACACAAAGATTTCATCAAATCATGTGAAATGAAATTCTCGTAGACTGTCCAAGGGGTAAATCAATCTGAAATATATGTGTATAGACATAAACATCTGTCGTTTTATGTTTATTTATTAACATACCAATTAAAATATGTTCGCGGCACTAAAAATGGGCTACATCCACAACAGTTCTTGACCTACATTCTGCATAGCACAGGTGCTGTGTATAGAAGTACAGCATGAAAATTAGGTATAAGGGAAAATGTGTTGATTAGTTCTCATATCTCTGATGTCATGATAGACATATTGGTCCCCAGAAATCATAATATGTAGAGATACAACACAAGATCAGAATCAGAGCATCTATGGACATACTCAAGATCATTTAGTGGATATGAGTTATCCCTTAAAGCAAGAGTGGGCAGCAAGTAGATCTCTAGATGTTCCAGACTTCAACTCCCAGCATTTCGGACCATTGGCCATGCTGGCAGGGGCTCCTGGGAGTTGAAGTTCCAAACATCTGGAGATCTACCTTCGGCCCATCCCTGCCTTACAGTTCTCCTGAGAGTTGGGGGATTGTCCAGAACATTTTCCACTAGTGCAAAGCCACCATTGGATACAACACAGTATGTCCTGCAATTTAAAAAAATCTAAAGATTGGAGAGTCATAGGAAATACGAGGCTCCCCCCATGCCCCAACTGCACCCATAACAACAATAACAGCAAAACCATCTAGGAAATAACAAAAGTGTGCATAAGATTTTCTAATAGAAACTTCCTTTGATTTGTCACTGCTTTGGCTACAGCTTCATTAAAAAATAAACCCAAACAGGAAGTCAAGTTGATTTACATTTTAAAATAATATGGAATTTATTTTCACTCAGGAGAACCCATCTATTCCTTAAACAAGCTTTCAAGCACACAGATAAAATGTAGATGGATACAGAAACCACTATCCTTAGCACAACCGCCTTTGTTTAAAGAAAATTAACCAAAGAGGGTCATGTTAAGTTCAAATATATATAATGGTTTTAAATTCCCCTAGAAGCACTGTAATAATTAGATTAGATAAGCCTCATTGGTTGTACCTTGATAAGGCACACAGGTACTCCACTGCTCATTAATGTGGGTAGTTTAAAAAAAAAAAAAAACCCTTCCATGCTCAGATCTATCACTATATCAGGAGTTCTAACCAACTTGCAGGCTCAAGGAGACTGTGGATACTCTAGGCCAAAAACGGTTTTGGTTTGGTTTGGTTTGGTTTTTTAGTGTAGATTAAACGATAATGAGAGTAGGACACAATTCTTTGATGTTGATGTTGATGTTGCTGCTGGCAAATAAATGTAATAGTTAATATTATTTATTAGAACAGAGCCATTGCCACAGCAAGATCTGTGGGGGCCCTCACTCCTTGTGGATATTCCTGGCTTCTCTGCGAATTCTCAGCATTCATTTTTTAGTCCTTCCGTTGTGGACACATAACGAAAAGCATGCAGTATTCTACCCAATTGCTCACTAAGAAATAAACATGCTCTGTTGTCGTGTCATGCGAACAGGGACCGCTTCAGCAAGGGTGGCTTGTTTTTTTCTTCCAAACAAGCCACCCTGTGGTGCCCATGGGACGTTCTAGGGTTGTTGTCACCCATGGTGGCTTGTTGTGTTGTCTGAACAGGGAGAACACGACCCACCATGGGTGAGACCCTGCAGTCAATGAGCCACTTGGTGAGAGTGGCAAAATTACCTTGCCGTTCTTGCCAAGTGGCTGTCAGGTGACTGCCATTGCCAGCTGCTCCCAAAGTGGCCAATCTGCACTTTGGGGTGGGTGGCAGAGGCTGCCTGCTCTCCCTGCCATGATTGCCAGCCAATTTAGGCTGATGATCGGAGCTTGTTGATTTAAACTTTTTTTTGGGGGGGAAGAGAAATTGTGAATACCGGCTGGAGAGCTGGCTTTCACGATCCCCTTAATGGGCAGCAACAAGCTGACCCTTCAAAGTGCCACGGCTGCACCTTGGAGGGGCTTCCTATGGCTGCCCAGTATTTTTTATTTATTTTATTTTTTATTTTTCCCTATTACGCACACAGCACTCGTCGCAACGGGGGCAAGTTCCAGCCTTAGCTGGGACAATGTGCAGAGGGGAGCCCACTGCAAGGGGGCAGCGGGTGCCCCTCTGCGCATTGCCCCAAACATGGCTGGATATCCCTTCCCGCTCCTTGCTTTCAATGGCCAGCTCCTGGAAGGTGAGCCGCTCATTGAAAGCAAAGTCATGAGGGATCTTTTGCTGAGAAGGGGCTGTTTTTCGCAAACCGCAACCCCTTCCTTGCAAGATCCTTCTCTTCCGGTGTTCTCCCCCTTTGTTCTCCATGGGGGAGCAACTTTTGCCCTTTGTCGCAAACTTCTGGGGTCTTGGGTAAGGGTAAAAGTGACCCCCACCCCCTTTTAAAAGGGGAACAAGGTTTGACAGTTCAGCTCTGCATCCCTTTGAAAAGGTGGGCTGAGCAGTTTGATCCTTCCCGAGCCCACAGAGGCTCAGGACTAAAGGGAAAAGTTGCTCCCCCATGGAGAACAAAGGGGGAAAACAGAAAAAGAGAAGAATCTTGCCAGGAAGGGGGTGCAGAGGGAGATGAGTGCAGGGCCATTCCTGCTGAAAGGCCTCCCTCATGACGGCTCCTCAACTGTCACCACCAGCAGCCATTCTTCCAGTGGAGGGAGTGCAAGGCCATTCCACCAGCCCTGCCAGAAGTATAAATTGATTCCCCCCTTCTTCCCTCCCCATTCATTTTTCCTTGTGTGTCATGTTTTTTTAGATTGTAAACCTGCAGGCAGGGACTGTCTTGTTTAATTGATTATATGTATGCCGCTCTCTGGGAGCCTTTTTGGCTGAGGAGCAGCATAAAAACATTTCAAATAAGCAAATAAATGAATAAAAACGGCTTCTTCTCAGCAAAAGATCCTTCATGCCCTTGTTTTCAATGGGCAGCTTGCCTTCTGTGAGCCGGCCACAGAAAGCAAGGAGGGCGGGAAAGGGATTTCAAGCTTCACCTGATGCAATGTGCAGGTGGCTGCCTGCTGCCCCTTCACAGGAGGCAGCCCTGGCCTGCACGTTACCCAAAACATGGCTGGAAATCCCTTCTCATCACTTGCTTTCAATGGCCAGGTTGTGGAAGGTGAGCCGCTGATTGAAAGCAAAGGCGTGCGTGAGGGATCTGTTGCCGAGATGAGTAGTTTTTTTTGCAAACAGCACCCCTTTCCCGGCAAGATCCTTCTCTTTTTTGTTTCCCCCCTTCATTCTCCACTGGGGAGCAACATTTCCCTTTTGTCCGGAGCCTCTGTGGGCTTGGGGAAGGTCAATTTGCTCCCCCAACCTTTTCAAAGGGAAATCCAGTGTGACGGGTGCTAAACTTCACCTGTCAAACATTGGGGTCCCTTTAAGAAGGGTTTTTTGAGTGGGACAGAGGGGGGTTGAACTGGGACAGACTCAGAGGTCTGTCCTAGTCCAAAATCCACCCAGTTTGACAGCTGGTGACAGCCCCTTCAAAGGGCCCAAGTGGAACATTGGAGGGGCTGTCACTAGTTCATCACCCCATTAAAAAGAATGCTGCAAATGTGCGCAAAATTTTTTGTTGTTTTTTTGTATTACTTTTTTTTTAGTTGGACTTACTCATGGGCATTGACACAGAGAGGCTGGCAAGAGCTTCATTTTTCACTTTAGTTTGTCTTGATAGCTGTCAAAAGGTGAGCAGAACAGAAACCAAAGCTATGAGTGATCGTTGCTTGCAAAATGGGGGCACTAGATCACCTGCTTCATGGCAAGCTCCTAAAGGTTTTGGTTTTTTTTTGGACCTGGCTCCTCTGAGGGTCCTTTCACTTTTCCACCCTTTCCCAAGATTCTAGGTGCTTGGGAAGGTGGGAAAGTGTGAGCTACCCCCTTTTTCGGGAGCACAGAGGTTTGACAGCTAGCTGTCAAAACTCCAGTTCCTTGACAGGCTCCTCTTGGTTTCTTGACAGGGACAGATGGAGGCATGGTCACTCACAGTTTTGGTTCCTCTTGACAGCTCACCTTTTGACAGCTGTCAAGACAAACCAAAGTGAAAAATAAAGCTCTTGGCAGCCTCTCTGGGTCAATGCCCATGAAGGGTGCCTGCTGAACTTTGACAGCAGACATTGCCCAGGTGGACATTGCCCTGGTGTACATTGCCCAGGTGAGGCAGGCCATTTCGGACCTGTGCAAGTCCAACTAAAAATATATATTTAAAAACACACACAAAAAGAACTGCACACATTTGGTGCACAATTTTTTTTTAAAAAAAAATGGGGTGATGAACCAGTGACAGCCCTTCTAATGTGTCACTTGGGCACTTTGAATGGGCTGTCACTAGCTGTCAAATCAGAGATCGCTCTTTGCGATCTCCTAAAAAAGAAAAAATGGGTAGGGGGGGGTCAAAAAAGCTGCAGCGAGCATAAAAGAGTTTGCAGTTGTGGTGGGAGACACAGAGCCAGAGCCGGTCACCTCAAAGTGCCACTTGGGCACATGTGGGGTGGCTGGCAATGACAGTGGCCCAGGTGAGATTTGTTGTTCGAATGCCTGACTGCCATCTCCCAAAGCAGTTACTTTATTCCCAACTCAAGGATGGAAAGCGGAATATCGGTGGTCAATATAAGAGGTTTAAAGATGTTCATAAGGCTAATCTAAAAAATGCAATATAAACATCGAAAACTGGGAAGCTCTGGCCCATGAACGATCTAAATGGAGGTTGGCCTTTCACAAAGGTTCCATGGACTTTGAAGAAGCCCGAGTGCAAGGTGAAAGGGAGAAACGTGCTAAGCGAAAAGCACGTCAAATGAATCTTTTACAGGACCATCTTCCATCTGGTAACCTGTGTCCTCACTGTGGGAAGCTGTGTGAATCTAGAATTGGCCTCCACAGTCACTTACAGGAGCCATCACTAGAGTCTACACAATCTTCTTTAGAATTTCCTCCAATCTTCTTTAGAATTTTCTCCTTTTATCCTGGAAGACAATCTTACTCGGTCACGAGTGATCGCCTGATGATGATGATGGCCCAGGTGAGATTTACCCCCACCAAAGGGTATTCCCTCACTTGGGAAGAGCACTTTTGCCGAGACGCTCGCTCAGTGGTTCCCATGATGGGGTCATCCAGGTTCGAACGACACGACAACCGATTGTGGGTACAACAACTGCTACAACAAGCCATGGGTTGCCCACAAACAAGCCACCCTGCGGAAAACAGTCTGGGTTTGCCAGCCACGGTGGGTTGCTGTGTCATGTAAACCCACCCAGTCATAGTGTGTATGTGTTCCCTCCTTGATTAGATTAAAGGGAGAGGCATTCCCTGTAACTACAGAAATATACAAATACTGTATCTACCTGATTGCCATGCTGACTAACCCACAAATGGGCCAATCAAAAGCCTGGTGGGAATAATGGCCCAGCCCTGAAGCATGCTGATCTCCTAGACAGGTCAGCAAGGTCAAGCACTATTTGAGTACCCTCTTGTTTTGAACACTGTGCTACTCTGTATAGCTAGTTAGATATAAATTAATCAAGAGGCAAGGAACTTCCCTGAGCCTTCTAGTCAGTTGCCAGGACAAAACTATTGTTCCCTCTGTTTTATCCCATCTTGGGTCTGGCTTCTAACCCATCAGCTCTTTGTTCCCTTTGCTTTGTTTCTAATCACTGCCTTGGAGTTTGGGCAGTTGATGTTCATTCTTTCTGGTGGGGCATCTGGTTGGTGTGTCTTAGCTCTGAGAACAACCCAGTTTCTGATTGGCTTTAATATCATTCCTCATGACTCTTTCCTAGCATGATTCTCTGTTCTTACTCTGGTCCCTATTCCACATTTCCAGAGCCAGAGTCCCCACTTGCACTTTCTGGCTGAACCATCATATTGCTGTGTTTGCCCAGCGAAATCCGTTACCTCGTACACCCAGAGAGAAAGCTTTTCCAACCCTGGTAAGGCTCCGATTGAGTCCCAAAGCCAGGTTTCCTATGTGCAGGAATGCGGTTTGACCCTCAAAGCTACACAGGCATTCTGTAACCTTGTGAGTTGTTCAGTAGGCAATTGGCTCTGACTCCTGGGCTACCATTTTGCATCTGGTTCCAGTTGGTGGACCTCTGGTTTCTAGTAAAAAAATAACATAGGTCCTGCATACAGGCCTGTGGCTCACGCTGGCTCAGCTTGTCTGAGCATGGAAAGCTAAGCAGGGTCAGGCCTGGTTATTACTTGGATGGGAGACCCCTCCTCTAGTTTCCTGCACTGAGCAGGGGGTTGGACTCGATAGCCTTGTAGGCTCCTTCCAATCTATGAAATCTATGAAACCTGCAGGCTGCAGCCTGCCCTCTCCTGCTGTATGCTGCCTTGAGGGTTTTGAGACCGAAAGGCAGGGTCACAATGCTTTTGATAAAATTTAAAACATTTAAACCAAATCTTTCCATGAGGGCTTTGATAGGCACATTGTGCACTTCCCCTTAGTGAAGTGCCCCTTCCCTTTTCAAGATCTTTGAGGACATTAAAGAGCTACGCTGTGCTAGCTCAAGGATCTTGGGAAAGTTTTGATAAGGGAGTATGGGGTGTCAGTTGTCTGCCCACTATGGGTCTTCTATTTCTTTTCTTCCCACCCCCATGAAATTCTATTTTATTTTGAAATAAAGTTAACAAAAATAAAGGCATCAAAAAGAAGAACATAGTTAATAATACAACTAAATCACTAAAGAATCAAAGAAATTAGCTAATTATAATTCTTAGTCTATCACCAATATGCTAATGGAAAAGCTACATAAAACTGCCTAAGAAGGAGTTCAGTAACTAATGAAAGGCAGAAAACACAAGGTATGCAGGGTTCTTGTGTTTCTTTCTTTTTTCGCAAGCCTCTGGGTCTGTAACATAGGCAGCTTGCCTGGGGAACCCATTCTTCCAGTGGGCACAGGGTCATTAGCATACCAGAGGGGAAAAGGGATTGCAATGCAAATATGATGTATACAGACATGAAGTCAAGAGCTCAGTTTTAATCTCACTGGGTCCCATATGGAGTTCATACAGAGCTGTTTTATCCCAAAACTTGAGTTTTAAGATGCATCTATTAAAAATGGTAAATCCAGAAATGAACCTTCATTGTAATGAGTAAACATGTTTAGGATCAAGGGGCCAATGATGGTGTCCATTGAATGACAAATACAAAACAAAGTTAAAATGGAAGTATAAAATAAAATATATATATATATAGAATGATAAAACAAACTGGATATTCACAAGTGGCAGTGATATTTTTATGATGTTTAACTGGCTTGCCAATTAGATGTTGTAATATTGTCTATAAATGCTCTGTCTTGCTAGACCCTTGGACGGAATTCTCAAGTAGAATGAGAAAGGTGCCATTGATTTAAGTCTACTCCTTGCCATTGTTTTAAATCTTCTTCTTGATGTAATTATTTTCCTTTTGTCCTTTTTTAAATTTCCTGAAAACTTAACACTTTCAGAGCAATTCATAAAATGCCTCTACAACTTCAGTTATTAGAATGGAAGTAGCACATTAAGAAACCTATTCTGCAAACATGAAAGCTGACATATTCAGAAGCAGTCAATGACAGATGTGAGAATGGAAGAGACTATTTCCCAGCTGCCTGTGTGCTCTGCGCTTCAATCACTTAATCACATTTGTTTCATTTACCTGGCATGCAGGATGCAAGCCCAAAGAATAGAGCATAAATCACAAGATCAAACTTGATAAGCGGGAGCTGATACGTAGTGCCATGACATCCATTTTTTATAGAGAAACCCCTGGAATTTTTCTATAGTTCCTTGTTGTGCCTTTGAGAAGATGAAATGGGGACATAACCGTAGATTTGCTCTGCTGCAAGATAAACAGTTTCTGCCACATTGGTTCTTCTGTTTCACTATGTGGGGGTTTATGTATTAATGATGAAGGATCACAGTGATTTCTCATGTCATGGTGACATCTCAAGACATGCTGTGGTGAGCTCAAGCCCTGACAACATATCACCCCCTTCCTGTTATTGGTGAATACATTTCCTCTGAGTTAATAATGATCGCATACTGGTGAAAGTATTTTGTTTTTACCATTTTTCATTCTGTCCTTCTGCCAAGGATATCAGAGCAGTCTAAATGGCTCAAATCCCAATACCAAATTTATCCTCACAACAACCCCACGTGGAAGTTTAGGCTGAGGGATAGCAACTGGCCCAGCCAGGCTCACCCAGAGAGACTCAAGTCAGAGTGGGGATTTGAGCTCAGATCTCCCCACTCCTAGTCCAGCACCGTAAACACTGCACCGCGTGAACCCTACTCAGGCATTCCGAAATATCACTTGATTAAGATCACATGGAGTGGGAGGGCAGGGCTGTGCGTGTGCGCTAGCCCCACCCCCGTGTCATGTCCCTGTTGGTCCTGCTCCCATGCTGTCCGCATGTTGAGGGAAAGGTCTGAAGGGGGAAGCATGATGCATATGTGTGGGCTCCCCCTGTAGACTGAGAACCCCACACACAGCAGATCCCCCTGTTTAGTCCTCTCCTGCAATGCGTGGGAGGCAGGGCCAATGGAGGCAGAAGGGCAGGGGTGGAGCCAGCAGGCGTGGCCCTGCTCTCCTGCAGGACGTGGAGATAAACATGTGATTTGAAATGTCCAAATAGGGCTGCTGCCTCTCTCGGTCAAGTGAGTATTTTTCTGTTAACTTAAAAAAACAACAACTCATATATGTATTTGTAAACAAAGGGAATCAAAATGTGTTCTTCATATGTCTTTTAGACATGCTACTTTGGACTTTAAATCAAATGTGAAGCAAAACTTGTCACTTGCAGGAGGAAGAAAACACACCAAAAGATTTCACCTTAGTGGGAAAATGTGACAGATCACCTCTATTGCAGAAACGTGCTTTTCTGACTAATGAGCTCTTAAAGGTTAAGAGATTAACATTTGAAGAATTTTAAGGGCAATTCATAGACAGGGAGAGAGAAATTGAATGCAATTTAAAACAATGGTTTTAAATTAACATAGTCAAGGAATATGCCTTTGAATTATAAAAGTAAACAATCATGCACTTTTAGAGGATACTTAATTGGCCAGGTACATTGGTGTAGTCCCATCAACTTTAAATCTTCATGGAGAAAGAGGGGGGAAGTGTGTGTGTGTGTGTGTTTCTGGGTCAGGACTTTGGGGAGAAGAGTGGGAATGTTAGTAAATGTATGAGGCTGAACTTGATCCCCAGTTCCCCATTCCTTACTCGCAATTAACAAAGAATACTGTCTGCCAGACACTCCTCTAGCCTTATTTTGCATGGTCAAGGTGTGTGTGTGTGTTTTTTAATTTGAAGGCATATTTCATTCCAGTATTATTCCACAGGATATAGGAAATAGAACCAGCTTCAGCCTCATTAAAAATATTTTTGGAAGAAGGATCTGGGGAGCAAGACTTAGGGTTAGGGCAGAAAGGAAAAGGGAAGAGAAGAGAAGGACCAGGTTGAGAGGTGATGGAGGGAGAACAATTTGAGGAAAAGAGCTATCAGAGGCCGTTTCCAGAAACCAATGAAGGGTAAGTGGATGTGTGGATTGGGGAGGGAGGCTTTGATGGTGATGTCCCCCAACCTACTTGTTTTCAGTAGACTTTGTAAATAAATTATATGCATGTAGACTCTGTGCATGTAATTTGAAAGTATGAAAAAACAAGGGCCCTGATCATATGGACTAGCATGCTAGGGTGGCCACATGTACCGCCGAAACGGAGGAAATGCATCACCAAAAATGATAACAAAAGAGGACACAGATTTACATACAATTTCCATGTGCTAATAGGGGTTCCCAACATTTTTGGGTTGGTGGGCAAACTTGACATTTTGAGAGAGTGCTGTGGGCAGTCTCTCAAAATGGCCACCATGAGGGAGCTTGCCCATTCATAAAATGGCTGCCATGGTGGGCATGGCCAGTCACAAAACACTCATTTGCCATAAGGCAAACTGGTGAGACTAAAAGAAAAGTAATATGCCCAAGAATCTAAGTACAAGACAGAGGTGGAGTCTGAGCTCCAAAACACAAAACCACTCCTTTGAGCCAAATAAAGATGATACTGGAGGGCAGTCCTCCGCTTTGCACTATGCCAGCCTCCCAGTGTTTCTTTAAAAATATTTATTTTTAAAAATATATATCTGAAGAAATAAAATAAACATCGGGAGAGGCAGGGGTCTATTGGGCATCAAGAGAGGTGTCTGTGGTCACAGTTGGTGTACAGGGGTGCCACGGTGGAGACCCCAGTGCTAATTTATATGTATAAATGCACATTTAGAAATAATTGCTATACTTGAAATAGAAATATAGTACATCTCACTATAGTAGGGAAGACTGTGACCAGGTGACCTGTGTGCTTGCTCAGCCCGGTGTCCACATGCTAATTGTTGATGATGGGCAACTTCAAGGCTCCCACTCTCCCATCATCATCATCATCATCATCATCATCATCATCATCATCATCATCATCATCATCATCATCTTATTTGTATGCTGCTTTTCCATGGTAGTCCATGCTCAAAGCATCTCTCTCACAACATTAGCAGAGTTAATATAATAAAATACAACATTTCAAGATGACTCCCTAACCATTAAAAGACAACAAAATGTAAGTAACCATACAAATCTTAATGTATGCTAAGTTTAAACATTCCACTAATAAATCCATACTAAGGACTAAGAGAAATACAGAACCGTAATCAAAACAGCAGCAGCAAAAACCCCAACAGCAAACTAATCTAAAAGTTAATGTTGCCGCCAGCAGCAACTGCTAAACAAGACTCCACTCTGATGGTCTGTAACTGGGGTGCAGAACCTCTTTCAGCCTGAGGGCCGAGTTCCATTTCGAGGAACCTCTCAGGGGCTGCATTGCAGTGGAGGGCAGGGCCAAAGGTAAAAGGGGCAGGGGCAAAAATAACAACAATTCCAGCATATTTGAGCTTAAAGCTCTGCTTGCCAGTAACTAAACCTTAGGAGAGGCATTTTAGAATGCGGAAAATCTGCCCAAAAGCCAGGAAACCACCTAATGATTGGTGGTTGGGGGAAAAGGGGTTTGGCCATATGGAGAATCACAGAGTGCCAGACTGGGACCCCAGGAGAGCTAGATTTGGTCCCTGGGTCTGAGGTTCTGCACGCCTCTAGAGACCTTCAGCAGAAGAAATGGCCTTTGTTGCTGGAGTCAGTCGGGGCCCCACCATCCCAGGTCAGTTGGAAGGAACCATGCACTACCCTTTGAAAATGAAAAGGGGACACCTTCAAATGGAGCACTGTACTCTAATAGTCCTTCAAATAGACTTGGTAGAAAAGGTCACATGTCCACACCAAAGCCTACACACAAATACTTTGTTTACTTGGATGAAGCCGATTATTTGGATCCGTGCCAGTTGGGCTTCAGGTCTGGACATGGGATGGAGACGGCCTTGGTCGCCTTGGTGGATGATATGAGGAGGGCTTTGGATAGGGGCGAATGCTCCTTTCTAGTCCTCCTCGATCTCTCAGCGGCTTTTGATACCGTTGACCACGGTATCCTCCTGGACCGTCTGGAGGGGTTGGGCTTGGGAGGCACTGTATTGCAGTGGTTCCGGTCCTTCCTCTCTGGAAGGTATCAGAGGGTAGTTCTCGGGGAGGAGGCTTCGGACCCTCGGCTGCTCACTTGTGGAGTGCCGCAGGTTTCCATCCTCTCCCCGATGTTATTCCACATCTACCTCAAGCCGCTGGGAGCTATCATCAGGAGGTTTGGGGTGCAGTGTCATCAGTATGCGGATGACACGCAGCTCTACCTCTGTTTTAAGTCCTCACCGAGGTTGGCCGTTGAGACCCTGTCCAAGTGCCTGGAGTCAGTGGCTGGCTGGATGGGAAGGAACATGCTGAAACTGAACCCCGACAAGACCGAGGTACTTCTGGTGGGGGACAAGGGAAGGTTAGGGGATGTTGACCTGGTGCTGAATGGGGTACATCTACCCCTGAAGGACCAGGTCCGCAGCTTGGGGGTCATTCTAGACTCCCAGCTGTCCATGGAGGCTCAGGTGGCATCTGTGAGCCGGGTGGCGCTGTATCAACTCCATCTGATACGGCAGCTGCGCCCCTACCTTCCTAATCACCTGCTCCCATCAGTGGTTCATGCCTTGGTCTCCTCTCGCCTAGACTACTGTAATGCGCTCTACGTGGGGTTACCCTTGAAGACGGTCCGGAAGCTTCAGCTGGTACAGAACGCGGCGGCTCGCCTGATTAAGGGCAGCCGCCGGCGTGATCACATCATGCCAGTGCTTAATGAGTTGCACTGGCTACCAGTTGCTTGCCGAGCTGAATTCAAGGTGTTGGTTTTGACCTTTATAACCCTACACGGCTCCGGCCCAGCTTATCTCAAGGAGCGCCTCCAGCAACATCAAGTAGGCCGCTCAACAAGGTCTGCCACGGACAGCCTTCTCCTTATCCCATCAGCCAGAGCAGCCAGGCTGGTGGGGACTAGGAAGAGGGCCTTCTCTGTGGCGGCCCCCACATTATGGAACTCCCTCCCTAGTGACCTTCGCCATGCCCCCTCCGTGATGAGCTTCCGCCATGCATTAAAAACATGGCTGTTCAGGCGGGAATATGGGGTGGGTTAGGTTTTTAATGAGAATTTTTTATATTGTTTTAATTATTATGTTTTATTGTGTTGTTTTGTTGTATTTTAATTGTACATCACCCAGGGTGGCCGGGTGACCGGCCAGATGGGCGATTGATAAATATAATAAATAAATAAATAAATTTCCTGAAGACATGTAGGTTGGGGTCAGGGCCTGCCAACATGATCCCACTTCCCCAGTCACTCACTTACACTACACTGACTGCCAGAAAAAGGGTTTGAGAACATATTTTGTGAAGAAGCAGGTGTGCAAGAATGCCTGAATTCTCAGGTTGCCATGGCTAATGCTTCTATGGTGAGAAATTATTCAGCTTGGCCTATGAAGATGATGGGTTGGGGAGGGGTGGGGCTGGGGAAAAAACTTGAGTACTTAGTCTTTCAGTGGGCGGGTGTGCGCATCATGCTAACTCACCCTGGCAATAAACCATGTTGGGTTGGTTGTTGCCCATTAATCCACAGTGCACCCAACAGATGATCAGGCTCGCCATGGGGTGCTCACCATGGGTATCCCAGAGGACTCTGTGGCAGGACCAACTTTTCTGCTCCCCCCCAACGATCACGAGCCCTTTGTTGTTTGCTGTGGCTTTTTCAGCCCTTTAACCTCCCCCCTCCCCCCCACAGAAATTGCGATCTCTGGTTTGATAGCCAGTGTTCGTGATCTCCATTTTGACAGCCAGTGACAGCCCCTTCAAAGTGCCCAAGTGGCACATTGGAGGGGCTGTCAGTGGTTGGCAACACACACACACACCTGACACAATATGCTTTTCTTAAAATATTTTTTTTAGCCACACTTGTGCAGCTGCGGACCTTCACAGTTCTGCCGCTGCAAAAATGGGAAAGAGAGTGTGTCACTTTCTGCTAAAAGATCACTGTGTACCTGCACTACTTAACATGCTTTGCCTAGCCTCCACACGTCTAAATGAGACTGCAGTAAGTATCCCAATATTTCTTCCCTACCACACTGTGTCCTGTTAAAGACAGCTGAGTCTGTCATCGAATAAACCTTTGAAAACCAAGTCTGTAAATCACAGATTGAAGCTGGTGCAAACAGCTGTAAATTTGGGGGCAAGTCCATTTCTCTGGCAAGATTCACCTATCCCAGGGGTAGGCAACATGGTATCCATGGGCACTAATGCACCCACGGACACCTTTCTTGGCACCTAAGGTGCCCTACCCTCCCAGTTAAAAAAAAGAAAGAAAACAACACCAGCAGCTGAGACTGTTGTGAAATAGGTTTTTGTTGGTGCTGAAAATTGCAGGTTCAAAGAAATTGTTTAGTGCATTGGGGCTCAGACCGCACCTCTGCCTTGTACTTGGTCTTTGGGCAGGTAACTTATGTGTCCTTTGCCATGCCTCCCATGGCAGCCATATTGTGCTGGGGCCTAGGACAGTTTCTCAAATTGCTAAATGCGCTCATGGCACAAAAAGGTAACCTTCCCCCCTGACCTGGTGTGTAAAGGCATACATGAGAAACAACACAATTATTTACCACTGTGATGTTGCTCCCCACCCCACTCCCGGTGCTGGCAATTCCTACATGGCCCTGGCCATGCCATCTGCTTCCTTCAAAAGTTACCAGAGTCGTGTGGGAGCATGCACTGGGATGTAGACTCCCCCAAAGCAGGGCACAACTGCTGCATATGGTCAAAGTACCTTAAGAAGACAGGCCTGTTCTCAGCACCTGGCATCCTAGGCAGCTGCAAGAGTTCCAGTGGTCCAGTGGGGATCACTAGCACTACCACCTGCCCCGGGCTTCCCACAGTGGACAGCTAGGTCTGTGAGCCTCCATTTTAATCTCCCACAATGCCCTGGAGTGATATCATGTTAGGCACTTTGGGGAATTGTAGGAAATTGAACTGGCAGGTTGTGGTAGCCACCCTTGGAGTGCTGTTAAGTAAGCCTGAGGGGGCTACTCACTGTATGATGTTCCCACCAAAGGGCACTTTGCTCAGGGCCCCTGTGATGATTCTAGTTAAAGGAGAAATACCTACTGAGGTTTGCATATAGTGTGCCTGGGGTGTATGATTGACAGCTGGAATGAATGGAATGTTCAGGTGCAGCTTGCATGCAAATGGCTGGGGAAGGAATGACTGGATTAAAAAAAAAAATAGAGAGCAGTGAGGGAGGGAGGGAGGGAGCTAGAGAGGTTGTTGGACGTAGAAGAAGGGAGGTGTGGGGTAGAGAGAGATAGGAAGGTTTGAGGAATTAGTCTGTTAGAAGAGTAGAAGTGCTATATCTAGAAGATTATTATTTACCTGTACTTGCCTGAAATCCATATTTGACCCCTTAATCCCTTATGTTCCTTGACCCTGTTTTCCTACCTGTGTTCCCAAAATAAATCTTGTTCTTTTTGTGAGAAAACAGCCTGTTTTCCATTTATAATTACATATAAGGCTTTGGTTAACCCCAAGTGCCGCACAAGGGACACGTGCTACTGAGGGGTTTGGTGGCAGCATACCTGAAGGGAAAATCCCACAACAGGTGGGCAAAAATAGTGGGAAAGAACAGCCTTAATTATGTTTGCCAGGCTGGGTGGCACGAAAGCCCCGGCGGTGGTAGCCATCCCAACAGCAGTATGGTGATAGGCACTGGCTATCGGGGAGGTGCATCTGGGTGGCGGGGCAGATCCTGAGGAGAGACAGGTGTCCTCGGTCACTAGATGAGGCAGCAACACCCCACCTGGGTATAGGGTGAGGGGTGGTTGTTGCACCCCCTCCCACCTTGAGCCGACCCCACTTTAGGAGCTGCATTTTGCCTTCCTCAAACTCAGGACAGGAGAACAATTTTCCTTGACCTAAGAGCCTATGAAAGCTATTGCAAGAACCATCCCTTATGCCAGCCTTGCACAACCTGGTGCCTGCCAGATGTTTTGGGCTACAGCCCCCATCAGCCCCCATCAGCATGGGCAATGATCGGGGATGATGGGAGGTGTAGTCCAAAACATCTGGAAGGCAGCATGTTGGAGGCTGCCTTAGAACTTTGCAAGGGTGTTTGTAGATCCTCCGTTTAAGAACTGTACTTCCCCTTAGTCAACTATGATTAACTCACACACATGCATAGTTCTTAGGGACACATTTGTCTTCAGTTAAGAAGGAAGTAAAAGGGCTGCTTGCCAAACCATGACAGACAGGCAGACTGAAATGCCCATCCTGGCAAAGAGCCTGATGATTCCACTAAACACCATCATGTAGTGACCAAATTACCATCTCTAGACAGATTATTAAATGACTGGGCCATTTTAGAATAAATATTGCTAATAAAGAGCTTCTCCAAAATAATCACAGCAACAACAATTGTGCGGCAGAATGATTAAACAGCAGGCTGTAATAACAATTCCAATCAATCTTATGATATGAAGACAAAGCTTTAAACTACCAAACAATCAATCATTAACGTGCAGGGAAATCTGAAACAAAAATCAATTCTAACCAAGTTCTCATGCCATGGTGATAAATCAGTCAGAAGAAATAAAATCTGTTTAATCATCGAATCCTTTGCATTTGGAGAAGCATAGTAACTAACTACACTTTAATTACAGAGCACCAAGCTACAGAAGTGCAGCAGACAGTAACTATAGCTTGTAAATTCATCAGCAATAGAATTCATGGTCTGTTGAGAAACATGGCCAACAAGCAAACTATTTAGGGTACAAAAGACAGCTCTTTGAGTGCTCAATTACCGTAGGTTGTTTTCAACTTTTCATGAATTATAATATGTAGATCTTTGCTAATTTTATCTGTATATATCAGCCCAGGCCCCAACCATATTAATGGAAGCATTAATGTCTTACAGAGCAATCCTTTTCTTTGTAAGACAATCCTACAGAGAATTAAGTCCCATTGAGTTCAATGGGGCTTACTCACAGGTAAGTGGGTACAACATTGCAGGCTTTTATTTATTATATTTATACCCCGCCTTTTTTCCTGCAAGGAACCCAAGGCGGCTTACACAATCCTCCTCTTGCTCTCCATTTTTATCCTCACAACAACCCTGTGAGGTAGGTTAGGCTGAGAGTCAGTGACTGGCCCAAAGTCACCCAGTGAGTTTCATGGCCGAGCGGGGACTAGAACCCGGATCTCCCGAGTCCCAGTCCAACACTCTCACCACTACGCCACACTGACTTAATATTCCTACAAGATTGGAATGCCAAATCATCAGTGGAATTCTGTTTGTGTTGTATTTAAACAGATATGCCTCTGAAGCATATCTCCAGCTTTGGAGCTCCTTCCCTTTAGAAACTCACCAAAATCCAAGACTGAGCATGTTCTGGAAGCAAAGACAGACTTCTTTGGGCTGAATTTCAGTGCTTAAGGTTACACTGGCAATGACTTTTATAACGGTATTTTCATTTCATAGTATTTTAATGGAATTTTAATTTTTAATTACCTATCCTTAGCATGCTAGGGCAGGCGAAAGAAAGAAAGAAAGAAAGAAAGGACATAGAGAAGTAATAAAATGCATATCTGTGAATCCAGAACAAATACATATGTATAATCTGCACATATGAAACTTCTGTGTCATATATAGCGATGGGCAAATCTGTCAGTTTAGCTTTCTCTCGCATTTTAATTTTTAAAATCTCAAGTTCTTTCTGTCCTGAATATGAAGAACTTTGTAACGTTCGATACATTCTTATAAAAAATGAACTGGACCAAAATTCTTGTCTATCTGAACCAGCCAAATTCAATAGATACTGCTATTCCTAATATAGAAAAGACAATGATGTACCTGCCTGCCATGTAGCTGCTATAGAGATGAGGAGCCTGTTGGAATGAAGAGGAGAACCCTAATTAAGCACCAACATGTCTGACCACACAGAAATTCAAACCCAAGCTTTTAAGAGCAAAGGACTCAAATCCTGGGTCTGGATGGACAAATGTGTCAGTTTTGGTTTCTACCACATTCATTTTTTTTAAAAAAATCTCAAGTCCTTTTTGCCCCAGATATGGAGAACTTTGCAAATGTTGGTAAATTCTTATCAAAACTGAACTATGGCATACAGGCACCACACCATACAACCTTTTTCATTTTTTACCACTGCCACCACTTTATTACTGTGACACACCTGTCTCTGCCTCCACACTTGTGGAAGTCCTCAGTAGCGTGGTTGTTGGGTATTTTAGCCACCTTACTGTTGTGTTGGTACAACTCCTTCGCTCGAGCTATGGGACTTACACTTTTCATGAACTATAATATGTAGATCCTTGCTAATTTTATCTGTATATATTAGCCCAGGCCCCAACCATATATGGAAGCATTAATGTCTTACAGAGCAATCCTTTTCTTTGTAAGACAATCCTACAGAGAATTAAGTCCCATTGAGTTCAATGGGGCTTACTCACAGGTAAGTGGGTACAACATTGCAGACTTAATATTCCTACAAGATTGGAATGCCAAATCATCAGTGGAACTCTGTTTGCGTTGTGTTTAAACAGATATGCCTCTGAACGCATATCTCCAGCTTTGGAGCTCCTTCCCTTTAGAAACTCACCAAAATTCAAGACTGAGCATGTTCTGGAAGCAAAGACAGACTTCTTTGGGCTGAATTTCAGTGCTTAAGGTTACACCAGCAATGACTTTTATAATCCACATCATCCTGAAATCCCTGGAGCTGAGAAGCCACTGCCCACTCCAGCACATTGCCCAAGAATGGACTATTAGAGACCGACTGGAAATTATCCAATTCAGTGGGTTCAGAGAAGTGTTTTTTAAAAAACAAAGTTCTTACCACCACCTCTCTTAGGCAAGATGGAATCACACCTTGCCATTAAGAGGCATTCACCACTACCTTTACCTGCTCAGCCACTCCCCCAGCTAAAAGCCCAGCTGCTTTTAGAAGCCAGGAAGGGCAAGGGGCCAGTACACAAGTGGTAGGCATCACTTCACCAAGGATTCTGTCCTCATCCTTAGGCTGTACACATTGAAAAGTATCCATTGTAACTGGACAAGCAAGGGCCAAAGTTACATCCACCAGACCTGTATCAACAATGGCATCCAAGTTGGCATAGATATGATCGGTTTTGTCTGCAAAGTGTTGCACAAATTGGTCACAGTGGGCTATTGAGTGGTCCACCTTTTCTTCTTCTGGGCCAGAGTGTAATAGGCCTCTGACCACACGAAAAGCTCTGCTGACTCTGAGCAGATGCAATGGTGGCAGAGAAGTGCAATTTTTTTGCCACCCTCATTGCCACAGAATAGGCTTTAAAGTGAGCTCATGTTCAATGGGATTCGTCCCAAGTTCTCCACCCACATCGCTCTAGTCAATGCCCCATTTGTTTCATCACCCACAGTGCACTGGAAAACCAGGAGGCTCATTTGGCTCCACTCCATGGAAGAAGACACTCAGGAGCACCTGGGCCATTTCTCCATTCCAGAGGTCAACCAGGGCTTCGACAGAATCATAGGTGACTGGAAGACCCCCAAGAGCCATCAGAAAACCATGTGGAGCCATCAGTCTCCTGGGGCGGACAATCTTTATTAGCCCCCACACTCCTGCAGAGGCCTCTAGTCCCAGAAAGTCTAAACCCCAGCAGGTAGTGATCTGTCCATGACAACAGAACTATAGAAACTGAGTGCACATTATTGAACACCATTGTTGACCTTGTAGCAGATGTTGCCACTGTTCAGAAGCACCTAAGAGGTTTAGGATTAATGTGAGGGCTGGCCCCCAATTCTATCTAGACCAGTAATTATTACGGCAGCAGGGTCACATGGGAAAGGTGACCATGGAACACTGCAAACAGACTGAAACTTGAGCCTCATTAAAAAAAAAAAAGTTCACATGGAAGTTCAAGGGAGAGATGGAAGAAGTCAAACTGTTTCAATCCCTTGCCCCAAAAACATTTTAATGACCATCTCCAAGGGTGATGGAAACTTTTAGAGGAAAATAATCAGAGTATGATCAGAGCAGTGAAAAGGTTGAAAACAAAACATCAGAAGCAGACAAATCCTCAGACGAGATTGAGAGTTGTAATCTGGCTGACCATTTCACATGCTGGGAACGAATGAACCATCAGTAGAGCTACAGTAATTAGAGCATCCGTGTGCACCCCAGCAACTGAATGAATAGAGTGTTTGAAGAAAGCAAATTAAAATATCCTTAAGTAGCATGTCTGGAGAAAAGAAAGTTAGCTACTACATTACTTAGCTGCTCTGAGTAGCTGAGGAATCTTGGGCCAGATTTCTATAATAAAATCATGACAATTTTGATTGTAATGGACTGTTGGTTGAACTTTTATCTTATGAGCTTGGTAGCCAATAGACTCCAGTCAGTTACATGCAGTTTAAGGGAAGACTCATAATAACTCAGTGGTAGAACACATGCTTTGCCAGGTTCAATCCCTGGCAACTACAATAGAAAAAGGATTGTGGATAGCAGGGCTGGAAAAGAATTCTGCCAGAGCTTGAAGAGCTGCCAATCAGAGTCCAAAATTGAACTAAAAGGACCAATGGTCTGTCTCAGTATAAGGCAGTTTATACTCAATCATACCTATAGTTAGGAAGCTTTTCCTAAATCTTCTTTCTCATTGTTTAAATCCATTGCTACCTATCCTGTTCTTGATGGGTAGTGTCAATACTACCAAGATCCTTCTAAGTTTCTATTTTCTAAGTTTCTAATTTTCTATTGCCTGCAGGCAATGTGGTGCCTGCAGGCACCCCTGCACCTGCAGATACCTTCCCCTGTGCCCATGAAGTGCCCTCCACCAAACCAGCCTTAAACGTCTCTGGGTCTCAGGTCTCTACTTTAGTTAGTATGGGGTTTGGCTATCAGTCATAGGCTGGGTAATGAAAAAAGAGACCACAAAATTTCAAATAAAGTGTTCCTATTGTCAATAGGAAAATGTTTTAAAATCTGAATGGATACACACACACACACACACACACACACACACACCCATGTGAGCAACAGGGTAATAAAACAACCAAGGACTAAACACATTCAGCTAACCTATAACCAGTGTCTTTATATTATCCAAGTCCCTAATCCAAGCAATATCTTACTGTCATTGGTCCCGTTCTCCAGGTCCAGCAGCTCTGACTCTTTCGTCCCTTAGAACTTGGGCCTGCCTGCCTGCCTGCCTGCCTTCTCTCTCAGCAACTCTGCTCCCCAGCCCCTAGCTTTTTGCCCTAGGCTTTTATCTCTTAAAATCAGTTTTTTGTCTCCTGAACTGCAACCAATCAGGAAGGTATTCTTGTTCACTTCTGCAAACTGAGTTTCTGTTTCCTGAGTTAATACCTTTCTCTCTTCTGTTGAATTTTATAATCTCCTGTCTCCTCTGACTTCTACATTCTAACTAAATATTTGAACTCGTAAACTATTACCTTTTGGCTGAAACTGAATAGCACGCACGCACGCACGCATGCATGCATGCAAAAATGAAGGACAGTTCTATTCCTTCACACTTCCCATTCAACTTGACAACATCCTTCTTGAAGTGGGTGGTCAAAAGCTGAACATGTTATCTTCAAAGAGATCTTACTAGTGCTAAATAGGAGAATACTACATCTCAGATCTTGAAAATGGCTATCCTGCATTGGCATTTTGTGCCACTGCGTAACATAGTATCACACAAACTAGCATTCACAACTGGATAGAAGAATCAAAATTAAGATCTAGGGTTGATGAAACAATGCAGGTATGTTTCAAGAACACAAAAGTTTGCTAATGCTTCATCCATCACTGATTTATTTTTATTTATTTATTATATTTATACCCCACCTTTGTTTCCTGCAAGGAACCCAAGGCGGCTTACATAGTCCTCCTCCTCTCCATTTTATCCTCACAACAACCCTGTGAGGTAGGTTAGGCTGAGAGTCAGTGACTGGCCCAAAGTCACCCAGTGAGTTTCATGGCCAAGCGGGGACTAGAACCCGGATCTCCCGAGTCCCAGGTCCAACACTCTCACCACTACGCCACACTGGCTTTCTGATGTTTGAAAGTGGAGTCTAAATTCAACCCTGCTCTCCATACCCAAGACAGCGACTATTACATCTTCAGTAATATTGACAGGATGGTCTACTGGATAGCTTGTTGGATTTAGAGTAGAGAGATGTGGGTTCAAATCCCTATTTCAAGGTTGGCACTAAAATTTTATTTTCCATTTCCCTGACTTTCGCTGAACAACTTTTGTCGATTTCTCGGAACACCATTCTAAAATAACCTCAAGGTAAAAGAATTCATAGATTACATTACATTAAATAATGGTTTTATTAAATGGTTTAAAAATACACAAGTACTGAAAGGCATTTGTGTGTGTGTGTGTGTGTGTGTGTGTGTGTGTGGTCAAGAGAGGAGCTTCAATATGAGCTTCTTTAAACACTGAGACTGGGTTCACATGACACAACATCCCACCATGGCTTGCAAACCAGGGATGGGTTTGTCAAGGTGGTTTATTTTGGGGTTATAAGTCACCCTGAAAAGTCATGGTTTATAGTAGGATCGCTTGGCAAGAGTGACAAAAAACCCTTCCCACGCTTGCCAAGCAGCTAGCAGCCAGGTGATGGCCATTGCTAGCCACCCCAAAAGTGCCAGAGTGGCACTTTAGGGCAGCTGGCAAAGGCTTCCCCCCTCCCCTCCCTGCCACTCCACAAGCTGTTCTGGGCCCGCCACAGCTTGACTTTTTTTTTTTTTTTTTTAAGAAAACTTTTTTTGGGGGGTAGTTTGTGAAATCTGGCTGTTGAGCCAGCTTTCACAATCTCCATGGGGACATCCACGAGGTGCCCCTCCAAGGACTGCTCCCCATGGTAGCTTGGAGGGGCTGCCCATGGTGGCTATGCAAGTGCCAGCCGAGATGCTTGCCAGACTTCTAGGTTCCCTCTGGAGCACTTTTTATGTAGAAAATGACATAAGATACGTTAAAAGTGGCCGCGATTTGTGTAACTTGCAAAAATCATGGCTGTTTTTCACAGTGTGATCCCCTGGTTTCTTTAGGGGAGATCAGGTGTCCCTAGTGGCCCCTCAGTTTTGCAAGTGTCCCCCCCCCACTAGTATTAGGGGGAACCTTCAAAACTGGAGGGGATTCCCACTGACAGGAGGGAGTGCTCAGTTTGATATGTGTCAAAGTAACGTCAAACTCATGTACCCCCAGCACTGGGAATCCCAAGTTTTGCCACTCTCCAAGGTGCTAGCAACTTGGGGTCAATGAGAAAACCAAGGGGATATTTGGAACCTGTGGTCACCCCAGAAACACCCTGGGAATCCTGCTGGAAAGGGGGTAATTGAGGGGGTGGTCCCCAAAACACCCTTTTCCTCATGATCCTTGGGATTTCTGTGAGGAGCTGATATGCCCCTGGGTTATCCACACTTGGAAAAGTGAGGGCAGCCCATGGGCACATGACCAGCCCAACCCCCCCCCCAAATTCTGCTGCTAATTGTCCTTTCTAAACCACTCCCTTTTTTCCCCAGCGCTTGCAAAGTGGGTTTTGCAAAGTGCTGCAATGTTCATTTTTGGCAGCTACACTTGCTGGGAGACAAACTGTGGCAGGACTGGACTTTACAGCTGACTAGAAGGAATAATGGCTGGCTACTAGGGATGTGTGCGGATCTTGATAGGGGGTGGAAGCAGGGCGAGTTTTAAGGTGGTTTTCTATTATATTTACCTGAAAAAAGCAGCACTGGGGTCCTGTCACGTCAGTTCCTGGCACAGCGCTGGGACCCGTCACGTCACTTCCGGGTCCCCGGAAAGTTGAAAGGAAGCCTCGCTGTCACCGCATGAGGAATTGAGTGGTGGGGTGCTCGCCGAGCACAAGGCGAGCACCCCAAAAGGTACATGTACATCACTACAGTGGCTACTATGTCCAGCCAGCCACAATTTGCTGACGCGTTAAAATATTCACATCTTGAAATCAACTGAAACTGATTCCAGTTTGTTTGAACACACAATTTACCCAGTTGCAAGAAGCCAGTCAGCTTCTCCATAATAAAATAATGCTATCACATGAAGGTTTGTTTTATTCTGCTTTACTGTTAACAACCATCAGCCAATAAACATTTTCAAAATCATATAATCATCATGGAATATGTGAGCAATTTGAATACACTTGTATTCTGCCACCTCTCTACTCCAACTGCCTCAAGTGCAAACTGTCCTCTTCTCATGGCATCTCAAAAAAAATCCATTATAACAGTATATATTAATCACAGTTTCCCTGACTTTTGACCAATTTCCCTGACTTTCCCTGACCAATTCCCATTTCCCTTTCCCTGATTTCCCTTGACTTTCCAGAAAGTAAAAACCCTTTATTTGGTACTGACATGTGAACTCTCTGTAGGGATGTTTGAGGAATCCTATAGGGGCTTGAAAATCTGATGGATTTTCACAATTCGCCCCCCTGGATTCTGGTTCACAAGCCCTGCACTGGCACTGACTCACTAGGGCATGAGTTGAGCCTTCTGTCTCTAAGAGGGGCTGTGATTTGTGCATTTTTTAAAAAAAGAATACAGTCATGCCTTGGATTGAGAGCATAATTCGTTCCGGAAACGTGCTTGTAATCCAAAACACTCTTATATCAAAACGAAATCCCCCCAAAAAAATTTGTACAGAGATTTTTAATTTAAGCTGTACTACAGTACTTGTATTGCAAGACGTCACTTGTATATCAAGTAAAAAAAAATTAAATAAATATTTAAAAATTAGCTTGTCCTGCAAAACACTCTCAAACCAAGTTACTTGCAATCCAAGGTATTACTGTATTAAGGAAATTTGCATAAATGTATGCAACTTGTGCAAATCAGCACCCAAAAGCACGTGGTTGTCACATGATTTGCACATATAGGCAAATTTTATGTAAAGCACACTAGATCCACATTCTTTTGGGTGCTGATTTGAGCAAAACATGCAAAATACCATAATTTGCACAATTTGTGTAAATGGCATGAATTAGCGCAATATATGCAAATGTCCTTAGCATTTTTTTAAAATGCAGAAACTGTAGCCCATGTTAGAGACTGAAGTCTGCAGAAACCGCCCCCCTTGTCTTGGCCCACTTCTAATAATCAGATCGGAAGCGGGCAGGAAGTCCGTCAAGCTCATAAGCTGGACTTCCCAGCATCAGCACATCACTACCTCTCTGAACAAGTCTCTCAAATTTCTATCTCCATTCCCCATCCGTAAATGGGACTAAAGAAAAAGCACGTTCAGATTTAAAGTTGTATGGTACTTATCAGTTATAATAAAGACTCTTTACATATTTAACTTACTCCAAGATGAAACAAAGGCATGTTGAGAGTCCCAGTAAATGAACAGCTCTTATCTTTATTTCTGAGATTAGCCCCTTGATCACAAAATAAATATGAGATTGAAGTAAGTTAAAGACTTCAGTTAACTGCTCCTATAAATAAACTAGCTGCCTATTACAGTCCAACAGCCATCAGTTCTGAGTCCTCTAAAAATAATCAGTAGCATTGGCCGTAGAACTGGGACAAATTATATTTTAATACTGCTTTTTAAAATACTACATTTTCATGGTGCTATGTCTGATACTAGTAGTAAAGCACCCCATGATTACAGCTGCGTGCTCAAGTATTTTATGTTTGCCTTTTGCTGCTCAGATCTATTTGTAAATGGAATCAATAAATTCTGCAGAATACAGCATTTAAGACAGGCAGACAATCCATCCTGAGCCAAGCAGTTGTTGCTTGTACAACTGGCAATGATCCCAGGAGTATTGCAGGGAGAAAAAGCCAACACAGCACAATGGTGAACAGGAGCGTTTTATTGGGTAACATGTGTGCAAGGTTGCATAAATGGGAAAGTGTAGCCTTACTGTATCCCAACAAGCCAATTATGATACATTCTGCCATAAATTTAGCACACAAACCACTGCCTGTTATTGGAACAAAATACAAGAATTTGGCTATTACAGGTAGTGATGTGTGCAGAGCTCAATTGGGGGGTGGAAATCTGATGAAGTCGCCGGGCTTGACCCTCTGAGCTCCACTCGCCCTACCTGTTTCCCTGGCTTGGCTCGCGAGAATGTGGGCCGAGCCAGGGAAGTGAATTCTGGGTTCTGGCGCTACATTGTTTATGTAGAAAATGGTGTAAGGTACATTAAAAATGGCCGCGATTTGCATAACTTGCACAAATCAGGCAGTTTTTAACGTATCTTATGCCATTTTCTACATGAACAATATAGTGCTGGGAACCCGGAAGTCCGGAGAGCACCTCAGCCGGCGCTCACTTTGGGTTCGGCAGTCTATCTGTGCCAAACCTTGGTCCTAGTCTAGATAATATTTACTTAAAGCAGAGACAGAGCAGATAAAGTGCACTTTCTGACTTTCTTCTGTACTGTACTTTGGAGCTCAGAGTTCCCTGGTCTTGTACCTAAAGTGAAACTGATACATTAGAAGTTCCCCGTTCTTTCTGAATGTGGTACAGAGGGCTGTGCATGGATAGTTCAATGTAGCATTCATTTCCTTTGTGTCTTTCTCCCCAACCCTCACATTACCAATGTGCATGTGCATAGAGGTGCTGGAGAAGTACTAGCTCGATTTAGGCATTCTGTAACTGAATAGGGCAAACATGTGATGAGATGGTGTGCGCTAGCCATGGCCCTCTCCTTTGTCACATTCTCTACTTGTGGAGGGTGACTGTCTGAAGAGAAGAGCCTCCTCTATCAGTGGAGGCTCTCCACATGAGCCAGAATGTGGATTTTACTAGAACATTTAGTTTGGACCTTAGGTGGGTTTTTTTTTAAAGGGGATTATTAGACACATTCAGGGCTATTAGCCTGCTCTAGAGGTTTATGCCACTGAATACCAGTTGCTGGGGAGTAGCAGTGTGAAAAGGCTATGGCCTTCAAGCAGGGCTAGCTCTAGATTTGAGGGGATCCTGGACAAAGTGCCCTCCATTGGTGGGTCCTGGTGGTGGGCAGCAACACTCCAAACAGTGCCAGGCAGATAGTCTAGCCAGCATTTTCATTTCTCATCATGCTCTGGAATTGTACCCTCAGAAATTATCGATCATCATCAAACTCCTTGGGCTTCTTACCTCAGATGTTGCATCTGAGTAGAACCTTCCTAGTTTGTTTAAAATGTTGCTTTAATCTGGTGATAGCCCAGGAATGTGAAGAACCCCATGAGATGTTTCATTATTATCAAATATGCTAATAGTTAATTCATTCTCCAAGTGCCTATTCTTATATTTGTTTATTTAATTTATATCCCACCTTTCCATCAAAAATGGCTAACAATAACAAAATACAGATTAAAAACAAAAATCTTAATTAAAACATAACATAAAAAAACAGATTAAAATACAATTAAAAACACACCAATAAGAGGAATGAACAGCACCCAACCAATTAAAACCCTCTTCAGCGACAGAGCAGCTTACATGCCAAAGGCCTGCCTGAATAGCAACATCTTTGCTGGCTGATGGAAGGACAACAGAGAGGGGCCAACCTAGCCCCCTTGTCAGGGAATTCTTATGTAGCCATAATAGTACCATCCACACATAAGAGGAAGGTATTAGCAGGCTTGGGGAAACCACCACATTTGCAGAAGTACACAAAATCTTTAGCAGGGGGGTGGGATGGGAAACCGAAGTGACTCACGCTGGCTCAGCTTGTCTGAGCGTGGAAAGTTAAGCAGGGTCAGGCCTGGTTATTACTTGGATGGGAGACCCCTCCTCTAGTTTCCTGCATTGAGCAGGGGGTTGGATTCGATAGCCTTGTAGGCTCCTTCCAACTCTATCAGATCTATGAAATCTATGAAACTCCCAAAACAGCCCAATGAGAACTGAGCACGCTCAGAGTGCTGATGGACTACTGATGGGAAACTCTATATTGAAATATTTTGTTGCAGGTCTCACTTGTTCTTATTGTAAATCTTCTGGGTTCCCTTGAAATTCCTCAAATGTTTCCCCCGAGGAACCTCCCTCCTGCTCCATCATCATCATCATCATCATCATCATTATCATTATCATTATTATTTTGCTTCCAATTTCACTTTAGGCAAAATTTCACTGGGAAATCTAATATCCCATTTTGTATTTTGTACTCTGATATCAGAGTACAGAAGGTGTCATAAAAGGCAGCACTTGACACTGAGCAGCACTGAGATAAGCTGTACTCAGTCAGCTCCCATTAACTCTGAAGCCATCTAGTCACCATTCTTCTCTCAAGGACTCAGTTCAGAAGATAAGATCTCATTCTTAAAGCCCATTGATAAAGAAAGCTTAAGGTTGACACATTAGACGTTTTGACTCTCTGCTGCTCATATTGGCTACAGTGCACTTTTACTGCCTGTTCAACTGGTCCCTGCCTATCAGCATTTTCTTTAGCCAGAATATTTCTTTATGGAAAAAAACCATTTGTATAGGAAGTGTTCAGTTTATTTTAGTGCTCTTCCAAAAATTTATCCCACATTTTTCTGACCATTCTCATTCAAGCTGATATAAAAGAAATTGCTTTCGAAAAGAAATTCAATGGTGTGTGTCCTGTCTTTTCATATGTTGGTATGTAAATGGTTTTTATAGTATGTATAATACTGTACTTTAAAGGTTTTAATCGTCGTAAACCGCCCAGAGAGCTTCAGCTCTTGGGCAGTATAAAGATGTAATAAATGAAATGAAATGGTGAAGAAAATTTCAGAGAAATTCTCATCAGTTTGGTTTGGGTTTCTTGTACTTACCTTACTTAGGAGCTGGCTCAAGAGTGTAGGCAAGCACCTTGTTTTTCATTGTACAATCATCTCTCTGGCAGTGTGTGTGCAGACTCCTTGGCTTCCCCCAGGGGAAGACGTCATGAGGTAATTCAAAGGCTGAATTACAAGCTGAAAAGTATCCAACACAACAGGACTAGCCATAGTTTTGATTGGATCCATCTTTGGCTCAGACAGAACCATGGTGTCCAAGTTGAGCAATTTCATCTGCAAGATGCGATGCACATTGGTCGAAGTGGGCATTTGTAGATTTTATTAACTGATTTGGTGAGTTAATATGCAAAAATTCACAACATGAGAAAGATCTGCTGGCCAGCATTCCACAGATGCAATAGGGGCAAAAAAAGTAAGATCTCTTCGCCACCATCACTGCCACAGAGTAAGTCCTATAATGGTTTCTTGCCTGTGTTCATTCATGTTTGTCATGAGTCTTCCAGTTCCACCGCTTGTGTTTTAGCTGTTGACCTAACCATTTCATTGCCTTCAGCTGTCCAGAAAACCAGAAAACTGACACAGCTCTGTGATTAGGTTGGGGACATTTTAGGTGTGATCATATCTATGGCCCTCATCATCTCTTTATCCCAGCAAGAGACAGGGCCTTGGCAGGACCACCAGCCAACCCTGCAGGAAACTGTCAGGATCCATCAGCCTCGGAGGCCAGACCATAACAAGAGCTCCTTCATCTCTGCAGAGATTACACATAGTAAAAAAATCAATCTGGTAATGACGTGCCCATGAAAAAGGAGTCATTACAGACTCCCCTATCCATGGATCATTATCCCCTTAGCCATTGCAGAAGACAATGTGTGACCTGCTACATGTATTGGGCCAGGTATAATCATTTAAGTTATTGAGCCTTTTGTCAGGGGAAGCCCTTTTGCTTCCTTGGTGTTGTATTTTTAGCTTTTGGTCGTGGATTATTATTATTTTTTGCCTACCCAGTGTGATATTCTGAGAACAGTAAGATAATGATAGATCAGCAAGAACGGATGAAAAACTGCCCTTCTCCCAGTCTCTAGCCTGGGTTTCCAGCTCCTGAAATTGTCATTAGATGATTTACCCCATCTATGATGCCTGAATAGAGTGCCCAGACACAGTATTTAATTAGTGTTTCAATTATCTTTTAAATATTTGCACATCAAGTTCAATAAAGAGCAGACAGCTGAGTTTTGAGACAAGTGGCTGTGGCATCAGCGATTTCCCAAGGGATGGCTTATTTGAAGGTTAACAATTCAAGCAAAAGCTGTTAATCAGCGTAAATACTTTTGGCTGGAGACATCCACACTGAGAACAAATGCCTGGGTTCCTTTGATCTTAATGAACTAAGATGCATTTCACACATCACAGCAGCTGGCAGGTCCTAAACTGCAGCAGTTGCCAAAGGCAGAGAGGTTATGTGGCTCTAAACAACATGCTGTATTTGCTGGATTGCCATTGTGTTGCTGAAATGCATGTGCGCGCACGCACGCAAGGCATACACACACACACGCATGCACACGCATGCACGCACGCACGCACACTATATTATGTCAGTATCTCCTCAGTATTAGAGAATTCAGAAATTGATGCCAATGCCATTTCATTCTTCTGTGTGAACCTTCCCACCATGTGCCGCAATACTGTCACAGGGGAAGTGACATCATCACACATGCGCCCCTTCCTGCCAAGCTAGCCAAGTCTGGAAGAAATTAATCAAGGACGTTATCTTCATAAAGGGTTATGCAAACAGAATTGGCTTATAGAAGCTTCAGTCTCATTACTTTCCCCCAGAATTCCGAGAAATGAATCTGGTGATGTGGATCGGCAGGATCGCGATTCCCCATTTCTCAGAAATACAGTTCCCTAAAAAGAGGGTATGGCTATTGAACAGTATAAAAGAGTGATACAGATATCCCAGAAACAGAATAGGGCTACATTCTATAATCTCTCAGATCGAAGGAATACTGGAAGTAAGCCTCCGGTGCAAAGTAATGCAAGCTTGCACTTGGATAGGCAATTTTTGCATGAATACTTAAGCAAGGGGAAAAGAAAGGCATTATACGGTTGCCCTGAATTGTTCTTCTGAGCTACTGATACCAGTCATAGTCTCACCTCCCCCACTTTTTTTCCTTCTCAGGGTCTAGTGGAAACCCATATCATATGTATAGGCAAAGACAGAATGAGACAAAACATGCTAAAAAAATCCACATTATTTCATCTCAAACTATCCACAAATCAAATGGTGCTGCAATGGTTTTGATGGAATGAGCTGCTTTTATCTTACAATTAGGGGCAAGAAGTTGAAGCTAGGGTGCTCAACTATGCAAGCATCCCTGCATGAATTGTTGAGAGCAGAGCTGAGACAGGCGCAACCCACCATGAGGTGACCCCCATCTCCATTTTACTCACATCCCCCAGGTGTCTGCCAGCTGCTACCCTGTTCCCTTCATCCAAGGACACACAAAAACACCCCTCACCTTGGAGGGCTCCAACCAGTAGATCAGCCATTTGGCAGAAAATGACATACGACCTGACACATCTTTTCTCACTTGCAGAATCACTGGGATTGGACTACAAGCCCCATAATTCCCAATCAGGAAATGATATTCTGTGTGTCATTCCCCTGCCCCCCCCCCCCAATGAGCTGGCTGCTTGGATCCTCCCGTTTTTGTTCAAGGCTTCTGGTGGCTGGAATCCCTTCCCCAAGATTAGCTTTCTTTTATCCTTGAGGAAGGAGGATGAGTGGCAGCCAATGGAAGGCTGGCATTTGCACCTTTTGAGCATTACGTCAAATACCAGAGAGCCCCTGTGAGGCTTTCAGTGTTCACCTTTAATATCTGAGGGACGCAAAGGCTTTTTGAGGTGAGCACAAGGATTCTCACCCACCTGCACTGACAACAATTGTTACGAGCCTGTAACTTCTTCAAGGCTGCCTAATGAAGTTCTTGGCTGAACAAGAATTTAAAGAAGTGGTGTTTCCACCACCACCATCATCATCATTATTATTATTATTATTATTATTATTATTGTGAAGGACCGCGACCGGTCCTTTGATTCAGGGCAGGAGATCAGAGGCTTCATACCGCTCCCAATCCGCATCACTTAAACCTGGCCCCAGTCTGAGACACTGAAATTTAGCACTGAATCAACAGAGAACCTACATACAGGGGTAAAGCGAAAGGAAGTTTATTTTGGGTTTAGCCAGCTACAAATTAGGTGGGAAGATAAGGGAGTGAAATTGACAGAATGAAATACCTTTGTTACACACAGCCAGAACTACAAAAATAACAACCAAGAATTTACACTAGAATACCCAGGTGCTTCGCTTGGGTGTTGACCTTCCTGGGCTCAGTGGGCTGGCCTTAGCCGATGGCCCTCTCTGTGCTTTGTCGCACCATGATCCAACAAAGCCCAGCAGCCACGGCTGACCATATATTGTCTCTCCCCCACCTCTCCCTTCGATAGCCCGACCCCTCCTTTCCCAAGCAGGACAAACCGGTCTGGTCAGGCAGGATTGGTGAGGTGGCTTCAGGTGTCAGACGGTTGCATTCTTGACCATTGAGGGTGCTTGGGGAAACCATTAGCATTCAAATGTGTCAGTGTTGCAGACTCGGAGGCACCACCTGGCCTCCTTGGAGGAACATGCACAGTTTACAGGAGCCCCTCCGCCTCTGGCAGAGATTATGCATTTTACATGTGGTATGTGGGGGGAAGGTGTAGGTGATGTCATGCTTTTTCTCTATTATTATTATTATTATTATTATTATTATTATTATTATTATTATTATTATTATCATTTCTATACTGCCCAATAGCCGAAGCTCTCTAGGCGGTTTACAACAATTTAAGTCCAACACTCTGTCCACTGCACACACGGCCTCTAATCGACACACAGCAGCCCTGTGAAGAATGAAAGTATTAGTATTTTTTTTACAGATATTTTTTAGCAGCATTAACACAGTGCTTTAAAATGTTCAAAGCACGTCACATTCATGAGCTCAGTAATCTTTGTAACTCCTCTGTAAGGTAGATCAGCATTATCTCCATACTGAAGATTCAAGATGAGGAAAGAGGAGAAGGCTGAGAAAGTATGGTTTGCCTAAGGCAGGGGTGCAGTGCAGAACCTCAGGCCCATGGGCCAAAACAGGCCTTCATGGGTCTGGCCATCTGAGGTCCCCCAGATCACTACACTCCCTTACCCTAGCCCCACTGCCTTTCCCCCAACCACTGACCATTGGGTGGTTTCCTGGTTTTTGTGTGGGGGTGGGTGGGTTCCCCCATTCTAAAAGGTTGGGATGCCTCTCCTGTGGCTTAGTTACTGGCAGGAAGAGCTTTAAGCTGGAACATGCTGGTATTTTGGGTATTTTGCCCCACTCCCTTTGCCTTTGGCCATGCCATCCACTTGAATGTGGCCTTTGAGAGCTTCTCCAAAATTGAATCTAGCCCTTGGACTGAAATGGCCTCAGACCACCTACTAAGGTCGTATCACAGGAGGGATCTGACTGATCTCTTGATTCATACTTTAGGCAAGCAGAGTTACAACAATCTGCTGATGGCCGTCCGGTAATGTAGATGTAGAATGAGATGAGATCTTGATCTGGGTTTCACAAACCAGTCCCAGGTCAAATGGACTGTATGGACAGTAACACATCCTGGTTCCTGCGCACAAAACAAACTCTCATAACTTGCAACCAATGGGGCGGGGGGGAAATCAGGCATTCTGAGAAAAGTTAGTGTGTAATGGGAGCTGTCCGTATTCAAGAAGCAGATGGAGATGTCAAAACCCAATGACTAATTCATTTAGAACAGCAGACAGAGAAAGGCTACACTTATGCAGAGACCGCTGTGCTAAATGGTCCACTTTTAAAACGGCTCACTTTGGAATACGGATATTTAGTTTAGTGAGATGCAATCATACAAAAAAGTAGCTGCCGCTGCATTCTTAATTACAGGAACTTTAATAACCTGCAACTGTTTTCTCCCAAGAAAGAATGCTTGAGCTCATCTGAATCAGCAACGTATGGATAGAAATTTAAAAAATGTGTCTAGCTGGAATCTAATAGAAAAAGAAAATTGAGCTATAGGAGCTTCTACCTGAATTCCACTGATTTTAAGCAGGCCTATAATAGCATTTTTGAAGATCACCTTTGCTATACGATGATAATTCCAGAAAGACATGATCTCTTTTAATTGAAAATAATAAGCACATATCTACAATACAGCAAGAATACATACAATGGTGCTGACAAGGCACTGAAGAAATAAGGTTGAGAAGAGCCAGGATTGCCCCCCCCATCTCAGTTATTGTTTAGCTTCATCAATACTGCTGATCCCAGTATAATTTTTATGCAATAGACCAGCTCCAATTCCAGTTATTTAATTTGAAGTCTTTTACTTCTATCATAGAATCATAGAATCATAGAAAAGTAGAGTTGGAAGGGGCCTACAAGGCCATCGAGTCCAACCCCCTGCTCAATGCAGGAATCTAGGTCAAAGCATCTCTGACAGATGTCTGTCCAGCTGCACCTTGAATGCCTCCAGAGTGGGAGAGCCCACGACCTCCCTAGGTAGTTGATTCCATTGTCTTATTGCTCTGACAGTCAGGAAATTTTTCCTGATGTTTAGGTGGAATCTAGGTTCCTGTAACTTGAGCCCATTATTCCGTGTCCTGCAAACTGGGATGACCGAGAAGAGATCTTTGCCCTCCTCTGTGTGACATCCCTTCAAATACTGGAAGAGTGCGATCATATCTCCCCTCAGTCTCCTCTTCTGAAGGCTAAACATGCCCAGTTCTTTCAGTCTCTCCTCATAGGGCCTTGTTTCCAGTCCCTTTATCATCCTTGTTGCCCTCCTCTGAACCCTCTCCAGTTTGTCTATGTCCTTCTTAAAGTGAGGTGCCCAGAACTGGACGCAGTACTCAAGATGAGGCCTAACCAGTGCCGAGTAAAGGGGAATTATCACTTCCCGCGATTTGGAAGCTATACTTCTATTAATACAGCCCAAAATTGCATTTGCCTTCTTTGCAGCCACATCGCATTGCTGGCTCATATTCAGTTTGTGATCTACCACAATTCCAAGATCCTTCTCACTTGTAGTATTGTTGAGCCAAGTGTCCCCCATTCTGTAACTCTGCATTTGGTTTCCTCTCCCTAGGTGCAGCACTTGGCATTTATCCCTATTAAATTTCATTCTGTTGTTTTCGGCCCAGCGCTCCAGCCTATCGAGGTCACTTTGAATTTTGTTTCTGTCTTCCAGAGTATTAGCTGTTCCACCCAACTTTGTGTCATCTGCAAATTTGATAAGCATTCCCTGTACCTCCTGATCCAAGTCATTAATAAAAATGTTGAAGAGCACCGGGCCCAGGACCGAGCCCTGTGGTACCCCGTTCGTTACCTCTCCCCAGTTTGAGAAGGAACCATTGATAAGCACTCTTTGAGTCCGATTCTTTAGCCAATTGTGGATCCACCTGATAGTTGTTCCATCTAGCCCACTCTTAGCTAGCTTACTAATCAGGATATCATGAGGCACTTTGTCGAAAGCTTTGCTGAAGTCCAGGTATATAATGTCCACAGCATTCCCACAGTCCACAAGGGAGGTTACCCGATCAAAAAATGAGATCAGATTAGTCTGACAGGATTTGTTCTTGACAAATCCATGCTGGCTTCTAGTAATCACTGCATTGTTTTCAAGGTGCTTGCAGACTGACTTCTTTATAATCTGCTCAAAAATCTTCCCGGGGATTGATGTCAGACTGACTGGCCTATAGTTCCCAGGTTCCTCCTTCTTGCCCTTTTTGAAGATGGGAACAACATTTGCCCTCCTCCAGTCGTCTGGCACTTCACCTGTCCTCCATGATTTCTCAAAGATAATAGACAGTGGTTCTGAGAGTTCTTCTGCCAGTTCCTTTATTACTCTAGGATGCAGCTCATCAGGCCCTGGAGATTTAAACTCGTTCAGAGTAATCAGGTGCTCCTTGACCATTTGCCTATCAATCTCAAGCTGCAATTCTGCCCCTTCAGTCTGCACTTCAGGTTTGCCAGGGGGGTCATAGACCCTCTTTTGGGAGAAGACCGAGCCGAAGTAGGAATTGAACACTTCTGCCTTTTCTTTGTCTTCTGTTATCAATTTGCCATCCTCATTGCGTAGTTGAACCACCAGTTCTTTCTTCTGTTTTTTACTGTGCATGTATCTGAAGAAAGCTTTTTTGTTGCTTTTAGCATTCCTCGCTAACCTTAGCTCATTCTCAGCTTTAGCCTTCCTGACACTGTTCCTGCAGTTCTGTGCTACCTGCCTGTACTCTTCCCCTGTAGCCTGTCCTTCCTTCCACTTCCTATACGTGTCCTTTTTTGTTTTCAGGTCATCTTTGAGTTTATTGTGAAGCCACATTGGCTTCTTCTGTTGCCCTCTGCCTTTTCTCCTTGTGGGAATTGTTTGCAATTGTGCCTTTAAAATTTCCTTTTTTAAAAACTCCCACCCCTCCTGGGCTCCCTTTCTCGTGAGAGTCACTTGCCATGGGATCTTACTAATCATTGTTCTGAGTTTGTTAAAATTGGCTTTCCTAAAATCCAAGGTACGTGTTTGGCTACACTCAGCTTTTGCTTCTGTTAGAATCAAGAACTCAAGTATAACATGGTCACTTTCCCCCATACCAATTGTATGTTCAGAAAGTGGTGGCCAAAATAACAAAGACTATAACTCATCTTAAACATTCACTGAAAAAGTAAATACTTAACATCAAATTTGGAATCATTAGCAATAAATGAAATACTCCAGCTTTGCTGTCCAACATAGATATTACTTCTACGTAGGGAATTGCCTTGAAGCACCAGCTTTACCTGTCCCTCACCTTCCCTGATTGGGAAGCTATCTGAACTTTCATTTTGGCCAGTTGGTAGGGATGTCAGAGAAATTTGCAATGGATTCAGATTTGGATTTCTATGAATCTGACTTGTGGATTCCATGGCGTACTGGCTTTTTCTGAGTCATGTGAATTCTGCAGACTTTTCACTTTGGTGGGATGTGCACTTGTGCAAATGCAGTAATCTGCATTAGTTAATGCGCATTTCCATAAGTGCATGAGTGCACATTAACACTAATGCAAATTAGTGCAAGTAGAATGAAATTCTAGTAGAAAATATCCAATTCCTTCAATGACAGAATGAAAGATGCCAGACAATCCATGAAACACAGACGAAATGGATTTTAGAAATCTGTACATCTCTACCCATGAATTCTGGCCACTGGCTGGCAAAGTCATCTGAAGAACTTCCTGACCACAAATTCTTAGGCAGGAAAATATCTTCATTGTCATCCCAAATAAGCAGATTATGTCAAGTGGCTTTGATTCACTTTGCTGCCCCAAACTTGAAACAGGGCTAAAAATGTTGAAATACATCTAAACCAATACTAGTCATGGTGTTGTCGCTAAATAAAGAAGAAAGTTGAATAAATCTTTTCTTGACAAATTACATCTGTGAAGCTGCTGAGTGAAAAAAATAAAAATAAAGCAGTCATCATTTCTGCATTCTCTGCATGCCCTTATCTACATATACCAGCAAATTACCATAGCAAGAGGACTGTTCTCAGGAATGATAATTGGTAACTGACAAGCCTAGAAGAGGGGATGTGACAGTCAGTGGAAACAATTTTGAGTAGGTCGAGGGGGTTATATATCTAGATGGTGTAATATTGAAACATAGAGAAATCTGAAGCAGGATCAGCTTTATTTGGAAATCTGCACTAGATCATAAGATATAAAATCAATACAAATGCAAGGAATATTTTATAAAACTAGGGTATATCCCAACATTGGATGTAAGTCAGATCAGATGAGGAAACTAACAAGACTGTAGCTTGGCTGTTTTGTGTTAAATCAGCCTTCAACTCCCAGCACCTCCTTCCAACATGGCCAATGGTCAGGAATGTTGGGAGTTGTAGTCCAAACATCCAGAAGGCACCAGGTTGGGGAAGGCTGTAGTAAATAACCCGGACCTCTTTCCTCTGAAGGTGGTAGCAAAGTTGCGACAAAGGAGAGTCAATGTAGGACTACCGTGTCCAGTTCTGGGGGTTACATTTTAGGAAGGACATTGGCAAGCTAGAGAGCATCCAGTGGAAGGTGTCCCAACTAGGACAGTGAGTTGTCTGGAAACTAACTCCTATCAGAAATGGTTGAAAGGGCCTGGAGAATGTTTAGCCTGGAGAAGAGGAGAAACATGATAGCTGTCTTGAAATATATGAAGGGCTGTGTCATGCAGAAGATGAAGCAAATTTGTTTTCTGTCGCTCCAGAGAGCAAGAGTACAATAAATGGGTGGAAATTGCAAGGAAGCAGATTTTGACAAAACATTAGGAGAAACTTCCTAGTAGTAAGAGCTGTTCAGCAGTGGAGCCATCTCTGCTTAAATACTCCCAGCGGCAGTCTATTCCTCAGGCAGTTGGTTCCATGGCAGAACAGTGTTGAGCGTCCCCCTCTGCTGCTAGGGATGTTGGAGAAACTCACAATGGATTCAAATGGGTTCAGATTTCTATGAATCCAACCTGTGGATTCTGCAGTGAACCGGCTTTTTTCCAAGTCACATGGATTCCGCAGACTTGCAGACTGTTTCCCCACACACACACTTTGGGGGATGGATTTGTGCTAATGCACATTAGTGCTAATGTTCATTAGTGAATTAGTGCAAATTCACATTAGTGCTAATGCACACTCTGGCAAATGTGCTAATTTGCATTAGTTAATGTGCATTAGCACTGGGTAAAAATAATTATCTGATTCCGTCAATGCACGGATGACAGAACTAAAGATCTGTGAAACACAGACAGAATGGATTTAACGATGTCCGTCCATGCCTAAATTTGAACACTGAGCTCTTCTGCATAATAGCCTTTCCTTTTCAACACCTGCAGGCAGTACTATGAGTCAGAAAGTTTTGCCTGTGATGAGGTGGAGGCAAAGGGATCCCCAAACCCTTAGCACGAAAAGAGTGGGAGCGTAGCTGGCTGGGGCATGCTGGGAGTTGTAGGTCAAAAACATCTGGGGACCTAAGGTTGGAGAACACTGGCCTAGGCATTCCTATCAGAAGCATGCATCTTCTTTCCAAGTTCAGCCCACCAATGTACGAAATTTGAGCCTGCAGTAATCTGCCCTGCCTTCTGAGAGAAGGAGTAGCTGACCAGGAAGAAAACCAAATCCTCCTTTAAAACAGCATATTTCAAATTGTGGGTCATATTTTCAAGAAGAATCACAGGATAACTGGCGAGCCTGTGGCACATGATGTGGAGGTGGAGGAAAAGATCAACACTGACTATTTGAAATGTTTGCATCCTTCTGGGATATGGTAGGTGTTTTAGAAGGAATGCAATGATCTCACAGGGCAACACTGATGCTGAGGGGATGTGTGTGTGTGTGGGGGGGGGATGACATGTGGACTGTTCTGTTAAATATAATCAGATTAAAGCAAAAGTTACGTCTTTACAGTCTTGGCTCCAGGACTGCTTAAATCTAGCCCAAAGAGAGAGATGTTAAAGCCCCATGATCACAAACAGTTTACTCAGATTGCTCAATCAATTTTTATTCAATTAGGTATGCTGGGGATGGGGGTGAGGGACAATTTCAATGGGACTGCGAGTTCAGGTCGCACACATTCCATTTGAAGCTATTTTGTTTCGGGTGTGTTACTGCACATGAGAATTAAAGTCAAAATAACTGATGGCCTCTCCATCTAATAATCAGTGGTGATCACTTTTCTTTAACCATTAACTTCTCATACATGCTTCAATACCTCAAAAAGACACCTATTTTGAAATTTTGGCAATATGAATATTTATCTAAATGATTAATCATCTAGGCTGCAATGCTATACACACTTACCTGAGAATAAGGCTCCCTGAACTCAGGATTACACTGTTAAATGGCAGATGATCAAACAACTACATTTTTTTCCCCATCAGTAGACAGATCTACTTGTTACACTTCAAAAAGATGTTCCGCATCAGGCTTTGGGGGAATTCCAGGTAAGTGTTTCTCACAATTTTGGAGTAGCAGCTATTGAGAACACTACTGAGTAGCACAACTGAGAATACTACTAAATAATATATCCTGGTGTAAACTGTGCGATCTAATCAAGCATGCATAAGAGCAGGGCCAGCCCTACCATTAGGCAGAGTGAGGCAGTCACCTCAGATGGCCGATGATGGGTGGTGTGGAGGGGGCAGTGGCTGCAGCCCCATGGCTATTCCCTTTGTTGGAGGACAGAGCAGTGTGTTCCAGGCATCATCATCATCATCATCATCATCATCATCATCATCATCATCAGTCATCATCATCAGTCATCAACAGCAGCAGCATCAGTCATCATCAGGATGCTATCCCGTCACCAGTGCTGATGTAAGATTCAGCTGCCAGTCCATTTGGCTTTTGTAACTGGAATGGGAGGGACATCTTGTCCTTCACCTCAGGCATAAAAAATGTCTTAAGATGACCCTGTATGAGATCATGTGCAAGGTATTCAGTTCCCCACTGATTTGGGGGCTAAGAACTTAAACAACAGAGCCGTATACAAATGGCCTCTCAAAATTCTTCACCCTATTTGTGGGCAAAGGAACTGGGGGAACAACTTCACCGATTTTCTCCAGGGGGGGGAGCAATTCTCCAACAAGTTCCCAAAGGTAGGGCTGGGTGATCTGCTGGGACCAACCCTCCCCTGGCTCAACAAACGCCGCTGCTGCGCCTGCTGAACCGAAAGCTGGCGTGTGCCATGTTGCTTGCTGGACATCTGGGTTCCGGGCGGGCCGCTGTATACATAGAAAATGCCTTAAGATATGTCAAAAGCAGCTGCAATTTGCGCAAGTTACACAAATTGCAGCCGCTTTGGGTGTATCTTAAGGCATCTTCTACGTAAACAGAGGCCCACTGGGAACCCTGGGAGTTGCTTCCCCAGCTTGACTCAGGAGAACGCGAGTCAATGCTGGGGAAGAGGTAAGCGGGAGTTTGGGGGGGTCGAGCCCAGGTAGTCCACCAGATTTCCACCCTTGGAATGAAATCCTCACACATTCCTACCCATAGGTAGGGTTCACCATGGCAGGAGTTGTAGTACAGCTTCCCCCCCCCCCTTTTTTAGCTTACTTAATCACTTGAAGGCGGTTAAGGGTGCTGTGTGTGTTTCTTCTTTCTATTACACATCTCTCTATTGTCCTGCAGTCTCCCAAGCTGCCTGCACTTCCTAATCTGAAAAAAAAGAAAAGGAAAAAAAAAAACACCTTAGGGGAATACTTACCACATGATGTCTCCCCCTGGGCTTTAACTGAAGTATGGGAAGCCAAGGAGGCTACAGGCTGCTGGAAAGATGATTGTACAATGAAAGACAGGGCACTTGTGCACACTCCTCGGCCACCTCATAAGTAAGGTAAGCACAATAACCCCAAACCTAACCCATGATAATTTCTCCGAAATTTTCTTCTCCTTTGAATTTCTTTTCTAAAGCAATTTATTTTCTATCAAATTGAATGAGGATGGTCAAAAATATGTAGAAGATGTTTTCGGCACGGCATTATTCAGCAAAGCCTGAAGTACCATCTCAGTGCTGTTATACACAGCCTGGCTGGCAAAGAAATGGATGGCATCCAAATGTACTTTGCAGACTTCCTTTCAACAGTTCCTCCCCTGCCTGCCCACACAAAGGAAAGCAGTAACTGGCTAGGAAAATCAACAACAGGGTTTGGTCTATCTAGTTACTGCAGGGCTCAACTGCAGCTTTGAAACTCTTGTGCATGTTCTGCCTTTCCTCATGAAAACTGTTCTGTTTTTATCTGCTGCTTGGTCTGCTTTTTATTTTGCTTTTATATACCAATTGGTTTGTATTTTTATTGTGTTTTTTTTAAAAAAAAAGTATTTTAAGGTTTTTATATTGGTAGCTGCCTTGGACTTCTGTGTATGGAAAGGCAGGATGTAAAGCAACTGCAATAAATCCTGTTTTGATATCGAAAAGTCCAAACTTACTATCAAACAAGTGTGGCCTTGCTACGAACAGCAGTATGGCGGTGTGCTTCTGTTCAGGGTTCTGGTCACTCCATTCCATTTTCCATCCTGTTTTCCTATTTCTTCCTCTAGCAGTGAGCCAGCATTCCATGCCCACTGAGCATGTTCAGTCTTCACTGGACTCTTCGGTGGTGGTGGTGGTGAATTCTCCTCCATTTGGGGTTTCCCCATCCATTTTGGAGTTTGGTTTCTATCCCTACAGACATTTTAAAATACCTTCTTAGTGTCAACCAGGACATTACCTATCCAGATAATTAAATAGTTTATTCAACCCTTTTTTTTATATCTACCTTTTGTTTTACCTTTTCATGTCTATGTGCCTCTTCTTCCCTCTTCTCTTCCCAGTCAGTTCATTCCATTTCTCCTCCCACCCATTTGTCAGGATTTTTCCACCCACCCAGTGGCTGGATTGACACAACACAACAAGCCAGAGTACAGGTTGAGTGTGGGCTGCTGTTGAACTGTAGGTTGTTGTTGAATTGTGGGTTGTTGTGTTGTGTGAACCCAGCTGCACTAACAAAGCTTGGTTCGTTAACCACGAACAACCTGCAATAAGAACCCATAGTTTGTTGTTGGGTCGTGAACTGTGCATTGTTCATAATTAACAAACCATGGCTTGGGTCACACAGCACAACAACCCATGGTTCAATGACAACCTACACTCAACCTATACTCAACCCATACTCTGGCTTCTTGTATAAACCAGGTCAGTAGGTCAACATTCCATGGCCACTGAATCCTTATTTTGCTGCCTTCTTAGGGTTCTCCCTTCTCTAAATATTGTTTGGGCACCTGCAAACCTTGGGATGATGATACCTCCCTTTTGTGCATGGATGATGCCATGTTGGTTAGAGCACCGTAATTATATGAAATGTTGAATTGGAAATAGAGGGAATAATAGGTTGTTGGTCCCCAAGAGCTTGTGCAGATTGATGGGTAAGGCAAAATAGAATGGTAAATCATCTCACTTCCTTTGGGATGTCATTGAAATGTGCCTAGTAGATAAGGAATATCATCCCTGCTGCCAGATTGTCAATGCTTCTATATTCCTTGTTGCCCAAGCATTTCAGGGTGACAGCTGTAATTCAGGAGTATTTATTACCCTTTTTCCAACAGCACACACAAGTGGTGTTATTTAAAATTTTATTTTAATGCATCAGATTAATGTACCAGCACACTTGAATTTCTAATCCCAAATTAGCATAACCTATTGCTAAGGCAGGGAGCCATGCAGAGAACTGGAAATATGCCACTATAATGCCAGTAATAGAACTATGATAAATTCAGCATTGGATAGGTTTTTGGTCCACTAGCAATTCTTGAAGCCATACAACTGATAGTAGCTCTTTCCTGGGTAGAAAGAAATGGATGATGGAATGTGGCGGAAGTACCAATAAAGTGGGTTTATCAGTTTGATTAAGTTTGATTAAGCCACTTCCAGATGGAGCTTTGCAGAATACAAAATACACAGCATAGATCAAACTTCTGCAGCCTGATGCCCTCCAGATGTGTTGGACTACAACCCCAATTATCCCCAGCCAGTATGCCCATGTAGGCTGGGGGTGATAGGAGTTGTAGTCCAACATATCTGGAGGCTATAAGGTTAGGAAGGCTGGCTTCTCAGATTTTGCTCTAACAATCTTCCTGGGCAGCCTGATCCTATGGCTTTGCTAGAATATCTACTGCTTTACTTCTGCTTACTCTTATGTAAATCAGTTTATATATAATCTTCAGTCAGCAACAACACAAACACAGTATGTTAAAAAAAAAGAAAAGAAAAGAATTACCCACAGGAAGTGTGGTAACAATGTTTATGGAGGTCATTGAAACTGAAAAGCTGCTCTACCAATCACACCACCACTCTTGGATGACTTCCCCACCAACTGTGCTGAGAAACCAATAAAGATACCTCAGTGTAAATCAGGTGTTCCTGGCAAAATTTGGTCTGTCCCTCCTCAATCTGTGGCGTAGTCGTGGTAAGAGTGCTGGACTGGGACTCGGGAGATCAAGGTTCTAGTCCCCGCTCGGCCATGAAACTCACTGGGTGACTTTGGGCCAGTGACTGACTCTCAGCCTAACCTACCTCACAGGGTTGTTGTGAGGATAAAACAGAGGAGGAGGAGGAGGATTATGTAAGACGCCTTGGGTTCCTTGCAGGAAAAAAGGGGGGCTATATATATATATATATATATATATATATATATATTTCCTTCAAGACCATGCCCAAAAAGCATTGTATAGAAGGGGACAGCCACTTTTGCCTTTCTGATTTTAGTACTGCACTAGGAAGCTCCAACCCACCAGATTGAATTAATTGTTCCTGGTCAATGGAGTTATACAACTGGTGTTGTAGAATTATTAATTTATCATCTATTTATTTAATACATAAATAAAGTAGCCTTTCTGCCAGGGGCATCCAAGGTGACTTACATTTTTAAATACTGAAAGAAACAAATGTTACCGAAACCCACCCCAAAAAGGCAGAATATAGTTCTCTAGCCTAGGTCCATCCAAGAGCTGATGGCATGACTTCTCCTCTTCTGTCTTACCTCAGGGCATACAGGTCTTCCGTAGCCCTAGAGAAGGTGGGGTTGAGGCTGCCCTAACAGTCCTTCAGCCATTAATGGTTCCACCACCACCCATCCTCATCCTCATGGATATGTGCAGATAAAGGCAGGAGTCTCTAGTTATCTTAGGAGGCAGTGGGATGAGATCCCAGGTCTCCCGTTCAGAGGAATTTCATGAATATTGACCTACAGTGTTCATGGGAGGGGCTGTAGCTCAATGGTAGAGCATGTGCTTTGCATGCAGAAGGTCCCAGGTTCAACCCCCAGCTTCTCCAGGTAGGGTTACGAAAGAATCCTGCCTGAAACCCTGAAACCCTACTCCTAGGCAGTTTCGACAGTAGTGGGCTAGCTGACCGATGGTCTGACTCAGTATAAGGCAACTTCCTATGTTCCTATGTACAACATAGACCAGGGGTGGGGAACCTCTTTCAGCCTGAGGGCCAAATTCAGTTTTGGAGAAGCTTCTCAGTGGACACATTACAGTGGTGGGAGGGGCAAAGGGCAAAGGGGATGGGGCCAAAATCCCCCCCCAAAACAAACAAAAAAACCAACAGTGTTTGGGGAAAGGGTGTGGGGCTGGGGAAAGGGGTGTGGCCATATAGGGAACCCTGGAGGACCAGAATGGGAGCCCATGAGGGCTGGATTGGGATCCCAGGCCTGAGGAAGACAGTGTATCCACAGCCACACTAGCATTGCCCAATAGGCCTGGTGTGTGACATGGCAATCTTTTCTGGGCTCTTTGAGTCTCTGCATAGGCCCTTGGCCCTCTGGCCTTCTTGCTCAGTTTGGCAGAAGCTCTGAACAGGAATCATAAGTCAGGCTGAGCTCAAATACCTCCTGCCTTTGCAGCCCTATTTACAGCAATAACTTGGGTTTGGGGGAAACTGTAAATGGGGACAAAGTGTTCACCTTTGAAGGGGGAAGGGGGCGCATCCCAGCATTGCAAAAGGGATACATTCCCTCTTTTACCGTGCTGCAACAATTTCATTGGCTACAAGGCAGCATGAAGAGAGAGAGAGAACACTCCTCTCTTCCCACTGCCATGTAGCCAAATTGATTAATTGAGCCAAAGTCACATGATGTCATCTCACTCATTGTGTGATCCCTGGTTGGCTAGGATCATGCAGTGAGGGGGTGGATGCATGGTGCTAGCAGGGAAGCAAAAAGGGGAAACATGGTGGCTATGTTTTGAGATTTGGGAATGGGGTATTTCACATTCCTCCAAATCCCTGCCCCCCCCCCCCCTACACTTTTAATCAAATAACAATTCAGCTCAGCCTCAGCACCCAATTCAGCAGCGGGGCACATTCTGTATAGCGAAGGCAGTGACTAAAATACCTGGCTTCTCTTGTTATTGGCCCCATATTGCACTTCTGCAAAGCATTTAAGGACAAAGTGTTCATCATCACAAGGCTACTGCTAATTTAACACAATAGGCCTCCATCCCTGAAATTCACACTTGGCAAATCAACTTGGCAAATCAACCACCAGTTCAGACTTCCAACACCAATACTTCCATACCAATTCAAATACCGTTTCCATACCAGTTCAAATCAACCATACCAATTCAGACCAATTCAGACTTTGCAAACCAACCATACCACTCACATGTATGTGACTAGACAATACAGGACTATTGTTTACATTTGCCACTCTTCTCTCTTTCCTAAAATGGAGCAAGTCGAAAGTAAGACCAAAAATGATCCTACAGAGACAATTCTATTTTCAGTGGTACACTGAACAGATGTCCATATTGTGTGATTCTAATATAACATCAAATTCACTTCAATTGATGAGTTTGGGTTCATTTTCCATTTGTTTAGTCAATGTGCAGATGGGGAAATGGTAGTCACATTTATTTAAAAAGAAAGCTTCAATTTTTAGTGCTACATCATTTTCTCTCCCATACTCAACTAAATGGGAGGGTGCAGGCGGGTGTGAGGAGAAATGAAACAGCAGCTTGCAAACTTTGTTGAGTTTTTCATTCAAATGGAATTAAGGAGGACATCTCATTTAATTAACAGAGGTTTTAAGGTAAGTAAATCAAGAAGTAGTAATCCTCAAAATTTATGTGAAACCCGATGCACCTGAAAATGTGACTATTTGGCCTTATCCACGTCTTCACCATTTGCTCAACCTCCTGCTAAACACCTTTAGGATTTAGAGTACAGTGTACCTTGCTGGAATGGTACTTATGGATGTTGCCTGTGTGATAATGAAATGCCAACCTCATCCCAAACAACGAGGTTGGCATTTCTCATTTCTCTGCCCAATGGTGGTGCTGAAAATTGAATGAAAGCTTCATTATTAGCTACAGCTCAATGGTAGAACATGTGCTTTGTATGTACAAGGCACCAAGCACCATCAGGCAGGCACCGACAGTGGGTTATATTTTTGGCACCTCCTGAAAACATTATTTCAAAACCTGACCAAAACATGGACTGACCAGCCATGGTTTTATTAATATCCTGTTCTAAACATATTGTTTTATTTATTTAATTAGTTAATATATTTCTACACCACCCATCAGCCAAAAGGCTCCCTGGGTAGTTTACAAGAAAAAACAAACAGAATAAAAACAATCATCTTAAAACCAAAAGTATCATTAATATAAAGATAATAATATAATATAATACAATAAGACAAAAGCAGCCAAATGAATCAGTCTGGAGGTACAGTGGTGATAATAAAAATGGGAATAAAAATCTAACCGTTAAAATATTGGGAGAATAAAAAGGTTTTCACCTGGTGCCTAAAAGAATAGAGGGTAGGTGCCAGGTGCACCTCTTTGGGGAGCTGATTCCACAAATGGGGTGCCACAACTGAGAAGGCCCTTCCCCTAGTAGCCACCCTCCTAGCTTCCTTTAGAGGGGGGTCTCTGAGAAGGACCTCCAAAGAGGATCTCAGGATTTGGGTAGGCACATACGGGATGAGGTGTTCCTTCAGATAGCCTGGCCCCAAACTATTTAGGGCTTTGAATGTTAATGTTAGCACTTTGAATCAGGCCCAGACTTCAATTGGTAACCACTAACCAGTGTAATTCATAGAGGACTGGCGTAATGTCTCCTTGTCAGCCAGTCCCTGCTAGCAGCCTTGCTGCTCTATTTTGAACCAATTTAAGTCTCCGGACCGTTTTTTTCCTTTTTGAGAACACTACAAAGGCAGCCCCATGTAGAGCGCATTACAATAGTCCAAACGTTTATCTGTTTTATCTTTTCTTTGTTCATTGCTCCAGAATCTGTTTAGATGAGGAGCAGTATATACATGTTGTAAATAAATAAATAAATAAATAAAATTAATTGAAAAGCCATATAGGAGGCTTTGTGCCCCTCCCCATTCTGAAATTCAGGTGAAAACTCAGAACCCTGAAAGGGGCCCAGAAAAATCCAGAAGTCTTCTAGGTCCATCATGCTTCCAGTGATGTTATCTGGAGCATCACAGGGTCTGAAGACCACTTGCTGTGTTTCTCCTAGGATGGATTGGGTCCTTCCCGCCATCCTCATGGAGTAATCCCAAGGAGGCAGGGAGGATTTGGTCTATGCCAGGAGAGCTGTGGGAAGCTTTGTAGTCTCCAGACCCAGCCATGCTTCTGTCAACATCATTGGGTCCCCAAATCTGGTGGCTGGAATCAGCGCATCATTAATTCCTTCATTTTAGATCTTGCCAAGTCAGTGCATGCGTTACTGAGCTAGATAGACCATTGCTTTTTATAGAAGTACAGTGGGAAGGCCATCACTGCTCCTGTAGCACGCCTTGCCTTGTAAGATCAACAAGTTAATTCTTGTCTCAGATTCTTCATTGTGCTTGAAAAAAGAATAATCTTGATTCCATTCATATTTTAAATGCCATGTATTTGACAAATATCAGCTCGGTTGAATGGATGGCGTACACTTCAAAGGGAAATATAGAAATGTATTTTCCAAAGTGAGAATATCAAAGGCTACACTGAGATACAGAAGTTTCATTTTTTCTGACATTTGGGGTGGAATCAGTTTCTTACATTTAAATCTTTTCTTGATCAGGAATATATTTGTAATAATGTGGGTTGTTGTTTTTTTTAAAGATGGAAAGTCATAAAAAGGGAGCTAGTGAATTACCATTAAGAGTTTTTTAATTACCAGTGTAGCTGCAGGAAGCTGTATATACACATGGTAAGCTCCTTGGATATTGGTGAATTTTGTTGCTGGCACAAAGACTTTTTCCATCGTGGTCTACTTGACTTTGGGGCAGGTCAAAGTAATTATATCCATCCATCCATCCATCCATCCATCGATATAGATATATAATTGCTAATCCTCCCATGTTGCCCAGAGCCTCCCACTTTGGGGAGATGAAGCTAGGCTGTCGCCCATGTTTTGCTTTATTTATATACCTTGGGGGGGGGGGGAAGAAAGCTGTGTTGGAAAGAGGGTGTAGGGAGGCTGATGTGTTTTAAGATGGCACATCCTCCTGCAGGAACTACATCAATAGAATATGGCCTTGCACTAGTAGACGTCCTTAAGTACAAAGAGTTTGAACTTTAGTTAGACATGCACCATGCCTTGCATAGTTATTTCTAAACAAAGGCAAAGAGGCACATTTAATATGTTAACAACTCAATAGCAAAAGGAGGTAATTACCAAACATTAAAGAGCCAGTACATCTTTTCAAAATAACTTTCCTAGTCCCTGTCTAGCAGATTTAGCATTCTGTTGGCTCCTTGCTTTTGCTTTTAAGCTACAATGACTTTTGTTTAGATCTTGAAGGTCACAGTTTCAAAGCACAGAGCTACAATCACAGTAAGACACACAGGCTTAAGCAGCACAAATATTGAAAGGGCAAATATAAGGGGGAGGGACACACACACTTTGTGTTCTCCTGTGTCTCCTTTTCTTTGTAGCGATGCATTTGAATTTCTGGAACAAAAGTGCCAGAGAAATTAAATATACTTATAAAACACTCAGTAAGCCCCAGTACTCGTCAGGTACTGCTGTTTATCGTCCATACGCAATACTTTGTGGCCTCCATCACACCATTGCCATGTGGAACCTTTGCCATATTTATTAAGTGATCACAATGATCAGGTAGAACTCAGTGGGCTGGCCTCAGACCAAGTCAGTTGAACTTAGGTCCCCTTGAAATCAGTGTGAAAAGTTAGAACCAAGTTAATTCCCATTCAAATCAATGGAACTTAAGTGCAACGAACTTAGCCTGAGTCCAGTCCAGTAGCTGGTGTTGCTGAAGATTTATTTATTTATTATATTTATATTCTGCCTTTTTTCCTGGAAGGAACCCAAGGTGGCTTACATAATCCTCCTCCTCCTCTTCTCCATTTTATCCTCACAACAACCCTGTGTGGTAGATTAGGCTGAGAGTCAGTGACTGGCCCGAAGTCACCCAGTGAGCTTCATGGCTGAGTGGGAACTAGAACCCAGATTTCCTGAGTCCCAGTCCAACACTCTAACCACTACGCCACACTGGCTCTCAAACTGATACATTGCATTGTTCCTTCTGTCATTCAGCCATCATCTCCAGTTCTGGGGATGCACCTTGAGATGAGACTTGATTTAGAAGGTATGGCTGAAGTGCAAACCCACATACATTTGTGGATGTGAATGGTGTTTTTTTTTTTTTTAACATACCATCTCCATGTTCATTTCCCCTTCACTCTCTCACATACTTCCCACACATGTAGACGCACACACACAGTCTACATATCACATTCACACATCACATTCACACACACACACCCTAACAGTTAATTGACATTTCTGTGCTGAATCTCTTCTCTACCAATAGCCAGGACTGGCCCAAGACATTTTGCTGCCTGAGTCAGAACAGGAAATGAGCCCCCTTCCCCAACCTCCAACCCCAGTTAAGGTACATCATACCCTGAACATGTAAAGTTGGTTTTAAAGGAACTTTTTATTTCAGAGCAGTAGGTAGAGCACACATAATCCACAGGACTGTGCTGCCTGCTTCTGCTCCCCTTACAGCCAAATATCTGGGTCCCCAAACTCAAAGAACAGAGGCAGGACCAGAGATAAATATTTGTTCTAAGCTACAATGTGTCCTATCGATTTATGCATGTGTCACCCCTCTCCTTTTGCTGCATTTATCCATGAGGAATTACGTTGATGAAGCCTGATCTTATCCATGTTGCTTACGCAGAAGTGCCACTGAGTTCAGTGACACTTGCTCTTGAGAAAGTGTACTCAGGCGGGCTGTAATATGATCCAGACTCTAGGTGTGAGTCACCCCAAAACAATTCCTTACTCCTTGATGAAAAGAACTAGCCCCACCTTTCTTGCCGCCTTCCTTTCTCTCCTTCCATTATCCCAACAGTTTCCCTTTCTCTTTCTTTTTTACAATCCTCCCACACATTCTGCCCCCCATATTTTCTCTCTCTCACACACACACACACACGCACACACACACACGCACGCGCACGCGCACACGCACACGCACACACTCCATTAATCCATCACCCAACACCCACCCATTCCATACTCATAGACACCAAAACAGTTTAGAATCTCATTATAAAAGCTGGATTTCCACCTAGTGGTGCAGCTCAGACTGGACCTTGGAGCCAAAGACCAGGGCCCTTACCCAGATAGGTGGATGGGGTCAAGTTGGTGGGGTCAAATGACCACCCAGAGGGTGGCAGGTGATGAGGACATCAAGACAGCTGAAACAAACTCCATTTTATTCCTGTAGTCAAGATGGTGCTCTGATTTAAGTGAGTTTAAAATGCAAAACTACACATGCTCAGAGGCTGTGGTTCTTAAATCAGGGTTGGCAAACAGTTTTGTTGTTGTTATAACGTGTCAGGAATGTAGAAGCAGTTTTAAAGCATCCAATGATGGCTGGAGTGGGGGGGGAGTAATATTAGTTGTGTGCTTCACAACTGGAGAAATGCACATGGCCATCTAAAGTGTGTGTGTCTGGGGGTGGGGGTCGTCCCCTTAAGACCATTAAGTCCTGGGTCTAAAATTACCTAGCTGCACCACTGTTTTCACCTTTTTACTCCATTGACAGAGCAGCTGACTGGATGATAAAGGGTGGGGGCAGATTAAAAAAGGAATTAGAAAGGGGAAGACTGGGATAAAGAATAGGATCCTCAGCTGTTGTCAGGAGATGCCCCTTTTCAGCATGCAACTCCTTTGCTGGGGGAACTGCACTGGCTGCCTATTTTCTATAGGGCCAGGTTTAAGGTACTAGTGTATATAAAGCTGTAAACAACTTGGGATGAGGATACCTGAGAAAGCACCTTCTCCCTTACCAACCTGCCAGGTCACTGAGGTCATCGGAGGGCATTCTCCTGGTGGTTCCTCGTGGGCCTATGGCCTGATTAGAGTCCACCAGGAGAAGAGCCTTCAGTGTGGTGGCCCCCTTTCTATGGAACTCCCTGCCTCTGGAGGTCAGGCAGGTGCCAACACTGTTGTTTTCTGGGCTTCCTGAAAACACTTTTAATCCAGGAAACCTTCCTGAACCAAGCAGCCATGGTTTTATTGATTCTGTTTTTAACATATTGTTTTATTCTTTTATCTGTTTTATCTTTTATTGTTCACTGCTCTGAAATCTCTATACCAGAATATGGAGCAGTATAGAAATCTTGTAAATAAATAAATAATAAAAGGAAAGAAGGGAGAGCAAGAAGCAGAGAGAGACACACACACAGGACGGGGATAGAGAAAGTGACAAATGGGGAGAAGTGGGTGGGAAAAGGGACAGAAGGAAAAAGGAGACCAAGGGGGAATGCCTTACCGCAACTTCACTTCTGAAGGCACTTATTCTGAACACAGCTAGAGAACAGGAAAAGCAATGAATGCACACTCACGCGGACAGGACAAAGCTCTCCTGTGGGATGTGCCTGCAGTTTGCCTGCCTCCTCGGTCCCGGTGGTGTCTTTGAGAAGCATTGAAGCCAATGGGCTCTGGAGGATGACCCCATCTCCCCACAATGAAAGAGGGTGAGCATGCAGGCAGCCTAAGCAGATGGGGAGGCTCAACAGGCTTACCTGATTCTAGCCCCACTTTGGAAGTATGCACACTACAGTCAGATCTTTGTAAAGGGCGCCAAAAATCCAAGCATAACCCTGAGGTTGCTCCTGAGGCTACCACCCCTCTTGACTGACTGCCACGAACACCAGCTGCTGCTGCTGCCCCCTAATGCCTTTAATGCAGAAGTGCACTTGAAACTAAGGGCACAATCCCATGCACGTTTAGACAGAGAAAAGTCCTACAACTCCCAGCATTCCATGCTGGCTGGGGAATCCTATGAGTTGTAGGATTTTTTTTCCTGTCTAAACATGCATAGGAGTGTGCCCTTAGTGGCTTGACTGGTTTGGACCATTCAACTTACCTGGAAAAATATTCTGAGAATATAGGAGGGGATGTGACCAGGTGCCACTCTTGAAAAGGCACCAAAATCTGCCACCTGATCAAGATGTCTCATTCCGCTCAATAACTAATGTGTCTCATTCTGCCAGCTCTGCCAACAGCACCAAGCCCCAGTCTGCTCCTTGCGATTGTGTGATGGAACACTCCAAAATGTTGTGATGACGCAAACGCAAGAGTCCAGTTCAGGTGCTATACCTGAAACAGGAAATTGTAATAGATGTAATGGGGCACCGGTGCACATGTGCTGGCCCCACCCTCTCAGTCCCTGCCCTTCCGGCACTGGGTGGGAAGGTCTGTTGGGGGGTTTCTACATGCATTTGCATGAACATGAGTAGAAGCCTCCATGCGACTGAGAACCAGGATAAAGCAGGGTTCCCGATCATGTGGAGGCTCCTACTCACGATCAATCAAATACACGTAGAAGCCCCCTACAGACCTTCCCACTTAATGTCAGCGGTGGAGTGGGTGGGGATGATCAGAGCAGGGCTGATGCATGCAACCTCATGCCCCTTATGTGCATTGCACTTCCCTATTCACAACCAAAAACAGGGAGGCACCAAAGTAGCTCCATCCCCAAAAGTGACACAAAAGCACAAAAGTGCCTGTTTATTTTTGTGCCTGCCCACCCAAGTGGCTACCTCTGTGGCTACCCATACTAGTCCTCAGTAGCTAACTGCACTAGTAAAAAAAACTCCTAGTCATTGCAACAGGTAGCCCCTGAGAAATAAGTTTATCTCCGCAACTTTGGGCAGGCTGGCACAGAAATAAACAGGCACTTTTGTGATTTTGCATAATGCCTGAACAGAGCTAAGGAGTTGCCTCATACCAAATTCCTCTATAGGATTATACAAATCAAGTCAAGAGTTGCCTGGCTCAGCAATATGCCATTAAGAAAAGTATCAAGAACCAGTACAAATATAAACAAAGACTCCATATATGACAGACTGCCTCCCCCAAAAGAAACCCATGGAAGAGAATAGCATGCATAAAATTATACATCACAAATCATCCTGATTACCAGGGCCAGCCCTATCAGCAGACAGAGTGAAGCTCTTGCCTCAGGCGGCAGATGCTGGAAGGCGGTAGCAAAATGTTGAAGGAGAGAGCTGTGTGCCAAGTGGCATGCACTGTGCCCCCTAAGCTACCTTGCTGCCTTCAGGTGCAGTGGAGGATGCTGTTCCATCACCAGTGTTGAAGAAAGAAACAGTCAAGAGCTCATGTGGCGTAGTGGTTAGAGTGCTGGACTGGGACTCTAGTCCCCACTTGACCCTGAAGCTCACTCGGTGACTTTGGGCCAGTCACTGACTCTCAGCCTAACCTACCTCACAAGGTTGTTGAGGATAAAATGGAGAGGAGGATTATGTAAGCCACCTTGGGTTCCTTGCAAGAAAAGGGTGGGATGTAAATATAATAAATAAATATAATAAACAAACAGTCCGGTTGGCTTTTGTACATGGCATAGGAGAGGGCACCATCTTGTTCTTTGCCTCAGGCAACAAAATGTCATATGGCGGCCCTGTTGTTTACAATCAATAGCATGAATATGAGATTAATTTTGACGCTGTGGGCTTTCCTACAATCCCTCTCCCACATGTTCACTGAATGCATGATAGGGGAGTGGGACCACACCCACTAGCCCCAACATGAATGTGCCCACTGGCTGCAACTCTCCAGTGGGGTGTACAGCGTTAATGAGAAAGGGCTATACAAGTGTAGGGCTCTTCCATGCCATCAGGAATCCTTGGCCAATTAAGGTTACTGATCATGAGCAAAAACGGGATGTGTTTACAAACTTCTCTCATCGATGCTGAATATGCAGCTCTCAGGGGGCACATGTCCAGCAGGCACACTGGCATTTAGGAAGTGTGACCAGCTGGTGTGGTCCTGCTTCCCGCCTCCCACATGCACATGTGTGTGAGAGGGGGGTATCTGGACATACCTACAGTGTTGCTGCTGCAAATATATGTCTCTTTGGGTGCAATCCTATTGAGATGAGCATGAGCCTCCAAACTCAGAGGGTCACACTCATCCAATGTAGAGTAGGAGGAGCAGCAGAGGCAATCTTCACCTCCCCACTCCACATTTTCACTAGATGGCCATGTTCCTCCATTTAATGATGGTGTTTCATAGGGGGAGGGAGGGAGGCTGGAACAGCTTTAGGATAGCTCGTATCATGGCCTCTCCAGTCTCCTTCCCTCCCTGCCCCTCCAAATTTTGTATTTATAATTACAAATTTTGTAATGTCCGTTTTTACCCCTCTCTGAGGTCACTTTCCCGACCTCGGAGAGTAGCCGGCACAGTTCTTTCCACGCTGTCTACGAGGGGGTGAGCGAGGGGGATTGGTGCTTCGGTTCCCAGCTCCAGTGTTGGAGTGCAGCCTTTGACCTCAGAGCTGGGAATCCAGACTATTGTATGGCCTGCCACACGATGTCTAGGGGGCATATAATTGTCCCCTTTTTCTGTGACCCTCTTCGGGATTATTGTGACGGCACAATCCTTAATTTGGTGTTCTTATTTCTACACAATGAAATGTCTTTGCTTTCCTCGGTATACAAAAAATCTAGACTGTCTGCAAAATCACATGCAATACACTTTTTTTTTCCTAATCAAGAAAGGAGCAGAAGTGCTAATAAGGCTGAAGCATGCAGTGCTAGTTTAATATACTATCAATTTAATTCTGATAGAAGAAATAAAGCAACTTGATTATTCCTGGCAAGTTATTTTGATTCAAGCCATCGGTGTGAAAAGGCACTTTCTACTTCTGCTTAATGATGAGATTTTAAACTACTCTGGACAGGCGTGCAAGCAAAAACTGAGTCAGCTTATTCAAATTTATCAGCTACTTTATGGATTTAGATGTATTGTTAATTGCCTGGCATCAAGCTGTCAGAATCGAAGAAAGGTAAACAAAATGGTCTCTATTGCACTGGGGTCAATACTAACATTTCTGAATAGCGTTGAGGGATCAGCACCTGGTTGCCCTGGGGCCAAATACTTTTGGTGGAGCAGTAATTGTGGGGCCCTGTCCCTCTACTTCAGATCAGTCCCAGTAAAACTAGCTACTGACCAAGGAATTAGACATCACAACCCTATATTAGGACAGAGGCTCAGATTAGAAATTAAGGCTATTTGGTCCTCCCCAACTCAAAGATTCTACATGCATTAGTTGAATTCCTTTTATGTAAATACATCTAGCTTCTACCTAGAAAGATGGCTTGGGCATCTTTAGCAGCTATCCACATAGCATACCCTTCTCCCAGCCTCTCCTATTGCCTCTGGCTCCCAGAAGCAACCACAGGAGAGAATGATTTTTGCTTGCAGTGATTGTGTAAACTCCTAGACCAGGAGTGGGCAACATGCTGCCCGTGGGCCACATGTGGCCCCCTGGCCTTTAGTACAGTCCACACTGCCCCCTGCTGCCACTGTGTTGCCAAAATTTAGTGGCACAGTGGCAGAAAAATTGTTGTGATTTGCTGCCAAATTTCAGTGGCGCAACACAATGAAGGCTGGAAAGGGCCCAATTTTGCTTTAAAACAAGCTAAACCTCAAATTGCTTTGCCACTGTTGTGCTGCTGGATTTCAGCCATGTGGCAGGGGTGCAGCCTGCGGGTGAGTCCAGGGGGTGGAAATTGGCCCCCCAACCCCCTGAAGTTGCCCACCCCTGTCCTACACATGTATAGTGCAATCTTATGCATGTTTACTTGGAAGTAAGACTCACTGTGTACAACTGGGCTTACTTCCAAGTAGGTGTGTTTAGGATTGCAACCTTAATCTGAGATTTATGGGTTTAATTTGGACTATTAAAAAAAAAAGTGACTTATATTATTCACAAATTACAGAAGTGGGTTTCTCTTAACCGTATTTTTATATGAAGAGCAAGCTGGGTTTATGAACTGCTGTTCTATCATTGATCTTTGTTATACTTTGTCTCATCTAATTGAGAAAACAGTTAAGAATAATGCAAGGCTTTTTGCAGTGTTTGTTGATGGATCATCAGCTTTTGATTCAGTTGATAGGAATTGCTTGTTTGCTCTTGATATAGATCCTAGGTTGCTGATGCTCCTTCAAGGCATGTATGAAGACACTGCTGATAAAATTAGAATAGGTAGGAGTGGGCTTTTGTCAGGCTCAGCCCCCATTATGAAGGGAGTTCAACAGGGGTGAGTGTTGGCAGGCCTTCTCTTTAAACTTCATGTACATTAGCATTCCTCAACCTGGTGTCCACCAGATGTTTTGGACTTCAGCCAACATGGCTAATGGTCAGGAATGCTGGGAGCTACAGTCAAAAACATCTGGAGGGCACTAGGATGGGAAATGCTATCACAGGAAGAGAGAAAGAGAAAGAAAAAGAAAAGGAGGAAGCAGATTGACAAGATTTCAGAAAGTAAGGAAAATGTGGACACCAGCAACAAGACACCAACAACAGATGGAATGAACTGTGACAGAAACTGCTACTTGGCCAGTCAGTTTTACTGCATCTGTATCCCACCCTTCCTCCAAGGATCTTAGGGTGGTGTACATGGGTTCCCCCATTTTATCCTCACAACAGCCCTTTGAGGCAAGTGAAACAGAGAGAGCAAGTGGCCCAAGGTCACCCAGTGAGCCAAGGGGGGACTTACACCGTGTCATGTAATCAACGGTGGTTTCGAAATTGTGTCATTTGTGTCTTGTTATTGTTAATTCACTGTTGCATTTTAATTAATTCGTAGTTGTTTTTAATTTATATAGTAAAATATTATTCATATTCACTAGACTCCATAGTGATTTCAATCTGCCTGTTTTCATTCACAGTAAAGAACTCGGTGTATTGCATTAACTTCTCCTACTTGCTCCTAGAAAGATAGAGAAGATTCCAACTTTCCTTGGTGACTACTTTTTGCATTGGATTTAAGCCCTATGCAAGCATTCAGCCTGCGAACACAAGGGCTAAAAGGGTGGTGGAAGTGAGGGGGCACACACAGGCCTTGCTCCCAGTGTCCCTGGGTACCTGGCCCCATCCTCCTTGTCCTTGTCCATGCCATCTTGCATAGCAAGGCTCTTAAGGGAGCTTCTACTCACGTTCAATGGAATGATTTATCACGGTTCCTGATCACACAGAGAGCTCTACTCACATCCATGTGAAAATTAGGAGAAGCCCTCTTCAGACCTTACTGCTCAGCACAGCAGAGTAAGAAACAGGGAGGATGGAGACAAGGCAGTTGGGGATGGTGCCCCCTCACCCCCACCGCACTTTTAGCCCTCATGTGCGCAGGCTCAATGCCTGCATAGGGTTTTACAGAACCTTCATTCCATGCAATGTTTTTAGGACAAGGAGCAAGCCCTTCTACTCTCTTTTTCCATGCAGCGGGTCAGGGAGATAATACTGTGGAGTGGACTGCGAGCCCTCAGCCTCCTTCCTTTACTTGAGTGAGCAGCAGACACACCAGAGAGAAAGAAAGTAAAGGTGTGTGTGTGTGAGAGAGAGGGGGGGGGAAAGAATCAATTTCTCCCAGTTTTTATTTTCCTTAGTTGTCATTTTCTATGCAATGGGGGTTGTTGCTGGAACAGAAAAAACTGTGGATCCAAAGGAGTGGTTTTGTTTTGCTGTGAGGATTCCTCCCAGCTATAAAGTCATTCTCATCGCCCTTGGTCTGGTGGCTTGGTGGCACCCCAAAGAAGACTCTAAGCATCACCTGGACCCAAGGACTTGTCCCTTCCATCAAGCTCAGCCTCCAAGAATGGCTCTTCCGAAGTCTCTCAAGTCCCTCAGCCGTGTGGGAGCTTAATGCTAAAGAAATGAGTGTGGGCCCTTTAAGGTTAAAGTCAGTACCTACCCAGTGGGAGGTGGAGCTTCTGAGAGACCTGAGGTGACCAGCCTCCATAAGGTCTACTTTTTGCTGCCAGTCCCTTGCTGGGAAAATGGCTCCTTTTGCTGAGGAATATCACAGTTTAACAGCCCCTGCACAGTGCTGTCTGAGGTGCTAGTAATCTCTGCCTTGCTGTTTATTGGCAAAACTGCTGACTGACTGTGACCTTTGCCATACCAGTCATAGCTTCTTTCTTTCAGAGCCCCCTCGACTGGCTGCTACCCTATGTAGCATGATATTTAAGTCACTCACCTCAGTTTCCCTTTTCTGTGCAATGGCAGTTATTGCTGGAACAGAATACATCGATTAAGTGTCCTTATGATAGAGGTGTACAAAATTATGCATGGTGTGGAGAAAGTGGACAGGGAGACACTTTTCTCCCTCTCTCATAATACGAGAACCCTAAGGGGTCATCCCATGAAGCTGATTGGTGGGAGATTCAGGACAGATAAAAGGCAGTACCTGTTCACACAGTGCATAGTTAAAACCTGGAATCTACTTCCACAAGATATAGTGATGATGACCACCAATTTGGACAGCTTTAAAAGGGAATTCGACAAATTCATGGAGAAGGCTATCAATGGCTACTACTCCTCACTATAGGCTTCCTCCAGTATGCCTATGTACTCCAGTTGCTGGGGAACATGGGTAGGAAGGTGCTGTTGCACTCATGTGGGATCCCGTGGGCAGCTGGCTGGCCACTGTGTGAACAGAATACTGGACTAGATGGACCCTTGGTCTGATTCAGCAGGGCTCTTCTCATGTTCTTATGCCCTTAGGGTCTTTGCAAGATAACACGATCGGTAGAAAACTATATCTAGTTGGCTCCACCTACAGTGACCCTACACTTTGCCCCACCAGCCTCAGTGAGCACCAGCTGCCACTGTGTGCAGGCTTTAGAGAACCTTCATTCTGTGTATGTCTTTAGGACAAGGCGGGTCCTTTTACTCTCTTTTTCTGTTCAGCAGGTCACTAGCTAAGATTTCAAACCTGGCTAAGATCAAGTGACAAGGTAGCAACAACAAGAAAGTAACTCATTTACAATATAATCAAGTCGCTGAAGTGAAAAAGTGGGCAACAAATCTCTCAGATCAGTCAGCCACCCACTAATTAGTACCATTCTGAGATCTAAAGAAAAGGCCTTCAAGGCAATAATGCCTTTGCTAAATTCTGAAGATGACTTTCCTCCCCCATAGCTGGGGAGTTTGAGCGGAAATGCCGAACCAAAGCTTCAGGCTTCAAAGCTCAACTGTGCATTAATTACTGTGAATGAAAAAAAAAAAAACCATCTTCAGAAAATTATGCCAATTTCCTGACCATATGAAAAGGAGGGAAAAAAGACAGCTATACTTTTCATTTGGGGTCAGTTTTGAAGAAATTCCCATAGCAGCAAAACTCTGCATTGCAGTTTTACTGTGCTCCAGCTTACTTTAAAACTTTCTTAGACAAGCAAAATACCCTAAGTTTCAAAACAAGAGACATGTATTACCATGGCAAACTACCAAATATACTAAGATATGATAAAAAAAATAGCTGAATGCTTACACCTGAATCATATAGAGCTTTGTGGCTTGGATCCCTGGTTTCTGCTCTGGGAGCAGAAGGGCTTCCATGAGTACAATTCTGCTTCCATCCATGGAGCAAAAACTTGGGATCCAACCTTATAACTGTGAAGGTAAAATAGATGGCTTGCATCAATCTTATTTGCTTGCTATGAAATAAGAGGTTGTCTTCTGTCAACTGCAATGTTAATATAAAAAGTTACCATCTGCCTAATGCTTGACAATATGGTTGCCCCAATGTTAATGTTTTCACGGTGACTATGAATGAATCTACACATTACACAGAATGAGATTTTAAGCATTCTGCACTGCACCACTTCAGACTGCTGCAGATGGGGTTTAATGCTTGCTTACATATAAAACTCCCTGCACATAGCAAACGAGCACACCAGGGGGATTTAGTATAGCACTATCCCTGTTGTACTAGTTGACTACATGCAGGGAGCAGGGCTGTGGATTCATTTTGTGAAAAATGAAACATTGAAGCAAATAGGGCGGGATTCGTTTCTAGTAGTTAAGAAACAAAAGTCTGGGTCACAAATGCATTCAGGATGTAATCTATTCATTCAGTTGTTCTTCTTTCAGAAATGGCTAATTTCTATTCATTATCCAGAGGGAGGAAGTTGTGGATGTGTATAAAACGAAGGGGCAAAGCCTTATTTGTTGCCTGTATGAATTCTTTCTCCTTTGCTTGCAGGTAACTCTGTTGATCTGTTCTCTGTGCAAAAATAGTTTCCAGTCACCTCTTGTAGTTCCTTTAAGTATTTTCAGCCCACCTTTACCTGTGGGTTTGCCTGTGTGCTTTTTTTAATTGCCTGTAAGGCCTCTCCCCACTCCACATCTGTCTGAAATTTGGCAGATCTGAGTAGAATTCCTGAAAAATTCATGCCAATTCAATGGAAAACATAGACTTTGTAGGCCACAAAGCAGCTGAGTCTCCCATATTGTAGGCAATGGGAAACAAACAAATTGGAACAAAAATAATGTAAGAAAAATGAAAAGAATAAGACTTTTACTAACACAGAGAGAGATGGAACAATGTCTTGAACATCCCTAGCACAGTGCTTGTGGAAGGAATGAAAAAATGACTTCTCATTTGCACCAGTCTGAAGTGGTACTGCCTAGGATTGTGCCATATTAGGATGCCTTCAGGATGCTATGCATGGGAGTTGCTACTAGTTCTATGCAGTTGCATCTGAGATACTGCTATTGCCCAACTAGTGACGAGTTGTAGAGGGATTCGCCTGGTAATTCTGGTGCTACATCCTGGCTCTTGCTTTGCAACATCTGTATAAGAGTGCAGGCCAGGAATCTGGGCCACTATGTATGAAGTCATTGCATCCTATACTAATCATTTATTTGCTGGTGCTGCAATGACTCACAAGACTGGGTGATACTTCTCTTTTTGTATGGCAAAGAATTAAAGCATCAGACTGCCGCCCTTTCAATTTCTTCAAGTGTCCAACAGTACAGTAGCTAGAAAAGTGTCCAGAAAATCCAACTGGTCCAGAATGCTGCAGCTGGAGCCAGTTCCAGGGATCATGTGACTCCCTTGTTACAACAGCTTCAGTGGCTACTGGTCTGTTTCTGGACAGAATTCAAAGTGCTTGTTATTATGACCTATATAGCCCTATATATGGCTTGGGACCAGGCTACCTGAAAGACCACCTTCTCCCATATGAGTCTGCCCAAGCTTTAAGATTTTCGGGGGAGGCCATTCTCTCCTTACTGCTGCCATTAGAGACATGTTTGGCGGAGAGACAAGCGAGGGACTTCTTGGTGGCTGTTCCCAGACTTGAACTTCCCGCCGAGGGAGGCTATGTTTCTGTTGTCCTTCTACCAGCAGGCAAAATACACTTTTATTCAAGCAGGCCTTTGGCATATAAACTGATCTGTTGCTGAAGGGGTTGTTAACTGGTGTTGATTATTTCTGTTATTGCTGTGTTTTTAATTTATTTCTATGCAATGTTTTTATTAAGATTTTATTAATCTGAATTTTATTGTTTGCCAGCTTGAGTGCCAAATTTTTTTGTGTGGACAGGTGGTACAGAAATTAAATTTTTTAAAAAATGAGTAGCTTCTCATGCAATTCTAGCACTTTTTACCACATCTGTACCAACTCAGGTTTTGTAGTTTGCAGTCAAATGGATTTTAATCCGCTTGGGGTAGGGATCTCTCATTCTTTTGAAAAGCAAAATGCACACAGATGATGCTATATAACTAACCAACCATGTGGTGAAAATCACCTAAACCATAAAGAACCACTACACATACCTTGCACATTCAAATCAGACTTGAGCCATCTTACAGACAAAACAAAACAAACTGCAGCCCGTTTCTGGTGACTGTTCATTTTGTCGGTGTGCTAGATGTAAAATGTCTTGAAGACACAGAAAACTGTGTAACACTAACGGTTCTCAAATATCCAACAGCGACAAAACTTGGGAAGCTCACAACCTTGGAAATTGGTGCTGTCAAGCACAAATTCATATTTGGGAAGTACTGGGAATTGAGATGCACCTGCCATGAGGTATTCTCTATAGGATGTTCTAAAAGGTGCCCTATTGTACATTTCAGGTCACTGAAAGAGCTGTGTAGGCTCTTTCCTTTGCAACTCTCTAAATTAAGCAGAGATGCTATGGTGCAAGGGTTTCATAGATTTCATAGATCAGTGTTCTCCAACCTTGGGTCCCCCAATGTTTTTGGCCTACAACTCCCAGCATGCTGGCTGGGGCATGCTGGGAGTTGTAGGCCAAAAACAACCCAAGGTTGGAGAACACTGTCATAGATCATAGAGTTGGAAGGAGCCTACAAGGCTATCGAGTCCAACCCCCTGCTCAATGCAGGAAACTAAAGGAGGGGCCTCCCATCCAAGTGTTAGAAGTGACTTTGTTTAAGTCCTGTAAAAAGAAATAGTTCTCTGGACAAGAAAATTGGTGAAAGCAAAGCACTTTTTATTGAATACAGTCTTGCAAGAGTGGGTGCGCTATGCAGGTAGGCACACCTTAACATTCAAGCAGCGTGTTTTTATTCCCTATGCCCGGCCGCAGGGTTCCTCCCTCATTCCCCCATTGGCTGGGTACTTTGAGGTTTATAGCCTATTCCGATCGCCTAAACCGAATATATTATTCCCCGCCCCTGTTTACCGACCCTCCTCTTGTTGTGTGGCATCTTGTTACTCTAATTTCCTATTGGCTCTTCCACACATTCCTTAACTTTATTTTAACTTTGACCTCTTACTTTCTCATCAGCAGACACCTTTTCTTTTGACACATTTTTATGCCTGGTCTGTGTTTTCAGAAAGGGAGGATTCTTCATTTATCTGTTACCTACTTATTCAATGTCATCTCTATTTAAGCATAATTTATCATCTACTAATCCCATGCCATCCTTATGACCCGGGCATTGAGTTCTTTACATATTTTAGGCCTCATTTATCACTAGACTGGGGCCCCCATTCAGGGTGAGTTCTCTGGCTTTTTTTAATTTTTGTCTTTTATTTTATTTAATATAATTTGGGAAAGAAACTTTCTATAATTTTTACAATCCCTCCTCTTTTTCTTTTTACTCTTTTTTTTCCTAACACTTTAGTCAATTTCCTCCATCTTAATATAGTATGGTGGAGACGTTTCGTCTTCTAATACCATCATACTAGTATCATAAGCCGGAGGAGTCAGTGGCATTTTTTTAGATAGGGCGGTTTTAATAAGTCTTTGTGTTAGTCCTCGGACACAAGGGATAATACAACATCCTAACGCTACTAAGACTCTTCCTACTACAATTAGGGAAGTAAACATTGAGATTGCTAAGGTTTTCCACTTCCCAAACCATGTTTCTAACTATCCTGTCAATGAAGTATTTATTTCTGAGTTTTCAGCAAGTTCTGCTGCCAGGGTATTAAGACCCTCTAGAGCTTTTGTTATTGTTCCATCAGGAGCAGTATTGTTGGGTATGAAGGTACAACACTGTCCTCCTAACATTACACAGACGCCACCTTTTTCTGCTAAAACCATGTCCAAAGCCATCCGATTTTCCCAAGCCATTCGACTGGTGGCATCCAATTGCTCTGCTATCCCTTTTATTGCATCACGGGTATAGTTTATGAATCTTTGTTGATTGTAAAAGATGTAATTAATCCAATCAACATTTTTATTTATGGTTGACCACCAAAAGAGAGCAGACTCAAATCTGGCAGCTATTTGATTTCGGGCTTTAAATTTATCTGGAACTCTTCGGGGCACCCCTATGGCATTAATATATATCTCTTTATTAAAGGATGTAACTAGTACATTCCTTTTGTTCCGACTATGCCATTCGGGTTTAACTTCTTTTTTAAAGGCTAGGGTGAATGGTACTGCTAATTGTATTATAGCACAAGTCCCAGTCCAATTGGCGGGTAAGGTTGGCCTTATAGACTTTCCCCCACAATACCACCATAAGTCAGCTCTGGCCACTCTTAAGTTAGAGTAATTCCCATTGCTTAATGTGATGTTCAATACCTCCTTACATGTGTTCAGTTCTCCCATTGGCCTGGCCAACCCCCCCACCTGTCGTGAGAAACAAGCAGTGTGATTGACGTGCCTAGTAGAGAATGTCGGAGGCATTCTTTCACTTTTGGACTTTAAAGCTGGGAACAATAGGGATAGAGACCTGCAAGTCTCATTTCCCCAAGCATCTTTATGCTGGAACAGAGCTATTATACAACTCATTCCCAGGGGGTCCTTGCTCCAACCCAGAGGAAAGGGAATTACTTGTGCTACAGGCCTTCCTGATGCACAGGCATAACAGTTACTTTTGTTCAAACTTTTAGCAGTATACTTCACCCATTTAACCCAGGTGTTCGTGTCTCTATACCCTGTTTCTACTTCAAATGTTTGGCGCAGATCTTCAATCTCAACTACTGTCACTACTTTCGGATCATTCAGAGGAGCTTGGAAAGTTTTAACTTTGGGCATGACAGTTGCCTCTAAGGTTTGGTCGTTAGAATCTGACTTTTCTACTATTAATCTAAAACAGCATGCAACGGGATCAGTTCCAGAAACACTTATTCCCATGCCAAACGAAGTCTGATTTATTGAGAATTTGGTTGGCCGGCCACTAGAGGGATATTCATTCTAAGATGTTTGGACGATGGATACTCATACTGGATTGCAAGTCCCCTCTTCACAATCTGACCGAGTAGGACCTTTACGAATTGAAACCATACTTTTTATTCTAGAGTGAGGAGACGCTGCCGTCCATCCTTGGGATTGTGTGGTCCACAAGACTTCGGACCAGCGACGACAGGGCGTCCCTACACACATATATTTGTCTTGGGAACTCCACCGTCTCTGAGTGTTCAAATCTCCACATTTCAACAAGCTGCAGGCATCGAATTTTACAACTTGAGTCTGACTATTTTTTCTAATTTTTATTACAAACGTAGTGGAGATGTTGCCAACCAGAGATATCAGTATACCTATACAAATTAATCGGGCTGTCATGGTTACAATCTTTTAAGGAACTGAAGGTTTCTAATCTTTTGTCAATTCTTTTGACACGGAAACTCCAAAGAACTTGTGTTTATAGATATAACATATAGTTACTAACCCACTAAGAATAAGAAAGATTACAAGGATTATTTTAGCTACAACTAATTCTCTAGTTTGCATTATATTGTATTCTCCACCCTGGGAACAAAGGGATTTCCCCTGGAGGGATCTCTCTGGGTGTGGATCCTATGTCTACAGTAATATTTCTTATTATTTGAGGTCTTCCACCTCGGGACTTCTTTTGCACAATTATCACCTTTTGTTGACCTTGGATTTGGACAGGTAAGGATCTAGTTTCTAGCACTAGTGGACTTGGCCCTCCCATTCACTACAGGTCTGCCCACAGTCCTTCTCTACAATATATGTACCCCTTTGTTTCTCTTTCCCAAAGATCAGAGGTTGCGTATGGGAGTTCTTCGTCTGAATCGTCCAGATTTAGTAGTCCTCCCTTATTTGATCCAAATTTTGACTTACACTGCTTACATTCTAACTCATGGAAATTATTTAGTTGTGGGGGTAATTGGATCACCTGGTGGGCCCAACGCCTAATGCCTCGATTTTGAACTGCTAATTCGTTTTGTAACTCATATCCTTCTACTTCTCGGACACCGATTTTCCTAAGAAAAAACCACTCATGCCACTGTCCTTGAGTTTTTACCCGTCGGTATCTTATGACCCAAAACTGAACTGGCTCCCCAGTTCCTAATTTAGGTAACGCTAAGTCCCCTTTCTCTATCCTTAATTCCCAGAATGGGCACAAGATTTCTTCCCAGATCACAGATGATCCTGGGCCTGTAGTCCAGCTGTCTACTAATGGACCTACTATTGTTGCATATCTTTCCTCTGGATCCCAATCCGGGTTGTTATTTGGTCCCGCATCCCACCCTGGTACAGAATCCCCTATGGTATTGTCCATCTAATGGGTAATTTTCTTAAGAACTATTTTCGTGGGTGTTTGTGTTTTAATTACTGTCTAACTGTTAGCGTTTGGAGGTTCTTCCACAGGCCTTTTTACTCGCGTATAGTGAGTCCACCCTTTTTCGGCTGTCCGGACTGCGGTTTCTGTATTCAGGAGCGTTTGGAAAGGCCCCTCCCACTCCGGTTGGAGTTTGGCTTCTTTCCACGATTTGATCAACACCCACTGTCCTGGTTGTATATTGTGGACTGCGAATTCCAGGGGTGGCGTTTGCGCTAGGAGTCCTTTCCTCTTAAGAAAAGATAAAGAAGACGACAGCCCAAGTATATACTGTTTTAAAAACCGATCTTTGGTCTCATATTGGGGCAATTCTCCAAGTTGACCCATGTATGGAAGACCAAACAGCATCTCATATGGGGATACTCCTATATCCTTCCGTGGGGCGGTCTTTATCTTTAACAAAGCGAGGGGCAAACATTTAGTCCAAGGTAATTTAGTTTCCAAAATCAATTTGCGCAAGGTGGCTTTTAACGTTTGATTCATTCTTTTCACTTTTTCAGAGGATGGAGGATGCCATGGTGTATGATAATCCCAACTAATTCCCACTCCCTCCATGATTCCTTTCAATACTTTGGAGGTAAAATGACTCCCCTGGTCTGAATCAATATGTTCCACTATTCCATACCTGGGCAAAATGTGTTCCAGGATAATTTTACTTACTCCAGTTGCAGTGGCAGTTGACATTGGATATGCTTCTACCCAGTTGGTTAAATGATCTACTAAGACCAGTATATATTTCAACCTGCCTACTGGAGGGAGTTCTGTAAAATCAACCTGGATACTTTGGAAAGGACGCAATCCTGGCTTGCGCCCACCTGGTGGTTGCTTTCTTAGCACCTTTTTGTTGATTTTTCTGCAGATCATACACCGTTCGCAGATCTGCTTTGCTACTGTGTGTATCTCTATACACCCATATTCTTTAAGTACCAAATCACACATAGCTTGGACTCCCTAATGGCCCCCTTCATGTAAAATAGCCATAATTTCTCTCATTATTTGTTTGTTGACCATTTCTCTGCCATCTGGGAGTATCCATTTCCCCTCTTCTACTTCAGTTGCTCCTAATTCTTTTAGTCCTAACATCTCCCTTTCCGTCCATACTGGCCTTTCTTTTGTTTTTGGCAACTTAGGGGTTAGCATGTTCATTTTTACTACTTCTTCTTCTATAGCAGCTTCTTTAGCTGCTTTATCTGCTAATGCATTCCCTCTTGCTTCAAAGGATGCACCTCTTTGGTGACCAATTATGTGGACCACCGCTATTTCTCTAGGCAAAAGTAAATTTTCTAACACTTCTTGTACTAGTGCTCCGTGTACTAGTTCTTTTCTTTTGCTATTTATTAATCCCCTTTCGTGCCATATTTTTCCAAATGTATGTACTACTCCATAAGCATATTTAGAATCCGTATAGATGGTCCCATCTTTTTCTTTTAAAGCCTTGAGGGCTTGATTTAAAGCATACAGTTCATAGGTTTGGGCTGACCAGTTATTGGGCAACCTTCCTGATTCTGTTAGTTCTTTAGTGTTACCATCTATTACGGCATACCCATTGTGTCTTTTTCCTTCCAATACACGGGAGGACCCATCTATAAATAGGCAAGTTTCCTCATGCAATGGAAGGTCTCTCAAGTCTTGTCTCACTTTAGTCTGATATTCAATGATATCCAGACAATTGTGTTCTAAATTTTCACACTTATGTTCCCCTTTTGTCAGAAACGTGGCTGGATTCAGACAATTTTCAGTGGTGAGGATTAAATCCTCTTTTTCCATTAAGACCGCTTCATATCTCAAGATTCTAGAATCTGTTAGCCATCTCCCTGCCCTTTGTGTCAAAATGGTGCGAACTTGATGAGGCGTACTGACCACTAGTGCCCCTCCAAAAGTTAGCTTCCTGCTTTCTTCTACCAACAGAGCTGTTCCTGATATTGCTTGAATACATTCTGGCCATCCTCGGGAGACTGGATCCAGAATTTTTGATAGGTATGCTACTGGCTTTCGCTGTCCTCCCCATTTCTGGGTGAGCACCCCCAAAGCTGTTCCCTCTTGTATGCTGACAAACAAATGAAATGGTTTGTCTAAAGAAGGAAGAGCCAATACTGGAGCAGTTATCAGATCGTGCTTTAGGATTTTTATCAATTCTTTTTTTCTATCTGTCCACACTAATTCATTTGGTTTTTCTTCCAATAATTTCAGATACAGTCTTTTAGTTTTAGCCGCATAGGAATCTATCCACAACCTACAGTATCTTGTTAACCCTAGGAACTTTCTCAATTCCCTTTTCGTCTTGGGTAGGGGTGTTTCGACTATCCCTTTTACTCTTTCAGGGCTAATTCTTCTTTTCCCCTCACTTATGAGATGCCCTAAATATTTTACTTCCTTTTCTACAAATTGAAGTTTGGACTCTGACACTTTCAGTCCTTTCTGTCTTAGAAAATTTAACAGCGCTTTTGTGGCCTCCGCCACTGGGCCTTTCTTTTTCCTTGAAATTAGAAGGTCATCCACATACTGGAGGAGGAGCGTTCCTGATGGCATTTTAAATTGCTCTAAGAGTTGTTCCAATACTTGTCTAAACAAGTTTGGACTCTCAGTGAATCCTTGTACGAGGACTCGCCACCGGAATTGTTGTTTTCTTCCAGTATTTGGATCCTCCCACTCAAAGGCAAACATATCCCTACTCTCCTCAGCCAAAGGACAGGTCCAAAATGCATCTTTAAGATCAATTACACTAAACCACCCATGTTCATGTGGAATTCTACTTAAAAGAGTGTATGGGTTAGGCACTACAGGATGTCTGGTCTGAACTATTTGGTTCAACTTCCTTAGGTCCTGCACCAATCTGTAACTACCATCTGGTTTCTTTACTGGTAGTATAGGGGTGTTATAAGGTGACATGCAAGGTTCTAACAACCCATCCTGCACCAGAGTTTCTATGACTGGCTTCAAGCCCTTCCTTCCTTCCAATGGTAAAGGATACTGTTTCTGACATACTACTTCACCTTCCCTTTTTAACTTTATTTTTAATGGAGGTATATCTAAAATTCTTCTATTCCCTTCTTTAACCCATACTTCGGGGTTTATCTCTTTGATATCTTCCTCTGAAAGAACTGCCACCTTTACTACCATTTCTTTGTTTTCCACCCTTACTTCTAGCCCTAGTTCTGTCATCATGTCTCTTCCTAACAAATTTGTGCCTAATTCTGGTAAGTAAAGAGGCTGACACATTGTTTCTTCTTTCTTATGTTTAATTTGCATTGGTTCAAACATTGGGGTCCGAATTTGGCCTCCTACCCCTGACGCTAGTACAAAATTATTGGACAATTGGGTTCCTACAGGTCTGTAATTAAGGGAGGTTCTTTCTGCTCCACTATCTACAAGAAATACTGTATCCTCTTCTCCTGGCCCCACCTTTAAATTTATCAAGGGTTCCCGGTGGGTCCTTTTAAAAGGATACCCCTGACTCCCCTAATCCTCTTCCATATTCATTAGTGGGATAATCCTTTCTTCCCTTTGGATCTCGGGACAATCTCTTTTAAAGTGTCTTAATTTTCCACACCGGAAACATCCAGCTCTCTGTCCTCCCCTTTCTTGACCTCTTCCTGTCCCCAACTGCCCATCCTGATTTTGTCTGCTTGAGCCTGGTTTTCCCTGTTTCCACTTTCCCCTCCCCATTTTTCCTTGTTGTCCCTTCTGACCATTAGCCTCCATCTTTTTCTTCATAACTTGGTCCACTGTATTCACCATCAATTTTATATTCTTCCTCTCTTTTTCATCCTCCCTTTTTACATACACTTTTTGTGCCTCCCTTAAAAGGTCCTCGATATTTTTATCACTCCAGTTGTCTATTTTCTCAAGTTTCTTTTTAATATCTGGCCATGACTTTGTCACAAAATTGACTTTTAAGAGGGACTGACTCACTGGATCTTCAAGGCTCATACCAGAATATTTCCTCATTTGATCTTTTAGTCTTTGAAGGAAGTCAGATGGTGACTCCTCCTTGTTCTGCTGTACCTCAAAGGCTTTGGTCAGATTCTGGGACCTAGGGACTGCGTGTTTAATTCCTTTGATCATTAAGGTCCTAAGGTCTTTCATTTTAATCCTTTGTGAATTCCTCTGGTGATCCCACCCAGGGTCAAGATTGGGATACTTTTGATCAGCTGGTTCCACCCCTTGTCCAGGAGGGTGTTCCTTGTCCCATTCAGACAGGGCTGCCCTTCTGATCATGGCTCGTTCTTCCCCAGAGAACAAGATGGCCAAGATGGACATCAACTCTTCCCATGTATACGTATTAGGTCCCAAAAATTGATCTATTTGTTCTCCCAGTCCCACTGGGTCTTCCATCAGCGGCTTCATTTCCTTCTTAAAAATTCTTATGTCTGAACTATTAAGTGGGGCATTTACATACCCCATTTGCCCTGGACCTGTTGGGACTTCCCTTAGAGGGTACATGTTTGTCCCTCCACGAGTCACATCTGGGGATGGATCCTCTGATCTTCCCCATTTGTCTCTATCTGACTCTAGTGTGGCACTCTTGGTTCTTCTCCGAGTTCCCTCAGGAAAGGGAAGGTTTTGTGTGTCTTGTTTTAATTGGGCTACTTCTCTGGTTACATGAGCTTCCCTAACCTGGGGTACTGTTTCAGCTGGGACTTCTGGGTCGGCTCCGCCAGCCCCTTCCCCTCCACCCAGGGGTGCATATGGCGGCGGTAGCCGAGACAGAGGGTCCCAACATTCAGGGTCTTTCTCAGAAACTTTTTCTTTCTCTTTCTTTGTCTTTTCCCCTAGGTAGCACATATTTTCTATCCCATTCTCCACCCAACATTTGGCATAATCAGATTCTTCCTGAGAATATGGTCTTTTATTATTTACATGGATGTTTAATGTCTGACACAGCCACATTTCCCCTGCCCCAAACTTAGGCCAGAAGACTGCAGGTGGTCTAATACTCTCCTTAGTCCAGACAAAACAACAGAAATTTATCATTTTCTTTTTATCCTTGTTTTGAGTACATGGAATTTCCTTCCATAGTTTTAACATCCGCCCTAAGGGACTATCTGGCGGAATATCAATCCTTTCCCTAGGCACCTTTTCTTCCTGGATCTTTCCTGACCCAACCTTGGAACTATAGTTCCCCATCGAGACCCTTTCACGCTCCTTAACAATCACTTCGTCCGTCTCTGGCCGCCCTCTCGCGAGGTAACGGAAACGCAGATTGGGACTCCACACTCACTTCGTGTCTGGGACACGTCTCACACACTCCACATTCAGTCTCGATATCCAAGAGCAGTACTTTAAGGGAAAATTTTCCTGCCCTTATCCCAACCACCAAGGTAAAATAAATAGCCCAATTTTTCTTACCTTGGTCTGTGCACAGAGTTGCCTGGTTGACCGATCTCGTGCCTACCCAACCGGTTTCTCCGAAGTGCTTTTCACCAGTCCAGCATCTCGGGTTTCCTTGGCCAGTCCGTCACTGACCACCCTTGGCACCAAGGAGACTACTGAACTCAGTAGGACGCGTCTTCCCGTTGGTTGGCAATGGCAGCCAGCGACTGTGATGGCAGGATCCCGGACGAGCCCCCAATTTGTTAGAAGTGACTTTGTTCAAGTCCTGTAAAAAGAAATAGTTCTCTGGACAAGAAAATTGGTGAAAGCAAAGCACTTTTTATTGAATACAGTCTTGCAAGAGTGGGTGCGCTATGCAGGTAGGCACACCTTAACATTCAAGCAGCGTGTTTTTATTCCCTATGCCCGGCCGCAGGGTTCCTCCCTCATTCCCCCATTGGCTGGGTACTTTGAGGTTTACAGCCTATTCCGACCGCCTAAACCGAATACATTATTCCCCGCCCCTGTTTACCGACCCTCCTCTTGTTGTGTGGCATCCTGTTACTCTAATTTCCTATTGGCTCTTCCACACATTCCTTAACTTCATTTTAACTTTGACCTCTTACTCTCCCATCAGCAGACACCTCTTCTTTTGACACATTTTTATGCCTGGTCTGTGTTTTCAGAAAGGGAGGATTCTTCATTTATCTGTTACCTACTTATTCAATGTCATCCCTATCTAAGCATAATTTATCATCTACTAATCCCATGCCATCCTTATGACCCGGGCATTGAGTTCCTTACATATTTTAGGCCTCATTTATCACTAGACTGGGGCCCCCATTCAGGGTGAGTTCTCTGGCTTTTTTTAATTTCTGTCTTTTATTTTATTTAATATAATTTGGGAAAGAAACTTTCTATAATTCTTACACAAGTAATAACCAGGTCTGACCCTGCTTAGCTTTCTACGCTCAGACAAGCTGAGCCAGCATAAGCCACAGGCCTGTATTGGAGAAAGAAGAAACTGAATGACAGATAATAGCAACACTGTGGTTATACACAGAGTCCGTGGTTGTATGGTGTAAAACTGAGACAATGACGTAAGCATTTAATTGCTTGATGCCTTGTAGCCTTGAAAGCAATAACTAAATCTAGGAAGCTGGAAATAAGTTTGTTTTGTTTTGTTTTGTTTAAAAAAGCTGACAGATCCATCCCAGTAACTTATTTGGAATATCTTTTCTCCTAACAAAGTGGGAAGGGGGCAAATCCAGGGCACCAAGTAAAGTGGATTCTATTGTAATAGTGTAAAATTAAAAGCAAACAGAGCAGCAATTGACTCTGGGGTTTCAGGTGTCAGTTTATAAAGCTACACGATTAAATGAATTTCACAAGCTATTTGACCACAGAATAAAGAAGAGGGCAGATATCATATTCAGCTCAACGGTTAGGCTAAAAAACTTGCTGTTTCTCAAAAGAAAGAAACGGGAGAACGTTTACAGTACATATTGAATTATGTCACTAAATGCATTTGTATTTTCTAATTCATGTCTGTCAGTCAAGAGTTCTTTGGCTTCTCACAGAACTAACTGAAGAACTTAAATGAACTGTGTTCTGTCATGGTGGTTACATAACTTGTTCATTATTTTTAATTACTTCTTTTATTTTTACTCTTCTTCGGGAAAGTCTCGCACAAATTACCTACAAGGTTTAAAGCAGTGTTCTCCAACCTTGGGTCCCCAGATGTTTTTGGCCTACAATTCCCAGCATGCCCCAGCCAGCTACACTGGCTGGGGCATGCTGGGAGTTGTAGGCCAAAAACATCTGGGGACCCAAGGTTGGAGAACACTGGTTTAAAGCAACCAGTTAGAAAATTGTTGTCTAAACAGCGAGACGTAAGAGCTCATTCACATGACCACTTGAGCTCATAATAGACATGGATTTTGATCTCCCCACCGTACCGTCACAGAATTAAACTGTATGTGGACTCTGACTTATGGTACAGGGCACTGCTGAGTTCAGCCCAGATTGGCTCTTTGTCATATTTGTACTCATCCTAATTACTGCTTTTAGGAGCTTGATTGCAAATAGCCAATCCAGGCAGCAGCAGGGACATTGCTAGGTCTGGGCTGATGGGGCCCAGCCCCACATCTATCCCACAGAGTCCATTCATGCCAATGGAAAGCTTTTTTCTCAGCTTAGTTCAAGTTCAAGTTCTTTATTATTACGGTCATATGACCCAGCAAATAAACTTTACATTTCAGATCACACCGGGATACCACAAATTACAAATAAAACAATTATTATCACTCGTAATAAAACAAAATTGGGAGGAAACGTCTCTCATTTAGTCCCTACCATAAAAGCTCTCCTTCTCATAACAGCTAAAAAAAAATAAATTGGTTACTGAGGAGGTGACAATTGGATTACGATCGCACAAACAGAAGGAGACCAACCATTTGTCAGGCAAGTCACGGAACCTCCCTAAGAGGGGCAAAATTAAGTCTTCCCTTATTTTAGTATAGAATTTGCAGTGAAGGAGAACATGCCTCAGAGATTCGGGTACCCCATCCATACACGGGCAGTATCTTTTTTGGTATGGAGTTCCTTGGTACCTGCCCTGCGAGATCGCTGAAGGTAGAATATTAAACCTTGCCAGCATAAATGCTCTACGAGCTTGTGGGTCGTGAATATTAGACAGGTATAACGCTGGTAGGCCATATGTCGGAGTAACCCCGCTTACGATGGTGGAACAGGGTCTATTCGCTAATGAGAAAAGGTCCTTTCTCTCAATATCAAGCAGTCTCTGCGATAACAGTCTAAGTGCTTGCTGGGGAGACCGAGCAGAAGAATAGAATCCATGGGTATGCCAATTGATCTAATTTTTGATTGCACCAAAGAGGCCCATTTACTAGTATAGCTGTCCCTGAGCATATTATGTATGAAACTGAGGTTCCCAGATGTAAAATGTAAGTTGCCATGCAGGGGGGAATCTTCAAGGGAGATTGCAGCTGCGGAGGGAGCTCTCTCCTCCCAACATGCTGCAACCCCTACCCCCAATCTTCACCTGCATGGCTAATAAGCACAGAACACAAAACTTTTTCCATTGGTTTGGGATGATCTGGGGTAAGGTGCAGATTAACTGTGGGACCTTTCCCCAGTCCGAGGGGAGCTAAAGCCTCAGACACCGATTCTGACTCAGAGGGAGCAGCTGTAGAGTCAGACCCAGCTGTGGGAAACCAGAGGCCTGAGAATTCAGTTCTGCTAGGCCTCCCACTGCCTAGCGAACAGAGAGGTGGAGAGGCACTGGAGATTGATACAGTCTATCTTCCACACCTGGAAGACTTGAGCTTGATGGAGGCCCCTGCATCTCAGCCAGGAATGTTGTCCCTGGGAACAGGGCAGCAGGAGGAGATATCTGTGGGAGAGGGTGTTTCGGGGGTGCATCGTCAGCAGAAGAGGGCAGTGCAGAAACACCTGGTGAGATGCAGCCGCCGCTTGCGGGCCAAGTTTCCCCGCCAGGATCAAACGTCCGATAGTGATCCTTTGCAGCCACTCCCTTGTATTTAAACTAGTGCAGCTTCCAGTAGCCTTTGGAGGAGACAACACACTGAAAACCTGGAAATCTTTCCACCTGCTTTGGAACTGTGAAATCAATGGAACTTATTCTGTGTTCTGCCCTCTTGAGTGATTGCCTCTTTGTCTTGATATTCCTGAAAGGACTTTTTGCCTAGGACTTTGCTGTAATCTCTTTCTGTGGATCTTTATTGTGACTGTAAAGTCTGATAACTAATTACTGGAATTACGGCAATGAAAGGTTTTATTGGGACTCTTGCCTTGACTCCAGGAAGCCAGGTTCTGACATTAAATGAAGAATTAATTTTATTTGAGATTACTTGGATGTGAAATTAATTGACTGGTTTTGCCTACTGTGACATTTAAATAAATCCTCCTAATTATTTCTAAATTTGCATACATAGATACGAATGAGCATGTGCAGATTTTATGCAGATTTGCATCCTATGAACCTGGGCTCCCACCCCATTAAGGGACTAGCAACACCCCTGCCTCACCCTGCAGCAGCAGCTCAGTTTCATATGATCCCTGATCGCCAGGACTAGGATGAAAATCAGAGAAACACTGTTTATTGTCATGTTATCCGCGTACCTGTTTGATGAAAGATTCTCCTGCCTTCAAAATGCAAATTTCAATGCAAAAGCCCAAACTCACAAGCATCTGCCACAGACTCAGTCAAAATCACCACAGTCATTAAAGCCAGTACACAAACTCCATAAAATTGGCAGCATGAGCACACTTAGGATGATGCAAGCTATGTCCATACCATTACCAACTTTATTGTATGCCTACGAAACATGGACTATCTATAAACGTCACCTCCAACTCCTTGAAAGATTTCATCAACGTTGCCTCCGGAAAATCCTGCAAATTACTTGGGAAGATAGGCGAACAAATGTCAGTGTACTGGAAGAAGCAAAGACTACTAGCGTTGAAAAAAATGATCCTTCAACACCAACTCCAGTGGACCGGTCATGTTGTTCGAATGCCTGACTGCCGTCTCCCAAAGCAGTTACTTTATTCCCAACTCAAGGATGGAAAGCGGAATATTGGTGGTCAATATAAGAGGTTTAAAGATGTTCTTAAGGCTAATCTAAAAAAATGCAATATAAACATCGAAAACAGGGAAGCTCTGGCCCATGAACGATCTAACTGGAGGTTGGCCTTTCACAAAGGTTCTATGGACTTTGAAGAAGCTCGAGTGCAAGGTGAAAGGGAGAAACGTGCTAAGCGAAAAGCACGTCAAATGAATCCTTTACAAGACCATCTTCCATCTGGTAACCTGTGTCCTCACTGTGGGAAGCTGTGTGGATCTAGAATTGGCCTCCACAGTCACTTACGGACCCATCGCTAGAGTCTACACAATTTTCTTTAGAATTTTCCTCCTTTTAAAATCTCCTTTTTGTAAATTTTTCTTTTTTTAAAATCCTGGAAGACAATCTTACTCGGTCACGAGTGATCGCCTGCCTGACTGACTGACTGGTGCTACCACTGATAAGGCCATGCTCTGAGCACCAGGACATCTAATTTCCTGGACAGAAAATGGAGCAGGATCCCATTTGAAGATCTCCGAGATTGGAGAGGTTTATATTGGAGAAAATATGCTCCAATCTGTACTGGGGACATGAACCAATGAAAACAGTAAAGCTGTGAAATCTGAAGGATCTTAGCCACTTCACCCACAGAGAGTTCTATAAATTTAGAAGACCCTAATTACACAGCCATGATGGCAGTCTCATGACAACTTCCAGTTATAGTCAAGCATTACCTAAACAATTAACACCACAAAGCACATTTAGGGACAATGCCTTAATTTCAAGTTTCTTTGTTCGAGAATGGCCACCTTAAGGTCAGTGACAGAGTGTCCTGGGAAGTCAAAGTGTTCACCCAGTGGTTTTTGAATATTGCCATTGCTGATGTTAAATTTATGTTCATTTACTTATGGTTGGTGGCCATCACTACTATCTTGTGGTAATATTTCCCTTTATCTATTCAGATATTCCCCCTGTTCAACTTCATTGGATGACCACAGCTTCTAGTATTATGAAAGAGAAAGAAAAACTTTTACCTGTTCACTTTCTCCACACCATGCATTATTTTACACACCTCTTACCACATCCCGCATCCCTACTTGCCTTTTTTCCAGTCCAAGCAGCCCCAACCATAACTTTTCTTCATAGTGGAGTAGCTCTGGCCCCTTGACTGCTCTTTTCTGCACCTTTTCCAGCTCGACAATATGCTTTCGAGGTGCAGCAGCCAGAGCTGTAGACATTATTCCAAGTGTGGTCATACCATAGATTTGTATAAAGGCATTATGATATTGGCAATTTATTTTCAACCCCTTTCCTAATGATCCCCAAGAGGGAATTTGCCTTTTTCATGGCAGCTGCACACTGGGCCAACATTTTCATCGAGCGATCCACCACAACTCCAAGATCCCTTTCCTGTCACTGCCAGCTCAGACTGATACAATGCATCATCAACCTATTGGAATCCCAATTCCCACCCATATTTTTGGCAGCAGCAGTAGTGGCAGCTGCTCCTCCCCCTCCTCCATAAGATATAGCTACTACTGAAAAGATGACATGAGGAGGATGAGTCTTTTCATCACAGGGCAGATGTACAGTTCTTGATTTACATTAGTAAAAAGATAAAATTGGTCGGCTTTATACACATTTCTCTTTCTGGGAAAAGATGAATAATTCCCAGCCTATGTTTTATTCTAGACTAATTCACTTCACACAGTAAAGGTTTCAGGGGCTCAGGGCTGATGTCTCAGAATGAAGTTGGAAGTGTAAATACTCTGTCCTAGTAGATACTCCTGAAATAGAAAGCATGTTACTCTTTTGTGGATAAATCTTGATCATATGTCACTAATGGAGTATCCAACAAACCATGTATTAATAAAGGATGTGCCACAAGATAGTTGGTACATTATTTACTTTATTTGTGGCCTTCCTGAAGAATGGCATCTTCTTCATTTTGTGCAACTAGAGGAAGTCACAGGGAGAACAGCAAAACAAGAAAACATAACCAAGTAATATCAGCTCTGTTGCGGAAGACTTTAACCACATCAGCTTAAAGAAAATGTACCTAGTGGACTTTGGCACCAAAGACAGTAAGCCTATGCCCCCTAGACATCATCTGGGGAGCCATAGGATAATTCAGATTCCAAGATCCAAGGTCGGAGACAGAAAACTGTATCAGTTGTGCTTAGCAAGCTAAATAGAGCTGGCTGTGAAAATGTTGGAAAATACATTTAAACTGGAAATCATTTGACTACTGTGTGAGCAACCCTATGGTCACAGGAGAGTGTCCCAGGGAACATAGCATTCTTTGGAGCTACTCCTCTGAGGCCATAGACACTGCTATTATCTCAGAAGGGGGACTCTGGTATCCAAGCCTTCCCCTCTGCCCCCTCACAGCTGCCATGGAAAGAACTGCAACAGCTGCTTTCCAAGCTCATAAAAGTGATCTCAGAAAGGTCTCAAAGGGGGTGCAGTGCGCTGATGGACGGGGAGGTGAGGGAAGGGAAAGGGTCAGTAGATGCCAGGATATGAAGAATCCTGTGACATCTCCAGACCCCAACGTGACCCTGCCAGCATGCCTCCTTTAGACTGGCTCAGAGGCCCGCCTAGAGTAACAGCAGGAGCATGGAGAGGCAAAAACGGACTCCGTCACTCCTCTCACATTGCTGGCAGTAGCCTGGCAAGGCACTGGATCCATGGAAACCTCCAAGTTCGCTGGCTTCTGTCTAACAAGGGTGCAAACCCATAGGATTGCACCCTAAGAGTATTTTGTATAGCACTTTGCAAATTAAAAGGTGCTTAAGGGGTTTTTGGGGTCATGTTTGACCACACAATAGTCCTGTGAGGTATGTAACCAATGTTATTGCTGTTTGCTGGCCAGCCCTACCTTTTGCCAGGTGGTTAATGGCTTAGCTGGAGAGCTGTCAAGCACTTTCAACAGTAGAAGCTATCAGAATTTGGAAGGTAACTCTCCAGCTAGGCTGGGAAACCACCAAACCATCAGTGGTTGTGGGAAAGAAGGTGGGGTAGGCAAAGGGTGTGTTCTTCTGGGGAACCCCAGTGGACCAGATTTGGATCTTGTGCCTGAGGTTCTGAACCCCTGAGCTAGCAGTGTGTGTGAAATTAAGTAAGTAAGTGAGAGTGAGTGAGACAGCTGTGAGGTGAAAGCATCTGGGAGTGCAGGATGCCTCTCCCTAGAGATCTGATGTGTGGTAGCAGATCTGCTACCTGGGAGGAGCGAGCATGCAGCTTTCCTCCTCCTATGCTCTAATATATATATATATATATATATATATATATATATATACACACACACACACACACACACACACACACACCAAGTATAATATACCAAGTACTATAAACATACCACAAAGCTCCAATGGTCTCTCCTCTAAAAAAAAAAGCCTAACCTGGGTCACACTACCTCTGGAACATCTCACCACTCAAGCAAGTGGAAAGTGCATTAACACTAATATATATTTTTTACAAATGAGAAACTGAGGCTGAGAAATTAGTGAACTGACTCCAGCCATCCAACAGCTTGCATGCCAAATCTCTAATCCACTAGACTGCACAGGTTCTCTTACATTTCACATCCTATCCTAACAATGCAGCTGTGTCACAGAAGCAAAAATTGGGATGTACAAGACTTTCGTTTTGTTTCGTTTTTGTTTGGAATTTTCCTCATTTGCACTTCCAAATGTGAATGCGAATGCAAGCACCTTTTTCCTCCCAGGAAAAGCTCACGTTCCCCAGCTTGCATTCATATTCCAAGAATGGCCCTTTTAAAAGCACGCTTTTAAAAAATGCACATTTTCAAAAAGCAGTTTCACTCTTTAGTCTATGGGGGAAAGGTGCTCATGTGGGTGCGCACTTTCAAAAAAATGCAGACCAAAATGTGCACTCTTTCTCTTTGAACAAAAAGAAAAACAAATCACAATAAAAAACAGGAGCAAGGTGATCTGGGCTTCAAGGTGAAGTTTGGAGTATCTCAGTGATCTCAAACATCACTGATTCTCTTATCCCTAACTGCAAAAACATTTGAATCAATGCAGAAATGGTACCTAGATAGTGAAGGAACATCTCCAAAATGGACTGAAGCAGATGCAGGTGAAAAGTTCTATTTTATTTAGTTTCTGTTGCTGGTGTGTGCAGGGATGTTGAAGAGTCCTTGGTCTCGAGTCACGAGTCGAGTCACGAGTCTTTGGACCCGAGTCTCGAGTCCGAGTCCAAGTCCTTGGTCCAAAATGGTGACTCACGAGTCCCGAGTCCCGAGTCACTCCCAAAGCTGACTCCACGAGTCCCTATTAAAATCAATGGGGTTCTTTCCCAACAAAATAAGGCTACTTCAGATGTGTGGCTTAAATAAATTCTAGGCACAAGTGTGCCTTTTTATCTCAAAACTCTGCCACTGATTTTGACAAGAACAGACCAGGCAGACAAACCCAAAATTACCAGGCAGGCAGAGGAGGCGGGGAACCCCAAAGCAGGCAGGCAGAGGCCTTTGTCTTGGACAATTCAAACTGTGGAACTGGTTAAGAAGAGACCAGGCAGGCAGAGGAGGCTGGGAACCCCAAACAGGCAGGCAGAGGCAGCCAAACCCAAAATGTCTGAAAAGTTGCATTAGGAAAATTATTTTTAAAAATAAACTTGGATTGTTACTGCAACTGGGTCCAAGCAGCACCTGCAGGTGGCATCAAGCAGGGATGTTGACGAGTCCTTGGTCTCGAGTCCCGAGTCAAGTCTCGAGTCCCATTAAAAATATTGGGACTCGAGTCCGAGTCGAGTCAGAGGGGGGACTCAGTCCGACTCACGAGTCGAGTCCTCGAGTCCGAGTCCCCATCCCTGGGTGTGTGTATGGAGGGATGAGAGTCCAACAGCTGTTTTATACTGACACAAGGCAATGAGCTTGATTAACATTTGTCTTTTATTGCTTTAACATCTTTCATTGCTTTCTAGAAGAGCCCTGTGTATTTAAATTAACTTTTGTGGAAAATGAGATTGTTATTAATTTTCCTGTCTGTATGTGCGGAAACTGTCTGCTGCAGTGAACACTAGTGTAATGAAATTGCATGACATATAGGAAACTTTTGCCTCATGGTTCTATTCATCAATTCTCTCTTCGATGCTCTCCAATAAGAGTTCAGAATCCTTTTTACAGTTTTCTTCCCCAGTACATACCTTGCCTGGGAATTATTCCTAGGAAGCATAAACATCGAACCAGAAACTCTCTAAGGGTGCAATCCTATGCTTGTTAAGACAGAAAGAAGTCCTACCACTCCAAGCATGGCCCAGCCAACCTGGCTAGCTGGGGCATGCTGGGAGATGTAGGACTTTTTTCTGTCTAAACATGCATAGGATTGCACCCTAAAACAAGTCAAAAACCCCCGCTCTCTTATTTTCAGATTAGCCAGCTGCCTCCATATCAAAACCAGACAGCTACATTCCCAACAAAATCTGAAGTTTCATGAAACTGATGGCAAAAGAAGACATAGGACCAACTCATGGTATGTAACTAGGTTTATAGTCTTGGCCTTCTTAAAACGACGTCATCTATTATAATTTTATTGCACTTAATCTCAGTGTAGGAAAAAGCATTTACACATGTATGAAGTGTAGCATGAGTGTTTATTTCATCAGGAGTGCCCAGATGTTTACAGCAGCTGTCTGATTCATGTTCTTTTAGCTAATTAGGCATTTGCACCATACGTGGTATACAACCTAAGTTCTCAAACTGTGGGGCACGTTGTGGGGACGAGCAGGTGTGAGTGGATCTACTGCTGCTAAAAGATAAGCAGTGGCTGGAGATCCATCCCAAGATTACATCCATTCTCTCTCTCTCTCTCTCTCTCTCTCTCTGAGACCCATAGTGGAAATATTCCATGCAATAGCTGGAGGAAGGAGATGCTCAGTAGTTATTGTCCCTCAGGACTGTTTCCAGAACAGCCAGACAGACTCCATTGGTAGCAAACATGTGGGGGTGGTGGGAAGGGAGAGGAAGGTCTGCTAAAATAATCTCATCTCTCTTTGCCCAGTTTCACAGACTCTTGTATGCAACATGGGGTGCATTCAGCGGTGGGACAGAAAGGTCCCCACCAGGGCTGGCCCAAGGCATTTTGTTGCCTGAGTGGACAAGATACCTCTGCCAATATTATACTCACCTTATACAAAGCTACAGTGAGACCACACTTAGAATACTGTATACAGTTCTGGTCCCCACATCTAAAAAAGGATATTGTAGAGTTGAAAAAGTGCAGAAAGGGGCTATTAAAATGATCAAAGGGGTGGAGCAACTCCCCTGTGATTAAAGTTTACGATAACTGAGATTGTTTAGCTTAGAAAAAAAGTTAAGGGGAGACATAGAGGTGTACAAAATTATGCATGGTGTGGAGAAAGTGACTAGGAAGACATTTTTCTCCCTCTCTCATAATACTAGAACCTGGGGTCATCCCACCAATTGCCTGATTGATGGGAGGGTCAATACAGATAAAAGGCAGTAGTTGTTCACACAACACATAGTTAAACTATGGAATTCACTTCTACACGATGTAGTGATGGCCACCAATTTGGACAGCTTTAAAAGGGGATTGGACAAATTCATGGAAGATAACACTATCAATGGCTATTAGCCCTGATGGCTATATGCTACCTCCATATCAGAGACAGTATGCCTATGTACACCAGTTGCGGGGAAACGTGTGGGAGGGTGCTGTTGCACTCATGTGAACAGAATGCTGGACTAGATAGACCCTTGATCTGATCCAACATGGCTCTTCTCATGTTCTCTGCCCAAAGTTAAATATTACTTCAGTTGAATATTACTTCAACACTGGTAATAGAACAGTTTTCTCCACTGCCCCAAGGGGCAGCAGGTTAGCTTAGGGAATGCAGGCCAAGAGTGTGTCACACACAGTTCTGTTCTGCAACACCTCACTGCCACTCAGTGCCCCTCAGCTTTTGCCACCTGAGGTGGATGCGTCACGCTGCCTAATGGTAGGGCCAACCCTGATCTCCACATACAGTTGCCAAATTGATAGTCAGTACCGAGTTGGGTGGAAGTTCTTGGAAGGTAAGATTTTAAAAAATGTGAAGAGGCTCTCAGTTGGAAGAGGAAGTATAACATCAAGTGAGTCAACTACCTATAATTTGGAAAGCAGAAGCTACAGCATCTCCCTCAGGCACTACTGGGCCCTTACTTGAAAGTTTTAGGTCTACTCAATACTCCTCATGTTTTGCTCTTTGGATTGTGATGGTGATGCCTTCTGGCTGACAGATAAACTAATTGTCTCAAGGTGGATAATTTCTTCTTATAAAAACTGGAGGCTCCTCAGAGCCTAGGCCCAAGGAGAAGTATGCTAGCATTTGTCTGAGAACCAGCATTTCCTTTCAGATCTCAAGCCCTGCCATGTTCTCTAGATTCCTTTAGATATATATTCCTCTTCAAGTTCTATATATTATCCTTGGCCTTATTTTGGGAAGGGCTAAAGAGAAATCCAATTATAGAAGGAAGATTCATCAGGTTCCCTTCATCTCATGGAAGCTCATTGAGAAGGAAGACTAATTATCAACTTCAGTTCAAAATAACGTGGCTCCACCATCAATTCTCCAAATTGTTCCATCAGCTCAGGGATTGCAAAGTTGGGCACCAGCAAGGTCCATGCCCCCAGCACGGGGTCATCATCATGAGCATCCTATATCTTCACCTCCAAGGGATGGACAAATCTGTGAATTTCAATTTCTTTTAGTTTTTCATTTTTCCAATCCTAACTTTGGTTTGTCCCAAACTTTGAGATTTTTTTCTTAAAGTTTGTATGAAAATCTATAGCATGTTTGTGCACATTCCTTCTAATATGTGCATTTTTGCCTCATATACCATTTTTGCAACCAATTTTCCTAATACAAAGCATGTTTAAATGTTATTTCCATTTTGCATGGATTTTTTGATCAGAGAACTCCATTACAAATTTGGAGAAGTGTGAATTTCAGAGGAAGACTGAGTTCCATTTTGTAGAGTGGTTTGAAAGTGTAGAATTAAGTAATTTTGTAATAAAATGCAAACTGACCAAATTTCTTCCCCATCCCTAGCCCCTCCTCTTTTCCATTGGCACCTGCTTGCTTACCTGCCCCCTCCCTCAGCCGAGAAGGGGTGAGCAAGTGAACACTAAGATATAATGTGATGGTGAGTCCAGGGAGGAGGAGGAAGAGCAACAGCTGCTACCATCTGCCTGCTCATTGGCCCTTTGGCAAGACAGCAGGAGCTAGCAATGGCAAACAGCAGCATCTGGTGACAATGATGGTGGTGAGGAGGAGGGGGGTCCATTGAGAAAGCCCCCCCCCGAAGATGTCTTTCCCAATCCCTCCCCTCATCCCAGAAAAATCTGGAGCTGACAATGTCAAAACCCACAAGACCAATCCAAACACAGATGACATCCATACAGTGTGTTCTAGCCTGAATATGTGCAAGCCCATTACACGCACAACAACAACCAACTCATTACATTCCAGAAACAACTACTCTGGCAAAAATAGCTGGCATTACTAAGCATGTAAGGTTGCATTGAAGTTACATGGAGCTTCCTATAGCTATTAAGACACCTCTTTCAAGTAGGATTAGCTCTGATGTTTCCCACGATGAGATATTCAAGTTTGTGCCCAGTTCCATGTTGCTTGTTCTGCAGTCCAGTTTGCTTGCTGATAATCAGTTCCATGAATCATCAGCATGCACCAGGATCAAATAGAAATGAGTAATCAGCATCTTCTATTTTGCAGAAGTCGGCTCTGGATAAGAGATGTTTAAACAGGCACAGCTTCTGGACCAGAGCTGCTGTTCCTTAAATTTCAGTTCCTTTGATTTTGTGGAATGGAATGGAAATTTCACCAAATGGTCCTCACAGTCAGTATGCAAACAGTATCAGACACCAATTTGTGCCTTGGCACTTGGACAGGACTTTTGAAGACAGCCATTGAACATGAGTCACTCACTTTTAAATGTGTGCTGGGAGTTCAAAGCATCTGTTAGAGTTTCCATTGACATTATTTACATGAAGTGTGAGATCTGACTCAGATGTTAAGAACAGTCCACTTCCCTGGATAGCTTTCTGGAGAGGCATTTGCACACTTTGTCCATACACAAACAGCTCTTGAATTGCTTACAAAGGTGAAAGGGAATCCCACTGTTCTATTTAAACAGAGAAACCTACCTTATAGCAGACCAGACTATTTGTTCATCCCATCCAGTATTGTCTACCTTGATGGGGAGCGATTCTCCAGGGTCTCGGGAGTCGGGCAGAAGGAGCTTTTTTCCCATTATCTGCTACTTGATCCTTTTAACTCAGGGGTGGGGAATGTGTGGTCCTCCAGATGTTGCAAGCCTGCAACTCCCCATATCCCTCCCCATTAGCTATGCTGGCTTGGGCTGACGGGGGTTGCACTTCTACAGCATCTGGAGGGCCACATATTCCCCACCCCTGCTTTAACTAAAGATGCCAGAGACTGAACCTTCTGCATGCAAAGCATGTGCTCTACCACTGTGTTATGGTCACTTGTCATTTTCTTCATTTTGGAGTGCATGTGATAAATGCTAGAACAGCAATTCCCAAACTGGGTGCCAGGGCACACCGTGAGTCTTGAGAAGATGGCTAATGCTGGGGTAGGCAATGTGGAGCTTGCAGGCACCAGTGAGCCCTCGGGCACCTTTCTTGACACCCTCTGAGATGCCCTCCCCTAGTCCCCTCCCACTAAAACAACAACAACAACAACAACAACAACAACGTTTCTTATTGGCAAAGTGAGGGCCTCTAGTTGCTCCCATCTTCTTTTCCACTGAATGCCTCTGGGCCACATTCTTAGGAAACGAAGATGACAGATGGCTGCAGGTCGATGCTTTCATCTGCAGTGTGTCCATTTTGTGGCAGTGCCCAGGACAGTTTCTCAAATTGCTAAATGTGCCTGTGGGCCCAAAAAGGTTGCCTACCCCTGGGCTAGTGTGCTCTTCCCCCCATGTCACAGAAAGAAAGAAATAGGGTTTCTGTGAGCCTGAAGAACTTCCCCATGGGGGAGTCTGCCTGCTCATCTCTTAATGAGTTGCTGGCCTGGCCTGGCCTGGCCTGGCCTCCTTCCAGTCATTCTGTCACTCTTCATGCAGAGATACCGCTAATTGTCTGTCTTCAGGAAAAAACAAAATCTCAGTCTAGTTCTGCAAGAGATATTATCCTAGGTTGTTGTTGTGTTGTTGTTGTTATATCATCATCATCATCATCATCATCATCATCATCATCATCATCATCATCATCATCATCATTATCATCATCATCATCTCTATACCACCCAATAGCCAAAGCTCTCTGGGCAGTTTACTACAAAGGTTTGCCTCCTTTCAATCAGAGAGCACCATCAGATTGGAGACCTGTACAGAAACAAGGAAGGTGGATTTGTGCAATTACAGGAGAGTCTGCCTCTTACATACTGACCTGGTTCACATGATCACCACAGCCCAGTGTGGCTTATTTAAGCCATGGTGAGTTGCAGTGCCTGCAAGCACCATGTTGCTGATTCAAGCCCCCACTGTGGCTTCTCATGTCATCCAAATCTGGCAGGGGTGGTTTGTTGGGGTGGTTAACCAACCACCCCACTACAGACCATGGGTTCTAGGTGGTTTGTTAAGTGCCTCAACAAGCCATCCTCGCCAGGTTTAGATGAAATGAGAAGCCAGACTAACATTTAATACAACACTCTGTCACTGCTTGTCCCACTGCCTAAGCAGGTTAGGCTTTAAGACGGGTGGGCAACATGTGGCCATCCAAATGTTTTGGCCTGCAACCAGGGCCGGATTAAGAGCATTATGGGCCTGGTGCTGAGGATTTTGGTGGGCCTTTTTATGGAAATAAATAAAATGAAGACGCAATTTTATATTAAAACAAATTAAATATTTTAATTACCATTAAAGTGCCAAAACAGAAACATATTGAAAATATTTCTTTTTTTGTAAACAATAAGCTTGTTAACTCAATAAAACCTGATGGAAGTGGGCAGTGTCCGTGAAAGCTTATGTCAGAATGAATGTGTTGGTCTTTAGGGTACCACAAGACTCTCTTGTTGTTCTTGCTGCAATAGACTAACACAGCCCACCCCTTCGGGAATTATGCAGACTGTTAGGCAACAATGTACACGAACCGAGCTCTTACTCAGCTGCCCCCCCCCCCCCGCACGTGCTGTATGGAGAGAATGCTATTGACCTGCCTTACAGGGTTGATGTAAGGATTACAACAGGGGTCCTCAAACTTTTTAAACAGGGGGCCAGTTCATTGTCTCTCAGACTGTTGGGGGACCGGACTATAGTTTAAAAAAAAAAAAGAACGAATGGATCAAGTAAAAAAAAAGGACCTGGGTCATTTTTTTTCACTTGATAGGGGTGAATTTTTTTTTCTTAAATGGAAAGTTATTATAAATTAATTATAATGTTAACAAGTGATTAAACGGAGGATGGAATGTTATTTTGATGGCAAAAGTGGGTAGAAATTAATGATTTATTTATTTATTTATTCCATTTATACCCCACTCTTCAGGCTCTCAGAGCGGTTTACACAGATTACCGGTAATAATAAGACATTCCCTACCCTCAGGCTCACAATCTAAAAGACGTGACACAAAAGGAAAAGGGATTGGGGGGGAGGAGGAAGAATGCCAAACATTATATTGGTGCCTGAGTTTGGCATTCTTCCTCCTCCCTCCCAATCCCTTTTCCTTTTGTGTCATGTCTTTTAGATTGTGAGCCTGAGGGCAGGGAATGTCTTATTATTAATCTGTGTAAGCCGCTCTGAGAGCCTTTTCTGGCTGAAGAGCGGGGTATAAATGCAATAAATAAATAAATAAATAAATAATAAATGATTAAATGGAGGATGGAATTTTATTTCGATGGCAAAAGTGGGTTTAAAAAATAAGAATGTACTACCTTTTTTGCTGTCTAAAATTGAAATACATTATAAAAGGCTACCTACAAATTATAAGCGTGTTTTACTTTTGTCTGGCTGCTCTTTGTGTGTGAGTGCTTTGTGTGGGGTAAACTGAAATACATTATAAAAGAGTCACTGACTCTCAGCCTAACCTACCTCACAGGGTTGTTGAGAGGATAAAGTGGAGAGAAGGAGGATTATGTAAGCTGCCTTGGGTTCCTTGAAGGAAAAAAGGAGGGGTATAAATATAATAAATAAATAAATACAAATTATAAGCGTGTTTTGCTTTTGTCTGGCTGCTCTGTGTGAGTGCTTTGTGTGGGGTAAACTGCGGGTGTTTGTGGGCTGAGTGTGTTCAAGGAGCTGTGTTGGGGGGGGGAACCTGAACTTCCCAGAGGTGGCACTGGCAACCCCAGCAGGAAAGTGGAATACCGGCGGGAGTCGTCCCCCCACCCGCCCCAAAAAGAGACACAGACCGCAACGACGTGTGACGATTTGACTCACCTGCCTGGCTGAGGCGGGGGGGGGGGTCACAATCAGGCCCACGGCCAGGAGCCAAAGTCTGGGGAGAAACTGCGCCATCGCAGCCCTGCGCGTCTGTTTGGCTACTGATAAGGCTTCCTTCCTCCTCCCTCCGTGGAAACCTCGTCCAGACATTGGGGGCGGGAGAGGCGGAGGCGGCAAACACAGAACAAGCCGAACCGGCAGTCCCAACGATGCAAGGAAGAAATAAGTGCCACGGTGGGCCAGGGCTGCTGCTCCCAAGCCAACACGCCAGACCAGGCCGCCAGATCTATCCTCCCCCTCCCTCTATCCTCCCCCTCCGCTGCACGCTTTCAGGGAGAAGGAACCGACCCGTCTGGTTTTACTTCCTAGAAACTTTCCGTCAGGTAAAACGAGACGCTTCGGTTCCTTTGTGGGTCGTTTTCTCCTCCCCTCTTGGAGAAGCAAGGACCCGTCTTCTGCTGCTCTCAAGGACCGATGCCCCCACGCCGTCCACCCACGCACAGGGGCAGACGGCTCCCGCTCCCCTGATCTTTTCCCCAGCCAGCCACTTGCCTGGAGTTGATGGCCTCTCTCCGCCTGCCCCGGCCGGACTGAGGCACCTGATCCGACTCCCCTGCTTCAGCCTCCTGCGCCGGGCTGCTTTGCCTCAGCCAATGGACATTAGGAGTTGTAGTTCTGGAGAGCCACAGGTGCCCCGTTCATAGATTGATGCCTGCAGGCGTTTTGGGGGCGAAACAAATCCTAATGCTACTGCTACTGCTGCTTTTTAAAGAGTTGTTTTGACAGGGTGCAACTCTTGGGAAGCAGTTGGAAAGACGGAGGAGGGAATCGTACCCCTCAACGTTCCGTAAAGGCACAACCCCATTCGTATTTAGACAGAAAACAAAGTCCTACAAGTCCCAGCATTCCCCAGCCAGCACGGGAGTTGTAGGCCTGATTTCGGTCTAAACATGCATAGGACTGCGCCCTAAGTGCCAAATTACGTAGAAAGTTATTCAAACGCCATGGTTAATCAGAAGGCAGAGGGGGTGGGGGAAAGAAGGAAAAGCCACAGGGAGCCCGCAGACAAAAAGTTAACCACGAAAAAGTCTCCGCCAATTTCCCGTCTGGTTCCCCCCCCTTTTTTTTTTACCTGCTTTGTCGAGAAGGAAGCGCGCCCCTCTGTCTTCAGCCACAGGAGGAAACACTCAGGCACGAAGAGGCCACGACTCAAGCCCCTCCGACAGAACCGTATGAACTTAATCTTGTCAGCCTCTCCTGAGTTGAAGGAAGCGCTAGACCGAACCAGCACTCTCCTCAGCCCGCCCCTTTTCCCCACTGCCTTGTGGAAATCAATCAACAATGGCAACAACCGGCTGCTCGGCCTCGGCGTGCTCGCCTCGCTCTGGGCTCTGCCCCGGCAACACCCCGCAGGACAGGTGAGCCAGCCCAGAGCGATGTGCCGCGCGTCCCTATTGGCCTGGGCCTGTTGGAGGGGATTGGCCTGGAGCTGCAGCTCCACCCGCCCCTAGCTTAATCCGGCCATGCCTGCTACTCCCATAATATCTCATCATTGTTGACTAGGGTTGATTGAAGTTATAACCTAAAACATTTGGAGGGCCACAAGTTGCTCACACCTGCTTTAAGAGGAAGGAAAGTGGGTGTTTTGAGAATCCGAAAAGGCTGGCAATAAACTTAGAATCTTCCTCGATTGAGGTAAGCTTTTTGAGATGGGCTTTCCCAGAGCTCCCAGAGCTCATTTCTGAGCCTGGCTTGGGAGAACTTTGCAGGCATCCCTACCCAGGGTCAGCCCCCAGCTTAGGTGGTGGAATGATGAATGGCTTGCCCCCTGCGCCAGGAGCGGGTGGGTGGGTGGGCATTGCAGCAGTGGTGGCAGCTGGGAGGGAGGGGGGCTTGCAGAGGCTGGGGGGGCATGGCTTAAGCAACTTTTTCTCACGCCTCAGATGCCACCACTGTCCATACCTCTTACCTGGCTGATAGTTGGCAGTAAATTCAGGCTATATAGAAGGAGAGGAGAAGAAGCAGAAGCAGACATGACACTGACTTCCATAGCCTCTTTCTTTCAGTAAAGCATGAAAATTACACACGCATCAGCACAGGAGTCAGAGGTTTTATAAACTAAACAATAAAGACTGTTTCCTTGATGAATAGGGGATAACATGGGATTTCAAATGAGGAAATAAAAGAGTGGAGGCAAGTAAATAATTCATCAGAGGAGACTGCAAAGACTGTGTAGTTTGGCCATGATTTACACCGCTGCGAACAAGCAGCGAAGTAGCCACAGTTGCACGGACAGTTCCGCCACCATGAGATGCACTGTGTAGCAATGGTGATTGGTGTTTAATGTACAGCGTTTTCAAGGGTGTTAATGGAGGCCAAAATGAACACGCCAGTTAATTTACATGCTGAGCTGCTTGTTAGTGTTTACAAGGAATTATACAGTCATTATGAACAAGACCCCACAGGGTTCCTTGCTATTTTATATGCCAGCAATTATTGTACATGGCTGCTAGAAAGCCTTGGAGAAAATGGTTTGTTTTGGGTAGAAATTGGTGGCAGTGACAGGCACCAGCCTTCTAAGAGCAGTTTCATATATTTCTAATGAGAGGGGGAGAGGGAGAGAGGGGGGCAGGGAGAGAGCACGCGAGCAGGTATCTATAGCTATGAAAACATGGTTTCCTTGTGTTACATCATTCTTTTGCTCTTAAAGCTTTACTTTGTTTTGTTTTTGTTTTTGTTTTGAATGGCATTCATTTTGTGATGAATTTAGCCTCTTTGCATAATTTCTGTACATCTTCAAAGAAGCAAGGCAACCCAGAATTAGTCTGACTAAATTCTAGGAGAATGCCTTCATCCAGCCTAAGGGCATGATCTTATGCATATTTACACATATTTATTTAGACAGAAAAAGTCCTACAACTCTCAGCATTCTCCCGCCAGCAGGGCTGGGAGTTGCAGGCCAAAAACATCTGGGGACCCAAGGTTGGAGAACACTGGCTTAAACCATGCACAGCGATTCTAGTGACCATTCAAGTTTTGTACATTTGGAGAATTGCTGCAGCATTTCATGGTATAAGTAGTTTAAGAATAGCATCCATTACCTTAGACTGCCAATTCCCTCCTTCCATTGAACACTCCTTTCCTGCATGTCACAAAGTGATTGCTTTGTCTGCCCTAAGTCTGATTTTAACACTGCCCTTTTGGTATTCCATGCACAGCATCTTATCCAAACGGTTACTTCACCCGTGCACAGCATTAGCTTACCAGGGATCTAAACCCAGGTAGCCCCCACCCTGGCATGGAAACACTGCACCTACAGTGTAATACTATTATTAGGCCAACTCAAAGATCACAAAAAATGTGCAAGCTTTAGAGATTTAGGATGGTTCAGCATAAGCCTCATCACTGATAATATTGGGTAGAATTGGTTTGAGAGAACAAGTGCCGTGAGTCTGGTAGGTGGTCCATTCCACCAGGAGCATAGATTCATTCCACCCAGGAATTTTTTGTTGTTGTTCCAGCACACCCATGAGTGAGAGTGTGATGTGCTAAGGGGAATCCCTGTTATCTCTGATCCCTGATAGGAGATAACAGCATGGATTCCTCTGCCCACTAGTCTCCCGGGGGCAGGGGCTGGGGGAAGAACCTCTGGAGCCTGGATTAGGCCCATGGACTGGAGGTTGCCCATCAGTGCTTTAAAATAAATGTGACATGTAAGCTTTTATGTAATGGGGAAACTAGACAGTTGTGCCAGGTACACTGGATTTTTAAAGAAGCAGGTATTTTATTTTCATAGGAAAAATCTCTTTTACCTACTATGCTTGAGCATGGTAAGGTACTTAAATGGTGAGGTAACAAATTATTTCCTTCATACAGGGTAATTCTGTACCTACAGCCTTATAAAGGACCATACACACGGAAATGTTTTCAATCTATGTTTTGGAACAATTGTGTATTAAAAACAACTTGTATACAATAATAAGGCAGAACGTTGTCATTCAGCTGAGTGTTAGAAAAGGACTTCCTGCCATTAGAAGCTACCTGTTCTCCAAGATCTTCAGAGGTTCTGCTCGAAGTGCTCCACTTTCAGAGCCGGGGTAGTGCTGATGATAGGAGATCAGGCTCTTGTAGTGGTGGCTCCTGAGCTTTGAATTGGAATACCACCTCAAAGGCCACACTGCCAGCACCATCTTCGTTGAGTTTTAGGCACCACATCAGGCCTGTGGCTTACGCTGGCTCAGCTTGTCTGAGCGTGGAAAGCTAAGCAGGGTCAGGCCTGGTTATTACTTGGATGGGAGCCCCCCCCCTCTAGTTTCCTGCATTGAGCAGGGGGTTGGACTCAATGGCCTTGTAGGCTCCTTCCAACTCTATGATCTATGAAATCTATGAAATCAAGATCAGTTGGATTGCCCAGGCTCTTAATAAATTAGTTTTCAAGTAGTACCAAGTGTTCTTTCTCTCTATATATATATCATTACTGCGTATTCTACTGTATTATTGTTTTTGTTGTTAAGGCACTTGGTTTTTAATTGCCTTATAATTTTGTAAGCCACGTTGGAAACTCTGAATAGAAAAAGGCAGGAGCTACTATCTGTTAAGATGAGATATAGTTCTGATCATTTGGTTAGGACTACACCTCCAAAAGGAAGTCCACAGCCCTCATAAGAAGCGTTGGGTAAGCAAGGGTTCAAGAGAAAAGAAGCAGCCGGCCCACCTCCCCAGCAGGGCAGAAGGCAAAAGGTCATGACTGAATGCTTGAATGGAAGAGTGAGTGAAGCCTAGAGGCATGCATAGGCAAATGAGTGGCATGCTTGCATTGATTAAGACCTGAATATTGCATATCGCCTAAAACACAGGAAGATTTCTCCTGAAAAGATATGGCTCGCCCCCCCACTGGGCGAATACCACCAGTAGCTTACTCCAAAAACAGTCCCATCAGCAAGAAGACCCAAACCTTTGTATACCCATCAAGAGCTATCAAAATACAAAGAATAAGGTCGTTAGCAGGGTTGGAAGACATCTGTGGGGCAAAGACCACCCCCACTGCTCTCATTCCCTCCAAAAAGGCGGGAAAGAGACTATAAGAACCAAGAGGTTTTAGCAAGGTGTGTCGGGAGAAAGAGCTGAAGGGGTCACCTTAGAACGCGAACTGCAGGGCTACAGCTGGAACCTCATCACAGCAGACAGGTAGTAGCTGGGACTTTGCTTTTCTATCCTTCTAGGTGGGAATCTCTCTTCCCCCCCCTTTTCCTATTCAGGCTTGTCAGGGCAAAAGGGACTCTTTCTCCTCTCCAGAATACAGGGTGTGTTTGAACCATAGCGTAAAGATATTTTGCTGCCTGACATCACTAGGTTTGCTTTACCAACAAGTAAGACGCTGTACCTACTCTGTATTCTTCTTCAATAAAACCACCCTTTTGTTTCTAGAGTCTATGTGTGTGTGTGTAGGTTTGTTTAAGTATAAAAGGAGCAAAGCGCACACTTTCCACCCCAGCAGCGCAGGTTTTACCCCAGCCAAAGATCCTAAACCTTTCGTAAGAGTGTGGGGTTAGCGGGAATCTAGCGCCCAGAATTATCTGTCGTAACATATCTTACAGCTATTGGTAGATTTTTGGTATATTAGGCACTAAACAGAAAGTGTATCTATTAGTCATGCTGGTACCAGCTCACTTAATGAGCTCACTTAACATCAAAAAAACCAAAGTGCTTCATCAGCAAGTGCAAGCTAACCCTTTGGTGATGCCATCTATCCAGCTTGGCGGGACAATACTGGAAAATGTCGATCATTTTCTCTATCTTGGCAGCTATCTTTCTGTTACAGCTAACATCGACAGTGAAATCCAGCATCGTTTGAGCTCCGCAAGTGCCGCATTTTCTCGAATGAAACATAGAGTGTTCGAGGATCGGGATATTTGTAAGAAGACCAAAACACTGGTTTATGAAGCCATTGTATTACCAACTTTATTGTATGCCTGCGAAACATGGACTATCTGTAAACGTCACTTCCACCTCCTTGAAAGATTTCACCAACGTTACCTCCGGAAAATCCTGCAAATTACTTGGGAAGATAGGCGAACAAATGTCAGTGTACTGGAAGAAGCAAAGACTACTAGCGTTGAAAAAATGATCCTTCAACGCCAACTTCAATGGACCGGTCATGTTGTTCGAATATCTGACTGCCGTCTCCCAAAGCAGTTACTTTACTCCCAACTCAAGGATGGAAAGTGGAATATCGGTGGTCAATATAAGAGGTTTAAAGATGTTCATAAGGCTAATCTAAAAAAAATGCAATATAAACATCGAAAACTGGGAAGCTCTGGCCCATGAACAATCTAAATGGAGGTTGGCCTTTCACAAAGGTTCCATGGACTTTGAAGAAGCCCGAGTGCAAGGTGAAAGGGAGAAACGTGCTAAGCGAAAAGCACGTCAAATGAATCCTTTACAGGACCATCTTCTATCTGGTAACCTGTGTCCTCACTGTGGGAAGCTGTGTGGATCTAGAATTGGCCTCCACAGTCACTTACGGACCCATCGCTAGAGTCTACACAATCTTCTTTAGAATTTCCTCCTTTTATCCCGGAAGACAATCTTACTCAGTCACGAGTGATCGCCTGATGATGATGATGATGATGACCAGCTCAGACTTTGAGTCCCATAGTAGATACAGCTTAAAGTTGCAAGAGCCTTCCATAGACAAAGGCTATCCATATTTTGACAATACACTCTCCTTAGTATATGCAAAAGTAGGTGGCCTCTTCCTTACCTCCTCCATGCCCCAGTACAGGAGAGGACACATTGTGTTTTATTAAAGATGTGCTGTGTATCTATATGGTATCTATTATGTATTTCAGCTTGCACTGAAATTATGCCACCAAGGAGGCAATGTTTACGTAAAAGCCACCACATTTTTATGACCAATGAAAAGAGAAATGGAACACCGGGAAGTAAATGATCGTGTAGGAACAATGGCAACAAAAGAATCTGATTGTAATTTGATCTTTAAAGAAAAATTACAGTTAGAATTCCACTTTTGTTTTTCACCTAATGCAAAATGTGGAGTAACTTTGAAGTGTTCCACTGAAGTGTTTTTTGGGGTAGGAGTGGGGGTGAGGGTGGGGTATAGGGTAAGTGGGGAATTTGACAAGAGTATAAAAGTTTCAAAGGGGCATCTACTCCCCCCTGGTTTGGCACAGATTTCACCTACGTACGGTAAATTAAAATGGAAGAAAACTATTCATCCCCAGATGAAATACCTAAGGAATTTGGGGGACAGGGGTGAGGGCGATGACAAACAAGGTTGTTTTTTTTTAAAAAAAAAAGCTGTAAAATTTCTCTGGTGGCAGAAAGGTTTATTCATATATTTTTTATCCCACTTTTCAATGCAAGTATTTCTAGGAAAGTCAGGCCCAGTTTACATAGAAGAAGATGCAGAGGGCCTACAATTGTCCTGGGACAAGAAGGCCCCTCAACAAGTTCAAGGGCTTTTTCGGTTGTTTCAGCCACAGACACTTGATTCCTGTCTTGGGTCACTGACAGGTCACAGAGTGGTTGTGCTGAATTCTAAGATCCACCCAGAGATTATCTTACTATTGTTTACATGACCACATATATGGAATCAGAGAGGAGTCCCAAGTTCTCAAAATTGTTGTTCCTCTTTCAACTCACTTAAACCTTCAATTCTGCCCTTAGACATACAACCAAACTGGAGGTTGAAGTAAGGTTAGAAGCCGTTACACTTAGAAACATATTTTTAAGATAACTTTAATGCAAAGAAAACCACCCATTGCTTGCATCTCATGGAAGGTCTTAGGCCAGCTAAAGACAGAAAGTGGATCATTGGCTAAGTAAGACCAACTTCTAAGCAACATTAATGAAACAAAGTGCCAAGAACCTAATTTTAAAGGTTGGTATTTTTTACGCAAACAGTCCATATCAGTTCATAACAGCTGGGTCGGGATAATCTAAAACCTGTAGTAGGGTAATAACTTTATTTGGAACAACTAAAATGTCACAAACTAGTGAGCAGGTTTTAGAGTCATTCAGAACTCATCTTCAGGTTGGATGTTAAGCAAAGCAACAAGAACCATTCTACCTAGGGAATATACAATCACCTCCAACAGCAACTATGTGTGTACCTACTTAAGTATTTTATTGGCAGCTTATCGTTAGCATCAGCAGTTGTGTCAGTTCCTATAGGCCTGTATAGGTCACACTTCTCCAGAGCTTATTTAAAACCAATACAGGCCAATACATAAATTCATTCTAGGCTTCATAAACCATAGTGTACAAAACTGGGCATGAGTGTTGGGGCTGAGCACTTCTCCCCGTGCATGGCTTTGGTGCTTCATTTCTGGCTTTTATTAAACCAGACTTCCCTGTTACATCCAAACTGGGGAACTCTGGCTTAACACAAGCCAGAAACAATGTGCCAAAGTAGCATGTGGAAGAGGAGAGGAGGATGGAGCACTTGGCTCCAATACATGTTTCCAGTTTCATTCCAGGCATAAATCAAATATCTGGAAATATTGCCAAAACTGAGCCATAGGTTCTGACTGGAAACCACAAGCAATCATTAAATCTTCTTTAGTTAGCTTTGATATATTGTTTTTAATTTTTGTTAGCTTTGTTTGCAACTTTGAACATTAATAAGTCAGCAATGTTAACATGCCAAGAATTAATAAAATAAAATAAATGAGAATGCAACTTACAGATTACATAAGGGGCTGTGACGACACGGCCCTTTACACTTTAGGACCTGCCACATAAACCCTTCTCGGGCTAAGCATCAACACTTAAAAACCTGAGTGGAGGGTCAAATGAAACCTTTCCCCTACTAATGAGGGAAAAGATTAATGCTGGTTATTAAGGATCTATTTTTAAATGTATGATGCTGTGGGTACAAAGGTGTGGGTGTAGATTTAAAAGTAAAGCAGGTTAATAACACCAAGTTGACACGTAGGATTTGGGTAGCAAACAAAATAAAAATAAATTTATTCTAATTCTCAAAATCTTAGTTCCAGAAAATAACTTTAAACCTGCCTACACCAAACACTTTATAATTAACCTAAGTCCCTATAACTCTAAATACTTCCACTCCTCATACAAGCACTGATTTCTCTTAAAACTCCTGACAAGACACGAATAACCCAACTAATCCCACACTCTCCCATGACACACTAACTCAACTCTGCACTAACTCTGACATCACTCAAACACTCCTTATATACTCCTCCCCCCACCCTTTTTAAGACATCACAAACCACACCCACTCAGTTCAACATTCTATACTCACTAAATATACTAAAGCAGACATACACCAGGGAACTGAATTGTGGGGTTACGCCACAGGGGCTATGGTTAAAAATTGGGATAGGTCATCCCAACATGACAGGAGATCTATCTATCATCTATCTATCTATCTATCTATCTATCTATCTATGCAAATAGCAAGCAATTAGATAAGAATTAAATTACAGCACACACAGGGTATGGAAGTAAAGTAATTAAAGTTACAATGAAAGTAAAATCAGATGTAGTTACTTGGGGGGGGGGGCAGTTAAAAAGAAAATCCACAGTCGGGCATTACCTTTATTTGGACCAACCAAAATGAAGTGTGCAAGTGTTTGTGGAATTTTGATTGGTCCTAGTAAAATGCATTGACCAACTGTGAGTTTTAGATTTTCTCTCTCTCATGCACCAGTACATCTCTCTTTCCCTCTACAGCCTGCCTTGCAGGGATGTTGAAGGGTCCTTGGTTTCGAGTCACGAGTCGAGTTACGAGTCTTTGGACCCGAGTCTCGAGTCCGAGTCCTTGGTCCAAAATGGTGACTCACGAGTCATGAGTCACGAGTCCCTATTAAAATCAATGGGGGGTTTTCCCAACAAAATAAGGCTATTTCAGATGTGTGGCTTAAATAAATTCTAGGCACAAGTGTGCCTTTTTATTTCAAAACTCTGCAACTGATTCTGGCAAGAACAGACCAGGCAGACAAACCCAAAATAACCAGACAGACAGAGGAGGCAGGGAACCCCAAAACAGGCAGGCAGAGGCCTTTGTCTTGGACAATTCAAACTGTGGAACTGGTTAAGAAGAGACCAGGCCGGCAGAGGAGGCTGGGAACCCCAAACAGGCAGGCAGAGGCAGCCGAACCCAAAATGTCTGAAAGGTTGCATTTTAGGAAAATGATTTTAAAAAATAAACTTGCTGTACTTCCTAAAACCTATCCATGTTGCATTTGAGGAACACGATTTTGGAACACGAGTCCTTGATCTCGAGTCCCATGAAAAATATTGGGACTCGAGTCTGACTCGAGTCAGAGGGGGGGACTCAGTCCGACTCACGAGTCGAGTCCTGGAGTCCGAGTCCCCATCCCTGCTGCCTTGTATTTATGTTTATCATAGTGTTGGCTCCATTACAGACTGCCAGGCTAGCTGAGTGAGGGATACATAAGAGCTCAAGTTGTCAAGGCTGTAAGCAAAAGAGGGTTCCTCCGTACAGGATACCTCTGGCCATTCTGGTGGAATTTATCTTAGTGCCTTAATTTTTAATTATATAGTCTCCTTGTGCAAACAGCTATTGCATGCAATTAGAGCCAAGTTAATTACAGAACCAGTCACTGGGAAGACAGGCAACACCACATGCTGTGAAGGGAACACACCCCTTTGAGGGACTGCATCTGAAACTTGGCAGTAGAGTGGTGGGGAGAAGAATTGTGTGTGCTCAGCTAAAAATTCATAGTAATTAGTGTCAGATTCTATGCCTTGTGTGATCCCCCCCCCCCCGTATACTTGGGTATCTATTATGTAACTGACTAACTTCGAGATATTCTGTGCTTCAGGAAATCTAACCAAGGCATGCGATCCATTCATTGAGCACCATTTAAGTGATAGTTACTATCACCAATGGTGTTTAATGAGCACCCTGGAGTGAACTACTGCTCTCAGTTCAATATCTCGAGTACAAAAATCACATGTAAAATAAAGCTTAGTTCTACATTTAAAGCCCAACACAGCAAATTTTCAGATTAGTTGTTCAAAAATTTGGAGTCTAATTTGATCAGAATTCAAGTATCATTTTGGTCATATGAAGTAGACACATTTGCACTCTTGTACATATATTTTATCCCTGAAATCCAAATTTGACACCACTACACCCAACACTGGAACAACAACAGCAGCCATTTTTATCCTGCCCTTCGGGCAACCTCCCAGAACCACTTGTTCATTTTGATATAACAATCAGCATCAATATTAATCACAGTGTATTCAAATTTTTTAAATCATAAAAATGATCCTTATTCAGAGTTGGTATTGAGATATCATTATGCAGTCGAATCTAACTAGTTATGTGATGTGGTGATATCACACTAGGTATGTGGCCATAGTCAGCAAGAAATAGACAGTATTTTGTTTGGTTTTTAATGTTGACTCTCTTGGGAGCTGCTTCAGAAAACAGGCATGAAAAAAGAAAGATTTTGGGAAGTTTCTGCAAACATTTTGGGTCTCACAAAACCTCTCCCTTTTATGCCAAAAATGTTCACTTACAAAAGTTCCACTTGGCCCTTGGTATGGTCCAGACATGCCCAGAATATATATTTATTTCATTTCTATACAGCCTCATAAGCTGTGTTCCAGCTGCAGGAGGAGATGATGGGCAAGGGGAGGGTCAGTGATGGGGAAACCCACATCCAAGCTGGCAAAAGAGGGAAAAGTAACAAGGAGTGAATTATTCCCATGGCTATAAGAGTTAGTCCTAGTTGCCTTACTGGATCCAGGAACAGTTCCTTGCAGTCCAGCATTCTGACTTCAACACTAGTTTTACTAGATTCACTACCAGAAGCTGAGAACAGGAGCTCCTAATGCTAGAGTTTACAAACACGCATCTCGGTTGTTTGCCATTTTGTTCCAGACTTCCAGTGGATTGTTTAAACTACCTAATGGTGCAACTGCTATCCCTCTCTCTCTCAAGCACACACATTTTTCTAGATTGCTACCAGTGCATTTAAAACCAGGATGTGAAGTGAATATTCAACTTAGGTATCTGGGCTCCTTTTCTCATGAGAGTTGCTTGCCATGGGATCTTACTAATCATTGTTCTGAGTTTGTTAAAATTGGCTTTCCTAAAATCCAGGGTACATGTTTGGCTACACTCAGCTTTTGCTTCCGTTAGAATTAAGAACTCAAGTATAACATGGTCACTTTCCCCCAGAGTTCCCGAAACTGCCACTTTATCCACTAACTCGTCTCTGTTGGTTAGAATCAGGTCAAGGATAGCCAATCCTCTAGTTCCTTCCTCCACTTTCTGTAGGAGGAAGTTATCAGCAGCACAGCTCAGGAATTTCTTGGAGGGGCCATGTTTGGCTGAATAAGTCTCCCAACAGATATCAGGGAAATTGAAATCACCCATTACTACCACATCGTGCCTCCTTGAAACAATGGCAATTTGCTTTTCAAAAGTTTCATCCTCATCTTCTCCTTGATTGGGTGGTCGGTAGTAGACTCCAACTGCCATGTTCATTTTATTCTTTGCCCCCTTTATTTTAACCCAGATGCTCTCAATGGTGCTGCCAAGCTCCTCTTCCTGTATCTCTGTGCAGAGATACGTATTTTTAACATACAGTGCAACTCCACCTCCCTTTCTGTTGCTTCTGTTTCTTTTGAACAAGTTATACCCTTCAATTGCTGTATTCCAGTCATGGGAGTCATCCCACCAGGTTTCAGTTATCCCTATCAAGTCATACTTGCCCTCATGTATCAAGAGTTCAAGTTTGTCTTGTTTGTTGCCCATACTCTGGGCATTAGTATAGGGACATCGAAGACTATGTGCTTTATAGTCCGACTTTCCCCCTACATTTTGTGGTAGACTATCAATGGGCACCGCTGGAGCTGTTCTCTCCATTGTGGCACAGAGGCCTTCTTCCATTGGTACCCCCGAGTTTATGTCTCCCTCCCCTGTTGGATTCAGTTTAAAGCCCTCCTGATTAAGTTCCTCATGCTGTGGCCAAACACATTCTTCCCAGTCCTTGTGAGGTGCAATCCATCCTTTGCCAGAAGTCCATCTTCTAGGAAGTGTAGCCGGTGGTCCCAGAATCCAAATCCCTCACGTCGGCACCACCTTCGTAGCCAGTCATTCACTCGGAGTATTTTTCTTTCCCTTTCTATGCCTCTTCCAAGTACTGGAAGGATGGATGAAAAAACTATCTGGGCCCCGAAGTTCTTGAGTTTCCTTCCCAGCTCTTCAAAGTCTGCCGTGATTTCTTTGTAACTCCGCTTGGCAGTATCATTTGTACCCACGTGGAAGAGAAGAAAGGGGTATGTGTTGGTAGGCTGTATGAGCCTCGGCAGCTGCTCTGTCACATCCTTAAACATGCCCCGGGGAGACAGCACACCTGGCGAGTCCATGGGTCTTCGCGACATATTTTGGCTTCGATCCCCCGCAGGAGGGAGTCTCCCACTACAAGTACTCTTCTCTTCCTCTTGCTATAGGCCTTGGTTTGATTGCCTCCACTTGACTGACCCTCAGCCTCTTGCTCGCTGTCACGTTGGGTGCCCGGTAATCCGTCCTCTGCAGTGCAGGCTGTCCTCTGCTCTCGTCCTCAAGTACATGGAAGCGGTTCCATAGCTCCACTGCTTCCACAGGCGCAGAATGTCTTCTAGTTCTTCTGCTCCTAACAGTCACCCTTTTCCAGGGAGTTCCCCCTATGTTATTTTCCCTTGCCTCCGCAGTCTCTGACTCCGCCTCATCCTGCCGTTGCCCTTCTGGCTCCTGTTCTATGCTTTGCTGCTGTAAATCCACCGTTCTAAGAACTCCTCACTTTCTCTTATGCTCCTGAGGGTTGACACTTGCTGCTCCAGTCCTCTGACCTTTTCTTCCAACAGCGTGACCAGCTTGCACTTGTTGCACGTGTAGGCCATGTTGATCTCCGGCAGGAAAACAAACATTGCACACACATTGCAGGTCACCACCACTGCAGATTCCTTTCCTTCCATAGTGCTCTGTTCCATTTGTTTCTGCCTTCCTAGAAAATTTCTTAGGGACCTCCCCCTTGACCTCCCCTGCCGAACTCCGCTGCCAAACTCCTGTTTGCTCTCCCTGTCTGCTCGCTCTGTTTGCTCGCTCTCTGGGAGCCTGCTTGCCTTATCACAGTCCCAAAAACAGCTGGAGCCTCTCTCCTGTTGTGCTCCTGCTCAGCTGGGAGTCAGGAACAGAATGAGCTCCCAGGCCTCTCCCCTCCTTTTAAGCTCTCAGGCCACACCCTTCCCTTGCAGCTGTAGTTGAGTCACTCCAGATGTTGTTGCACATCTTGATGATGATGATGATGATGATGATGATGATGCAATCTGATGATGATGATGATGCAATTGTTTGCAAGTGATGCATTTGATCAAGTGAAGACAAACATCCTACATCAGTGATGGCGAACCTTTTTGAGCCCGAGTGCCCAAACTGCAACACAAAACCAATTTATTTATTTTCAAGTGCCAACACTGCAATTAAACCTGAATACCGAGGTTTTAGTTTTAGAAAAACAACTCATACAGTTGTCCAAACTAATTAACATCTTTTGTTTTTAAAGAAAAACACAATAACAGAGCTTTCAATGATACAAACAGTTTTTTGTTGAAAAAAAAATCAACTCAAAAAATTATTATAGTACTACATTGTACACATAGCCTGAAGGGAATTTATACAAACTTTTTAAATAATTAGGCATATGTATTTTTGGATAAGGGATTCTCAACTTGTAATGATTATATGCCAGACTGAAATTGTATGGGGCAAGCTTTACCCCGGGTCCTTTCCCTGCTTCTACAGGTGTTGGATTAGTAAAAGTAAAAGTCAACCTGTACTAGGATGAGCAAGATAAACAAGAAAACTAAACGTGCTTAACACATTTTAAACACTTTATGTCTTGGACTGCAAACACTGCATTAGGTAAAAGTTTGCATTGGACATGCTTTTGCACAATTAATGTGATTTTTGCTATTGCATGCATGCTGATAATTTGTCAAACCTTGGCTCATACTCCATTAGTTTGAGAGCAACACATGCAGCACTCGGGTCAACTGTTAGGGCTTTACATCCAAGCCATGCTCTGTGCATCATTCTTCAAAATCTTTTAAATGTGATAACAATGTAGAAAAGAATTCTGTAACAGGAATTCTAGAATAAAATCATTCTGTTCCACACTGTGAGAAAGAACAAGATCATTAGTGTTTTGCAGAAGGGGCCGGTCTTTTCGCGATCTGGTGACCAATGGCTCGAGTGCCCACAGAGAGGTCCCTGCGTGCCAGCTGTGGCACCCGTGCCATAGGTTCGCCATCACTGTCCTACATGAACTGTGGATACTGTACACTGATGCGCTTTTTCCATAGATAAAACTGGCAAGAGATGGGGCAGGCGACAGCTACATCTGAAGCACTAGACCAGATATTTTCAGAGAAAGGCTTAAACTTTGGTCTGGTTACCGGCCAGATGGGCGATTAATAAATATAATAAATAAATAAATAAATAAATAAAACTCACATGACTAGCAATTGAAGTTCTCCCCTGTGAGTTACCTATAAAGCATGGGTGTGAAGAATGTACCCACCTGCCCTATGGGGCAGGGTAGAATGCAGCACTTCTCCCTTACTTATGACTGCCACCACCCCTCAATTTATCCCTAGATCTTGAGCGAGGGGAACTTCAGGGTCTTCTGAGTTTGTATTTGGAAGATGCAGCTACCAGCTAAAACTCCCCAATTGCCTCTGAATAACTTACAGAGTGATCCCATGGCCCCTAGACAACATCTAGAGGGTTGAAGGAGTTTTTGGGGACCCAGGTCCAGTGTTAGAGCTGGACTCCGCACTCAGAGCACCCTCACCCTCCCTCACAGCTGGGGCAGAAAGAACTGCGCTGGCTGCTTCTCTGAGGTCACAAAAGTGGGCATTCTGGGGAGAGGAGACCTGGGCTGCCACGATACGACATATCCTGGTGGCACCTCAGCCTCCTTCCCTCCTGCTCCGAAGCACCACAGTTAAGACAGCCGAAATCAGTCACCTAGCTGCTTTGCAGGGCGGGAGGAGTGCAAAGGCGACCTCTGCCTCCATGCTTCTCCTGCCCTGCCTAGGATGCCTGGCCCTGTAATCCTCCAAGTTCAGAGGGTTATGGGCATCCCCATAGTTCTGCGTCCTTAACTTGTTTTTCCCTCGTCTCCCCCTTGACTGAAAGAGCAATCTGGAATACAGGATACAGATCCTTGGGCTATCAAAATGTACAGACAAACCTCAGACTCCAATTAATAAGCTTTAGAAATAAGAGTCGAGGGGGGAAAGCTGTTAGGTAGCATCCAAAAGCAAATTAAAGGCCATTATGTTTCCCCCATAATGCCCTGGATGTTACATCATTCCAAGGCATTGTGGGGGGAAATTGGCTGCTGCCATCTTGGTTGCACTCTCTCTGAAGGATCAAGTGTGTAGTCTGTGGGTGCCCAGAGGCCCATCTTTTGTCACTGGATGCTCAAGTAGCTTCAGTGGCTTGGGAAGCTTTATTTCAGGTGAGGCTGACACACTGGGGGGGGGGGCGGGTTCACACATCACGTTAACCCATCCTGGCAAAAAGTCATGGTGGGCTGGTTGTTCACAGAACCACCCAGTGTGCACCCAAAATATGATCTGGCTCACCATGGATTGTTCTCCCCCTCCTTCTCCTTCTGTCCTCCAGACCATATCCCAGGGGGCACTGTGGCTGAAGCAACCTTGTCTCCTCTCCCTGCCATGATTGTGAGCCATTTTAGGCTCGCTGCAGCTTCCCCCCTTTAATTCCCCCCTTTTTTGGGAGATTGCCTTTTGTGATCTATGAAGTGACAGCCAGTGACAGCCTCTCCGAAGTGCCCAAGTGGGCCGGCACATTGGAGGGGCTGTCACTGGTTTGCCACCCATTTTTTTAAAGTGCCCAAGTGGGCCCAAATATTTTCTGCAAATTATCTTTGCTCACAAAAGGGGGGGAGGCACCTCCCCTTCACTGTGAGATCCCTCAGGGCTTTGAGTGTCCCCCCATAGGTCCTAGTGCCCCCCCACTTTTCCACCCATTCCTGAGACTCTAAGTGCTAAGGAAGGTGGAAAACTGCAGCCCACCCCCTTTTTTACCAACACTTGCCTTTGACAGCTATCAAAGGTAGGACTTAAAAAAAATTTTTTTGAGGGATTTAGGCAGGGGAAAACAGGGTAGTTTGGGCAGAGCAGTATACATATGAATTCTGTATACAGATATACATATGAACTCCCTATTTTCTGCACCTATCCCTCTGAAATTTTGCACGTTTCTTGCCTAGGGATAACTCAATGACAAATATGCCATTTTCATACACATGACCAAAAAAACCATGGAGGGGGATAAGGTAAAGTAAATCACTACCCTGTCATTTGTACATCCCCTTCAAAAAAGAACACTGCACCTATCCTTCTGAAATTTTGTAGGTTTCTTAGGTAGGGCCACCTCTATACTGAATGGCATTTTCATAACAATTGCCCACAAAGCACATAGGGCAGGGCTCTCCAACCTTGGGTCCCCTGATGTTGCTGGACTACAGCTCCCAGAATCCCTTGCCATTAGCCATGCTGGCTGGGTATCCTGGGAGCTGTAGGCCAGCAACATCTGGGGACCCAAGGTTGGAGAGCCCTGACATAGGGGGATAAAAGCATCCTCCCAAATTGTAAAAGCCATTCTTGCATAAAGCTCCCTGAACCTATTCACCTGGAACTTGGCAGGTTTGCTTCTCTCAGAAAGGGCAAATACTATCCCTGCAGATTTAATCCAGTTCTGCCAATCTATATAAATAAAAATGTAAATGTCCGTTCGTTCAAAATCTTAAATCTCTGAAAGTTCTTCACCAATCACTTTGAAATTTTGACACGACGTTGCATTCGCCTCTGCTCGTGTTTCTATATACCTAGATTATATAGATTATATAGATGTCACACCTGTGACAGGTAAAAACATGCAGGGGGTGGCAGGGGCGGTGGCAGCAGTGGCAGGGGTGGCGGCAGCGGTGGCAGCGGCTCGAGCGGTGCCGAGACCTTTCCGCACCGTGTGGGCAGGGCTCCGGCGGTGGCACAGAAAGGTAGGCTGTGGTGGGGTGGCGGGGGGTGGCGGGGGGGTCTGGCAGCTGTGGTGGGGTGGCAGGGGCAGCGGTGGCAGCGGCTCGAGCGGTGCGGAGACCGTTCCGCGCTGCACGGGTGGGACTCTGGCAGCAGCTGCGGCGGCATGGAAAGGTAGGCTGCGGTGGGGTGGCGGGGGGGTCTGGCGGCTGTGGGGGGGTGGGGGAGGCGGCAGCGGCGGCGGCGGCTCAAGCGGTGTGGAGACCGTTCGGCGCTGCGCAGGCGGGGCTCCGGCAACGGCGGAGGAAGTGGCACGGAAAGATAGGCTGCGGTGGGGGGTGGGGGTGGCGGGGGGTGTCCAGTGGCGGCGGGGGGTGGGGGGTGGCGGGGGGTGTCCAGCGGCGGCGGGGGGTGGGGGGTGGCAGGGTGTGTGGTGGTAACAACATGCTTTTTTAAAAAAAACACCGCCATCTGCTGGACGTGACGGCGACACACGCTATACTAAATATTTTACGATTCCATTTCAATGTTTCTGATTTACGATCCATATACAATTTCCCATGGATTGCTTCTCACATGGACAATTCTGTGTTGCGTGCTCTACAGTCGCCAAACTAGACAATGGGACAACAACAGAGATTGTCTGCCCAGAAACATTGTGAAATTAAACATCTTAGAGACGTGCACTTTCTCTTTTCTTTCTTTTCCATTTACCCAGACTGGGCCACAGCAATGCGTGGCCGGGTACCGCTAGTAAATAAATAAGTTATTGGCAGTTCCCTTATAAGAAAATCAAACTTTAAAGGTGCATCTCTCTCTCTCTCTCTCTCTCTCTCTCTCTCTCACACACACACACACACACACTTCACCTATTTATCTGAAAATGGACAGGTGTGATCTCCTCATAAGGAGATCTCATCCAATTCTGGGAAATAAAAAATTACACTGTTCATTGATTTCCAATGATTGTCAATGGGAGGCATGAAGATTTGGATTTCCATTATCGAGATTTGGACCTAGGTCAAAGCAGGTGGCCTGCAAATTGGTCTTAGCTGAATTAGTCTGTTTTCCAAATCATTGAATTGGGGCCTGAACCAAATCTTGTGGTTGGTGCACATCTCTGCTGTTGGTCCTAGTATGGTCTACTGACTGGCAGAAGCTCTCCACAGTTTCAGACAGGAGTATTTACCAGTTGTACCTGGAGATGCCAGCGAGTGAACCCGGAATGTTTTGCATGCAAATCAGGTGCTCTACCATTTATATCATCTAGTTGTACCCTCCATGGCGTTTCTCTACTTAGCATTTACAATATTCCTCACATCTTGCTTTCTTCTTCTTCTTAAAGCTGTAATTCAAATATGAAGGTTACATTTGGTATTAACTGGGTCATGTACAAACAGAAAGACCATTGGCAGCACTTTTGAGAATGGAAATCACAAGAAATCTCTCTCCCTCCCCCACCCCTGCCCTCTATCCTTCTCTGATTAGCCGGTTTTCTATGCCTTTGCACACACAAAAAAAAAGTCACAATGGAATCTCTTCCTTTGGTGTTTGTCTTCAGAATTAGATTATCGGTATTTTAGTTTAACAAAACTAAAGCGAATCAGGAGATTTATTCCAATTTGATAAAAGCTTTGAGAGTGACCAAAGAGAAGCGAGATTAAGCAGACATCAGTGAGCTGAACTGGAGCTACAACTCCATTCATTATCAGGTCTGCATATAGCCTTTGATTTATTACAAAGGCAGTGAAGGGTGCACAGGGCAACTGTACTATGACAGAACAGTCACTATTAGAACTACTAAGACTAACGCTGATTAAGAACCTGGAGTTCCAAGTTTATCATGGAATCAATTTAGGTTTAACAAAAGGTCAGAGTTCACTTAGTATCACCTTTCATCCATCATCCTATTCCTAATGTCTTATTAGGCATTCCACATGGGGTAGCTACAGATAAAGCAAATATATTTTCTTCGAGGATGGGGGGGGGGGAGATATTTTCCTGACATTACTTCCTGACTGTTTCTGGATCCAGAAAACCACAAAAATAAATGAGAGAAATAACTGCATGCACAGCTAAGTCTATGGGGGAAGAGAAGATGAAGGCAAATTATATTAACTATTATTTTTGCTCACTCTATAAGTTCATCTTTTAGTGTTATGGTGGAAGCAGCTTCTCCAGTGAGATTAATACTTAGTTGGTATTAACTGCCAAATATTGTTGAACTGCACATGTATACTAGATGTACACACTTTGACAATCATATGGATTCCTCAACTATTCCTGATCTCAGTCTACTGACAGCAGAGCTCCAAGTGCCAAAGAATCCTGCTTTGAGGATTCTGGTGCTTGTAGCCTACTTGTAAACCAGTTGGACATTCATGGGCATGAATGTACAAAGTGACCAAAGTCAAACTCTTGTTAAGAAAGACAGGTTGCTTACCTGTAACTGTAGTTCTTCGAGTGGTCTTCTGTGCATTCACACATATGGACTCTGCCTGTGCCTTGATTTGGGAAGCTTCCATAGCTGAGGAATTTTGTTGGGAACCCTCCCCCACCATCCAACTGCGCATGTCCTTAACTGGTTCCTGCCTATTTCCTCAGTTCCCTGAGACCACCTAATGTGAAAGAAAGGACAGTAGTGGTCAGTACCAAACAGCGGCACTGACAGCATAAGAACCATCTTCAGAAAAACCAACCTCGGTACCACAAAAAACACACAAAAAAACTCCAACTTACATTCGATACCGAAGTGGGGGTGGTGGGTGGGTTGTCCAAATACACAGATGACCATTCAAAGAACTACAGTTAGAGTAAGCAACCTGTGGTTCAAAGGCAAGGAGGGCTTTCTGGATGGCGGGAGTGCCAAGTAATTGATGTACAAAGTGGCCTTGGTCACCGCCCACTGTTCCTGCACAGTATGGTAACTGCAATGTGCTCCTCAGCCTGTCCAAGGAAGCATCTGTTGTCAGTACTACCGACGGAGTTGGTGGCACAAAGGGGGGCCCTTGTCAAAGGTTGTTTGAAAGTGTCCAGCAGTGCCCTTACTCTCCATGGAATAGCAAGTCAGGTGTGATGGCCATAGGAGTATGAATGGAAAGCCTGAAGGAACCAGTTTTGAAGGACCTGCATCCGCAGCCTGGCAAAAAGGAACACTGTGATGAAGGCTGCCATAAGTCCCAACAGACGTTGAATGTCGAAGGCCAAAACCATACACCTTCGGTACACACGGGTTGCCAGTTCAATGATGGCTTGGGAAGTCTTTGGGGAGATATGCCATGCTGGTAGTTGAGTCTGGAAAAGCTTTGATATATTGGATCGATTTCATGGGAATGAGAACCGACTTCTCCCAGTTGATGTAGAGACCCAGCATGTGAAGAAGATTCAGGGTGATAAGATGTTGATACAGGGATTCTTTGGAAGGAGCAATGATGAACCAATTGTCCAGGTACGGGAAATTCTGGACACCTAGCAGGTGAAGATGACCACACACCACCATCATACATTTTGTGAAAATCTATCTGAGAAGCTGTAACGAGACCAAATGGGAGGACATGAAACTGATAAAGTTTACTGTCTTCGCAAATCGCCACATGAAAGTAAGCATCCTTGAGGTTGATGGAGGCAAACCAATTGCCTCTCTGCAGAAGTGGCAAGAAGCATGACCATCCAAAACGCCAGCAAGACCATCCAAAACTTCTTTGTTGTAATGTAGAAGTTTACATCGCGAAGGTTCAGGATTGGTCACAGCTCTCCATCCCTTTTCAGTACTGTGAAATACTGGGAATAAAACCCTCCTGCAGATGGTGTGGTGGTATGGGTTCAATTGCTCCCTTGCGGAGGAGAGAATCTACTTCCAACAGAAGGGCAGGTGATAGGTTTCTAACATGTCCCCCCCAAAAAGGTGGGAGTCGAACTCGATCTGGTAGCTCCTCTGGACGATAGCTCTGACCCAAGAGTCGGTGGTTATAGCATTCCAAGCAGGAGTGAAACTAGCTAGGTGATTTCCAAACTGCGGTCAGGAGGCAAGAAGAGGCAGCATCAGATAGAAGTAAAAGATGATGTTTCTCTCCAGAGTCACCCTTCTTATGATTGGATTGGTACCGTGAGGTTGAATATGGGCTTCTCAGTACTGAAGGAGGCTGTTGTCTCACAGAGTGATCTCCCTGGTGATGGGCCATGGAAAGAGGGCAGTCTAGACCAACACCATTGTCGAAAAGATGGAAAAGTAGAGGCCTGGCTGATCTCCATTTTTCTGGCTGTGGTCTTTGCCTTTTGGATGGAATCCATTACTTCATCTGTCTTTGAATTGATCCACCATAATAAAGTCTCAGAGAGTGGGATAAAAACCTATTTTCTTTTGAGAGTCAGGAATCAGACCAAGCCTCCTGAGTAAGCCCTGCAGAGTGAAGCCACACATGCCATCAGAGGTCTATGGCACCGGCCATAGCTTTCGCGTTACAGTCTGACTGGTGATGCGAGGAATTTATTTGTTGTCTTGATAGTCACATCAAGACTGGAAAACCCTCACCAACTCTTCTGGTCATCTGGCAAAAATCACAGAGAGAGCCCATCTGCTCCCATAAAAACAATTGGTATCTAGGCATTGCTGCCTGGTAATTGTGATTTTCCTTGGGCAGACTCCACAATTATAGAGTTCGGAGATGGGTGTGTGAAAAGGAAGGCAGCATCCTTTTCTTGGACTCTTAGATGCCCTCAAGTCTCTTAGAGGTAGGGGCCAAGAAGATGGCAACTTCCAGGATTGCTGGACAGTTTGCATGAGCATTGGCACAAAGGGAATAGCCACTGCATTGAAAACAGGATCTTTCACCTTTGGTACTGGTTGCTGTGTCTCGAGGCCAAGTGATTGAACCATTTGAGCAACTTGCTGCAAGAAATGTCCCATGTCTTCAGATGGAGAAGTGGGGTCTTGGTGTCCCACTTTGCCTTCTGGAGAGGCAATGGATGGCGCTGCTGAAGAAGACGATGCTGAATCCGAGTGATAGTTTTCACCTGTGGACTGAGGTGAAGAGGTGTGGTCACCAACTGCAGTAATAATGGAGAAGCTGGGTGCAACACTGGCTGCTGAAGTGGAGACCATGGTGACACCTGTGTCGGTGGAGCAGTAGAGTGCTGTTGCAGAGACACAGACCGAGGTAGAGGCGGAGGTGACATGAGAAAGCCCTCATCTGCAGGGGGGCCAAGCAAGCGAAGCTGAAGGAGCCGATCTATATCGTGGAGACACTGTGCTCAGGTATCAAAATTACTCAAAGCCTCTCTCTCTCTCTCTCTCTCTCTCTCTCTCTCTCTGAACATGCCAATTGTCCCAATAGTAGGTTTCATGTCTGGTGGAAGTGACCAGCAAGGGTGGTCCATGTAGGAGAAAGGAGACCTGGAGCATTCCCAAGATCCTTCTCCTGCAGATAGCATCCTGAGTCCCTCGAATCCAGAGAGCCCTGTCGATATTAAGGCAGGGAGCGAGAGGGTTGCTGTCAAGACTCTAGTCCCCGCTCAGCCATGAAACTCACTAGGTGACTTTGGGCCAGTCACTGACTCTCAGCCTAACCTACCTCACAGGGTTGTTGTGAGGATAAAATGGAGAGGATTATGTAAGCCACCTTGGGTTCCTTGAAGGAAAAAAGGCAGGGTATAAATATATTAAATAATTAATTAAATAAATAAATAAAATAAGACTGATGCGGAGATGGTGAAGGATCCTGAGCACGATCCTGGGCTGGAGAAGATGAATGCTCTCAGATCTCTCCCTCCGATATGGATGAGATCGGAGCCGGGTCCTGGCTCTGTACTGATGAGACCATCAGGATTGGCAAATCCAATAGGGGAGGTGGCGGTGGAGGTGCTGGTGGAAAAGCCTTTGGAGACAAAGTGGGAGACTTCTTTGTCTCAGCCTTCTTTTTCTTTTGAGCGTCCAACTTGGGAGGCCTTTGCCTTTTTGGCCAATTTCTTGGAAAGCACAAGAGACAGTGACTGACCCGGTGTTGGTGGATTGGTGATGCTTATAGTAGGTGCCTCAGTCAGCTCTTTCCCAGGTTGGGCCCAAGTTACACTCAATACAAAGATTTCGTATTAGAGTAGAACATGCAGTAACCAACATACTTCTTTTTTAAACTTTTTTTTTAAACTAATGTGGAATGCAGCCACCATAGACTAATAAAGTCTCAGAGAGTGGGATAAAAACCTATTTTCTTTTGAGAGTCAGGAATGGGGGTGGGTGGGGGGGAAGTCTACTGACCAAAGCTGATCTGAAAAGTTCTGAACAGTGTGGCTTTCAAACACCCTGTGCTGGTTGGCACTGCTCCACTTCCTGTGCAGAGAGTAGCAGCAAATCCAATCCGGGATCGCATTGGGTGACCATCTGGCTTCTCTGCTCTGATACTGGCTCCAAGGTGCAAAGCATGTGGCGATTATGAAGTTGATCCATTGTGCGATTGTTAATGTCAAGAGTCGAGGCAGCAGGAATGTTGAAGAACTGTTTTGTTCTATATTTGGGTATGTTCTCCATTGGTATGTCAGGGGGAAGCAATCACTTTCTATTTCGGTTTGAAGAGAGGCAGAAACATCACACACTGGGACATTTCTAGCTTAGCAAAATCAAAACTTTGCTGGTTGACACACATGAATGTATATCACTCAAATTTTCTATGCTCCATCACTGTACACTTGATTGGCAAGTGTAATGAGCGAACTGTACCCAGTGAAAAGCAATGCAATGTGTAAGTTGTGTGTCTGGTGCTAGCTCTTTCAAAATATGCAAGTCTTCATTGCATGTTACACTGATCAAGTGATGAACATGAGTGTGTGAAACAGCCCTCAGAGTATCTGTAAAGACTATGGGTTACACCCAGGTATCCTAAATGCAGGAGCTGTCTTCTGCTGACACAAAGGCTGTTTTATACCTTACACTGGAACATTGTATGATAAAGTAAAACTAAATCCAAATATGTCCTTCTGCTTGTGCAAGATACTGTGCAAACTCTTACACAAGAAGCATGAGAACTACTATTATACCACTGTGTGAAGTCTTGCACAAGTGTTTGCAAGACCTGCACTAGCAACTATTTTTCTCCAGCTCATGGATCCAGTCCTATGACTAGGACATCTAAAAGGTGCTTTGATTTTTTTTTTTGGGGGGGGGAAGTTTGATAGGAGCTGTAAAATCCCAAGTTAAGGTGAATAACTAAAGCAAATGCAGGACTTTTATCACACCCAATCCAGTCAAAGTGCCATATTTAATATGCTGGAACTACATTACCATTTCACACAGGCCAACAAAATAAAATTTAATTTCAAAATACACAAACCAGTGTTTGTTTTAAAATTTAATTTCAAAATACACAAACGAGTTAGCACATGTGGCTTATTCCAAGATACTGTATATTCAGATTCCTATACACCTATGACTCAGAATTTGATAAGCAGCATCTAGACTGTCTTCTTTTAGCCAATACACGTGTTGTACAATATTTTAATCAGACCCATCTTATAATATTGTAAGTAGCATGGTTTTTTTTTTCAATTTTATGGTTAATACTTAGTTTTCCACGTCTTTTAAATAAAGGATTGTCAGGATCCTATTACTATAAATGAGTTTTAGAGCTAGTGTGGTGAAGTGGTTAGAGTGTTGGACTGGGACATGGGAGATCTGGGTTCTAGTCCCCACTTGGCCAGGAAACTCACTGGGTGACTTTGGGCCAGTCAAGGACTCTCGGCCTAACCTACCTCACAGGGTTGTTGTGAGGATAAAATGGAGAGGACGACTATGTAAGCCACCTTACATAGTGGGAAAAAAGTGGGATATAAATGTAGTAGTAGTAGAATAGAATAGTATGTTTATTGCTCAATCTAAAGATCATTGCACTACAATATTAAAATACACATAAAGTTAAGACAGAAAAACTATAAAATACATATTAAACCTTTAAAATAAGATAAAAGGGCAACAATAAAATGGCATATAGGAACCTTTAGTATCAAGTCAATCACCTTACATTAATGTCTCTGAATCTTTATAACACTCCACAGCAAGGGTATCCAAATAATTTGCTCTAAATTTGGTAGCTTTAGCGGCAAATACCACGACCCTCTGTATCACATATGGGTTGGATGAATGTAATAAAAAACTGTTTCTCTTTCTACCCCTGTATTTCACTTTCTTTAAGAGAGGCTCTAAATATCTTTCTCTTATATCTCTATATAATTGACACTCGAGTACATAATGAGCCAGATCCTCAAGGGCTGGTTCTCCGCAAACACACAACCTATCTTCAACTGGAATACCATAAAATCTCCCCCATTTCATCATAGTATCCATTTGTTCAAATCTTAGGCGTGTAAAAGCTTTCCGATGTTCCATTTTCATGGGAATTGACAGATACTTCTCATACTGATGCAGTTGTTTTGTGCTAGCTAGCCATTTCGCTATCACAGATGACGTGAGAGCAGTTATATCAGTTTGTGCTCCTACATCATATACCCTTTGTTTAAAAATATAGCGGCTTGCTTCCAGCATTGGGTTTAATACCTGGTCGGAGAATCCAAAATTTGGGAGCAGATTTAAAAGTTTTTGCAGCCAAAACTTCCCATACACAGATGACCTCTGTTCCTCCAGACAAATTTTAGGAAGCCTTTCTTCTGTCAAATTTATTTATTTATTTATTTATTATATTTATACCCCGCCTTTTTTCCTGCAAGGAACCCAAGGCGGCTTACATAATCCTCCTCCTCCTCTCTATTTTATCCTCACAACAACCCTGTGAGGTAGGTTAGGCTGAGAGTCAGTGACTGGCCCAAAGTCACCCAGTGAGCTTCATGGCTGAGCGGGGACTAGAACCCGGATCTCCCGAGTCCCAAATCCAACACTCTCACCGCTACGCCACACTAGCTCTAAAACTCATTTATAGTAATAGTAACTCATTCTACACCAGTAATTTACCATCCTTACATATATCAGACCAGAAATTTTTTCAATACCCAATTCTGCTCTAATTAAATATGCTGGGGTAGATTTAGAAACCCCCAAAATCAAGCGTAAAAAGCGACTTTGAATGCTTTCAATTTTCTTTAAATCTGCAAAGCCCCATATTTCTGCACCATAAATTAACATGGGTATTACTTTTGCTTTGAAGATTTTCAGAACTGGAATTAATGTACCTGGATAACTGCTACTTAACAGTCTACATAGAGATTGTATACTAGCAACTGTTTTCAATTCATTTTTCTTCATTTGTAATGCCCAAGATCCTGTTGCTGAGAAATTAATACCAAGATAACAGTAGTCTTTCACCTGCTGTAACTCTTTAGAATTAATGAACCATCTATGGGTTTTTCTCTTTTTACCAAATAGTACTACTTTGGATTTATTGTTATTAATGTATAAATCATTTTCATTACAATATGTACTAAACTGTCTCAAGAGTCTTCTCAGGCCCACTTGTGATGTTGATAGTAGGATCATATCATCAGCATACAGTAATATATTTAGCTCTCTATTTAAAATTTTGGGCATATGGTAACTCTGGTTATGTAAAAATGCTACCACGTCATTAATGTAAAAATTGAAAAGAAATGGTGCTAATATACAACCTTGTCGGACACCTTTATATGTTGGAATAGGGTCAGTAACAGCAAAATTAGATCCTGTTCTCACCTTCAAGTGGGTTTCTGAATAAAGTGTTTTTAATAACAATAAAAGCCTCAAATCCATATTGGTATTTGCCAACTTTTCCCAAAGTCGGCATCTATTTATGGAATCAAAAGCCGCACTTAAATCTATAAAAGCTGCAAAAAAGCTGTCCACCTTTAGCAGAGTACTTAGTTATAAGATGGTGTAAGATGAGTACAGGCCTGTGGCTCACGCTGGCTCAGCTTGTCTGAGCGTGGAAAGCTAAGCAGGGTCAGGCCTGGTTATTACTTGGATGGGAGACCCCTCCTCTAGTTTCCTGCATTGAGCAGGGGGTTGGACTCGATAGCCTTGTAGGCTCCTTCCAACTCTATGATCTATGAAATCTATGAAATCTATGAAACAATTATCCAGGATAGACCGTCCTTTCCTAAAACCACACTGCTCTTCTGAAAAAATGGCATTTTCTTCCGCCCAATCCTCTAGTATATGTAAGAGATGCTTAGCATAAATTTTTGCTGGAATATTAATTAAGCTAATTGGCCTATAATTACTAGGGTCTTGCTGGTTACCTTTCTTATATATAGGAATAATTATACTAGATTTCCCGCCCGTTGGAATACAACCCGTGTTGTTTATATGGGTGAATAGTCCAGCCAGAAGAGAAGCCCACCAATCAACATTACTCTTAAATAATTCAGAGGGAAGAAAGTCCTCACCTGGTGCTTTATTATTCTTCAATGTCTGAATAAGCAGTTTAATCTCAAGGGTGGTTACAGGTGGCCATAGGGGTAATACATTTATATTCTGTGTCTGAGACCCTTTGATTACTGTCCTTACAACTTTTTCCTCTTTAAATAACTCCTGAAAATGATTTTCCCACTTTGCAGCTGAAATAGGTATATCGAAAGTATATTTTACTTCTTTTAACCTGCCAGCAACTAAATGCCAAAAATATGTTGAATTTGACCCTGTTGCTGCTAATTCAAGCTCAGCCCATATAAATTTCTGAAACTGTAATTTCTTAGCTAAGATTAATTTTTTATAATCACATCTGAGTTTTAACATGGAATTGTGTGCTTCCTGATCAACCTCAGCATGGGCTCTTCACATCTGTCTCCTCAGCTTCTTTCTCAATACTCTGCATTCTTTGTCAAACCATAAGGACTTCATGGGCTTTAGCTGGTTCAAACTTACCGGTACATCAGTTTTTAAAAAAGGTCTCATGTTGTCACATATATGCTGATATGCTTCCAGTATTAGATTTATATTAGAGTCAGAGGATAAAATTATATTTCCTAATTGTGTACCTATAACTGAATTCTGAAAATCTTCAAGTTTGTTTACTTTCACTTTTTGCCATTTCAGTCTCCTCTCTCCCTGTATTTCCAGGTTCTGTGCTAGCCACTGATCTGAATAAGACACTTTCCTCATGTTAGATTTAGCAGCAGTTTTCAGTGCAATGGGCTGATTATCGCTATCTTCCCTCAGCTGTACTGTTATACCAGAAAATAAGTGAGCTCTTGCTCTAGAAACACAGACATAATCAAGCACACTGCCAGAACATTGAGAGAAGTAAAAGGATAAGGAATATTATAGTCCTTATTGCCCACTATATGCAAACCAAACATATAAGTTAGCCTAAATAAGTTTACACCTGCATTATTTATCTTCATATCCCGGGAATTCCAATAATTTAAGTCCAATGTATCATCATTGAGGATTCCACACTGCTCTGCAATTTTTGTCAAGGATGTTCCTATTCTGGCATTAAAGTCACCCAACAATATAAACAGAGCACTTGGGAACCTTATGCTCAATTCTTCCAATAGGAGTTCTAAATGCAGCCAAATATCAGGGGTATAGTATTGGGAAGATATTGGAGGGATATAGACATTTATCATAATTAACATCAAATCCTGTACCATAATCTTTACTGTCAAAAAATTCTTATCCGAGGCAGTTGTTGTAACAACCAAACTACCCTCCCATCCCAGATCTTGCTTGACCAGGACGGCTAAACCATCGATGGCTCTACCTTTCTCTTTTAGTTTCCGAGCAAGGTTAACCCATGATTTAAATCCTGGCACAACTAACTTATCCTTTTCTAGTAGCCACGTTTCCTGTAATGCCAGGACTGAGTATTTAGATAGAAATGAAATAATATTCTTATCATGATCTCTAGCCTTCCACCCTGCTATATTCCATGAGATAATACCTACTAGCTTGTCATCGGGTTCCTGGGATTCAAGTGACCTCTTTAAAGAATTTGTAGTTGATGTAATTAATGAATACTCAGTTGCGTCTACCTCCTGCTGTTTATACTGTCAATGTGGAAAAATTATGGATATCCCGAGTTCCAAGCTCCTCCTCCAAAACTTCAATCTCATCGATTTTTGGACATATTCTACTAACATTTGATATCACAGGATACAATGTGTTTCCTAAATAGGGACTGTTACTTCTAGGTTTCTCCAAGGAACCCAATTCTGATTCTTCTAAATATCTCATATCGGACCATGATTTAAATTTTACAAGCATGGAATTTAAATTTGGTGCTGTAAATTCCATGCCATTTTCATTACTTCTTGGCCCAGAGGGTATCTCAGCAGTGACCAGACAATTCTGTGTGTCTCCAATCACTCCAAGGGGTACTTGGGCATCCCCCACCCTTACCATCAGCCCATTTTCCTGTTGTTCTTGGCCATGATCTGTTACCACCAACTGTACCACTTTTTCTGCTTGACTCCTTGGCTCTACTTGCCTACTTAATAAATGTACTTTTAAGGACTCTAATCGCACAATGATTTCATTTTGTGCATCTAGTGGCAGCGCGCCGAAAGAGTCTAGCAGCGCTAACTCTTCATTATTAAAAAGGTCCTTTCCTTTAGGGGATTCTTGCCACTTTGTATCTTGAGCAGCGAAATGATTCCACTTGGAGCAAGGGTCCTTCTCATTGTCCCCTGTGCCCAGCTGAGCCTCTTGCCTTGGCTTATATTATGTCTCTCCTAAGTTATTTACATTCTTTCTGACCTGGGGATCAAGGGGTATATAAGGAATTTCTGAATCATTCAACTGTATAAGGTCTTCCCCACATCCATTTTCTCTTTCTAATCGATGATGTTCATATTTTTCCTTTCTTAATTTCCCCTTTACTAGCGGCATGGGGGGGGGATATATTTTCAAAAATCCTAAAGACTTGTAATCCTATTTTTTGGAAATCAGACTTTCTACTATATATTTTCCCAGCCATTTTACTTTCCTGGAAAGTAACAACAGCCCGTGCATATATATAATTAAAAAATAAATATTCAATATGGATAATATCTGCTATAGTAAACTTCCCAGGAACAATTGCATCCAACATTTGTATTAGATGAAGTTTGCGTTGTATCTGTGTTAATATTCCCTTGGGTTTTGGAAAATTTGAAAAAACTAATTTAGACTGCATAAGTCTGTGCTTCCAATTCTGTTCAGCCGTTTTCTCTACCTGATTGGATATATCCTCTGTATCTTGATCCATGTCGTTTACCTGCATTTTGTTCCTTACCTCCTGATTTTTAAGCACATATTGCCATGGATCATTCATTTCATGGGGCTCACAATTCCCAACTATACTAACCGAGGATGCAACCAACGTTTTGTTTAACTGCTCAGATACCAGTGTCTTCTCAGCCTTCTTTACCTTATTCTTTTCCTCTTCAATCAACTTTCCACTTTTCAGGGAGTTTTTAACCTGCAACTTCATAGGTTTCTTATCTATTAGTTTAAATAATTTTCCATAATTCATTTTCCTATCCCGGTATATTACCTTTGGAGCTGCCTTTCCTTTTTTGTTTTCCTTAAACCCTATGTTTTTACGCTTTTTTCCAATTTTATTTTCTTTTTTAACTGCCTTTAACTTGTACTGGGAACCTATTTCATTCTCTCTTACTTGATGAATATCCTCATTTGCTTTTTTAATAGACTCAGGTTTTATTTCTGTTTGTACTAAACCAAAATTCCCCCTTCTATGTATCTCCACCATTGTGGTTAACAGCCCATTAGACTCTGCAAGGAAAGTTTTAATTAGCCCTAGGTCCTTGAGGGTGTCCCAATCTCAAATAGCTGTTCAATTATTAGTTGTCCACCCTTAATTTCCAAATTACTCACTCCACTACTGGGAGAATCCCCCTTCTGGACTGATAGGGGGGAGTACATTGCTAATTCAATTACCTGTTTATCCATTAATTCATCTAGAGAAGTTTGATGTTCTTGTACCCTTATCTGAGAAAAATTATCTGCAATCGCCAGCTCAGATGCAAGGTCTCTGCCATCATCATCTGGGGTGTCTCCATACGTGACACACTTTGGATCAATAGACCAATCTAATACAGAATTGGATATGGGTACATTTCCAGTTAATTCTTCTGTCCTGGGTGAGAAAAATTGTGGGATTGTAGTCTGAGATTTCGGTTTCTGTTTCCGTCTCTCAGAAAGGACTTCAACTGGAAGCCCCAGATTTTTGTACCCTTATCTAGTAAAAATCATTTCTTCACTTAAAATCCAAACTGTCCCTTTAACTATAATCAACCAAGAATTAGCAAGTTATTATCCATATATACCCACCAATTATATAAAATTAAGTTCCAAATTAATACATTATTAAAATTAAATTTGAATTACTAAAAACAACCTTGAGATTTTTAAAATCTTCAAATAAGTTACTAATAGTTTCAACCTGCAAGACAAAACGCAAACCACTAACTCATAGTCAATTCCATATCCATACAAAGTCAGTGGGGCTTTTTGCAGTCTCCTTGCCTTCACCCCAATCAGGTCCGTCAGATCACACACTCTCTTCTCACTAGAGGCTCTTCACAGAAATCCAGTGAGCTAAAGGTAAAACATTAACAGCTTTCACTTGCCCGTCCAAGTCAAGCTCAGCTCTGACTGTGGCAAAAGTCCTGGAACTGGATCCCAGGATAGTGAAGAAATCCCCATGGCACTCTTGGGCTGCACTGTTGTCGTCACCAACACTTGGTTTGTCAATGCCAACACAGAATGGACAGGAATCTGAGCCAGGCTGGAATCCAATGACCGGAGTGTCTGGGTTCACGCTGTGGTCGTTGCTGCTGAGGCAAATGTATCGCACACCTGCTGGATCCATGGTTCTCTTGCCTGTTCCTCCTTGCAGCAGATTGCAAAAGCTGCACTAGGCCAAGGAGAGAGGCTAAATGGGGCCTCTGTATAAGGCTGCACTAGGCCAAGGAAAGAGACTGGGTGGGGCCTGTATATATCGTTTCTTAGCTGGACAATAAAATCATTTCTTTGCAAGCAGAAGCAGCCCGACTTCCACTTTCTGAGCCGTTCTGTTCCTCGGCTCTCTGCACTAGCAATTTGTCCCTCAAGGTTGTAGCAACAAAAGATAAGCCAAATAAAAACGCCGAAGGCTGGAGGGAACTCTCTACTGTCCCAGGTGGTCACCAACTAGGAGAGATCATGCAGAGCAAAGCCGGTTTCCTCAACCTATTAATTCCTGGAATCATGTCTTGCAAAGAAGCTGTAATAGTGAGAATCCTGATCCTGATATATTCACACTGGCTCCATGGCTACTGAGCCTGGTGCAGAGTCTCCTAGTAGTACTAAATAGTAGTAGTTATTGTTATAATTGTTATTAAATTTAAACTGATGAGTGAAGCATAGGATTGTTGATCAACACCTTGGAGTTGATCCTGTACCTCTAAATTTGATGTTGCCTCCAGAAATGAGGTAGTTGCAGTTACTCATTCATTTCCTCTTCTGATCCTGTTATCTGCACTTTTACTACCTGCTATGCAGCAAAATGTGGAGTCCCATTTTCACTACAGCAGATAGAAGAAGTGTCCAAGCAAAAGGACTGAGAAAAGAAATTGGTGGGATAAACAGCTGCTACTGTTTCCAGAGGCAGCCTCAAACGTAAAAAGGTGCCCTGTGCCCTGCCAGTCCAATATAGATTCTGGGATGGATCAGTCCGAGGGCCAAAACTAGAAGTGATGTTAAATGCATCTTTGGTAGGTGGAGCCACAGGGTCACAGTAGGTGCTGAGGCAGCAGCTCATTGCACACAAAAGGGAAACTGAGGCAAGTTAACATAGTCTCAGCACAAATTGAAAATACTTAGATATGTGTCAATTGATAGAAGAGATGGGAGTGGCAAAGCTTGTCCAGAGAGCTTGAAGTTGATTTAGTTGTAGTAACAGTTCTGTTCCAAAATCAGTAATACACAACACAAATGTTGTTTGGCCTTGAACTAGCAAGAATGAAAAAACCCCACCTTGATACCCTTTTGAAAAGCTCAAACTATATCACCATAACTTATAGAACAGCAGTGTTAAGCAGAAATGGTTTTAAAAATAGCCAGAAGCCTCTAGATTTTGGTAAGCCCTAATAGTAAGCATAGTAAGCCTTTTACTTACAGAGAGCCAGTGTGGTGTAGTGGTGAGAGTGTTGGACTGGGAATCGGGAGATACGGGTTCTAGTCCCTGCTTGGCCATGAAACTCACTGGGTGACTTTGGGCCAGTCACTGACTCTCAGCCTAACCTACCTCACAGGGTTGTTGTGAGGATAAAATGGAGAGGAGGATTACGTAAGACGCCTTGGGTTCCTTGCAGGAAAAAAGGTGGGGTATAAATATAATAAATAAATAAATACATTTATTATTAAAATATTTTTGCATACCAATAGGTGTTTGCCATTTCACTGAAAAGTGTACTGATGTTTCTTAAGTTTTTTGTAAGGAATGGTTGAAGACAAGATGTCTGAACTGTTATCTGTTCTTAGTCAGCTTATCTTCTTTTTACTATCCAATGTGATGCAAGCTGACATTTCTTCAGATTACCATGCAGCTAGACGACTCATCTGATAAACTGTAAAATCAACTCAATGAAAACGGTTTGAGCCAAAGCTTGCAAGGAACAGGAGAAATGCCTAGTATTTAGAGACAGAGCCTGGTTCATGGTAAGCCACTTTGGATAATGCAGTCTATACTTCACTGCACGGTGGCCAACGCAACCCAAATGATCAGGTGGTTGGAGCAACTTCTCTATGATGAAAGGCTAAAAGATTTGGAGCTTTTTGGTTTAGAAAGAAGTTTAGTATGCACGGAGTGGATAGAAGTTATCTCCATCTCATAGTACTAGAACCTTGGAATCATCCAATGACATTTATAGGTGTAGATTCATAACAGGAAAAAGATATTACTTCACACAGCACATCATTTATTGAATTCACTGTCACACAATGAGATGACCACTAACTTAGATGGCTTTAAAAGGGGATTAGATGAATTTATTCAATCATTATTAGTAAAATTTATTCAATCATTATTAGCCCTGCTGAAAGGCTGCCCTCATGACCGCTCCTCTTCCCTCTACTGTCACCACCACCAGCCATTCCAGCAGGCTGTGCAGGAGGGAGAAGAGAGGGAGTGCAGGGCCATTCCACCAGTCCTGCCAGGAGTATTCATTAATATTCCCCCTTCTTCCCTCCCCATTCCCTTTTCCCTGTGTGTCGTGTCTTTTTAGATTGTAAGCCTGCAGGCAGAGGACTGTCTTGTTAATTGCTGTAAACCGCCCAGAGAGCTTCAGCTATTGGGCGGTATAAAAATGAAATAAATAAATATAGAACCTCAGTGTTCAGAGAGTTTGCCATTGAATGCCCTTTGCCGGGCAGCATCAATGGGAGAGGCTATTGCCTTCATGCCCTGCTTATGGGCTTCCTTGAGGCATCTGGTTGGCTACTGTGGAACTAGGTCTGATCTAGCTGGACACCTCAGAATTCAAACCTTTCATTAGCACAAATAAAAGGACCTATTTCCCCAGAAGTAATCAGGTATGTACTGCATTATCTTCATGATGATTAGCAAATGATGTTGCAGGACCATCAACGGTCCATATTATTTCCCACCTTCAAAACACCGTAGGAGAGAAGGATTCTCAAGCGATGAGGAAGCTTTCATTCAACACATTAAATCAGGCAACAGAAACAAAGAAGAGCCAAGCGATCAGCTAATATATTCTGAATATTGCTCTTAATTATTTATTTTAAACAAACATATGCTCAATTTTGCATTTCAAGAGTGACATCAACTGGAATGTCAGAAATCTGTTTTGCATCATAAGAACATAATTTTTATAAGAGCAGAAAGTTGAAACAAGTATTGGCAGCAGACTAACAAGTTTTATTTTCCTTGTAGATAAATACTGCGTTTGAAAATATATTTCAATTTAGTAATGAGAGAAGGCCTTATCCAATTGTTAAACTTTCAGACCTGTCATTACTGTGACAAAAGTTAACTACAATAGCTTGCCAAGAGCAGCCTTTAATGTACAGTAAAATTGGACAGCGCTCCATTAATATTAAATGTACTGGGTTGGATCCAGACTTAGTTATACTTAAAGTAGACTCACTGAAATCAAAGACTAAGTTAGTTATGACTAAGTATGTTGAAGCCTGGATCTAATCCACTGATTCCAAAGTTTGCTCAAAACACTGGTAAAACCACCATGTTGATAAGGTATTACTTTATGCATTTAAGTGAAACTGACCAGTGCTCAGTATCAATTATAAATTCGCAAATTATAGTGTTGAGGCCAATGACTTTCTGCAAAACATTCCAGAATGCATAATACCTACAGGCTCAACAATATTTAATACTTCACATGTTTTTATATTGAAAATCTTAAGTGTGATGTGGTTCATGAGGCAACAATATATATTTAAAAATCCCCACTATATCAATCTCTTTGCCCTAAAGAAGTGAACCATATAAAATACTATATTTAACAATGAAATTTAATTCACATAATATGTAAAAGTTACACTCCCTATTGCTAGATACCAGTTGGGAGAATTATTTGAAGGATTTATATCCTGCCTTCATGCTTGACAATAGGCTTTCAAGACCTTACAATAAAAGAAAATTAACATACAACAAATATAATATATAAAGATAAATTTAAAAGGCAGTAATGACTGCAGAAGGTGCTGTACTTCAGCTGCTGTTCTTATCATGCCCTGTAAGAATGACGATGAGACTTAATTTCAAACAAAAGAAAGCAAAATAAATTACATGGAATTTACCATCATGGTCTGTTGCAATAGCTAAGTGTGTTAGATCAGACAAGTTTAGGGAGGATAGAAAACAAGCAGTAGCCATCATTACAAAGTTGATGAGCAGATACCACCTCACAAGTAGGGTCTTGTGTAAAATGCCGGAAGCAAAATAAATAACTTGAGCAATGATCATTTCTTATAGCCTGCAGCAGCTTGTATATTTTCTTTAAAGTGTTCATAATTATTATAGTTTGTAAAATCCACCTAATCTGGATTCATTTTAAATGATTACTTCTGTCAGCAGTATGGCTGGCTTTCACATTCTTAAGTGTATATTTAGAATATTTGCATCCCAACCTTCTTTGTAAAGTAAGGGAGCAGTTATTGGTTAAGAGTAAACACAGAAATACATAATGGAATAAGGGGGAAAACACCAAGCAAATCTTAAAACACAGGCAAGTCAAAGCCAACCAGTATTCCAGTTAGCATTTAATTCTTACAAACTGGACCTGCACTGCAATATAACCTTGCAATAAACCATGGCAATATAACCTCACACCCTTAAGAGTGCTTTTAATCAGGGTGCCAGCCAGCCATGCCTTCACCTGCGAAAGTGTGCTGTTAAAGGGCTCAGGCAAAGCAACCGGTTCAATCTCCTCCCTTGGTTCCCCTTCTTCCCTTTCCCCCACACAATGACACAACATTGTGTGGCTCCCGGTATCCAATGAATACGTTCAGTCCTCATTATGCTGGGGTGTTTTTTTGGGGATGCCCTCTTTTATTTTATTCTTTTGTACTTCTTCAAACTTCAGGGTTCCCTTGAGCATGTTGATATCTCCTTGTTTCTCAGTGGTCCTATCATTCACCATTAGAGGGAATTATAGGATATTAAATGCTTTCTTTCAAAAACAAAGGACTTTACTGTCTCTTAAAAAGAAAACAGGTACAACTAGTCTGAAGGTTCTGACTCCTTAATACTACCCCCCGCCCAATACTTTATGAAGGTTGGTGCCTGAGTATCTTAACAAACAAGGGCTCAAAGAGGGAAAGGCAATTTCTATATTTTAATTTTAATTTTTTTTTAAATTTATTTTTTTAAAAACACACTTACAAAAGGAAAATAAACCCACAAATCCATATAATTACAAAGTGCACCTGTCACCACGGGGCCAAAATAATAATAATAATTCTATCCACATAATCCATTATTAATCTATATTCCAAAAATACATCCTATCTTGACATGGCTTACTCCCTTTTCCCTTTACTAAAACATAATCTAAAAATGGTCCCCATATATCCTTAACATTATTTTTCTTTAATTGTCCCTTTTTACATTTAATACTACAAATTTCTATCTTGCTAAGATATACCAAATGTAGGCTCCATATGTAGCAAACAACCATTACATCTAACAATTTGCTGAAATTGTTCTTAACTACAGATGGAGCAAGGTTATGTAGAAATGCACAAAACTGAATAAAGAACGATTAACTTACCTCCAATGGGAGTTCTTTTGAGTTTGCCTCTGTGCAGTCATACCGATGAGTGTCAAATATTGTGTTTCCCTTGCCAAATATTGGGTAACATATGGATAACAAATGAAGGGGAATCTTACCTTTACATTTGTACTGAAGGCAATTAAAATTAACATGTTGAACAGTGACTATATCCATCGAAGTGTTCTTTTCCATTAGGAAAGGCAATTTAAAATACAAGCCTTTTAAACTGCAATACTCAAGTTAGAATTTGAATGAATTAGTCAAATATTAATTACATCAAAATAAGATTATTATAAAAGCTGATCCTTACACGTTATCAATATACCTCACTGGTTGCTACAGAATGACAGTTTTTGAGTGCAAATAATAGTAGATTTGCTAGGAAATCTGACAAAGAACTAGCAGCAACAGAGTGCAATGCCTATCATCTTTTGCTTAATGTTGGGCACACTACAGATCTTTAGCAATACAATCCATACCTTGAATTGGGCCCAGTGTGGGCTGCCTTTGTACCAGAGATGCCATTTCCCCCTTTTCCAAACTTACCTGGTGACAGCAGGAACAACTGGCAGTGATTGCCACAGTATGGGCTCTGTTGGGCTCCCTCCATGTCATTACCACTATGTTCAGTTTAGTTTGGAAAGAGGGGGAAGTACTAAGGGGGCATATGAAATGGGTCAAGTTGACACTTCAGAGGGTTCTAGGTCAGATTTTAAATGTATCTGTGTATGGGGGGAGCCTCTTGAAAACCAGGGTCCAACTCTCTGGGCTGGTTCGTACGACCCAGGCGGCGAGCGGGGGAGGCACCATGGGGCCGTCCGCGGAGTCCGGCGGGGCGTCGCAGACGACCTGCGCCCCACTCGCGTGGGCAGACCCCGGTGGAGCTGGCAGTCCCTGCACTGCAGTGCAGGCCTCCCGGAGCTAGGGGGCAGTGGCTCGGGATTCCCAGAGGGGCTGTTTGGCCCTACAGGCTGGAGCGGCCGCAGCTCCAGCCGCTCTGGGCTGCCACCTCTGTGTGGCCACGGGAGGCCCCCACGGAATGGCCGCCCACTATTCGCACGGCAGGATGGCCACGCACGGTAGGGGCTTACCCCTCTACCACCCATGGTCACTTTGCATGCTTCACACGTGCGGCCGTCCCACGGGGGCTCCCTCACAGTTTCCATGTCGTATGAACCGGCCCCCTGTCCCTTTTTAGGCTGCAATAGTTTTGAGTACAATACAGAAATAAGAAAGTGAAATGACTATAATAGTTGAATGAAAATTACTACTTCAATATGTAATTTCTTCAAGCAAATTGAAGTTGGCACATTGCTAAAATATTAAAAACCATATTCTTTGTTCGTGTTTGTTTTTTAATTCAGAACTAGCACTACATAATTCAGAACCAGCACTACATTTCTAAGCAACAAAAATCTGAGCAAGATTTTAGTGTTTCAACAGAAATCCAGACCTTAACTACTGTATTTTGAAAATATCAAATTAATCTTTGACTTTATATTCTGTTCTGAATTCTATAATCTCCCTACATCTTATCCATTTTTTCTAAGCTCTGTGTTTATACCGCAATATCATGTAGGCAAATATACAACTAACATATGCTACACCTCCTTAAATGTATCACTGAAATGTCTTTCTGTTTTGTACGGATAGAATCAGTGACTTATCTATCCTCTTTACATAAAAGCTATGTCAGTCAGTCAGTTAGTACTTCATCTGCATTTCAACATTACTTGCAATTTATTCCTCTACTTACCTTGAGCAATATACTTGGAAATTTGTTCAAAGACCTATTTGCATTTCTATAAACTCTATGAAACATTTAACTGTGCCACGCAAAGAAAACCAATGAAATGTAGATTTACATTTGTCCCACTTGCCATTATTGGCACCATGAAAGAACTCTCTCCATTTATGTTTGCAGATCTAAAAAAGAAAACTCACTAGGTGAAGTTAACCTTAAGCTGTACTCAAGAAGCAAACAAGCACACACAATAACTGGTTGATACATCTTGCAATGGATATGTAAAGGTTGAACGTGGGAGCCCTTTATGGCTATAGAATTACATATAATTGGACCAAAAGGATTAGCAAAAATAGTTTCAGGAGAAATACGAAATCCAACTGCGTTGCACATTAACAGTTTTCCATCCGCAGTTGAAGAACAGAATATAAACAAAAACAGCTTAAACTACTGTTATCCATTATTCTTGCTACTATGTTAGTTTTATTCATTTTTCTGTAGTACATGAAGCCACTCCTTCCCTTTTCAATATTCTAATTGTTATTTCTGCCATGACTAATTAAGAAAATGACTAAGAAAATCTAATTCAAGTGAGAAAAATTCATATGAATGTGAATCCTGAAAACTGTTCTCTGTTGATTTAAGTGACTCTGTTGCATTTCTGAACCAATGAGAAGATACTGCCTACTGGCCAACATCAGTCCTAAACATCAAAGGAGCACACACTGCCTATTTATGAAGTAGGCAGCACATACCAGCATTTTACATGAGGCAAGAAACAAGTTACTGAACATTTCCTTTCTGAGGCTGAAACTAGTCATAATGAGCATGTATGGCTGCTACCAAAAGTAGAAGCTGATGTGTCCTCCCCACCCTCAGTAACATCTACCATTACAGAACACATGGGGCATGTTCACACATCAAGCCAAGCCACACTGGCAATGAGCCATGGTGGGTTGGTTGTTGTGCGAACAACTCATGGTGCAGCTGACATACGATCAGGACCGAGGGGGATGGAGGGTTGTTGGCTGCATCCATCCCCCTCGGTCCTCCTGCAGGTATCTCAGGGGACACAGTGGGAGGACTGAGTTGTCTTCCCCTTCCCCACTGCGATTGTGAGTTGTTTCGGGCTCGCTGCAGCTTTTTTGCACTTTAAACTTTTCTTTTCCTGGAGGTTGCGTGATCTCAGTTTTCACAGCTATGGACAGTCCTTTCAGTGTGCCAGCAGCACTTTGGAGGGGCTTTGCCAAACATTTTTTTTTTTAAATTCCCCCCACCCCATTTTTGCAAATATTTGCGAAAATTATGTATATTTTTAATTTTTACCTGGGAACAAGTGCAAAAGTGAGGGCACTTAAGACACAAGTCCAAAAAACAACAACATGAGGATCTTGCTGCAAAAGGGGTGAATGAGCCACTGCCCCCACTTTTGCGAGTTAAGATCACTCACACCTTTGATTACATTTGACAGCTTGCCTTTTGACAGCTGTCAGATGTAGCCAAAGGGGAAAATAAACTTATCTGCAGCCTTCTGTGGGGCAATGCCCAAGGCGGGTACCTGCTGGACTTTGCCAGCAGGCACCCTCCTGCACATTGTCTACTTGAGGCTTCCCATTCCCATACCTGCGCAACAGTGGGTAAATTTTTTAAAAGTATTTAATTTTCACAAATATTTGTGAAAATGGGGTGGGGGGGAATTAAAAACAGATCGCGACCTCCGAGAAAAAAATGGGTAAAGGGGAAAAAAGACACGGTAAGCTGAAAATGGCTTGTGATCATGGCAGGGGACACCCAGCCTGTGCCAGTCACCCCAAAGTGCTACTTGGTCACTTGTGGGATGCCTGGCACTGGCCCGGGCGATCTTGGCAAGAGTGGCAAGGGAGTTTTGCTGCTCTTGCCAAGCTGCTTGCTAGCCGATTCCCATTACCCACGATGGGGTTGGTCACCCAACTTCAGACAACATGACAATCTATCATGGGTGCAACAACCCCTACTATAACCCATGGATTGTCAGGGTGGCTTGTTGCCTTCAAACAAGCCAACCTGCGGAAAACAGTTTGGGTTCGCACAACATGACAGCCCACTGTAGGTAGAAACCCATGATGGGTTGTCATGTTGTGCGAACCTAGTCATGAAGTTTGTGTCATCACATATCTCCTACAAGCGGTAGCTAATGAATGTAAGGAGGGAGAGGGAAAACTTGTAATAGTTAATATTATAGGAAAAAAGGAGGAGATTGCCAGTAGTCATGTATGCTCATTAAGCACATGTTTCAAAACGAAAAATTCAGACAAACAACTAGGGAAGCATTCAAATTTCATTTTTATATGCACATATGAACTACAAATGAATAAACTCACATCTTAAAAAATACATTAGCATGCTGCGGCTGACATATTTATAATAGTAACTTATAATAGTACTCAAGTATCAATAACCACTGGTTTCCAAGCATTTATGATTTTTGCTACTATTTCTATTTCCTTTGCCTCTTTTTTCACAAAGTGAAAAAGCAAAGTATTCACTGAATCTATAATACGTATTAACTAGAAATCCATATGGTATAAAACAGTTATTAGACAAAGTTACATTCTTTTCAACATCAGATCACAAGTGAGAAGACAAGTCACACATAATGTTCCCTAGGATTGATATATACTCTTCCATTGCCTGGATTTGGGTGCTTCTTGTTCCAGTCTTTGCAATTTGATTGTTTGAAAGCTGGATACATTTGCTGATGGCTGCCTTGAGCCAAGGGATTTTCATCTTCATAGCTAAATTGCCTGCAGTTTATCATCTTCTAAAAATAATAATAATAATAATAATTGTATCATACATCAGTCATCTATTTGGCTTCTAATTTTATTTTTGTTAAGTTCACTGAATTATATATTCATTTCCCTTTCCATTTAGAGAATGCAAACTCAGAAGTCACATATACCTCAGTAGTTTTACTGACACAAGGATATCCTTATGCATGCTTCAATTTTAGTTGATCATTCAACAATTTATTTTAAAGTGCTAAATTAAAAGCTCTTAAAATGTAGAATACTGTGCATATATTCATAAAAAAGAGAAACGAAATACGTTTCAGCTAATTATGTGACACTTAAAAAATAGTCCCACACATTCTCCTAATGCAAAATATAACCGTTTGATATTTGTTGCTTATGCAGGCAGAAAATCCACCGAACAGGATGCAAGTTCCACAACCCTTCATCTGGGCTTTTGGTCTGATCTCCATATTTCCATGGTTTAACATAATCTGTTCCTTACTAGAATGTATCATTATTCCTTCTGGGGATACTGGAGAGGCTGCTGGTCTGGAGCCAAAACTCCCCAGCCTCCCACTCCAACCTACTAATTGAGCAGCCCCGCTAAGGCAAGGCGAGCCCAACTAGCACATCCCCAATGTTTTTAGTAGGGTAGAATTCCATAATTTTGCAGCACCTGTACACTACTGTACATTGCATGCATGCAGCCTGAATTTAATGAGCAGATGACATATGAGGGTGTTATTGTCAGTGATCAAGAAAGAATGGGGAATAAACAACAACAAACCCTAGCTATTTTGTCTGAAGATCAAAACCAATGTCTTGCATACCTTTGGAAGTATAGGAAAGAAGCAACTTCATATTTATGTGTGGATTCTACTAGTTTGAATTATAATTTTGGGCATAATGGATTTTCAATTGTTAATGCCATTTATTAACAAAATAATCCCAGGTTTTTATTACTTGTGGATGTCAAAAGTATGTATGTCTCTGTGTTTGTTGGCCAAACATTACAAAGTGCCTTGACTCTGTCATGGAGTAATGTCTCTCATGGAGTAATGTCTCCCATATTTCAATTGGTAAGCATATTTAGCCTGGCTTATTCTACTTCCTTTGATAAAACAATAATATAAGCCAAGTAAATTTTGTTTCATAATGCACTAGACAAATACAATCACTTCCATGATACTGCATGATTACTTCTGAATGGTGTATGAATGGGGCCCGCCTAGACTATATGTAATAGCTATTAGATCATGTCTAGAACTTTTAATCAGGCAGCCTGAACCACAAATCTAGTTATGTTCTAGTTAAACCTATTATTCCAGTTAATGGCAATGGAAGTACAGTGCTTTATCAGTCTGGATTAGCCCAACATTTTTTGGGGGATGCCTAGTACTTCTTTTGGATAGCCCAATCATTCTACCGAGATAATAAAGTTGGAGATAGTTTCTTTATTCTTCATATCAGTATTTCAGGGGCTTAAAAATACTAATCTGGCAAACACATTCTCTCCCACCACCCCACGGCATAAGTGATCAGAGTTAATGAAATGACCCCCCCTAGAAACTCCCATGACCAAAGCCTTGTTGCAAGCCTTTGATTCATGTCCCCAGCCAGAACACAATGATGCTTGGAATTCAGGAGCTGTGCCTGAGAATGACAAATGCATAGCTACAGTCACCCCCTAATACATGAGCCCATAGGTGGGAGATTTCATCTATTATGCTGTGTTCTGAGCTGGCTAGCAAGATGACTCTTCATATTAAAGTTAGGGCTAACACTACACTTTATGGACATCACATCCCACCAATGCAGCTGGTTTCTGTAGCCATAAAAAGAACATGTTCCATAGTGTTTCTTGGTTGACTAATAAGGATACAGACTATGAGATCTGAGGGCGGAGGAATGAGTCCACTTCTTCCTAAAAATAGCAAGCATAAGTGGTCCTGGTTGGAAAAGCCCATCCTCTGTGAAACAGGTAATTTTTACTTTTCCTGGCCCAGATCCTGAAAAGCCAGTTATAGTGGTAGGTCCATTACTAGTGCTGGGCTGGATCATTACTTTTGGAAGGATGGGGATGAAGGTGGGGCAAAAATGCCTACCAAGATGCGAAGAATATTTTTTTGGGGGGGTGAACTTACCAAAAAGATGTGGCGGCCAAGGGGTTTTCTTCCCTTTTAACCACCACGACCACCACCACCACCACCACCACCTTTGCTGCAGTTCTGCTGTTGTTCTCACTCACAGAGATTCTTGGGGAAAGATAGTTTCCCCCTCAATTCCTTCCTCAGTTACTGTTTCAAAGTATTTTAAAAGAGACATGCCTTCCAACTTGACAAGATTCATAGATTCATAGAGTCGGAAGGGGCCTACAAGGCCATCGAGTCCAACCCCCTGTTCAGTGCAGGAAAGTAGAGGAGGGGTCTCCTATCCAAGTAATAAGGCACATCCTAGTATCTGAACCTGAACACATAATACAAAGTGAGAGTTGGCCCTTAGAACAGCTTGGGAGAAGCTCATATCTGTCTTTCGCAGTCTACTCATAGGGAGGTGAAACCCAGTGTGGTTCCAGGAACAAAGATTGGTAATTTGACTGCTGGGAATATACTTAGTCAACTAATTGGTTGAATTATCACATAATGCCCAAGTATGAACAAAATATTCATTCCTATTAGGGGACATTCTGTAGACATCTATCTTTTCCCTTGGAAGTATCACCTTGATCAATAACTTACTGGAAGAATTATTTCTTTCTGAGATAGGGAGCGAACTCTTTCCTCATACGAAGATGGAGGCTTGTGTGTTGGTGGAAGATCAATCCTGCATTAGAAAACTTACAGTTTAGTAACCACCACTGGCAAGATGAATGTCTCAAATGTAGATTATTACAGTTGTATACAAGTATATTTAATACTTCCTCTGTCATAATAGACAGTGCAATTTCACATGAATTTCATTATCCAAATATCCACTCTGCCAAAATTACTCTCAAATGGTATAACAAACATTAGTCCAAACAACTCAACAGACATGTCATCCATAACCTGTAGAAAGGGAGACAGTGTGCACCATTTAAATGGAACAATCCATGAAATCTGGAAAAGGACATTTTTACTTCATTCCTTCACATTAGAAATAATGCTACTAGTCTTATTTTCAAGACTTTTAATTAACTCAGGACATAAAATTTGTACTATTAATTAAATATTTCCCCAGCTCATCCAAGTTTGGGAAGGAGTCCATATAGCAAGACACCTCTGTATGACTGTAGTAGCTAGTGGTTCTAATAGTTGCTGTAGCCACCTGCTGAATTCCCGCTCCAACCTTTCTCAGTGATGTTACAATGGCTAAGTTGCTTATCTTCCTTGGTCCTTGCTCTATGAGATGATATGCTGCTGGAGGAAGGGTGAACCAACAGTGATGAATGCTGAACCAGAGCTTTCTATACATAGTTGTAGCAGCTGTTGGACCTGCTTGCTGCTTAAAGACACCTGGAAGCTTCTCATTATGTGGAACCTTTGTCACTGGCTCTCATATGAACTGGACCTATGATTATCAATCAATTCATCTTGTGCTTCTAGTGTAGAAAAGACATAATGCCCAATGAACCTTTGACCTACACAAGGGGTATAATCTGCACCAGTGTTGATATGAGAGTCAAAAGAAGCCAAAATGGCAGATTTAGAAAAACATGAAAGAAACTATAGGAGAATTAAGAGAAGCATTATGATTTCTTAAGTCTAACCATATGCTTATTGTACGTCTAGGTGCACAATGTAAAGAGACATGTGCATAATACTATTTTAAGGGTTTTTTTCCTCCCAGCTGCCATCAACAGTTACAGCAGAAATTATGACAGCCACACTTTACACAGAACAGGCAATTAGATTTAGCCACTAGTGTTGCTTAGGGAATCAGAAAAATATTGCTTGATTTCTGATGAAAGCAAGGTCCTTAGATTAGGTGTATATTTTTAGAGTAACATATGTTGACATTTTATATTACCACTTCAGGGATTGTGCCTCAAAACGTATTGGTGCAGCAGAAACTCAGGAGAAAGGAGAAAACAAACACTTGTACCAGAGTAGGGCTTCACACCTTTACAAAGAAAGGACTTCATTCAGTTTAAAGCAAGAAACCAAAAACAAAACTTACATTTTGTCCAGGTAAGAGGACCTTTTCTTTCTGGGAGTCAGCAGTACTGTCACAAAGATGGTAATGATAAAGAGAGCAAGTACTGCTCCTATTACAGCCCCAGCTACTGCTACTGATGATGACTGCTTAAATGGAACATCTGAAATGTAATTCAGCATGCATTATAATTTCAAGCAATATTATTAAAACTCCTCTCAAATTATTGGCTGCCATTGAGAATATATTTTGTAGAATCTACAATTTAGTATCTCCAGTGCACTTGAGTCATCAACAGCTATATACTACTAAAAATGACTGCATGAGGTACAGTTTGAATACACAAATGTAAGCTTTTAAAAGATGAAGAACAGGGAAGGCAAAATATGTTGACAAGAAAATGCTTTTCAATTTCTAACTCATAAGGTATTAAGAGTTTGAGACAATTGCTGTTAACAATTTCTGGAAAAGTAATTTTTAGCACAGCAAAAGCTTTGTATTTTTTTTTAAGAATGTGCATAGGCAAGACATACAAAAATGAATGCAAGTCAGTCTGTTTTAGAAACAGTTATACTAAAGCTTTAAGAATGCAAAAGCATAAGCTACTGAAGTTGTACATACCAAAGCAACATTTACTTATTCAATAACCCTGAGATAGATCATGCTACGTTCTAACAGATTTATGTACAAGCTATATTTTTCATACAAAACAGAAGACATGGGCTTATTTTGGATAAAACATATCAAGCTACACTCCTGTAAATCTTTGAAGAATTGTAGCATTTTCCAATGACATAGGAACGAAGTTGGGAATTGTGCAAAGTACGACATGGATAGTCACAACTTTCATTGCTTCATTGTGGCACAACTGGACCAATGTGACAGGCCAACAAGAGTTACCCTTTTACATGAAATTGAACCAATTACCCACATGTGCAAATGATGGCCTAAATACATTAGAATAACTTACACATTGCTTTCAGAATTTCTTGAAAGTGCCTATAGTATTCATTTGGGTTTTTTTTCTCTCAGAAGAACATACCTCAGAACATTCCAGTGCATGCACTACTTTTGCTTTACTGAAACAGAATATTGCTAAATAAAAAGCTTTGGACTGCTTCAAGAGTGGCAAGGAACAGCATTCTAGTAATATCCTACTTTGAAAGGTTAAGAATTTGGGCAGCATTTCTAAGGGAAGAGGTCCAAGTCTTTAGAAGATTGTAGACCAAGGCCCCAATCCAGCTGAAACACTGGTCACAAATAACGGCCAAACAAAACAGAATAGTTGTGTCCCAGTCCCAGTCCCCCCTTTTTTGTTTTTGTTTTTTTTACAAAATGCAGCTGTGGAGGATGCAATCCAAAGCAGCCGAAGGTGGGGCTGGGGAACTTCTTAACCCATTCCTGACAGTTTTCACACAAAAGATCACCCCAAGTTGCTTTTCATCCTGCAGGTGAAAATGTCCTTGCCCATCAACAAAGTGTTAGGGACAGACTACACATGACTATCATGTGTAGTTTGGCCTCAACTCCTTGTGAAACGAATGAGAAAAATTAGCTAAGGCTAGCAGAAGGCCTATTGCTTTTCAGAACTGAAACTGATAAACATAAGCTGGTTGGGGCCTAAGTATTCATACTACTGAATTCCTCCAGAAAACCCGTGTTAGTTTTCATATTTACTATGAATGAAGTATGACCTGCCCTTATCTGTTCTGTGGATGGCCTTTCTAATCTGTTTATCTACTGATCGCTCAGCACGTCATACCTAATGTAAGTATTGATGTAAGCTTGTGCTTTATTATTCACTGAACATAATTTGAAACTTGCAAAATACAGAATGCTATCACTGAGCTGTTCAGTTTAGCAGCCTATAATATGAATGGTCTGAAGGCATATGAAGTAAATGTACCATTGATGCTAACAGATCTGGCCCTGGAACTGCGTGAATGGGGAGACTGCCTGGGAACCATTTGCAAGCTCAGCTCTTTTGAAGAAGAATGCGGGATAAGTGCAATAAATAATGACTAGTAAAGAATGAATGTCTGGAAGTTTATGACTGAATAATGACACTCAAGCCATTAATTCAACAATATTCAACATAGCAGATTCTAAAGAATACTTCATTCACAACAATTTCCTGCAAGCAGCTCCAGATCTGTGTAGGAGAATCAATGGTTACACCACAACATCCATAAAATATACATCTATTTTGTTACACTGACAAAATAGACAAGCATGCTTTCATCACACAAGTACACATGTGATTCTTCAGAATATAGGTATTATTTTGACCGCAACTGATACAGTTCTGTGGCTTCTTAGAAAGCTTTGGCCAGTTGTCTGGAACAGTTTTATTTTATGCTAAGCTTTTTGTAACCCTGTTTTATTCATTTCTGGGAATTAAACTAGTGTTAACTGACAAGATCTTAAAGAATTCATGTTTCCAAGTATGCTATTCATGCTACAGTGCAATTTTGAAATCAATATTTACCTGGTGATTAAATGAACAATGCTTTGAAGATAATCTAAAGGATAATTTATACAATTCAACCCATGCATTTCCTTGAATTCCAAACAAAAGGTACTCAATAAAATTGACATTTATTATTCCTCCTTTAAAGACAAATTAATAGTTAGTGGCACTGAACCAAGTGCTCTAGAGTTAACAGAGTCCGCTAGTAGTCAACACACAGATTTCATGAACAGTCCACTCCCTATGTCTTCTACAAAGCCAGACTAGCACTTTTGCCCAAAATTCAAGGAGAAATTTGAAGGGTAGAATTTCATTAGCATCCTTAATGATAAGCCCTACTCCTGTTTAAGTATCCTCCCCCCCCCCAACACTAAAGGCATACTGCCAGCTACAGCAGCAAAAGATTTCTAGATTCATTTAGAAATATTACTACAAAAATCTTGGTGCTATCCATTTTTGTCCTATGCCTAGATTCTATTTGTTGAGGGACTCTCACATCCTACTTGTAAGCACAGTCATTTGAAAACAAGACCAATTAATAATTTGCTTTCACAAGGTAACTGACGGCTGCCAACTTGGATGTCTTTAAAAAGAGATTAGATAAATTAATGGAGGATAAGGCTATCAAGGGCTAGTAGTCGTGATGGCTATATATTATCTCTCAATACCAGTTGCTGGGAAAACATGAGGAGAGTGCTACTGCACTAATGGCCTGTTTATGGGCTTCCCAGCAGTTTGTGGCCACTGTGGGAAAGAATGTTGGACTAGATAGGCTTTTTGTCTGATCCAGCAGGGTTCTTCTTATGTTCTTAAGTTTTTGTGACTTGTGTTTATAGACAGTTTGTAAACCATAGACAAAAGTTGACAAACTAACACATTTGGCCACTTTAAGCAAAAAAGGCGGCAAAGCTTTATATAGGTAAAAAGGAGAAGTAACCTTACTGCTGTCTTTGCAACTTAACAAAACTGTTGACTATGTAAAAGCAGTTACTATTTAAGTTTAGTTTAATACACAGTCTTTCCTTAATAACTATCAGCCATGCTGACCAGTAAGCCATCTGCGAAAATTTTCGAAAGCACCAAAATACACTCAATACTTCAGATGCTGTACAAAAGTAGTTTTTTCCCCATATTCAGCTGTCTCATTGTCTAGACTACATCTGCTCATTCAACATAATTTTAGTATTTGTTTCATTTTATATGCCTTTCAATCATTTATGCATATAACCTGCATTCAAGAAATTAATTTAACAAAAGATTTATTTCACACAACAGCTATTCATACTTACAACCACTTCTCTATTTACACCAAACATACATTAGGTAAGAAACACTGCAACACAGAACATCTTAAACCTATTATGAACCTCTTCATATTCAACTGTAAAACTCTTGATAAATTTAACAAACTTATAATAAAGAACACAGAATATTAAGTAACTGCTTCTAGATTTGAGTGTTACAAGAAAGTTTTTAGAGGGCTTACAGAAAATATGCCATTATAGATTACAGTGGAGATGTTCCTAAGACCACAAGCTATCTTTAAAAAACAAAAAAATACCACACAATTTAGGACCTGCTGTTAGCTTAGGGCCTGATCAAAAGTTAACTGAATTAAGCACTTCAGCTAGTGATGAATCAGATCCATGAAGTAATTACAGAAACTCACTTGAGTTCACAGGCAAGCATGGTTTAATCATTTTACTTCCAAATGCACTGAAGATACACTTTGGTCAAGTAAAATAATGTTACCACTTGAATTATCAATGTGATAATGTGTAGAAAATCAGTTTCATGTATTTATAAATACTAAACTGCAGTCACATTTTTGAAGACATAGCAACCAAGTCACAGTGTACCGTCAAAACTGCACCTTAATAAAGATACTGTACTCACTGAAAAGCTCTAAAATACTGTTGATCTTTTTGTAATGTGCTCATATTACTTATATATATATATATATATATATATGGAAATAGCTGAACAGCATTACTCTTGTGTGTACTCATGCTGCCAAATTCATCTAATAGTTTATATGCTTTTAAAAAAACAAAAAAACACTTTCCAACTTGTTGAAACACACACTCTTCAGTTTTGAACATGTTTAATTAGAAGTCTCCACAGGCTTTAATGGGACATGCTTCTAAGCAAGTATGCTTTAAACTACTGCTGGGATCCTATTGGTTGTGCTGCATTCTCTGCATGAGCAATTACATTCATTTTTTTAACCGATGTGTGTGGTGTATTTATTTTTAAAACAGCACAATTGCCCCACCTCTTAAACCAAGGGAAACAAAACCCTTTCTTACATTTTTTTTTTTTAAATCTATTCAACTCTTTACTTTAGTATTACGTTTTTCTGTACCACTACATTTCTTTTCAAGCAGCATAAATGTCTCAAAATGCCTCCTAGGAGCTATACCTTTAGCTAGTATATTTTCTGTTTCAGTGGACATCTATACTTGTCTTGTCACACAGTTTTCATTGTTCTTTCAAAATAGGCATTATTTTCCAGAGTGACATATGCTCACAAAACACAGGTTAGCATAATGAATAAAGTTACTCTTGCATTTAAAGTTTCCTTGTTTATATAGCCCACATACTTCTTATAACACCAGCAAATTGTGAGAAGTCAAATCTTTATTTCTTAAAATGCATCTTTGACTCAAATATGTAAATTGCATCTGGTTCAGCACAATGCATTCCTAGCTGTGTGCTTAATGAACATTTTGTAAGTGCTTAGGGAAACCTAGCATTTCCTGAATGTTACTTTTTCCTTTTAGGTAGGGATAAACCATTTGTACTGAAGCAATATTTAATCAATCTTCTAGAAGGGGCTCTTCTGGAAACACAACTAAAGTGTTTGGAATCTAATATTCCAGCGCTTGGAGATATAATGCAGTGTAAAAATATAGTGTTCTTGTTAAGTTGCAAGATTTGTTCATTGAGAAGTCCACTGCAGCAGGTTCAGTGCAACAAGTAATCTAAAAGGTACCACCCACTACAGTATCTAATCATGGCAAGGCTCAAAAATGTAGAGGTATTAAATTCTGTGCAGAAAACCTAAAAATAAAGCTTTGAAAAATCTGTGCCATCAGAATATTTCATATCACAAATATTACTTTTTGTAAACAAAATGTGCCTTAGATTAGCTGTTTTTGAATCAGTTTCATGTTACGTTTGAGTAGAATTATAGGTCAAAAAATTCTATCAAGATAATTTTTGATCATAAATGTATAGTCACAAGGAAAGACAGTTGCTTCATTTCAAACTTTTTATAACAATTTCATGTTTTCCACTTAGCACTTTGTTCTTATCTTGTGCTATAGGCCAAATAAAGCACTATATTAAAATTCATATCTTGTGAAAGACAGTAGTACAGCATTGAAAAAAATAAAGCAGCTTCAGTACATTTAAATGAGGTTTTTACATTTCATTTGTCAAGTTAGAATATAAAAAGCTTGAAAATCAACTTCAAAAAGCTTATTCCTCAAGAAAAAGTTTAAACAATCTGAAAGTGATCAGCTAATGAAGGAGCTTTATGTAGTCAAAACTTGAAAGTGGTCATTACACATACCACTCCTTTCGGGATATTACAGAGCCATCTACATGTGAAACTAAGTCATCTTCGTTTTCATCATAACATTCATCACCCAAGTATTTCATTCCCAGTGTTCCACCTTCATAGTAATCCATTGGTCTTTCATACCTGTCCTGGTACCTGTTAATAGTGTCTACTTTGTTCCAGTCTGTTTTTTCAGATTCTCCCAAGTAGTCTTTAGTTATGTGACTGTTCACAGGATGTTTTATTTCCTTTTTCACACTGTCAGGGTAAGAATCCACATCCTCTACCTGGAGGGTATCTATTTGGGACTCCTTTTGCATATCTGATGGTGGAATGTAGTTCTTAGCGAAGTAGTCACCACGGAACGTCCTCCTTCTCCTATACCAGATAACTCCAACCAAGACACATACAAGTATCAGCAAAAGAGCCCCGCCCACTGCACTACCGATGATGGTGCCCCAATTGTCTTCCTGCATTGCTGGCCATGGTGATGTTGGAAAAAGCCTTAGTTTTGGTTGAGTTGCTAAACCTGTGATGCCATCAGTTGAAGGAAGCCATGGAATCGTGGGTGGTGAGGTGGTAGTAGTAGGAGGATCTAATGAAAGAGCAAAGAGATACACAAGACACAGAAAAGGCAGAGAATGTCAATGCAAACTAATTTAGTTAAAAGCTGATAAGAAAGCACAGTTGATGAGTAAGTAAGTGTACTTTAACATAGTTTTTCATTCTTCACTTAATTTCAGGACTGTTCAGTTCTTTTGGTAGAAAGAACACACTTAGTAATGTACAGCTTCTGGACAGCTTACTGAAGTATGAAAAAATAGTTTAACAATACAATTGTTTCCATGATGTTTTTAGAGCAAACATGGATTAATTCCATCAGCTGAGAAGTAGGGTACAAGCCTTCCTTATTTTCAAAGTCAGAGTTAAGAACAAGTGAGTGAAAGAAATAATCAATAATATATAATTTTGGCACATTGTTAAAGAATGAAAAACTATAGGTTGCATGCCAAAGTTAGCCAAATATGATTTTAACCTCTGCCCCCAAAATGTGGTGATATGATTCAATTTGATAGTTAAGGCTTAAAAATAAGAATTTGTTATACATTGCAGTGCTTCTGAAATTCTTACTAGTACTGGAGAAACATTTAATTCTAATAGTTAAAAAAAAACAGTGAAGCAAATCAAAACATAAGAAATTAGTTTCTCATTTCAAAACCCACTTGATTTCTGGAGATTTGTGAAAAGCGCAAGTGAGCCTTCCAATATTTTATGCTGAAGTTAGTTTTATTCTGGAGGATGTGTACTTAAAGACTGAGTAGTACATAGTCTGTACTTGGCACCAACACTGCTCAGGTTTGTCAGGAGCTGACTATGGTTAAGTTTATATTTGGATATTGGAAACTCTTAGTTGTATGTCAGGGGTGGGCAACTTGTGGCCCTCCACATATTTTGGCCTACAACACCCATCAAGCCCTCACCACTGACGATGCTAACTAAAGAACATGCAAACTAGTTCTATGTACCCAGGAGCATTTTGACTTGTACATATCAAACAGCAGCTTCCTCTCAGTGCCACATGGCAACTGTCTTGAAACTGTGTTGAGTTTCATAAGTATGACATGGCCCATAGGTCTGTCACTGGGCATGCCTAAACTAGCTTTTTGGAGCCTGGCTACATATAGTAAATATCAAGTGTTATATCAAGCGACTCCAAAATAATATAAAAGTGAAAAGGTGAGGAGACACTCGGTTTATTTTATTTAAAATAAAAAGTATCTATTTTGGGCAGCTAGATTTCATCACGTAGTAACCTGAAATATAATACATTGGAGGAAGCAGTTAATGAAACTTTAGTGTAACATTTAGGCTATTCCTTCAAAGGCATCATTAGCTGAGTAGGCAAGACAAAATCTAGACTCAGTAGGCAAGAATCAGTTCAATTTATGTACAGATACAATCCAAGTCATTTTAATCATTACTATGATTATATTTGAGCTGGCTATATTTTGAATGTCAATTAACCCCAATTGCATTAAACAGGAACTTTCATTTTGTAATGAAAATGTTTTTTTGTAATGCCTTGCTTACCAAGTTAAAGAATTCACTCAAAAGATTTTACAGAACACTACTGATGTTAGGTTTATGTCACTTGTCATTACATGATACATTCATTCACTTCCATCAGGTGATTTGTTAAAATCTTTATGTATATATTCAAGTACATTAAATGAACAAGAGAGAAAACAGGAACTTGTAAACAGAGTTACTAAATAGATGAATATATGGATATAGAGTAATGATGTTTAGTGTGTGTTTTTTAAAAAAAGAACTGAATGAAGTCCACCGATTCCCATATCATCAGTTGAAAAAAAAGAATTTAGCTTCTACAATTTTCCAAAATAAAAGTATCACCAGGCTACAAAAAAAATTGGGTGACATGCTGCTATCAGTGCCTTGAAAATTGTACTTTCTGATTAGGTTGATGTGTGTTGTCCAGCTAGGAGGTCAGGAAGCATTTTTTTCCTGCTCCCCTTTGTTCTACGGGCTACCTGTCAAGCCATACACCGCGGGCCTTGCTAGGTAGTTAGTGATCTTCTGTCCTTACACCTGAGAGGAAGGGTACATTGCTGAGGGAGTGGCTGTTGAGTCTTTTCATGCTCAGGCTGATGCAAACAAAACTGGACTGGCTATAGCAGTAGAAGGGCGTGGAGGCTTCTTCTTCTTCCTTTACTCCCTCCTTCTTTCCTAGATCACATCAGAATCAGATGCTAGAGGACAGGGAAATTATGGCATCGAAATTTGGTTGGTTCCCCTGGAGTTGCTGCATAGAAAGGCTGGTAATTTGAAGGGTAGAAGGAAAACGAAAGCAAACCTATCTAAAACTCTTCTTCCTCCATCTTCCAACATGGATTTTTTGGCCCCAATTTTTTTCCTCAATGCCCATGTGTATGACCACTGCAAGGATAATGCAGAGCTTCAGCTATTGGGTGGTACAGAAATGAAATAAATAAAATGAATAAAATAAAATATTTCATGCATCTGATGAGCATTAACCCACCAAAGTGTGTGCCAAAATAACTTTATCAGTCTTTAAAGGTGCCACAATACTTTTTGTTGTTTTTGCAACAGACTACTACCCCTCTGGAATTTTGTTTCCATTTAAGCCTTCTTCTTCCCTATTTTCCTATTTTTCATTCAAGTTATCCCATTCCTTCAATGTTCTCCTTCAATCCCACCAATGCAGAAGTTTTCTTCTTCCCTGAATACTTTAATTAACTTGCAACACAACTGAATCCAATGTTTTATATAGTGAGAACCTACACATAATTTCACTGACATCTGTTAAAATACCTTATAACTTTCCTAAATTAAACAGCAAAATGACTTAATATTTACTGTAAATATGTTTACTGTACACATTTTATCTGTATGAAGAATTGTGTAAATATATAAGGAGAACTGATATATATGGGTATAAAACAAATTCAAAAAAGATTATTAAAAAGATCCATGTTACACTTAAAACTGGGGTGAAGAGAGAAAGGGAAGAGAAAAAAGGCAAGGCATTCTGAGTATACCAGGAATATGCTAATCATATAATAATTTTTAAATTTTGTTTTATGCTTCTATTCTTCCAAGGAGGTCAAGGTGGCATACACAGTCAGAAACACATACAAAGTCAGAAACACATTATAAACACATAAAATAATAAAACCAACCAATCTAAAGAAAGCAACAAGAACAATGCAGATTAGATTAAAAGGCCTGGGGGAAAAGATTTTTGTCCAACACCAAAATGACAGTTAAGGTAGGTGCCCTGCAAGCCTCCCCGGGGAGAGCATTCTTAAGTCGGGACACCACTACTGAAAAGGCCATTTCCCAGTCATTATAAATAGCTTAAATCACTCACTGAGCCTGAATTTATTGTCTTGTAACTTACCCTTAACCTTCAGAAACTGTTAGAAGCCAACAATTTAATGTATAATTCCCAGGTTTATTTGAAAGAATGCTTGCTGAATTTATTGCTCCTACTCTATGTCCTACCACTATAGCAGTTGACTACCGCCACTCATTTCCTTCCTATATTGGCATGTGCACAGTCCTAAGTATTTACAATATGAAAACATGATCTGTCCACCTGCTATATACGGAGTATGAAACTGGATTCTATGCTTATCACATCATGTTTTAGAGATGTGATAATCATACAGATGTGAGAGCCATGATAAGGTTGTTTGGCTCAGAAATAAAAAGAGCTATTTTTCTGACTTTTAAGAAAATAATTGCTCAAGTATTTCAGAGGCCAGCTACAAATAAAAACCAGGGTGGTTCATCCATTCCTATATATTTTATGTGTTTTCTGAAGTGGTCTAGTCCTGAAATCACTCTTCCAGCTGAGAACATGCCAGATGTAACAAAGGCATATGGCACTCACCCACAGTGTCTTGGCTCAGGGTACTATGCCCTAGGTGCTGGCTTCTCCCCTTCCCCTCATCTTTGGACCATCAAAACACAGGAGGAAGCATCCTAGGAAGCAGAGCAGTATGCCTCTGAATCCCAGCTGCTGTGGAACAGCAGCAGGAGAGGGCTATTGCCTTCATATCCTGCTTGTGGGCTTTATAGAGGCATCTGATTGGCCACTGTGGGATGCTGGATTAGATATGCCTTTGGTATGAACCAGCAGGGCTCCTCTCAGAGCAGAGAGGAAGCAAAGCAGTTACTAAACAGCTATGTAAACATTGCTAGGAATTTTAAGGGGCACCTCTTTGACAATGCATTACTGTTGTTTCCACCTCATACTCAAGGGAAGAACTCAGTACATAATCTCCTTTCCACGATCCTTTATTATGTAGGCTATACTAAATGATGCCAAGGGGAAACTATGGTGGGCTGCAAAGTGATGGAGGGAACCAGGTTGTGCTCAAGGGCCACATATGCCACAGGCTTGGAACCTATGTATTACCACTAAGAGTAAATCTTAGCATTTACACATAATTTTAGATTGTTCAAAGCACATTCTATACATTGGCTGGGTTCACACGACACAACAACTCACCATGGGTGGGCAGGCAGCCATGGTGGGTTGTCATGTTGTCCGAACCCGACGTCCACAGGGTGGCTTAATTTTTACAAACAATTCACCCTGAAAACCCATGGCTTGTTGTAGGGTTGTTCATACCCATAGTGGGTTGTTGAGTTGTATGAACCTAGGAGAGTGATTTTATTGTGGGTTGCCGGGATTGAGTACAGAGCCTCTTGGCAAGAGTGACAAAAAAAGCCTGTGCCGCTCTTTGCAATCTCACCAGTAACACCTCCAGCCTCCCTCACCGATGCCCAAATGGCACTTTGAAGGGACTGTCACTTGCTCAGCACCCTTTTTAAAAATAATACTAATTCTGTGCCTCAAAATTGTGCAAATGGGGTTGTAATGCTTTAATCATGTCGCTCTTTCACAATTGCACAAGACCGCAGATTCACCTGACCAATATGTGGTCTTGCCTGATCAATTTCCTTGTATGTTTCTGCTGTCAAAGGGAGCACTGAAGTGGAATAGGTAACACACAAGGCAATTGACAGGAGGAGGCTGCATATAGGCTAATATGCACACAGTTGAGAACGACTGGGGGAGAACAGTAGTAAGAGAAAGGAGGAACCCACTAGTGCAATTCAGAAGCACAGAAAAAAAGGGGGGGAAGGTGAACAGAGCACATGCACCAAAACGTGTGGGGGACAATATTTCTCCCTTGGCAATGTAATTCTCTCACTTTTAGGTGTTCAATGGACACTTCTCAGTGTCCTCCAGCTTTTCCATGGTTCCCTGAGTCTCCAGCTAATCCAGAAACGGGAGTTATAAACTCTTCCCCTGCTTTCATGGATTCTTTTTGGAGCAGTTACTGCTGCCGTTACTATGTTTCAAATGCACAAATCTCTCTGAAAATTAAAACAACAACAACAACAACAACAAACCAGCCCCGGAGAAGGTGGCTGCATGGGAAGGAGTGAATGGGGCCCATGGGGTGGTGGTGGTGGTGTAAGTACTACCGGTGTGGGCACCCCATTTGCTCTAAGGGTTTTTAAAACCCTCTAAGGTTTTTTTTTGTTTGTTTTTTTTAAATCTGTTGGGAATATCTGTGCAAATTTAAAGGCTGGGAAGTAAATGAAGAAGAAATTTGCTCAAATTTAAGGGCTGGTAAGTACACCAAGGGGAAGTTTGAGCACCTGCAGTAACTGCTCTGAAAAGGAGCCACAAAAGGGGGGGCACCAATATCTCCCCTTTCTGGACTTGCTGGAGACTTGGGGAAGTGCTGAATGGGAGGAGGACACTAACAAGTGTCAGTGCAACACTTAAAAAGTGAGAGGATTACATAGCCAAGTGGGAGATATTGTCCCCCACCTTTGGTGCCCTTACTACTCTTGCCTCCCCACCCCATTTTCAGTGCTTCTGAATTGTGCTACTGGGTCCCTCCTTTCTCTTACTATTATTTGTCCCCTGGTCCTTAACAACTGTGCACAAATTTGCCTATATGCAGCCTTGTCTTGCCAATTTCCTTGTATGTTACCCACTCCACTTGGTGTTCCTGATGACCTGCTCCAACATACAAGGACAATGACCAAGAAAGACTACACATATCGGACAGATGCACACTTGCGAAAGAACAGGGGGGGGGGAATAATTTTTGAAAACATTATGAACACATTGCAAACTCCTGAAGCAATGAAAAAAAGGTGGCAAACAAAAAGGAGCTGCAATTGGAGCATGGAGGGGGCCGGGGTGGAGGCAAGATGGGTACTGCTGCAAAGGCGCCTGGAATATGTGCCGGAGCCAGCTGGAAAACTGAGGGGGAAAGCAGGGGGAGAACAAGCCAGAGCAAGCCCCATCGCCTCTTAGAATCATAGAATAGTAGAGTTGAAAGGGTCCTATAAGGCCACCGAGTCCAACCCCCTGCTCAATGCAGGAATCCAAGTTAAAGCATCCCTGACAGATGGCTGTCGAGCTGTACCCAGGGATGGGGACTCAGACTCAAGGACTCGACTCGTGAGTCGGACTGAGTCCCCCCTCTGACTCGAGTCGGACTCGAGTCCCAATATTTTTAATGGGACTCGAGACTCGACTCGGGACTCGAGACCAAGGACTCGTCAACATCCCTGCTTGATGCCACCTACAGGTGCTGCCTGGACCCAGTTGCAGTAACAATCCAAGTTTATTATTTAAAATCATTTTCCTAATGCAACCTTTCAGACATTTTGGGTTTGGCTGCCTCTGACTGACTGCCTGGGGTTCCCTGCCTCCTCTGCCTGCCTGGTCTCTTCTTAACCAGTTCCACATTTTGAATTATCCTAGACAAAGGCCTCTGCCTGCCTGCTTCCGGGTTCCCTGCCTCCTCTGCCTGCCTGGTTATTTTGGGTTTGTCAGCCTGATCTGTTCTTGTCAAAATCAGTGGCAGAGTTTTGAGATAAAAAGGCACACTTGTGCCTAGAATTTATTCAAGCCATACATCTGAAGTAGCCTTATTTTGTTGGGGAAAAAAACCCATTGATTTTAATAGGGACTCGTGGAGTCAGCTTTGGGAGTGACTCGGGACTCGGGACTCGTGAGTCACCATTTTGGACCAAGGACTTGGACTCGGACTCGAGTCCAAAGACTCAGGACTCGACTCGTGACTCGAGACCAAGGACTCTTCAACATCCCTGGCTGTACCTTGAATGCCTCCAGTGTGGAAGAGCCCACCACCTCCCTAGGTAGTTGGTTCCATTGGCGTATTGCTCCAACAATCAGGAATTTTTTCCTGATGTCCATGCGGAATCTGGCTTCCTGTAACTTGAGCACATTATTCCGTGTCCTGAACTCTGGAATGGTCGAGAAGAGATCCTGGCCCTCCTCTGTGTGACAACCTTTCAAGTACTTGAAGAGTGCTATCATATCTCCCCTCAGTCTTCTCTTCTGAAGGCTAAACATGCCCAGTTCCCTAAGTCTCTCCTCATAGGGCTTTGTTTCCAGCCCCCGGATCATCTTTGTTGCCCTTCCCTGAACCCTTTCCAGTTTGTCTGCATCCTTCTTAAACTGTGGTGCCCAGAACTGGACACAGTGCTCAAGGCCTAACCAGTGCTGAGTAGAGGGGAAATAGTACTTCACATGATTTGGAAGCTAGACTTCTATTAATGCAGCCCAAAATAGCATTTGCCTTTTTTGCAGCCACATTACATTGCTGTCTCATATTCAGCTTGTGATCTATAACAACTCCAAGATCCTTCTCGCTTGTAGTATTGTTGAGCCATGTAGCTGTGCATTTGGTTTCTTTTTCCTAGGTGCAGAACTTGGCATTTATCCCTATTAAATTTCATTCTGTTGCTTTCAGCCCAGCGTTCCAGCCTATTGAGATCACTTTGAATTTTGTTTCTGTCTTCCAGGGTATTAGCTATTCCACCTAATTCTTGGGTGTACTGTGGGTTGTTCAGCAAACAGCCAACCCACCACGGCTTACTAGCAGGGTGGCTAAGCATGACATGCAAACCCACATATTATCTTTTTATTCTTAGAACAAGTCCATTACAAGTGGGGTCTGAAGCTGAAAGAGACTTACGGCTTGCCTAACACTACCAGTTGAGTTAATGGCAGGATGAATCCCCAGTTCAAATCTTTCAGATTCATATAAGTTTCTTAGCTCCACGCTACATCAACTTCTCTATTTAGTAGGGAAAATTACCACCAGTACCATAAATAATAAGTATTTAGTCATGGAGTTACTCCTACCGAGTGCCAAAATTAAAGTCCCAACTTTTGATTTCAACTGTAGCTGTGCAGTATTAACTGCAGCTTTCAGATATCAATACTAGATTCTGGGTAGGTCATAACAAAGCTTTGCCCACTTATAGTGAGCACACCACTGTGTTCTTAAAGATGATCCAAAGTCTTGTTGCACTGGCTACTACAAAGTAAAAACAGGACTTCTCTCAGTATTGTGTATAGAAGTATATTTTTTGCTGATAAAAAGATGTCATTCAACAAGAACATAGTTCTTAGAAGTTCCATTTCACAGAATGTATGAGAAACCTGGAGGTTGGTCTCTCAAGCTGATATAGCTAAAAGAAAACCGTAACTACTCTACTATGGTTAATTATATTTCTGACAGAATATAATTTAGAAGTTTATGTTTTGATAATGAAGAGAAAAAATGAAACAAATAACTTACCTAATATGTAGATAGTCTTTTGATCACTTCTTTGGCCAAGTGAATTGGCCACTTTACAAACATAAGTTCCAGTATAATTGTAGGTTAATGGACTGTTGAAATGTAGAGTATTATTTAAAGGCTGTAAACCTTCAGGCCAATGACCATCCAACCTAAATTACAAAAAGGTTTAGAGGCAGTTTGAGTGCTCTGAGAATAAGATTTTATTCGAAATACTAAGATGTTCTTCATCTCCAGAATGCAAATAAGTTCATTTCTACAATGTCTCGGTGAGACAAAAGTGAATTTTGCAATTCTATTTTACATCAGTATTGCAGCAGTTTGGTAGCAATTTTGTTCAAGTATCGTAGAAACAATGTAGGACCACTAACTGCTCTTTAGAAAATCCTTCTCCAACTGTCTCCTCCCTCAATTTCCAGAACAGGCAACTGGTAGAGTCATGGGAATAGGCAAAGTTATACACTGAACTTATTCCCAAATCTTGACCTCTGGAAATCCTGCCACATACATCATAGGCATAAGAGCTATATTTATAGCCATAGCAGCTCGTCATTTACATTAAAATACTGCTAGGATGCACAGCATGCTGAACTTAGTCAATCCCTTCCTCATCAGGAGCAGAGATAAGTACAAGATGTCCCTAAACCACTTTAGGCATCAGCCAGCCTCTTTAGATCTAATCTAATCAATATAGATTAAATTCTCATCACTAGTCACTTCAAAAACAATATGAATTTACAGATATTAACATAATCTAAATGACCAGAGAATTATTACATCACATTATACACTGGGGAAAAAGAAAAATGCATGATGGGAAGAGCCTTGCTTGAACCTCCAGAGTATCTGCATACCAGTTATTAGAGGTTACAGATATTAACATAATCTAAATGACCAGAGAATTATTACATCACATTATACACTGGGGAAAAAGAAAAATGCATGATGGGAAGAGCCTTGCTTGAACCTCCAGAGTATCTGCATACCAGTTATTAGAGGTGCGCATCAGATTCAGCTGAACCAAATCAGGCTGATTTGGACAGATCTGGGAAATGAAGCTGACCAATCCCAAATCTGAACACTCCTGAGGATTTGGAGGAACACAGAAACACTAGTGCGTCTCAAAAAATTGATACATTTCTCTCTATGCTCCCCATATAGGGGGAAAAAACAGGGTGCCACAAGCTTCAAATCACAGTGAATAGTTTTTACCAGGGCTCTGATCTCCGTGGATTGGGGGAGCGCTATTCAAGTAATACTGTATATTGCAGGACTGATCCAGTGTTCAGTGCTCTTGGGTAGTTCACTGTCCCAGGAGCAGAAACATTAAAATATTTGGTGGAGCCTGTAGGGTATAATATTGGGTGCTTGCTTGGAAAATGCTGGATGTTCAAGTCCTTCTGCCTCTGCAACCAGCGTATGTTCTATATCCATCATCCATTCCTGTCCTATTGCCCGTTCCCTGACTTTGGTGCTAACTCAGCACAAAACAAAACACACAAAAAGTCTTAAACTTTTTTTCATTTATCGTAACTCCCTAGGTCCCTATGCCTATCCTTCTGAAATTCTGCAGGTTTCAATCTCTATGGGGCAACCTCTATGACATATATGCCATTTCCATACACGTTACTAAAAAAAAAAAAAAGAATGAGGGGGATAAGGGGACATGAATCACCCCCTCCCGCAAATTTGAACACACCCCTTCAAGAAAAAAAAAACTATCCTGAAACTTTGCAGGTTTCTTAACTAGGGCCACCTCTATGCTGTACGTTATTTTCATAACAATGGCTCACAAAACACATTAAGAAGATGAGTTTCTTAAAAGAAAGAAAGAAAAGAAACCCCCAAATTGTAAAAGGTGCTCATGCACAAAGCTCCCTGCACCTTCTGGAACTTGGGAGGTTTGATCCCCTCAGAAGGGGCAACAGATCTGCTTTCAGTCAATCTGCACGGTTCTGATAGGCCTGTTTAGGGAATGCCTGACAATGTGCACAGGCGTCCACAACGTGACCCTCACCCAAACAGAAAAGGCAGAGGGAATGGCCATCGGTTGGTGGAAGTTTACTCCCACATTCAACACATTTCCAAAATGGCGCCTTCAGGGCCATGCAGCCTAAAGGAACCAAACGATCCTCCGATCATGATCCATGAAAAATGAAAGGAAATTTTTAAAAACATAAAATGAACAACTGATTGTAGAAGGAAAAAGATGAAAAAGCGAAGAAAAAGTGAAGAAACCTCAGCACTAGACAAACACAATCCAAACAGACAAGAGATGTCTCCTCGAGGCTGCTACAAAGGTGGTCGAAGAGGAACTGAGGGAATAGGTGGGAACCCACTAGGGACAGGCGCATTAGGATGGTGGGGGAGGGGTTCCCGGCTAAATTCCTCAGCTAGAGAGGTTTCCCGAATGAGGCTCCGCACAGGCGCAGAGCCCATATGTATGATGCACAGGGACCACAAAGAAGAACTAGTTATGTATTCAGGAAAAAATATGTACTAAATAAGCCTGAGTTAACTATTCTAGAAGCATCATGCAGTTCTCTGCCAAGTTCAGCCTAGATCTTTATTTGCGTCATACATGGGGGAGCCCAGCATCCTGAGAAAATTGGAAGGGCAGAAAAAGGATCATAGCTTCTCATTTCCCTTTCTCAGAAATATTGTTTTGGATCCCTCAATTAGTTGTACTTGAGAAATCTACCTGTCCCCTCATTTAGTGACTTGTTTGTGCTTGTAAACATCATGAACACGTAAAAAGAACTATAAAGCAGAAGCTAGACAAAGAGACGTTACAAAATCTAATTCCTAGGTACCAACAGTTTTTATTCAAACTGAATTACCACATGTCAATTAAATTACAAAATTTACTACTGAACAATGTTTAGCTGATTTTTAATAAGATCAAATATCACAAGGTTACAGGAACTGATTAAAGTTATATCATCATCATAAATAATGTGTCTCCTCGCCCACAATACATTCTTCTTTCTTGTGTTGTAAGACCTTCCAAGGGCATTTCATTATATTTTCTTTTTGCCATATGTTAATAGTATACAACTTGATTTACAATCCAACTACTAATCAAGATCTGTTCCCCATCAGTATTTATTTGGTATAAAGGAATACAGTAATACCTTGGATTGCAAGTAACTCGGTCTGAGAGCGTTTTGCAAGACAAGCAAATGTTTTTAAAATTTTTGACTTGATAAATGAGCAAGGTCTTGCAAGACAACGTAGGGATGTAACCGCTCGCCTCGAGCGGGCGTAGCAGGCCGAAATCGGCCCCGCTCACGCCCGCCGGAGACTCGCTTTGATATAAGAGTGTTTTGGATTACAAGCACGGTTCCGGAATGAATTATGCTTGCAATCCAAGGTAGTACTATAATGCAACTGACTGGCCACAGGGAAAGGATGAAGTACATGGTTGACCTACAAGAAGGCAGTGTCGACCTGCAGTAAGGCAGTGTCAACTGACTAACGGTTACACACTAGTGGTGAATGGAATTTCAAAAGGTTCCTATTATTTCATCATCTGTTAGTCAGTTATAAACAGTGTTTCTCAACTGAAGTTCTATCTTAAACACAAGCTACAACTGCAGCTGTTAAAAAAACCTTCTGAAACATGGGTAGAGGAAGTGGAAGTAACTACAGCAGCATCCAAAATAGTTTCCTTTAATACCTGGGATACATTTATGCTGCAATCCTATACTCACTTACCTGGGAGCAAGCTCCATTAAACTCAATGGGACTTTCCTCTGAGTACACAAGCATAGGATTGCACTGATTGTTTTCAACAAACAACATCCACTGCTACATTTGGCACTGCATTTGTTTCTCAATGTCATTACTATATAATGGGCAATATCATATTTGACACTACCACTAAGGTAAATTACGTTGCACTAGCATAAGTGACTTCTAGTGAAACACTAATAGCATTTGTTTGTGCACTTGGTTTGCCTGGAAATCCCATCACACCAGCAAACGCAATAGGTGTTGCGATGAAAGTCACTTATGTTGGTGCAATACGATTTAGGTTAGTGGTAGTGTCAAACAGGACACTGCCCTAAGGCTGCAGTCCTATACACACTTACCTGGGAGTAAGCTATTGAATTCAAGGGCACTTACTTCTGAGTAGATATGTATAGGCTTGTGCTGTAAATATACATACGTTTCAGAAAACATTTTAATTTCAAATAAAATTGCAAGACAAATCCACTTAGAGCTTACAGATTAAGATGAAACTGCATTTATTAACTGCAAATAAAATGACATTTATATTTTAAAAGCAATTTACAAGGCAGCTGTTAACTAGCAATGAGCATATGAACAGAGGTGGTTTTTTTTAATTATTCAAAGGGTTTATTTATACATTCTACGATGTCGTATATTTATAGCTCACAATATTAGACTGTGGAAAAATTATCAATTGTCAGCCAAGTTAATCAATAGCAGTATTTGTGTTTAACACTTAACTTCACAATTTGCTAAAGCCCCCCACAAAACTCTAGAAGCTTTGCAGAAATTGAAGAGGCCGTCTTTGAATCTGTTCTACAAAAACAAAATCAATTGACCACGGTTTAAAAAATGCTTCTTATTTTTCTTTCCCGCACAGTGGCCAGTCAGATATTTCTGGGAGATTGAAACAGCCATGCTTTGTTTGTTTCTAGCATCTGGTATATTAGAGGTATATTACATCTGGGCATGAAGGTACCATTTTGAGCTCTTATGGTTTAGCCACTGAATAATCCAGCCTTCCCCAACCTGGCGCTCTCCAGATGCTTTGGACTTCAGCTCCCATCAATCCCAGCCAGCACAGCCAATAGTCAGAAATTGTGAGAGTTGTTGTCCAAAGCATCTGGAGGGCACCAGATTGGGGTAGGCTGGAATAATGTATGCTCCTTGAATTGGTCTAATCCTTTATTTAAAAAGCCATATAAATTAATATCTACCACATGTTTGGATAATGAATCCCATAACTTTGCAAAATAAGATACTTACAACAGGGATGAGGAACCTCTAGCTCTCCAGATCTTGTTGGATTCCAACTCCAATCAGCTGCAGACTGCACGGCTAATGATCATGGATGATGGGAGTTATAATCTATCTAGCAACATCAGGAGGGCTACAGGTTCTTCATTCCTGAATTTCATAGACTGATAGGTAAAGAATACGTGAGTATTTCCACTGAGACCCGCCTGGTGCCAACCTTACTATCTTTTCGGCACCAGGTCAAGACTTCCCGCCTCTATGCCAAGGCATTCAATAGTTAAGAGCTCAAAATAGCACCGGGGGAGGGGGGGGGATTGTCACCTGTAGGCTTAGTTTTATTAACTTTTGGATTGTTATTTTAAACTGTGCTTTTAAATTTGGTTTTTAATCTTTTTAACTATTTTGTATGTTTTTATTATTGTTTTTATGTACAAACTGTTGTGAACCGCCCAGAGAGCTTCGGCTGTGGGGCGGTATAGAAATGAAATAAATGAAATGAGTAGTGTTTAAGAAATTTAAATTCTGAGATTTTAAAAGTATTTCAAGAGTCTTTTATAAAATGAACACCACTTTTGAACAGTATCAGATTTATTTAGGTAAGAACTTACCGACTCCATGTAAACTCCATTGGTAGCGGATTTGCATCAGCATTACACCTGAGTAAAACATTCTCTCTTCCAATATACCAGTTTCCATCATACCCAGTTACTGTAACTTCGGGGGAATCTACAAACATACATATATATATGTAAGCTTACCATACAAGACATTATGAAAGAGTGCTGAATCCTCAAACCAAGAGTAAGATATTTTTTCTTTTACTCTGGCAACTTTAAACAAGCTCCCTTTAAAAGTGTTCATAACTTCAAATCATTAATACCTGCAGTGTAACTGGCATTTCACCTTCTGTGGCTAGCCACCTATGTCAATCTGCCAGGTATATAGAATCTGTACTCATCGGGTGTATAGAATTGGGGCTCATTGGAGGCTGCTCTGTCTTTGCTGGTCCCGTTGTGCTCCCAGGACTCACCACTTGTGCAACAGAGCTTTGGTGCTTCTAAAAATAATACCAGAAATGACCAGAAACAGTCATTTCTGGATCAGGACAGGTCAGCAGAGCTCTGTTCTGCGAGATCTGCTGACCAGCCCCATTCCAGGAAGGAGTTTCCATGTGTTTCAGGTTATTTTATAAGCGACAAAGCCCCATTTTATGAGTGGTGGGTCCTATGAGCACAAAGGCACAATAGAATACTACCCATGACATTTGCTTTCATCAAGAAACTCCATCAGTCTTGGGGAAATTTGGCAGACAAGCAGACCCTTTAAAATTCAAGGGTTTAACACCTGTTAACTAAAGGAGATGCTATTAGGTGCTCTTAATTTGCACATACGATCACATATACAAATCAAGAATTTGTTAATATCATATTCCGGCAAGTAAGCATTTAGTGGGAACTATCCTGTAGGTTATCAATTAAATTAAATAGTAGCTGGACCAGAATATGTTTGGTCCAGAATATGAATATAACACATGCCCCTTATTAGATTCCAGACCATATCTGGGGGCTTTGACATATCAAAAAATTAAGTTACACATAGACTTAAGTGGTTATTAACTTATTTATTACACGACATAAACTATATACAGTTAGCAATGACAATAAGATTCAGATGTGAATAGCAGCCATTCAGTTATGATGTGCAAAGGTCTTTTTAACAATGTCACAGCTGAGCACAAGTAATCTGATTTAAGGCATTTCTGGGAGAAGCCCTATCATGATGATTCAAGGGACTAGAAGCAAGCTCCTTTAGATTTATCAGAATATGGGAAAGATCTGTTGCAAGTCACTACTGTCGTCTCAAAGAAAAGAGGACTTGAGGGAAGAAAGGTATATCAACATTCCCACTTCTTCACAATCCCAAAATACTGTTTTTACAATGCAGCTTAAATATGCAGAAAGCTTGATTCTTTGATCAAGTTTTTCAGCCTGGGGAAATGTGCACAAAGCACCTGTTTGGATGTATTTCCACATTTAACTATGGATACACATATAGAAGCCTAATACTTCCTACCTCTTAACACTGTATATCAAATTTTACAATCCAAATAATGTTAAGTTTCAGTGTATTTTCAATCAGCTGCTCAGTTATTACCAAGGGCTTTATACTAACAAGCTTTACAAGGTTATTAAGAATAATGCTCAAATTACACATTGGGCAGTATCCAATGCTGCCCTTGCACTAGCAGGAATGACCACTAGTACAACAGGAAGCTAGCACTTGACAGTCAATCGGAAACTAGCTCAAACTAGTGGTTGCGCTATCGGACAAGTCAGCAGAGCTGGCAGAAGGGTATTGCACTTGACATGTTCTGTTACGGAAGTGCTTGTTTGAGTTAGTTTCCAGGGTTGCACTAGGAAGTGTTAGCTTCCTGTTGTGCTAGTAGTAGTTCCTGCTACTGCGATGTGATTCATGCTGGTGGACTACCAGTGTTGAATACTGCCCTACATTCCTAGAATGACTGTGATAGAATGACAGCCTCAATTTCACAACAGACTTAAACATTGCTACAACAACAGATTTGTTCATTAAAAAGGTAGCTAGGTTATTATTTTTTTTAGAAAACCCAAACCCCATAAATACGGGGACAATAAAACAGCCAACCTAAGAGTTACACGGACAAGGCAATTATGTATTCTGACGATGCACGCAAGGTTTCTAAGTAGTAAGCAACTGCTCTGTGCCACAAGAGCAGTAATATAAATAACTTACAAGAGAGCTATACCAAAGTTTCATATGGCATAATAATGCGTAGGGATGGGAGAGAACTCCACCTCCTCCAGGCTAGAACCATGGCTTCCAATTGGGAAATAGATACAGGCGTACTGATTTCCAGTGGGTTCCAGAAATATTTGGACATCTCCAGCATTAGGGGGAAACGTTTTTACCTACTACTCCTTGCTTTGGAGCATGGAAGTTTTTTGTTTTTTAAAAAATCATCCTTAAGTGGGTTGCTTCTCTGCATTAAGTTGTCCCATAAGGGCAAAAGGTAAACAAAATAAAAATGACACAGACATACAACCTACACCTGAGACCATCATATGAGAGGGGGTAGCACTGCTACGGGACCAAGTTAAACCTCCACCTGCATCTGAAACAAGATGGTGGTTTTAACTTTCATTCAAGCGATCCAATGGGGTAAATGAACTACCCTCTGCCTGCTTCTCACTTCAGATGCATGGGGAGGTCTAAGTCAACTTCCTGACAGGGGGCTACTTTTCTTTCTTTTTCTTAAGGGTATCTTAAACAGCAGCAGAGAAGTAATCCAATGAAGAAAAGTAAAAAAAGGAATTCTTCCTCTTGCCTGCATCTGAGACTGTCAGATCTTCCAGCTCATCTAGGGGTGTGCTGGAAGCTATCTTCGACACAAGGAGGAAGGTGGGTTTGGAGTGAATTACTGAAGCCCTTCTAATCCATCTGAGCTTTGGCCACGTGGAATGGCAATCTCAGACACAAGCAGAGTGAAGCTGGAGTGGTTCTGCTCATCATTAATAATTAGGGCTCCAAGGACGAGTTGGTACATTCATCCACTGATCCCTTAATTAATTGGTGCAGGTCAGTTTTAATCAATGAAGCCAGAAACTAAGGACCATATATTTTTCAGTCTATGGCTTTTACTTTTAACAGTGAGTAGCAGTGGCAGCTTTTGCTTATTAAATTATTACACTTCCTCATAATTTCAGAAATCCATCTATATTGGGGGATTAAAAATCGACAAAAATATTTAATTTGTTAAAATCGCTAATGTAGCCCATAGAATGAATGGACTTTCACTAGCTAATTATGCAGCTTCTACACATACATTAGTGGTAGAGAATATCTATCTATCTATCTATCTATCTATCTATCTCTGCTTGTAGCAAGTATCATCTCTCCAGGATAAGCACTCAGGGTTTTTTTTAATGGGTTTCTTTTTTTGTTATTTACCTGTACTATAATATAAAACTGCTCAATTCTTTTTCCTCTATTCAGTCTCTTATATCCCTGTTATGTTCTTATTTCTCTTCTGGTCACCCATCCCTTGTGAGGGTTTCCCTTCCCACTTTTAGGCAGCCAAATCCTATGTGAATTTCTCTTTTTCCTTTATCAAGAGAGTCTGCTCGGTCTCACACAAACTCAAACTTAAAAGTGGTATGCCACGCTTAGATGAACTAACTAGCAGTTGGACAGGGAAGGGTGAGGTACAGAAGAGACAGACAGCAGCAACCAGAATCATGCCTCAGACCCAAAAGTTTCTTAATCTTTATAAGCAGAATACTTGCTGCCACCCTGCCTCTAACATTGAGCAAGTCAGACAAGATGAGAGTTCTGCTGTTTACTTGCAGTGGTATAGTGGTAAATTTTGAAGCACAGATGCTCATAGTCAGAGCCATGCCTTCAACAGGGTTCTAGGAATTTTCATCTCCACCAGGAGCAGGTCTTTTGTAAAGCTAATGGGTCTTAATTGCCCATTCAAGACCAACCACCTCAAAATACATTGCATTACAACAGGGAACAATATATTGTTGGGAAAATTCATTTCTCCCCAGCTACTTTGAGAACTGCAGCTAAGCTCAGAGGAAACAAGGAATTCTGAGCGGGGTGGCAGATGACCTCAATGTCCTTGCTAAGAAAAAAGTGCGGGTGCTGCATCCCTGCAAGCCCTGGCTATACTACACCACTGTTTATTTAGAACCAACTGTTATGTGACAGACACAAATCAAGCTAATAGTGATCTGCACGTCTAGATTGACATTTTGAATTAATACCCTCAAAAACACAGTTTCGATTATAATATTTGGATTCCGAAAAGGTTCGGTCTCAAATTTGTATGCTGATCGACTAACAGCTAACACTCTTTAGCTCTTTTGCTCGAACACTGTCTATGGCTAAACCTTCTGTTAATGCTAATTCTCACCAACTGATGCTGGGGAAAATACTGAATTCTCTTTTATGCTGATTCATTGTTTAGACCGAAGTTTTACAGTGCAACGAGGCTTCAATTAGGGATGGATAGATCAGACTATTTTCAGTCTCTGTCAGTTTCACATGTGTTAATTTATAAATCACTTCCATACTGTTTCCACATTAATCTGTGGTAGTTGTTTGGAAAAAAAAAACCTTGCCTAAAATGCACATACATTTTATCAGAAACCACCTTTTTTCATTGTAAAATATTTATTTTTGTATGCATTTTGGTATGCTAAAGCCAAAAACTACATCGTAAAAGAGAGAAGAAAGAGAAGAGGGATTTTGGGGGGGGGGGGGGGATGAAAAGAGAAAGAAGAAATAGATTAGAGAGGATTATGAGGAGAAGAAAGTTTTTTGAAAGTGGTTTAAATCGATACTCAGCCGAGTTGTAGAAAGAACCCCTGAAGACGACTAGCGGCAAAGGCGGTCGAAGAGGAACTGAGGGAATGGGCGGGAGCCGCACTAAGGAGCATATGATGCGCAAGGGGAGGGGCTCCCGCCCAGTCTGCCTCAGCTTTAGAACTTTCCAAACGGTCTCAGCGCAGGCGCAGAGCCCACATGTGTGATGCACAATGAAGAACAGAAGGATATCTGTGCACATTAGTTTGAGAGGTGTGAATCGGGTCAGTTTGTTTCTCAATACAGAGCAAATGAAATCCTTAAACATCCCTAGCTTCAACAGAATGATTGTAAATGACAAAAGATATTAAATAACATTTATTAACATCAGAGTTCCCAACAGAATTATTCACAGCTCCTATCACACTCCAAGCAGGCTCTCTGGGAAAAGTGGAAAGAGACATTTAAATGAAATCTGGATGCCTGAAAGCAGGGAGGGGAACCCTATCTATCACACTCTTTAGCTCGAACACTGTCTATGGCTTTAGTTAGTACATCAAGTTCAGCTATATCACTGCTTCATTTGTTAAGAATGATAAAGAGCATGTTATATGTTACTACAGATAGTCCATATCTTTGCCTAACTGCCTGAATATCTGTATTTCAAATATTTCACCTCACTCCAAGGAAAGAGTACTGCAGTGTACTCCCTGCCATGCATTCCAAAAACTGGACACTTACTTCATGTGACCTCATAATTAAAAGGCATCAGGGCAAAACTTTTTTTTTAAAGGTTACTTATTATTTATTCCATTCCGTTTGTTGGGACAGCACAAATGATCATGTACATGGTCATACTGAAATATGTACAGGGAAGCAAAGCAGGTGAGTATGTATCCTCGTACTAACACTTTAAGAGACCGTAGGCAACTTCTTAGTTCCTACATAGGTTATTAAATATACAAACTGTACTTTCACATAGCCAAACTCAAACCAATACTTTCAAAGAACTTTCAGAGCCATTTGAAGATACCTAAAAGCCCAAATTAAAATACTTCATACCAGAACGATATCCTAGTATTTGCAATTGGAAATGTTTTATAGAGGGGAAAGTGATGAGGACATAGAGCAGGGGTAGGCAACATGGTGCCTTCCAGATGTTTTGGACTACAGATTCCATAATCCCTGACCACTGGCTGGGCTTATGGGAGTTGGAGTCCAAAAGATCAAGAGGGCACCAAGTTGCCTACCCCTGATATAGGGCATATAGCAACTTACATTGAATATCCAGCTCAAAAAGCATCCTTATCTCCTTCTCCAAAGCTGGATGTTTCACAACACAAATTATATGTCTTCCTCTAGCAAACCTGGTGGGGACAAGCTTGTATTGACTCTCCACTGTCACAGTTTCATTTGGATATGAAGTTGAAGTGGATTCCATTTCACCAAGACCACCTTCCCAGACAACCTCTGCAGCTGGTTTTCCAGTAGATGCTGTGCAAATAGCTGCAACTGTCTGATTGGCACCATCTATTAAAGCATTTGGTCCCTTTGTTAGGCTCACGATTGGTTCAACTATAGAAAAAAATATATAAAAATATCATCAATAATTGTAATAAACCAATCTAAATAACATTTCCAGAAGGAATTCCAGCATCAGGAAAGAAATGCCTTTGACATTAGTTTCTTTAACAATCTATTTATTTATTTCATTTTTATACCGCCCAATAGCCGAAGCTCTCTGGGCGGTTTACAGCAATTAACAAGACAGTCCCTGCCCGCAGGCTTACAATCTAAAAAGACACAACACACAAGGAAAAAGGAATGGGGAGAGAAGAAGGGGGAATATTAATTAATACTCCTGGCAGGGCTGGTGGAATGGCCCTGCACTCCCTCTCATCTCCCTCCTCTCAGCCTGCTGGAATGGCTGGTGGTGGTGGCCGTTGAGGGAGGAGGAGCCTTCAGGAGGGCGGCCTTTCAGCAGGGCTGGTGGAATGGCCCTGCGCTCCCTCTCATCTCCCTCTGCTGAGCCTGCTGGAATGGCTGCTGGTGGTGGTAGTTGAGGGAGGAGGAGCCTTCAGGAGGACGGCCTTTCAGCAGGGCTGGTGGAAAGGCCCTGCGCTCCCTCTCATCTCCCTCCACTGAGCCTGCTGGCAATATTCATACTGAAGTATGAATATTGCCTTGCAAGTATATGAAGGTGCTGGAACTTTTATTTCCAAAGAAAGGTGTTCCAGTTCACTTACTGCAATAATTCTTCTCAGATATACACAAACAAATACAGACATTGTTTCCCCCATCACCACCTACCCAGTAAGATTAGTCAACCAGAGAATTTCTAGTAGGTTAGCTAAACAGATCAGTTCAGAACCACCACCTTAACTCATATAAATAAGGCAGGTTTATTTTTATTTTATTTTTTAAAAAAATAGGATTTACTGTATCTTACTATGAGAAGTTTGGAAGATAAACTTTATTAATGTCAAGGACAAAATGTTATTGTTTGCAGAGTAATTATAGCTATTGCCCAAGTAAAGATGGGCAAACAGCTTCTTAGAGTATCACAGTCCTATTTATGGGGGGGCAGGATCTCATTAAATCCAGACTGAAAATGACTTTTGAACTTCCAGAACCAAAAACAGTTTAGCAGACCAAAAACAACAAGAACCTGCAGTTGTTTTAAGCAACACAATTAAAAAAAACTATCCCTGAAAAAACAAAGTACCGGTATGTTTAACAAGAATATTGTCTAGTCGGCAATGGTACAGTTAGATCACAAGAATAATTTTGCTGGATCATACTAAAAGCCCCTCTTGCCCAGTATTCAGTTTTCAACAGCTGCCAAGCACATACTGCTGGGATAGTAAAAAATGGCTGACAATCATGGCTATCAGGTACAGTAATACCTCGGATTACGAGTAACTCGGTATACGAGCTTCTCATAAAACGAGCAAAATTTTAGCATTGGTTTCCATTTGGAGGACGAGCGTGTCTCGGAACACGAGCCACACGCTGTGCCCCCGACTAGCACTTAAAGTGCCAGCTCCCCGGCTTTGCCTAGCCGGGAGGGAGCCCCATGGAGGCAAGGCATGGCCACTCGCGCCGGCGGCAGCTTCCTTCCCTACTGGCCCGAAGACTTCTCAGCAGGGAACGAAGCAGCAGCACCAGCAGAGATCTCGAGCGCAGGGCGCAGCTCACTTGGCAGCAGCGAGAAGCCTCGTTCGCCAGGGAGCGTGGGGAGGGAGGTGGGGAGGCGGCCCATGGCGGCAAAGCCCACTGGAATGTGCGTGCGGGGCGGGGGTTGCTGGCTTGCGCTCCCCCGCCTCCCCCCATTTGGTTGTGCTTCCTCTCGTCCCTCTGGTTGCCCTGCCTGCGCCTCCCTCCCTCTCTCTCTCTCTCTCTCTCTCATCCCCTCCTTCCCTGCTTCGCTCCAGCGCGAGGGGCAGGGAGACAGCAGAACGGACAGGGAGCTGAATGGAGTCTCTCTCTCTCTCACTCCCTCTCTCTCTCTCTCTCACTCCCTCTCTCTCTCTCATCCCCTCCTTCCCTGCTTCGCTCCAGCGCGAGGGGCAGGGAGGGGCAGGGAGACAGCAGAACGGACAGGGAGCTGAATGGAGTCTCCCTCCCTCCCTCCCTCCCTCTCTCTCTCTCTCTCTCTCTCCCTCTCTCATCCCCTCCTTCCCTGCTTCTCTCCAGCGCGAGGGGCAGGGAGACAGCAGAACGGACAGGGAGCTGAATGGAGTCTCCCTCTCTCTCTCTCTCTCTCTCTCTCTCCTCCCTCCTTCCCTGCTTCGCTCCAGCGCGAGGGGCAGGGAGACAGCAGAACGGACAGGGAGCTGAATGGAGTCTCCCTCCCTCTCTCCCTCTCTCTCACTCCCCCCCCTCTCTCTCATCCCCTCCTTCCCTGCTTCGCTCCAGCGCGAGGGGCAGGGAGACAGCAGAACGGACAGGGAGCTGAATGGAGTCTCCCTCCCTCCCTCCCTCCCTCCCTCTCTCTCTCTCTCTCTCTCTCCCTCTCTCATCCCCTCCTTCCCTGCTTCTCTCCAGCGAGACAGGGAGCTGAATGGAGTCTCCCTCTCTCTCTCTCTCTCTCTCTCTCTCCTCCTCTCATCCTTCCTGCTTCGCTCCAGCGCGAGGGGCAGGGACAGCAGAACGGACAGGGAGCTGAATGGAGTCTCCCTCCCTCTCTCCCTCTCTCTCACTCCCCCCCTCTCTCTCATCCCCTCCTTCCCTGCTTCGCTCCAGCGCGAGGGGCAGGGAGACAGCAGAACGGACAGGGAGGTGAATGGAGTCTCCCTCCCTCTCTCTCTCTCTCATCCCCTCTTTCCCTGCTTCGCTCCATCGCGAGGGGCAGGGAGACAGCAGAACGGACAGGGAGCTGAATGGAGTCTCCCTCCCTCGACCAGCGCCTTGCCCTTTTGCGCTGGCTCCCGGGTAGGAAGCCCCATGGAGGTGGGCATGCGCCGGCCTCGCGTTTTGCGCAGGCTCCAGGGCAGGGAGCCCCATTGTGGCTGCTCGATTGGCTGGTGCCTCCCACTGCTGCGCTGGCTCTCACTTCCTTCCTGCCCCCTCCCTCCGCGGGAAAGGAGACTTCTTGCACGCGTGTGGGTGCGAAGTGCGAAGCCTGAAGCCTCTCCTGCCTTGCAAGGGGGCCGGTGAGTTTGAGAGCACATTGGGGCCCACGGATGGGAGTGGGAGGAAAGTGTGGGGTGTGTGTGAAGAGTAGCAGAGCCCGGGAGAGGACGCCACAAAAAGCAGGGAGGCACCTGCTGCTCTTTGAGTTTCTGTCTCACTTCCTGCTAAGGTGCAAGGTCCCAACAGCAGCTTCCTGGGGCAGCATCAAAGCCTACTGTATAAAGGCTGGAGGCAGGAGCAAGCTGGAGTGGCCCCTTGATCAATAAATAAATTAAAGCCAGTGTGGCATAGTGGTGAGAGTGTTGGACTGGCATTTGGGAGATCCGGGTTCTAGTCCCCGCTTGAACATGAAGCTCACTGGGTGACTTTGGGCCAGTGACTGACTCTCAGCCGTACCTACCTCACAGGGTTGTTGTGAGGATAAAATGGAGAGGAGGACGACGATTATCTAAGCTGCCTTGGGTTCCTTGCAGGAAAAAAAAGTCTCCCAGTCTCAGTTGGAGTGCCTCACTCGTTCTCAACATCTTTCCAGTAGTATTTCTAGTTTAAATGTTCTTTTTTTTTTTTTTTACTATAATCATTTTTATATGATTAAATGGTTGTGGAACGAATCGTCTGAGTTTCCATTATTTCTTATGGGGAATCTCGTTTTGATATAAGAGCGTTTTGGATTACAAGCATGGTTCCGGAACGAATTATGCTCTCAAACCAAGGTATTACTGTATTTACCTCTGAATCTGGAAGTTCTGCTTTTATCTTTGACAAGTAAGAGACAATGATAAACCTATCTGTTGTGAAATCTGACTAATCCTCTATGTTAGACCCTTTAAGAAGAGCAGTATGTGGTCAACATCACATACTGTCTTTCAGTTTCAAATTTCATTTACATTAAAAAAGCCATCCAAGTTGGTGGCCATCACTAAATCTTGTGGCAGAGAATTCCACAGTTTATGTACTGTGTGAAGTACTTCCTTTTATCTGCACCATCCAGCTTCATGGGATGGCTTTGGGTTCTAGTATTATGAGAGAGGGGAAAAACTGCTCCCTATCTGCTTTCTCCACACCATGGATAATTTTATACACATCTTATCTGCTCTTGCTCCCCTTCTTTCTATGATAAAACATCCCAAATGTTGTACCCTTTCCCAATAGGGGAGTTGCTCCAATCACTTGATCATTCTGGTTCCCCTTTTCTGCACCTTTTCCAGCTCTACAATATCCTTTTTGAAGTCTGGTGACTAGAATTGTACATAGTATTTCCACTGTGATTACACCATAGATTTGTATAAAGCCACTATGATATTGGCAGTTTTATTTTCAATTCCATTCCTAATTATTTCCAACATGGAATTTGCTTTCCACAGAAGCCACACAGGCTCAACATTTTCACTGATCCACCACAACCAGAAGATCCTTTTTCTTGATTAGTCACCACAGGTTCAGAAACCATCAGTGTACACATGAAGCTAGGCTTCCCCCCCTAATGTGAATCACATTATTCTTGCTTATATTGAACTGGATTTGCCATTTTAATGTCCAATGACCCGTCTGGAGATATTCTTTTGGAGCTCTTTATTAACCACCTTAAATAATTTGGTGTCATTGGCAAACTTGGACACTTCACTGCTCATTTTGAACTGCAGATCATGTATGAAGAAGTTAAAAAGCACTGGTCCCAATACAAATCCTTGGCGGACCCCACTGTTTACATCCTTCATTGCAAGACATGACCATTTACTTCTACTCTTCACTTTCTGTTCTAACCAGTTACTTATCCATATAACTGCTAATTTTGCTCAGGAGTCTTTGATGAGGGACCCTGTCAAAAACCATTTGGAAGTCCAAGTAAATAGTCTACTGGATTACCCCTATCCATATGTTTACTCTCAAAGGATTCTAAAAAGTTAGTGAGACAGAACTTACCTTTTCAAAAGCCATCTTGATTATTTTTCAGCAGGACTTATCCTTCTATACATTTGATAATTTTATCTGTAATAACACGTCCCACCAATTTACCCAGAACAGACATTACAATAAAGAGCCAGTGAGGCATAGTGGTGAGAGTGTTGGACTGGGACTTGGGAGATCCAGTTTCAAGTCCCCACTCGGCCATGAAACTCACTGGGTGACTTTGGGCCAGTCACTGACTCTCAGCCTAACCTACCTCACAGGGTTGTTGTGAGGATAAAATGGAGAGGAGGAGGATTATGTAAGCCACCTTGGGTTCCTCGCAGGAAAAAAGGTGGGGTATGTATAATAAATAAATAAATAAATATAATTATTATTTCCTGAATTCCCCCCAGATCCCATTTTAAAAATTGGCATTTCATTAGCCAATTTCCAGTCCTCTGGTACAGAGGCTGATCTTAGGAAATAGAGGATACACTAATCCAAACAGAGGATACACTAAAAATTATAAACAAAACCTATATGCTTAGCCTGCACCTCTGACACTCACATACAGACTGAAATTCCCAGGGAGCTCCTGATTTCTTTCTCCAACTCAAGACCATTTTGGTCAGGAGGACAACAGCATGTCCCCAGTACAAAATTACTTTTGGGGCCTGGTATTGTTCATGCACAGCGATTCTGTGGAGGAGTCTGACCCTTTCGTGAGTTCTACTTTATTTGACACTGTATTATCTTGGATGTACAGAGCAACATCATCTTCAGGAAGCCCTTCCCTGTCCTTCCTATAGAATTTATATCCATATCTATTGGTTCTCTCCATCCCATCAGGTTTTCATTATGCACACTGGGAGAGGGCCTGCTTTATTCCCCTCACCACCCTCTTATAATTCAGATCTTACTCTGGGTAACATTTCCAAGTGGTCTAGCCACGTGGGGGGTAATCCACTCCCTGATGTCTGGTCAAATACCTCAAAATTACACAGCAAGAACCCAACTGTTAACTAAACAAACTTTATTAACAGATTAACAAGACAAACAAGGTAAGGGAGCAAACAGAGGATACACTAAAAATTATAAACAAAACCTATAAGCTTAGCCTGCACCTCTGCCACTCACATATAGACTGAAACTCCCAGGGAGCACCCCTACACCTTACACTCCTTCACGGGGTCAGCTTCTGGCCCAGAGCAAACCAATAGACCCACCCCTCCCTGGTCTCCCACCATGGACTTCAGCCCCTCCTTTTAAGGGGTAGCGGGCAAGGGCACTGTGCTGTTCTGCACGTACCCACCCCCACACCTGTGCCTTATTAGCAGGGCTGCCTTAGTAATGAAAGGAGTATTTGGCCCAAGTCTCACAGGCCAAGAAAGATTACAGGAGAGTAACAAAGTTTTAAGCCAGAAGCTGTGCTTCTTGCCACACCCACTATACCTATGTTCTCCTTTAAAACCAAGCACTCCAACTCTTTTGTCTTGCCTTGGAGACCTCTAGCATTAGCATAGAACAGCCTTTCCCAACGTGATGCCCTCAGATGTTTTAGACTTCAACTTGCATCAGCTCTAACCAGCATGGCCAATGGTTAGGAATCCTGGGAATTTTAGTTTGAAACATCTGGATGGCACCTGGTTGGAGAAGTCTGTATAGAAACACTTACATATGGTGTCCCTCTCTAAATGTCTCCTGTGTGTGCATTTTACCCTATGACCCCCTTTGGTCTTGAAACATGAAACTGACTATCATGTTTCACTGTATGCTTATGAGTTATTCCCACCATATACCTATGTGGGCAATCAGAAATATTATCATCCTCATGCTAGGGATGATTCTGAGCAAGAAGCTACCCAGCAACTGTCAGCTTTCCCCCAGGTTTCAGTTTACAGAGCGCTGCCTGATTAGCTCCATTGTAGTTCAAGTGGAACCCTTTTGTACAAGCCCAGTCTGTCTACCATGAGACACCCCCCCCCAGCTTTCCCAGAGGTTTAAACTTGCAGGAACTCCTAACCTTCACGGTGGTAGGGGACCTCTTAAAAAGGTCCACCCTCAGAGAATGATTAATCTAAATTTGCTGCCCGTGGAGATTTTCCTGCCACCTCAGCTAGTGGTTAAGTCAAAGCTCTAGTTGATTGCTGGGATAGGGAAATGACGCAGGTAGATGGCATAACTGCTCCTAAGCATCCTCTCCCTACTGATGGAACAAGACAGGCTGCCTGGTTTTCTAGGGAGCATGGGGCAATAAAGCAGCAAGGAAGACTCTGGCATGCTTGCCCCTTCTGGTTCATTAAAGCAGTCAGAAGAGACATGGGTGAGTGGGTAAACACATTAATAAATCTCTCTTTAGAAAGTGTAGTTTCATCCAGCCTTAAAATGGGTGTCAGGAGAATTTTTCAACCAAGGCCTCACCACATTAGACAAATTCTGGTTATTCTCAAATCTTTCATTTTTGGAAAAGGTGCTCAACTGTGAAATGGCATATCAGCTTCAAGGGTTCTTGGACGAAACAGATTATCTAAATGAATTTCAATCTAGCTTCGGGCCTGGTTTTGTGACTGCAACAACTTTGGTTGCCAGTCTATGACAGGAGCTGGACAGGTGAAGTGCTTCCTCTACTGATTCTGCTGGACTTCTTTCCAGTGCACGATGCCATCCTTTAGAAATGTAACTCTATGTATCCTCTAGAATTTTTGGGGGAGGCACAAGGGAGCAAAGAGTCATGGCCCAACCATTTGCAGACCTGTATTTTTCCGCATAGTAGTGTTGTGCCTCCATTTGGGATGGAAAAGGAGGACATAGGGCAACTGAGTCACAGTGTGTTTGGGGAGGGGCCAGGCATGTGTCATCTGCAGCCTGGCCCAGCTGTGCTGCCTTACCAATCAGTGCTGGCTTAAAAGACAGATGCTGGAAGCAATTGTTGTTGCCATCAGCCATAGCCAGACGCTCTTGCCAGCTCCCGGACTGAGACCTGTGAATTTTGACTCCAGAATGACCTTGACAACTCTTCGGCCTGCTCCTAAACTGGTTAGTGTTTGCTTGATTTCGGATACATATTGTAGCTTCTAACCATGGACTGTGATAACTATGGCTCAGCTCTGGACCAGACTAATTTATGACAAGTAGTAGAGATGCCCCGCTACCCCTCAGAGTGGGAGGGAAAGATTGAAGAGTGGTGGAAACATTGTTTCTCTTGGACTTTTGATGAGGATGCTCCCACTTAGGCTCATTAAAGCAATCAGAGGGGCTTGGCCAAGTGGGTAAGCAGAGTGATAAGTGCCTCTTTAGATGATGTAGTCCTGTAATAGAGGTGGCAGCAGCTGCTGGCTCCTCTAGCTGAGCCTGGTTTGACCAAAACATTTTTGAGGAATACTTGCTTTGTCTGAAGAAAGTTCTACTATTGAATTATAGTTCCCTCTCCATCTAGCATGACTTTGACTAACTCACTGGACTTGAAATTGTAAGAATTACTCTTGCTTTTTGTATCCTTCTTCCTAGACATTGACTAACCAGTCTCTTTTGGTCACTGGAGAGAATATCTGAGACAGATTTAGATAGCTGTAGATTTTTTGACTTGAACTTAAAAATTGACTTTTTGCTTTTAATACATTTATTTGGCTTTATGGTTCTTCAATTTGTGGCTAGCAACTCTTTTAAAAATAATTAGCCAAGATTATATTGAATAAATATATTAATCTGACAAACTGCATTATTGATACTTTATACTGGTTAATTTGACCATTTTGGTGAAAGGCTAAATACAGTGTGATAATGGAAACTACGTCTAAGAAAATGTTAAGAACTTGAAAAGGATTTGTGTAGCACATTAGATACAGAACAGATACATTGTTTCTGTAAGGATAAGAAAAAAGGACTTGAAGTTGGGATGTAGAAAAGGTAACCATCTGATTTAAAAGTAATATTAATAAAACAATTGATTAAATCTGAAGATAAGATTGGGAACAAGATTTGAAAAGTTGGAAGTTAGAACATATTAGATCACAGTAGATGCTAAGACCTCAACTTGTACCTAAACAGACAATTGAACAAGAACTGCAAACAAAAGATACAGTACAATTAAATTGGATGAGAAAAAGGGCAACATTAAAGATACAACTGTCGGAAATGTTAACAATAATTTATTTGAACAATTAAAAGTTGTTGACAAGGAAGAAAAAAATACTAAAATAAGAGCTCCCAGAAGAAGAAAAAAGAAATAACTTAGAGGGATTCACTGAAGACTGGCTGACAGGAACACTAGGTGTTGATTTTGAGGGAAATCTTGGTATGAAAAATAAGGAGAATTAATTCCTTTCCAAATAATAGAAGTCCAGAGATACAATAGTAACTTTTCAGAGTTTGAATAAATTTTATTTCAGACTATTATAGAGAATGATAGGTACAGTGAATAATGTTAAAAATCTATATTTCAACTGACCTGTAGCAAAACAAAAAACAGACAAAACTTTTTTAAAAGGTTTTTGTTTTGTTTAAAAGAGAAGAATGTGAAGTTATTCTTGGGGATACCTTCCTCGGTTAAGAATATAGGAGCAAAGAGAAATTGTAAATATAAAAAAATCAATGATAACGTGAATAGAATTCAACAAATACAAATTTAGAAGTAGTGGTTCCAAACATTTGGGGCTCATTTGGCATTTTGGGACAGTGTCATAGGCACTGTCATAAAATGACTGTCATGAAGGCATGCCCATTCACAAAATGTGCCCTTTTTCTTTGGCAGTCAATTCGCCATCCCAATCTCTCTCCCAGCGTGCACGCAGAGAGAGGGGGAGAGGGGGGGGAGAGAGAGAGAGAGAGAGAACACCTAGATCCAAACAGAACATTAGCTCTATGAACTTTCCACATCTGAGGTTGCTACCTTTCAATTTCTAAAGCAGGGGAGGCAGTGAGTGGGGGAAGGGGAGCACAGAGGCTTTGTGGGCACAATTGCACCTAAAGGCACTGTAGTCCCAGGAAAAAAATTCTGATAAGAGCTGTCGTAAGAGAAGACTGAATTAAAAGAAATGGAAGGTACTGTATAGGAACCTTTGCAGAAAAAAAAAAAATGCTAGTTAAGTTAATCTTTATATGCATCTCAAACAGAAGGGGCTTTCTGTAATTAAGAAAAATTATAGTGGCACAGCCTAGATAATTTTTATCTGCTGATGATATTGGTAAGGATATTGGGACAACTGAAAAAACATTCAGAGGACATTTAGCCACATGTATATTTACATGCAACTAGGATGAGTGAAGTCTGCCCCTATCAAGCTATAAGCTGGAGCCTCTCTCATAAGCACCTTCACTGATATGTGTTTTTTTACACATTTTTACACAGATGTAGATATTTTGGGAGTGGGAGGTTTGGGCTCAATCTCTCAAGCTGAACGTCCTGCAAAGAAGGGCTGCAGCTGGGTATATAAAGAAGGAAGCATCACTGTCTAATCTCCTCTTCCTGCAAGGACACTTACTCAAGTTACCAAAGGGTAACTCATTGGACTGCATGCAAAGAAAACACCACAAAAACCTGCGAGGTCAAGCAGATACAAATTTAAAAAGCTTGCCCCTTCTTAACCTTGAAAGAAACAGGCTGGTGCTGGCAATGCCTAAGACAGTGATGGCGAACCTTTTTGAGCCCGAGTGCCCAAACTGCAACACAAAACCAACGTATCTATTTCAAAGTGCCAACACTGCAATTAAACCTGAATGCGGAGGTTTTAGTTTTAGAAAAACAACTCATACAGTTGTCCGAACTAATTAACATCTTTTGTCTTTAAAGAAAAACACAGTAATAGAGCTTTCAATGATACAAAGTTTTTTGTTGAAAAAAAAATCAACTCAAAAATTATTTTAGTACTACATTGGACACATAGCCTGAAGGGAATTTATACAAACTTTTTAAATAATTAGGCACATGTATTTTTGGATAAGGGATTCTCAACTTGTAATATGATTATATGCCAGACTGAAATTGTATGGGGCAAGCTTTATATGGGTCCTTTCCCTGCTTCTACAGGTGTCGGATTAGTAAAAGTAAAAGTCAGCCTGTACTAGGATGAGCAAGATAAACAAGAAAACTAAATGTGCTTAACACATTTTAAACACTTTATGTCTTGGACTGCAAACACTGCATTAGGTAAAAGTTTGCATTGGGCATGCTTTTGCACAATTAATGTGATTTTTGCTATTGCATGCATGCTGATAATTTGTCAAACCTTGGCTCATACTTCGTTAGCTTGAGAGCAACACATGCAGCACTCAGGTCAACTGTTAGGGCTTTACATCCAAGCCATGCTCTGTGCATCATTCTTCAAAATCTTTTAAATGTGATAACTAGTGGTGGGACCAAGCCTTCAGCAGACTTGTGGCTCGCTCCGGGCTCGGCCCTCCACGGCGCCCGATCTCGCTCTTCAGAGCGGCACGGAGCGTTCTCTGCACCACTCGAGCCACCGCTGCCGCCGGACCCCCCCCGCCCCCCCAGCCTACCTTGTCTTGCGCGCTGCCACCGGAGCCACTGCTCCGGCGTGCTGGACCCCTGCCCGCGCTCTGTTTTGGTGGGGGGAACCAGGGCAACAGGGCTTAAACAGCCCTGTTGCCCTGGTTTCCCCTGCCAAAAACAGGGCATGGGGTCCAGTGCGACGGAGCATGGTCACATCACTTCCTCCGCGCCGGATGTGACGCAACGGGACCAGCGGGTGGGGAGGCAGGCTCTCGGCAGAGCCGGAGAGCCTGCAGGTAAGCCCGCGGGGGTGGCAGAGAGCCCGCACAGACACGAGCAGGCCCAGTTCGGGCCTCACTCGTGTCTGCTGGGCTACTCGGCTACACCCCTAGTGTAGAAAAGAATTCTGTAACAGGAATTCTAGAATAAAATCATTCTGTTCCACACTGCGAGTGTTTTGCAGAAGGGGACGGTCTTTTCGCGATCTGGTGACCAATGGCTCGAGTGCCCACAGAGAGGTCCCTGCATGCCAGCTGTGGCACCCATGCCGTAGGTTCGCCATCACTGGCCTAAGAGAAGTGGCCATAATCAATTAGGAACAGGACCGGTATGATCACTGAAGGGATCAAGGACAGAGAACTATCAGTAATTATATTTACTGTAGAGCATTCCTCTTCTGAAGAACTGCCTTCAGTTTTAGTAGGCTCAGGGACTGAGAGAGAATATGTTGGATTTCAATAAACGAAAGATCTGCAGAACACAGAAAAGCTTCTAAGGCACAGTTTCTTGTAGCGTGCAAAAGCTTCTAAGGCACAGTTTCTTGTAGCGTGCAAGCCTTAATATTTGCTAGATTCTCCTTAAAAGATTACTGTTTCTAGAGGTGTGCTTCAGATTCAACCGAACCCTGAACTGAATTGAGATGATTTGGACAAATTCAGGAGATGTCCAAATCAAAGCAGGGCTCCTCCGAACTGGACTAAATCCAAATCTGAACACTCCTGAAGATTCAGGATTTGGAGGACACAGAGAAAGATACAGGGTATCCCCCCAAATTGATACATTTCTCCATAAGCTATCCATGTAAGGAAAACATCAGTGTGGGGAGAGGTGGAGTAATGGTGCAAATGTTGATGGCAGCTGGAAAAAACGCTTCCAGTATTATGCATGTCTCTTTACATTGTGCACCTAGACATACAATAAACATATGGTTAGACTTAAGAAATCATAGTGCTTCTCTTGATTCTCCTATAGCTTCTTACATGTTTTTCTAAATCTAGCAATAATGTGGAATGCAGCCACCACAAGCTAATAAGTCTCAGACAGTGGGTTAAAAACATTGTCCATTGAGTCAGGAATAAGGGGTGTGTGCAAGAGAAATTCTGTTTTTGTCTGGGCAGGAGGAAGGAGCTCTTTTCCTTGTAGAAACAAGCTTTAAAAACTCAAAAATGAAGGGGGAAAGTCTACTGACCAAAGCTAATCTGAAAAGTTCTGAACAGTGTGGCATACAAACACCCTGTGAGGGTTGGCACTGCACCAGCTTCCTGTGCAGAGAGCAGCAGCAAATCCAATCCAGGATCACATTGGGTGACCATCTGGCTTCTCTGCTGACACTGGCTCCAAGGTGCAAAGCGTGTGGCAATTCTGAAGTCGATCCATTGCACAATTGTTAATGTCAAGAGTCCAGGCAGCAGGAGTGTTGAAGAACTGTTTTGTTCTATATTTGGGTATGTTCTCCATTGGTATGTAAGGGGGAAGCAATCACTTTCTATTTTGGTTTGAAGAGAGGCAGAAACATCCCACACTGGGACTGGGTCTTTCGCTCTCTCTCTACTTTTCTAGCTTAACAAAATCAAATCTCTGCTGGTGCTTGATTTTAGCTAAAAGATCAGCTTCCTCCTCCAACCAAAGTATATGTTCTAGCAAACCAATGGCAAGAACCAATTCCTTATTAATTCATAACAATGTATATAATGACATTTCTTGTTGTGGTCTGAGACAAAAAGACACCCCACATAGAAGGATACACTTCTTGTAGCTTAGCCAACAACAAAAACAGTAAAAAGCTGTGTTCATTAAACTGCCTCAAGAAATGGATATGGAAAAACCAGTACAAAGTAGTTGTTCGCTAGTAATTTTAGGGAGTGACAGATCTCAGGGGCTAAAAATGAGTTATTTTTTATAGGAACTATAAACAGTTTAATGTATAAACATTAATACATTTTATAGGAAGTATAAACAGTTAAAATAGGATAGGGACAGACAGGAGTTTGGGGATATGCAGAATGAGCCCTAGGAAAAATATTCATTGGTCCTCCCCATCCATCATTAGAAGACCTCCCACTCTGGAGGCATTCAAGGTGCAGCTGGACAGACATCTGTCAGAGATGCTTTGACCTAGATTCCTGCATTGAGCAGGGGGTTGGACTCGATGGCCTTGTAGGCCCCTTCCAACTCTACTTTTCTATGATTCTATGATTCTAAGACACCCTTAGCAGGTGCACTAGTGTCCACGTTCTTGCTTGACCCACTTACCCTGGACACTAGTGCACCTGCTAAGGGTGTCTTCTAATGATGGATGGGGAGGACCAATGAATATTTTTCCTAGGGCTCTTCTAAAGCATATCACAAAATATATAGGATAGACTTTAGAGCTTTCTTTCATCAAATCTTTAAAAACAAAGCTACAGTGCTAATGCTATGGCCTCACAGTTATTCGGCAATTCACAGTACAATCAAGCTCAATATTCAATTTCCAGACAATATCATGAAAATGTAACTCAAGGATGTAATTAAATTGTTTGAAACAAGTATTGCAGAGACCACAACGCACTATCTCTATCTAAGGAAACCATAAGCTCATGCTCCCCCTGGTGACCATATGTGTTTTATAGAATGTCAACAAGTAATGGCAAATCTCAAACTGGTAGGCAATTCTTACCCAATGTTTATGTAAAATACTGGGGTAATATTGTTATAAAGCAAGTGGATCTTAGAGCTCAAGTATAGGCTCTAGAAAATTACAAACTGAGCAATATTATAAATTAGATGGAACAAGCTCTCAAGTACAGATACTACAATTTAACTGGGAACAGTTTGACACATCTGCTGGGAATACCCCATGTCTGCCACGGTACCTCTGGATGTTGCCGTGTGCTGGGGCATGTTCTAGGGTGCAAAAACAGTTTACACTGGACATTAGACAGGCCTCCTGGACTACACTGCCACTCCTTGCTGTTCCTTCTGGCAGACATTTTAGGGTCTTCAGAATAGCTATAATTTGCAACTGAAACTTTGACTTTTCTCAAAAGCAGGATGGGCGTCAGAGATAAAATTATTTAAGCTTTGGAATTACCTGCAGGCCACCTTCATCTTTAAAATTATTCTCACATCACACAAATGGGCAATGTTATCTAACCCCACCAAGATTGCACATCTGCTTAGACAACACTTAGGTGCCAAAGAACCTACAGCTATAGAAAGGTCTGTGCCAATCCAAGATACAAATCCAGCTCAGGACACTACCACAAATGGAAGAAATTTGACATTACCAAGCTAATGTCAGGACCTTTTTACCTTCTCTATATAAGATGTGGATAGTTATGGTTGAAGCTGCAAGACAACCATGAGAATCCAACCAAATTCATCTGCAGCTGTGCACTGCAGGGAAGATTAGAATCATGATCAAGCTATCTTTCAGTAAAGCTTGCTGGCCATTTCTGATTTTCATAGTGAGGAACTGTTAATAACAAGGGCACCCGATGGTTCCCTGGGACAGTTTATTTATATAGGTAATATACACTGCCTTTCATCAAGAACAATCCCAAGGCAGTTTACAATAAGAATTGGCTTGTATCCTAACTGGGCTTCTGTGAACAGAAGAGTTCCTTCTGTTCATGGCTGAAATGAGATCCAACGGAAGTGGGAGGCAATTTTACCTGATTCTCCCCTCTCCCTGAAGCCCACTCCCGATTCCAGAGGGTCCCCATGCAGCCCTCTGGAACAGATTTTCAGGGTGCACGCTGTGCTACATGGGAAGGGGGAATCTGTGCAAGTTGCTTCCTGCCCTTGCATTGATGGAAGCTTCCCATGAGCAGAAAACTACTCAGGAGATACTCCTGCCAGTGGAAGCCAATTCGGGATCCCAGTCAAAATCCAACCCACCCGCCCCCACCCCCCACATGGGAGCATAATAATTGGAAGACACTGATTAAAATATATAAAAGTCCTGGGAGTATAGAAAAGTTTTTGCAGTTTGAAACCCACTGCTGAAGTTAGTTCATTCCATAAGTAAAGCAAATAGGACTTTCTAGATATACTGAAACAAAAGTGAAACCTGCTGCAATACCTGTGCTAAATAAAGCACACGTTGGGCTGGATGGAATAGCCCAATTGGGCTGGATGGAACAGTTGCATGGAACACAACTCTATGAACTAAATGCTTCTTAAGGCAATTTTTACCCACTCCCCCCCTGCCCCCCCACACCCATATACCCCTGAAAATCTGTTCAGGAGGGTCAAGGGACCCTCTGGACCAGTGTGGAAGATGACACGGGGGGGGGGGTCCAGAGGAAGGAGGAATCAGGGGAAATCACCACTCTTCTTTCAGCAGGGATCTTCCTCTTGATCTCAGTTCCTCCATGAATTAAAGCAGCCCTTCAGATCATGGATGGGCAAGCCTGGATCCAACCCATTGTAAAGCTACCAGTTTTAATTTTGATATTCAAACATTTGGGGTGAAAAGTTAGCAAAATAAATATAAAATAAGCATACCCAATACAGCTACAGTTGTTGATGACTGTGAATTTCCTAGGGGGAATGTAACTGCTTTGCATACATATTCTCCAGAATCAGAGAAGGTAACATTGGTTAGGATGATTGATGCATCAGTAAGAGAGGTGTTTTTGAGTGATACTCTTCCTTGATATTCTCCTTGAACGGAAAATCCATATTCAGGATGATGAACAGCAATAGTCTGTGCACTCTTCCCATGTATCTTCTCCCATGTAATCTGTGTTAATGTTTCGTTTATATCAATTATGCATTTCAGTGTAACGTTCTTCCCCCATACTGCTCTCACATGTGGATCAACTATTGGTCCAGCTAAGGCACCTGAAGAAGGGGGAAAATAGAAAAAAGAACAAAGTATTATAAGCTGTACCACACAAGTATAGTTCCTATAGGAAAAAAATGTATTTTATTATTGTACAAATTTACTTCCTATTAACAGTCACTTGTTAGATTTAAGAAGTCTGTTCTCTATTTGCAATTTTAATAATTATTTGCTAGAACTGTTATAGAACAGAGGATGGAAATTTGGACATGTTACCATGCTTGCTCAGGACATGCATCTATATACATGTCTACAGACACCTTCTTCATGTTCATAGAACAACCCCTTCCAAACACAAATGACTGCGGGGCGGGGCAGAGACAAGATCAGCGCTTACTAGAAATGGAAGTTTTATTGAGAAATTATAAAGGTTAACTACTGAGGGAGAGAAGGTGAGTAGTGATGCTGAGAAGCAGGTTGCATAGTGATTACTTTGGCTTCTGGGGAAAAGGAGAGGCAAGTATTATAGTGGAATTTAAAAGCTGACAAGAGAGTTATACCTTTCCTTCCTTATGCTCTGCCTGAAAGACAGGAAGAAAACTCCTTGAGAGTCAGAATACATCAAAAAAAGGCAGGAAAAAATTACTTTCCTCAGCCATGGCAAGGCTTTACCAGGTGGCATCCAGTGGTAGTGAAGAAAAGGGGCACTCAACACCAGAATTCCAGACTAGCTCAGACTACATTTCTGAGAATCAGAAGTTTTTTGTTATTATGAGTTGGATCCAGATTTGCATGAGAGGCTTCTGCGTGCCTATGGAACAGAGCTTTCCCACCCACCCTTCCCACTGTAGCCTCCTGTACCCACCACCACAAAAGCCTTTGAGGGTTAGCAGATCCTCAGGAAAGGACTCAGATGTAGCATCGGAATGAGGGCTTGGAGACAACTCGGCAGAGGCAGCAAACTCTGGATCTAAGTCAGCATTTTTTATTATCAAAGTTAGGGTAGTATTAAGAGTTATGCAATATACTACATCATCAGAAGTGTTCCAAATTCAGCTGTAGCAACAGCAGCAACCACAACCACATGGGACCACCATGGACTGTTTTTATGGCCTTCCACATTGTCTATTAAGAGTCACAGTGGTAGGAAACAGTTAAGAATCATACTGCCAAAGTGAAAAGAGATAGGGGTGGGTATCCAATGACTGGGATGGAAGATGGGAAGCACTGAGTGGTGTTTAGCGTGGAAGGATAAGGAAGCACTAGTATGCAGAGGTTCACAATTCCCCTCACCTACTCACCAGTAGTGAGTGCCCCTTGCCATCTGTTAGAAGCCTCAAGACTAGCTTTGACAGCTGTAATGGCTCACATTTTTGCATACCCCCAAGATGGTAGAATCTCGGGAACAAGTGCAAAAATGAAGGCACCCTTGGGACACGAGTCCCCCACAAAAAACAGAAAAACCAAGGATTTGCCAAGAAGGGGGTGAACGAGCCACCACGCCCTTTTCGTGAGCTAAGATCATTCACGCCTTTGATTACATTTGATAGCTTGCCTTTTGAAAGCTGTCAGATCTACCAAAGGGAAACATAAACTTACCTGCAGCCTCTGTTGGGCAATGCCCAGGGTGAGTACCTGCTGGACTTTGCCAGCAGGAACCCCCCTGAACATTGCTCACCCAAGGCTCCCCATTCCCACAGTTGTGGAAGTGCAGATAAAAAATAATTTAAAAAATGACAGCAAATATTTGTGAAAATTACTGGGAACAATTAAAAAAAATGCTGGGCAGTCCATCCTGGAGAGCCAGTGTAGCGTAGTGGTGAGAGTGTTGGACTGGGACTCAGGAGATCCGGGTTCTAGTCCCCGCTCGGCCATGAAACTCACTGGGTGACTTTGGGCCAGTCACTGCCTCTCAGCCTAACCTACCTCACAGGGTTGTTGTGAGGATAAAATGGAGAGTAGGAGGAGGATTATGTAAGCTGCCTTGAGTTCCTTGTAGGAAAAAAGGCAGGGTATAAATGTAATAAATAAATAAATAAAATAAAAATAAATCCTATGTGCTGCTGGGGCACTTTGAAGGGACTGCCCATAGCTGTCAAAACAGGGATCACGAAAGCTAGCTTGACAGCTGACTTTCACAATCTCCAGGGGGGAAATGTTTAAAGTGCAAAAAAGCTGTGGCAAGCCTGAAATAGCTTGCAAATGCAGTGGGGAGATAACTCGGTCCTCCCGCAGTGTCCCTTGGGGGGAGGAGGGGCCAACAACCCACAGTGAGCCTGATGTCTGTTGGGCTCACCATGGGTTGTTCGCATGACAACCAATCCATTGTGGCTTAATTGACAGGTTGGGTTAGCATGATGTGCAAATGCACCCAATGTGTATTGATACATTCATGTAATACTGCTGTCCTGTCACTGTTGGGCTGGACTTCATAGCTGGCTAGTAGAAACACTTGACTACCAAGTGCAGCCATAATTTGTATGCCCCTGGTTAAAATATACTTCTATTAATGTTTGGTCCAAATGAAGTGAATGATTTTTATTTTAGACCAATCCAGAAACCACATTATGATTTTTGAGGGCTTGTGTGAACTGAAGTTTGTGAGAAGAAAAGTGCTCTAAAAAAGATGAAGCCTCCAAATAGTTATAAACAATTTGAGGCAGTTCTCAGAAGTGCTAACTTGTTGAATGAGTGGTTGTATCTGACTCCCAAGGTGCTAAACTTGGGCTTTCCATGGGCTGGGCCAACCAGAAGGCAGACAAAGCACACAAAGTGGTCCTGCCTCTATGCCAACCAATCTCATGACTGCAGTTCATTTACTGCCAAGACTCTTGCTAGTTTCATAGATTTCATAGATCTTAAGAGTTGGAAGGAGCCTACAAGGCTATCGAGTCCAACCCCCTGCTCAATGCAGGAAACTAGAGGAGGGGCCTCCCATCCAAGTAATAACCAGGCCTGACCCTGCTAAGCTTTCCACACTCAGACAAGCTGAGCCAGCGTAAGCCACAGGCCTGTATAGTTCTGCAGAGGAATGTAAGAGTACATTTTTGCAAGCAGCATAAACTTGTTCTTCAATCATGGATCCAACAAGCTTCCTCTACCTACCTACTAGCAGGCTGAACTTGTTTACTCAAAAGCAAGTTCCAATGAGTTCAATGGGGCTTACTCTCCAGTAAACACGCATAGCATCATATCCTAAGATTCCAACACAGCAGTCATAAGTGCATTAATTTCTGCACCACTTCCCACCTGCTACAAACCTGTCCTAAGTAGTTTTTAAGGGACAGAAAAAAAGTTTTAAAAGCCCTGGGTAGATGAGAATTTGAAGCTGCTCTTGGGACTTTTGTACTGGTTGCTCCTTCTCTCTGCCTTAAGTCAAGAATTACATATCCCTGAACAGCAGCAATGTTCCACTACATACAGGGGAACTCCAGGGATGTTGAAGAGTCCTTGGTCTCGAGTCACGAGTCGAGTCATGAGTCTTTGGACCCGAGTCTCGAGTCCGAGTCCAAGTCCTTGGTCCAAAATGGTGACTCACGAGTCCCGAGTCACTCCCAAAGCTGACTCCACGAGTCCCTATTAAAATCAATGGGGGTTTTCCCCAACAAAATAAGGCTACTTCAGATGTGTGGCTTAAATAAATTCTAGGCACAAGTGTGCCTTTTTATCTCAAAACTCTGCCACTGATTTTGACAAGAACAGACCAGGCAGACAAACCCAAAATTACCAGGCAGGCAGAGGAGGCGGGGAACCCCAAAGCAGGCAGGCAGAGGCCTTTGTCTTGGACAATTCAAACTGTGGAACTGGTTAAGAAGAGACCAGGCAGGCAGAGGAGGCTGGGAACCCCAAACAGGCAGGCAGAGGCAGCCAAACCCAAAATGTCTGAAAGGTTGCATTAGGAAAATTTTAAAAAATAAACTTGGATTGTTACTGCAACTGGGTCCAGGCAGCACCTGCAGGTGGCATCAAGCAGGGATGTTGACGAGTCCTTGGTCTCGAGTCCCGAGTCAAGTCTCAAGTCCCATTAAAAATATTGGGACTCGAGTCCGAGTCGAGTCAGAGGGGGGACTCAGTCCGACTCACGAGTCGAGTCCTCGAGTCCGAGTCCCCATCCCTGGGGAACTTATGGTCCTCTGGATGTTTTGGCCTACAAGACCCATCATCCATCACCACTGTGTGTTTTGTCTAGCTTCTGGCTAGGACAGATGGGAGTTGTAGGCTAAAACATCATGAGGGCTACAAGTTGCCCAGACCTACACTACAAGATTTAAAGGAAGGAGAGAATCATACATGACATGTTTTTCTCTTCCCTTGCCTCCTTCAACAAGCCTTCCTGCATAAATACCTTCTTAAGTAATTGTATACAGCTGCAAGTCATGTGTAGCGTGTAACTGGAAGCCTCCAAAGCAACCAACTAAACAGCAGTGGGCTGATAAAATTTGGGAGACTATGAATAAACTTACTCAGTAAGTACAGCAAGTGCCGACAACTGCCGGACAGACCACCGACTAATCCGGTCCACTATGGTTATCAACATTGCTCCCCAACGTAGACTTCAAGGAAGGAAACGAAGGCGTAAAATGAACATCCACACCCTTCAAGATACTATTAAGCAAACTTGTCTTCAATTATTTCTTAAGGAACATCTACCTACGGAACCTCCTGATAACATTGAGGACCATTGGTCTAAGCTGAAAACCTCCATTACTGCAGCTTGTGAACAAACTATTGGATATGAAACTAAGAAACATCAGGATTGGTTTGATGAAAATGATAATGAGATTAAATATATAATTGACCAAAAAAGGAAAGCCTTCCAAATATGACAAAATGATATTAATGGTGCTGCCAAGAAAAAAATCTACGCCAGTGCAAAGGCTGAGGTCCAAAGAAGAACAAGAGAACTTAAGAACGCTTGGTGGAAAAAGAAAGCTGAAGAAATTCAACAACTTGCAGAATCTCATGATGCACGGGGCTTTTTTAAGGCCACAAGGGCCATTTATGGACCAAAAACCTATGGTACAAACCCTTTACAATCAAAAGATGGCACCAAACTCTTAAAAGACAACGAGTGTATTGCACTGCGTTGGAAAGAGCATTATTATGATCTTTTAAATCGTAAATCTAAGGTGGATAATGAGATTTTTCGCAAATCCCACAAAAACAAATTAGAGAAGAACTTGGAATACTCCCCACTTTGGATGAAGTTATAAAAGCCATTAATCAAATGAAGAATAACAAAGCTAGTGGACCAGATGGGATTCCTGCAGAAATCTTTAAAGAAGGGCCCCCCGAACTTGTACAACATCTTCATAAACTCATTGAAAAAATCTGGATAAGAGAAGAGATCCCAGAAGACTTCAGGGATGCCATAATTATCACCCTCTTTAAGAAGGGTGATAGAACAGACTGTGGAAACTATCGGGGCATTTTGTCTCTTAGCTACCGCAGGTAAAATATTTCCTAGGATTCTCACAAACCGTCTTCTATCTATTTCAGAAGAGATCCTCCCTGAAACTCAATATGATTTCCGCCCCTCTAGAGGGACAGTAGACATGATTTTTACTGCACGTCGGCTCCAAGAAAAATGCCGGGAGCAAAATCAACCCCTTTATATGGCATTTATTGATTTGGCTAAGGCCTTTGATACTGTAGACCGAACAGCTCTCTGGACTATCCTTATGAAAATTGGATGCCCCAATAAATTTGTGAATATCTTGCGACTTCTCCATGACAACATGACGGCAACAGTTTTGGACAACAACGGCTCTCATGGTGCTCCATTTAAAGTGGGATCAAGTGTTAAACAGGGATGTGTTATTGCCCCAACATTATTTGCTATCTTCATCGCCATGATTTTACATCTTGTCGAGGGGAAACTTCCCACTGGTGTGGGAATTATATATCGAACAGATGGAAAGCTTTTTAATCTCAGCAGGAAAAAAGCAAAAAGTAAGGTAATTACAACCTCCGTTGTGGAACTTCAGTATGCTGATGATAATGTGGTCTCCGCACATTCAGAGGATGATCTCCAAACTATCCTAAATGCTTTTGCAGAAGCATACAAAAAACTTGGTCTCTCACTTAACATCAAAAAAACCAAAGTGCTTCACCAGCAAATGCAAGTTAACCCTTCGGTGATGCCATCTATCCAGCTTGGCGGGGCAATACTGGAAAATGTCGATCATTTTCTCTATCTTGGCAGCCTATCTTTCTGTTACAGCTAACATTGACAGTGAAATCCAGCATCGTTTGAGCTCCGCAAGTGCCGCGTTTTCTCGAATGAAACATAGAGTGTTCGAGGATCGGGATATTTGTAAGAAGACCAAAACACTGGTTTATGAAGCCATTGTATTACCAACTTTATTGTATGCCTGCGAAACATGGACTATCTGTAAATGTCACTTCCACCTCCTTGAAAGATTTCACCAACGTTGCCTCCGGAAAATCCTGCGAATTACTTGGGAAGATAGGCGAACAAATGTCAGTGTACTGGAAGAAGCAAAGACTACTAGCGTTGAAAAAATGATCCTTCAACGCCAACTTCAATGGACCGGTCATGTTGTTCGAATATCTGACTGCCATCGTCTCCCAAAGCAGTTACAGTCATGCCTTGGATTGAAAGCATAATTCGTTCCGGAAACGTGCTTGTAATCCAAAACACTCTTATATCAAAATGAAATCCCCCCAAAAAAATTTGTACAGAGATTTTTAATTTAAGCCGTACTACAGTACTTGTATTGCAAGACGTCACTTGTATATCAAGTAAAAAAAAATTAAATAAATATTTAAAATTTGCTTGTCTTGCAAAACGCTCTCAAACCAAGTTACTTGTAATCCAAGGTATGACTGTACTTTATTCCCAACTCAAGGATGGAAAGCAGAATATCGGTGGTCAGTATAAGAGGTTTAAAGATGTTCTTAAGGCTAATCTAAAAAAAATGCAATATAAACATCGAAAACTGGGAAGCTCTGGCCCATGAACGATCTAAATGGAGGTTGGCCTTTCACAAAGGTTCCATGGACTTTGAAGAAGCCTGAGTGCAAGGTGAAAGGGAGAAATGTACTAAGCGAAAAGCACGTCGAACGAATCCTTTACAGGACCATCTTCCATCTGGTAACCTGTGTCCTCACTGTGGGAAGCTGTGTGGATCTTGAATTGGCCTCCACAGTCACTTATGGACCCATCGCTAGAGTCTACACAATTTTTTTTTAGAATTTCTTCCTTTAAAAATTTTCTTTTTGTAATTTTTACCCTGGAAGACAATCTTACTCAGTCACAAGTGATCACCTACTACTACTGTGCTGATTGTGAAAACAGAGGTAGAAAGGCATTCCAGTGGTAGGGAAATGCAAGCAGAAAGTGATGCAGGGAATAAGGTGACGTTAGGCATAACTAAGACTGGTACCTATACAGAAAAGGGTACAAGGAATATATAGGAAAAGGAGAGTAGATCTAGAGGAGCAGGACTGTAGAAACATTTGAAAGAAGCTTAGAGTGAAGATAAAAAGAGAAGAATCTAGTGAAGAGAGCAGTAAAAAGAAGCAGGATAGATTGATTTCAATCAAGATGATTTAAATCACTAAGAGAAAACCCTGATTTAATTAATTGATTTAAATCAAGTTTGCCTCTTGATAGTTCTTCACATATTTCTTAAACAATGGTAAAAATCTGATAATTAAAGCATGTTAATTTACAACTCAATACAGCATTTTACAACATCAAGGAGGATATAATCCCAGATAGGGTCTCTCTTATATTAACAAGCCATGATAGTTTTTCTGTGGCAAAAATGTGGGGATTTATAGGAACTAGAAGCTGTGTCTGTACTATAATGGCTTACCTTATTATTAGCAGTTCGCTTCACTGTTACTTTCCACTCTGCCTCTGACTTCCTTTCCTATGTCGTCTATCTGTCCTGCCTTGCTTGGCCCAGTTCGATCACAACCATCCTATCCAGTTTATGTCTTACACATGTTGCTTTAGTAAGACAAACAGAGGGAGATGTCTTACACTGAGTCATGCCACAGGTCCATATAGCCCAGTATATCAACACTGACCAACAGTGGCTCTCAAGGGTTTCAGGCAGGATCCTTGCCTAGTCCTACCTGGAGATGCTCCTGGAGATTGAGCCTTAGAACCTCTGCATGCAAAACATGTGCTTTATTACTGAGTTATAGCAAGGCCCAGAAGTTTTAAAAAGCTAGAGCTGGTAGTTAGGCTTGACAGAAGAAAAACTGAAATGAATGCCCATTGGTAGGCAGCTCAATGAGTGTGAGTATGACATAGCTACTGTATTAATTTGTTTTTATGAGATGGGCAAAGTGATCCTATGGCCCCTGGACAGCATCTAGAGGGCCACAGGATCATTCAGATTCCCAGCTCCAAGGCTGGAGAAGAGCTCCAAACTCAGAGCTGGGAATCTGCACTCAGATACCCCTCCCCCCACCCCACAGTGGAAAGAAATGCGTTGCCTGTGTCTCCGAGGTCATAAGACCAACCTCGGAGAAAGGGGTAAAGAGGGCATACTGGGGGCAGGGAGGAGGAGACCAGGTCCACCAGGATACAATGTACCCTGGCGGTGTTCCAGCCTCCTCCTCTCCCAGTTCGATGCACTGCAGCTAGATGGCCAAAATCGTCCGTCTAGCTAATTTGCAGAGTGGGAGGAACACGGAGGTGAAGATCTCCTTTGCACTCCTCCCACCCTGCATAGGATGCGCGTAATCCTCCGATTTTGGAGGCTTATGGGCACCCCCATTAGATTGCTCTGTAAGTATAGGTTTAGCATGTTTGCATTTAGATTTAATTGTAACTGTTATTTTTAAATGAGACAGAAATTTAGTGTATTTTATATATATATATATATATATATATATATATATATATATATATTCACACACACACACATTTAAATTTTCTTTTAACCCCACCTCCTGTTTATATCCACCATGCAAAGGAGTAAGATGAATGATGAGCCGAAACAAACTGCAGCATTTAGAAGAGTAGAGGCACTTATGAGTAGAAAAAGGAAGACTAAGAAGAAGGTCATAACAAGCAGTGCAGGAAATAATGATAATGAATTAAAAGCTTTGGTAGTAACTATAGAATGAGTGAATTCTAGATATATTAACTGGGGGAAAACACCCTGTTTTCAGACTTGGCAACAGCTTTGACCTCAGGGGAAAAAATGAAATAGCAGCATTACAGGTAACCAGCATAAAGGTCATACTGAAGATCTAATGAATGGACAATGGGGACAATATTTAGGGTAAATGGAAGAGGACCCAATATTGATTCCTGAGGAACTTCTACAGAAAGGGGAAAAGATGAAGAAGCAGAACCAATTTTTTAAAATCTTAAAAGAGCAGTTTGCAATATGATTTAAACCATGACACAATACCTGAAAAACCAAGAGAACTAAGAGAAGCAAGGAAAAGTGAGTGGTCAGTGCATAAAAAGTCAGACAGAGATCCAAATGAAGTTCAGAAAATAAATCCTCATTTTGCTGCAAGGTCACTTAAATACAAGTTAGAACACTCCCAGTTCAGTGAAAAGAGCAAACACAGATGGAAAAGGATTAAGAATTAAATTGGTAAAGAGGGAAGTATGACAAAGAGAGAACACCATGCTCAAGTATTTTAGGAAAAAAGGGAAGATGGGATGTTCATTAGATAAGGAGATATAATTAGAAAGCTTTAAAAAAAATAGGTGTAACAGGAGCAGGTTTAAAAGGTAAAGAACCAAAAGACAGAGAATAACTGTAAATATGGAATAATGAAAGATAGGGCAGTGAATTTTAAGGAGATGAGGAGACTGGATTTTATTTAATAATACAAATAAAACTTTTTTATTTTTCCAAGCCTATGCTGGATAACACATTTCAGTTTTGCTTTTCAAGATTAAAGTTAGATTTAAAATTTTGTTTTCATGTGTAAGGGAGGGATGATAACTGAAAGGCAGGGTATAGTTTTGTTATGTTATTTATTTTTAAAAAAACAACTCCTTCCATGCCAAAAGCTACTGTTTCTCAACATTCTATAATCACAGCAACTTAACTGACTGGAAGAGAAGGGACTCATGAGAGCAGCATACAGATTTTTAGCAATATATTCTATTTCCAACTGAACCACTACTCTGCATGGATTCCATTTTGTGACAGTATGATTACAGAGATATGAATGGCAAGCAAGTTTAAGTATGAAACATGCAGAGTTATTGAATAAGATGTTTTTGCTGGTTTGCAGAACTACTCAGAGAATTAAAAAATAATGCAAAAATAAAGAATGTTTAAAAGAAGGAAAAATACAGTCTACTAGCCCTCTTTAGCCTTTAATTGAGCTACTGTGGTGTCACAGAATGTCAGAACTGCCTGAGCATTTGCTTCAGTTTATGGAAACAAGAACATGTAAGCTCTAAACAATGCTTGTGAAGTTTAAGGGCCAAACTACATGTGACATTAAATATATGCAGTTAAAAAAAAAACTAAAAAAAACCCCACATGCAAATAGCATCACTTGCCAGGGGGGGGGGGGAGTGCCAACAATCAATTAGTTGCTTACGCCCCATTCGAGGTATTATCACCGGTTTATAAGGCCCTAAACAGCTCAGGCCCAGGTTATCTGAGAGACTGCCTTTCCTCATATAGGCTGTCCCAGGTTCTACATTCTATGGGGGAAGACTTGCTGACCATATCATAGCCTACTAAGGTTCATTTGGCCATGGTGTGGACGTCTCAATTGTGGTGTCCACGTGGAATGATCTCTTCATTGAGATCAGGTGGTCTCCTAGTGTGGTGCACTTCCACCAACAATTGAAAACACACTTGTTTGGCCCAGGGGTTTCTCTGACTGCTAGCATTGTCAGCTGCCCCTGGTCATTTTAATGAGGGTTTATTGTTTTACCATTGTTTTAATGATTGCTTTGATTGTATTTTATAATGATTTTATCTTATAAACTGCTCTGGATTTTTTTTTTTAATGAAAAGTGGTATAGAAATTTTCTAAAATAAATAAAACAGGTGTGCAAGGAAAATTTCATGCTTTCCTCTCTTTGCTATTGGGGTCATTCCATGTAAAATCAACCAATGAATTTACCTGACTGTCACTGATTTGGAAAAAACTTGGTGAACTTGTTGGGTCTGCTGAGAAAACAAGCTGCTCCAAAAATTAGACTTCTGGGACAAATACTTTTAGAGATATGGCAATCAAAAATAAGAAGAAAAATGTTAATTTTTGTGTGTCGGACAACATTAAAATTACAGTAATTCCAGTTCTACAGAACCTAGAAAGTTACGTTCGGTGTTGTTGGAAAGTCTTTGAAATGCTCTTCCATTTGACATGTAACATAAGTGGTATTTGGAATAAATATATACTCAAGGTCAAATAGTAAAATTTGACCTTGAATTCTGCAAAAACTATTTTTTTTCTCCATGATTTTTGTTTTAGTATTTCATCTGACAGTGCTTAATACATGTACCAATTTTCAAAATGGGGTTCTTAACAGAAAACGAGTTACATCTTTTGGTCCGCTCTGTGTGTATGCGTCATAGCTTATATGAATTGCTATCTCACTGTACGTATCTTAAGAAAATATGCATTATCACTTTGGTTTTGAATAAAACATTATGCACAAGTACAAGCTACCCTGTCATAATTGTGCAGTTCTAAATTAGGTATTCTTCTTCGCAATAGCATACTTCTGACATTTTGTGTAGAATAATGATACTTCCTCTGGGTGGTCATTCTTGTATGAAATCAATCAAAGAATATTTCCAGCTGAAAGCAAATTGCTTAAGATTTGGTGAACTTGTTCTGCTTATTAAAAAAATAAGTTGCAGGGCCTATTGTTTTCAGAAGAATGAGGTTTAAAATATGTACTTTAAAAAAGGTACTCACCAGTATGCTTGGGGAAAACATGTTCATTTTATTTATTTTTAAATAAATATACAGAAGTTTGACCTTGAATAATGACAAAAAACCTCCTTTTGTTTTAAATAATGTTTAACATCTCTGGAAACATGTACTCGATTTCAAAATGGGACTCTTACTAGCATAGTTATTTTGATTTACTTTGATGTGGACTTGAAAAACCATTATTGTGCATAATGAGATTTTCCATTTTACTTTTATATATGCTGATCAGATTTTATGCAGTTCAAATATTACTTGCTAACATTTTGTTAACAAGTCCTAAATTAAGGACTTTTTCATAACAGTAGTCTCTAGTCTTGAAGTTGCTGCTTGACATTCTTTGTGTCAAAGAAGAAGATCTTAACAACTTTAGGCCGGTGGCGAATGTTCCTTTCCTGGGCAAGGTCCTTGAGCGGGTGGTGGCCAACCAGCTCCAGGCGCTCTTGGATGAGACTGATTATCTGGATCCATTTCAGTTGGGTTTCAGGCCTGGTTTTGGCACGGAAGGTGGCAAAGAGACAACATCTCACTGCTTCTATCCAAACATCTCTCTGCCGCCCAGCGGAGCTCTTTAGGGTCGTCCGGGGCCTGTTATACACCGGCCCCAGGGATATCATCGACCCATCTGATGCCCGCTGTAATATATTCGCTAGGCACTTCCAGGAAAAAATCTCTTGCATCCGCAGGGACTTGGACTCCAATGTTATAGCGGTAGAATCAGGAGAGGTACCCAGAGCACAGCCTGGTCTAGTTATTTTGGATGAATTTCAGTTGGTACAGCTCGAGGATGTTGACAAGGTGCTTGGACGGGTTCGTGCGACCACATCTGTTCTGGATCCTTGCCCCTCTTGGCTTATAAAAACTAGCAGGGAGGGAACGGCTGGCTGGGCCAGAGAGGTGATCAATGCCTCCTTGCGAGAGGGAGTGGTCCCATGCCACCTGAAACAGGCGGTGGTGAGACCACTCCTGAAGAAACCCTCTCTGGACCCAGAAGATCTTAACAACTTTAGGCCGGTGGCGAATGTTCCTTTCCTGGGCAAGGTCCTTGAGCGGGTGGTGGCCAACCAGCTCCAGGCGCTCTTGGATGAGACTGATTATCTGGATCCATTTCAGTCGGGGTTCAGGCCTGGTTTTTGGCACGGAAACAGCTTTGGTCGCCCTGTATGATGACCTATGTTGGGAGAGAGACAGGGGCAGTGTGACCCTGTTGATACTCCTGGATCTCTCGGCGGCTTTCGATACCATCGACCATGGTATCCTTCTGGAGCGGCTGTCTGAGTTGGGGGTGGGGGGCACTGCATTGCAGTGGTTCCGCTCCTACTTGGATGGCCGGCTCCAGAGGGTGGTGCTTGGGGAATGTTGCTCGGCCCCATGGACTCTCCAGTATGGGGTTCCTCAGGGGTCGGTCTTATCCACCATGCTATTTAATATCTACATGAAACCGCTGAGTGGGGTCATCCGGAGTTTTGGAGTGCGTTGCCATCAGTACGCTGATGACACACAGCTCTATTTCTCCTTTTCATCTTCAGCCGATGAGGCTGTGGATGTGCTGAACCGGTGCCTGGCTGCGACAATGGACAGGATGAGGGCTAACAAACTGAGGCTCAATCCAGACAAGACTGAGATGCTGTTAGTGGGTGGTTCCTTTGACCGGATGGAGGGTGTTCAACCTTTTCTGGATGGGGTTGCACTCCCCTTGAAGTTTGGGGGTTCTCCTTGAGACATCTTTGTCACTTGAGGCTCAAGTGGCCTCAGTGGCAAGGAGTGCCTTCTACCAGCTTCGGCTGGTGGCCCAGCTACGCCCCTATCTGGACAGGGATAGCCTGGTCTCAGTAATCTACGCTCTGGTGATCTCTAAACTAGACTACTGCAATGCACTCTACGTGGGGCTGCCTTTGAAGACTGTTCGGAAGCTGCAGCTTGTGCAAAATGCGGCAGCCAGGCTTATTGCTGGGACCAGAAGGTCCGAGCACATTACACCAGTTCTGGCCCGTTTGCACTGGCTGCCAATATGCTTCCGAGCCGAATTCAAGGTGCTGGTTTTAACCTATAAAGCCCTACACGGCTTAGGACCACAATACCTGACAGAACGTCTCTCCCAACCACGATCTACCCGGACACTACGCTCAACATCAGGGGCCCTCCTCCGATTGCCACCTCCAACAGAGGCTCGGTTGGTGGCAATGAGGAGGAGGGCCTTCTCGGTGGTAGCCCCCCAATTATGGAATCAGCTCCCCACTGAGACCCACCTAGCGCCAACCTTACTATCTTTTCGGCGCCAGGTTAAGACCTCCCTCTGTGCCAAGGCATTTAGTTAGGACTTTGAATAGCACGGGGGGATTGTCACCTGTAGGCTCAGTTTTATTGGCTTTTGTACCGTTATTTTAAACTGTGTTTTTAAATTTGGTTTTTTAATTCTTAAACTATTTTGTATGTTTTTATTGTTTTTATGCATAAAGTATTGTGAACCGCCCAGAGAGCTTCGGCTGTGGGGCGGTATATAAATGAAATAAATAAATAAATAAACAAGGATCAGCTTTTGTCAAAACATGTGAAGATGGTATCCATAGGGCATCTTGTTTATCTGGATACATAAATTATTTTGCTGGTCCAGCTGGATGAAGAAAGCTCACTAACACTTCTGCTCTCTGATCATCTGTTTGTAAAGCACAACCTAACCACCATTGTGAGGTATAAACACATGTAACAAATCCTCGTATTTCTTGCAATTCCAGTTCTCCTTCTTTAATAGTCACTGTCTCTTTTCTGGATTCGCATTGAAATGAATATATTTTAGTAGCAACAGTGTGTTTTGTTAATGGAATTACGGCATGAATTTTCTGTGTCCCAGGAATGTGTCTTGAATTCTCGAAGCGAGATTTCAGAAGCTTTTCTTCCAGTTCATAATCTTTATTTGTGGTGTATTGAAATGCAACCTGTGTGATGTTCTCCTTTGTCCAATCAAAGAGCTGATGAGGGGTCATGATTTGTTTTTCTTACGGATGCTGCAAACTTGCTCGAGCAGCTAACCTTTTCACAGTGCCACCCACACCATCACAAGGCCCTTTTCCATACGATGTGGCAAAGAAGTACCATTCTGCATTGATACCGAAATCTGACTTATGCTTACATAAGTCGTTGAAGTTTTTACGGTTTTTATACTGTGCTGCTGCACAATCAGAGAAATAATAGATCTTAGTTATGCTACCTGTAGAAATGGTGTGCAGGAATTCAACAATTTGAAAAGTCATGAACACAGTGCAGCAGAAGTGGGGTCAGGCACTTGTCACGGCTTCAGGTCTGCCTTTTTCTTTATCGGAATCTGTGAATAAAGCTTGATTTAATGCAGACATCCAAATAGATATATCTCTGTGAAGGTTTGACACCTACCCAAGCCTGGTTTGGTTTCAGCCTGAAGGCCCAGGAAGCTCTTGAAGGGAGGGGTCAGACTTAAGTTTCATTTCCCTCCAAAAAGTTCTGTTGTTAGTGTGTATAAGGGGGTGGAGTTATTGTAGGGAGGTACTGTGCATGTATAAGAACATTCACATCTTCTGAACTGTTCGGAATCCCGTTCTGGAAATTGGTACATATGCTCAAGGTAAATACTGTATGAGTTATCCAAGGAAAAAAATCAGCCAAAAAAAAAAAAAACCTTTGGTTTTCTTGGAATTCAAGGTCAAATTAAAGAAACTATGACCTTGAATATTTTCTTTCACATGCATGCTTCGTGTTACATATCAAATAAAAGGGTAGTTCGAGAGCTTTCATATGACAGCATGATTTACTTTCTAGGTCAATTTTGAAGGAAGCTATGATACTTTTTGTGTAGTCACAAATGCTGAAAAATCATGTTTTGGGCATTTTTTGAGCACACTGTACTTTTGAACCGTGAGGTATAATGACCTATAATTTGGTGTATGTTCATTTCTCATGCTGGTCTACCAGTATGCCAGTTTTTTTTAAAAAAATCACAAATAGTGAGGTAAATTTTTTGGTTGATTTTACATGGAATGACCCATTGCCCTTTTGAAAACCTCTCCTCAGAAGCTAGTATTTGCATTGGTAAGAAATTCCCCATTGGTGCTTTGGCAGCAACCGATGCCCTGCTGTTCTTAAGGTTGCCACTGCCCCCCACCCCAGCACACATTATGCTCCTATGCCTTCAACAACAGATTAATTGTAGTAGGAGAAACATTTCATAGCAAGGACAGAAGCTGAAAAAAACTTGACCTACTTCAATTATTGCTGCACCCTGTAAGTCAAGTTTTTCTAGATGTTAAGAGAGGGCTGCTCTACGTGTTTCATTAAAATATATGTATTTATTTTGCCATATAGGCACATGTGGCAGGGAGCCAGAGGCCCCGTTGTATTTACATGCAGTAGAACAAAAGTGCATACCCACATCACATATTATGGGATACATCTCAGATGCACATGATGTACCCACTGCACTAGAATATACTGAAAGCTGGAATTTTCAGCCTCTCAGTAGCTGTCCTCTAGCACCCACACTCAGACCACTTCAAGCGATAGGGGCCAAAGAGAAAACTGTGTCTGGTGCAGTGGACAGGGAGCTAGATTTGAACTGGATAGCTCTGGCCAAGTCACTGACTCAGTGGGTAGATAAGCTTTGTATGTATATATGTATGTATTGTATTTCTAGATTGCCCATCTAGCCGGTACCTGGCCACTCTGGGCGATGTGCAGCATACAATGAAGCAAAACAGATTAACAGATGGTATAGCAGCTTATAGAAGTTTTCACACTGAGAAGTTTTAGAGATTAACATAGGTGTTCAGGAATCAGAAATATAGAGCAAAAACCTGGGCAAAGTATATTACTACAACTAAGAAGCTGCTATCCTGATGCATGATACATGTCTTCTGGAAAAATGAATTGAAAAATTATTGTGCCTTAAATCAAGTAGTAGGCAATCACTCGTGACCGAGTAAGATTGTCTTCCAGGACAAAATTACAATAAGAAAATTATAAGAGGAGGAAATTCTAAAAAATTGTGTAGACTCTAGCGATGGGTCCGTAAGTGACTGTGGAGGCCAATTCTAGATCCACACAGCTTCCCACAGTGAGGACACAGGTTACCAGATGGAAGATGGTCCTGTAAAGGATTCGTTTGATGTGCTTTTCGCTTAGCACATTTCTCCCTTTCACCTTGCACTTGGGCTTCTTCAAAGTCCATGGAACCTTTGTGAAAGGCCAACCTCCATTTAGATTGTTCATGGGCCAGAGCTTCCCAGTTTTTGATGTGCAGTTTAGTGTGTGTGACTTAAATTTGGTAAATAAAATCTAAAATAGCATGTAAAGTTAATTGTACATTCCATAAACATCTCAGAAAGTTTTTTTTTCCAATAGTCAAAAGTATTTGAACACAATTTGATTAGGAGGGCAAATCAATAAAGTAGACTTAACATGTTTTAAATTTTATAATCAAAAATTCAAAGCTTTGCTTAGAATTTTTTACTGTTTTCCTGTAAATATTTTAGGTCATTACAGCTCAGTACCCTCTCACACTTTTTTTTTTAAATTAAGGAAACTGAAAACTGAAGAGACCAATGTTAACATGCCCAGAGTGCTATGAATATTGATTATATAGGCATATGTGTTTCCTAGGAATAGTCAACTGAGAAAAATTAACATAACTTTGAAATTGCCCAGCTTAACAGTTATGGCATCCATCCATTATGTTACTACTTAATTTTTTTTTAATCAAACAAATGCATTCTAAAAATGGAAAATTTTCCATGGAATAACATAAAATGGTGGAAATGTTTCTACCCTGTACACTGGCTGCCACACACTTGTCCATTGGCAATAGCTACTTAGACTAGGCTGCAATCCTATATCCCAGTATTCTTCACTGAAGCTCCCAACCACCTCAAATGCATTTCTGTCTTTGTCTCTCTTTCGCAGTAGCTGTTCACTTCCATCAGCGACTCTCTAGCTTATTTATCATATTTTTAGTACTTAAAAGTACCTGAAAGTATTTTTCAGAAGGCTTTGCTGTTGTTTGCTTTAGAGAGGTGGAAGCAAAATTGAATGTGCAGGCAAGAGAGAGAGCAATGTGGACCTGCGCTGGGAGTAGAGAGAGCATTCTCTCAGTGATGAGGAAAAGATCCATCCCAATCCAAGCACCAAGTGAGCCTGTAAGAATTTGCCTGAATGGGTGACTGACAGACTGAGGCCTTGTTTGGATGAAGTGGAAGGGGAGGGGGAAGACAGTCCTGAAAAGGCTTCCTGCCAAGCCCAGGGCACACTGTTGCCACTTGACTGAGGGGAAAGAAGAGAAGCCCCACATGGTCTAGGAAAGGCCCCAAAGAGATCTTGGCATTGGTGCCTGGAGCTCCTGCTTGAAAAACAGTGAAGATCACTTCTACATCCAGTTTCCTGGGAATAAACCCTATTGAATTCAAAGGGACTTACTTCTGAGTAGACATGTATAAGATTGCGCATGTTAATACAGAATTGTGTTCACAGCTGTTCCACTATCAAAAAAGTTTTTGCCTTATTAAATGCACAAAATTTGTAATGTGTATTGAAGATTCTAAGTTGTTAATGCCACAAGAGAACATGGCTAAAAACAAGAAAACATGGCTAGTACAAGAAAGCATGGCTAAAACATAGACATTTCTAATTCATGTTCAAAGTTAATTCAGCTAGCACGTTAGACTAGCTCTGAATAACTTGTGGCCCATCAAGCCAAACGTAGCTCACCACAAGTTTGGTAAATCTCCTGTTTTTGCTGCCTAGAGGAGCTTAAATCTTCCTAGCAGGCTAGTGCATTGCCAGAACTATAGCTTAAGATAAATTTATTGTTCTAAGTCCTCCACTGAAGCTAAATGCACAAAGCCTTCTCTGATCAAGCCAACACCAATCCTGAAGCAGTTCTTCATAAAGCAAAGTGCATTCATGTTTAACAACATTTAACTCATCCAAACTTCCTTTGTGTACAAAGAAACATAAAAGATAATGCTCATAGGCCCTTTGCCTTATTATGAACAAGAACCATTTAGTTTGATCTCAATGGAAACAGCATTTTGCCATCTTAAATATGAAATTTACAGGACTGTGGTTGGTAACACTTAAAAGTTGAGAGAATTAGATGTAAAATAAAAACTTGAGTACCTCCCAGCATCAGATACCACAGAACCATAGAACTTAAAACTAGAAAATCATTGTAGTAACTGAAAACCTACTCTGGCATCTAAGTAGCGACTATCAGCTTGCTTGAATCCTTGCATATAGGCATACATGGATAGTCATTATAGCAGTCCTTGAAAAGTGTGCACCCATGCCTATATTTTTCAATAAATATTTTTACTGAATTTCATCAGATAATATAATAAAAAATGCTAACAGTAACAAACAATAACAATTCATCAGGTGATATTATTTGAGTTAGTAGATAAAACATAGGAGTTTTTAGTCATTCAAACATGTATTTCCATAGTGAGCCATGGGAGCTTAATGCATTGTATTGACTTTTTAGTTTAGAAGCTATACCATACTGCAAAAAAGTTATCATTTTGGGAAGATCTTGTTTTCTGTAACTTTTCTGCAAGGGCAATAGTCCGTAACTGATTGTATCAAATTGAAATTTCGATCTGTCTTCCATTTTTTGACTATGGTTTGTCTAGTAGACACAAACATAAAAGTTAATAATTCCTAATACATGCGTACAAAAGATTAGCCTACCCTGGCTTATTATGGGGACTGTCCAACAGGTGGTCAGTGCCTCTCAGAAAGGAAAACATTGGTCTGGTCATGAAGGAAGCAATTATTAGGCAATTATTAAAAACAACCCATAAACTGATAAAAACATGAGGACATGCTGGAACAGACCAAAGGCCTAACTAGTTTTTATTTTATTTTTTTATAAACAGATCCCTATGGGAAGCCTGCAACAGGACATAAATGGAATAGCACTCTCCCACTTGTGTTCCCCAGTAATGTATTCAGATGCATATTGCCTCCAATAGTAGAGTTAATATATAGCTATCATGATGACTAATAGGCACTGATAGCCTTATCCTCCATTAATCATCTACCGGTACTTCCATTTTAAAGCCATCTAAGTTGGTGGCCATCACTACATCTTATGTTGGTGGTGAATTCCACAGCTTTAGTGTGAAGTATGTAAGCCGCCTTGGGTTCCTTGCAGGAAAAAAGGCAGGGTATAAATATAATAAATAAATAAATAGTAAGTACTTCCTTTTATCTGTCCTGCATATCACCATTCAGCTTCAGTGGATGACCTCCTGGGTCATTTTTTTGGCGTGAGAAAGACATTGTTTTTTTAGTAGCTCTGGTCATTCCTGGAGGGTTGGTCCCAGGTGGTGGTGTTAGGAGACTACTATTCCACTCTACAACCTGTATCTTATAGAGTGCCGCAGGGATCCATCATGTCTCCCTTGCCTTTCAATATCTGCTTGAAGCCATTGGATAGGTTATATGGAAGTTTGGGCTGAAATAGTGAACAGTGCTACCTCTTTTATATCGTCATATTCTAGGGAGGTGGTAGAAACTCTGAGTGCATATCTAGAAGCCTTTCTGGTACACATGAGGGGAAGTGTGAAAATGACATCATGTGGCCACCCTTGAAATTCAAGTTCAAATCCTTTAACCATCAGAGGTGGGTTGCAGTCCCTTTAAATTTCCCAGTTCACAAGAAGGATGGGGAACTTGTTTCATCAGTTAACTTTTTTGTATTTGTCTCCCAGTATCTTTAATACCAACACTCTTTACCTGTATTTCCTAGACTGGAATGCCCCCTTGTGGTCACAAGTGTCTCCTGTCCTGTCATCTATCAACATGTCTCCTCTTTGTACAGGCTCTTTCCTAGTCTGCCTATTTTGAACACTCCATTCCTTACCTATGGGGTGGGGAAAGAGGAAAATCCCAGCTCACTCATCAGCCTCTTCCAAATTACACCACCACCGTGGTTTATACAGCAGTGTAGGCTGGGTGGGGACATCAGTGCAATGGCTACATGCTGCAACATCTGCCATATTTACATACAGCCAAGTGAAAAGCAATCACCCGACCTTGCCCAGCCTGACTCCACACAGTAAGGAACCTGGAATTTAATCCAGACTGAGGTACTATTGGTTGGAAGTTCCGCTAATCTCTGTAAAGTTCCACTAATCCAGCTAATCTCTGACCTAGATGGGGCTACAATCCTCATGCAGGATCAAGTATGGAGTTTTCTAGATCCGGGACAGGAGTACGCCACATTGTCCCTGGATATCCAGGTGACACTGGTGGCTGGAAGCATTTTTATCAGCTTTGGCTGGTTCACCAGCTGTGGCCCTACCCAGAGAAGGCAGATGTAGCCTCAGTTACTCATGCACTAGTTACAAACAGATTGGACAATTGTGATTATCTCTATGTAAGTCTGCCTTTAATTTGGAAATTGCAGTTGGTACAAATCATGGCAACAGAATACTGTATAAGCACCACAGTCAGAGCATATCAAACAAATACAATTAAATTGGAAACAAATCTGTAACCAGGGTCAATTTAAAGTTCTTGTATTAAAGCACTAAATGGCCTAGGACTAAATTATCTCAAGGACTATTTTAACCCATACGATCCTATCCTACCTCTTAAGATCTGCAGGTGAAGCCCTGCTCTCTGGCCCTGTCTTCTGCATATATTCAGTTGATGGGTACTGGGAACAGATACCTGGTGGAGGCACTGCAGTGGAATTCTCTCCCCTGGAGATATAACAGAGTTCCCTCCCTTCCCATTTTTAGATGGGTGCTGAAAAACTTTCTACTCCAGAAGGCATTTTATAATTGATCATTATTTTAATTGGGACCATCTGTTTCATGCCGATTTTAATGTTGTGTTTGCATTTGATATGTATTGTAGTGTGTTTTATTGCTAGTATATATAGTATATAAGCCACTGATGATTTTAAAAAGTATGATAGAAATAATTTACCGGTAAATGAAAATAATTAAGTTGCAGAATACAGAACACCACGCTAATTATCTTTTAGCTGCTTTTGTTGATAGCCAAAATCTCAAAATATATATTTATATATATCCCACTTTTATTTATCACTAATAAAATCAAAGCAGCTCACAAATAAAAATGTCATAAAACAGAAACTACAAAGAAGCAAAAAAAAAAAAGCAATCCCATAGTAACATCTGATAACAATGAATCACAACAAACAGCATCATTGGTCAGTCAAAAGCATCCTGAAAGAGCCAAGTTCTAGAACCAAGACTACACAAGGTTGATGCCACTGCCAACAAGATCCTGTTCCTAGTGGATGCCTGCTAGACTTTATTTAGCAATAGCACCTGAAGCAAGGCATCAGATGTTGAACAGAACATACAGGGGTACATGCAGAAGGTGGTGGTATTTAAGATACCCAGGTCCAAAGTAATTTGGGGCGCAATCCTATGTCCCCCTGACCTTGTCTGGGCAGATACAGGAATTGCCACAGAAGGTGCTGCAACCTTGGAATTCTCCTCCGAGGTCACAGCACCTCAGAGCGGCCAGCCCCCACACCTCGTACCTGGCACAGTTCTTTCCGTGCCGGAAGGAAACTTCAGAGAACTAAGCACAGAAGACTGTGCTAGGTTCCCCTGTATGTGTGTGGGGGGGTGTTCCAAGGGGTGGAGAGGGGCGCAAGGAATCCAGGCGGTGCCTCGGCCTCTCCTCCTCGTCAGGAGAGGAAAACCATCTAGATAGCCGATATCCTATCCTCCGCGCTCCTCTGCCCTGAATAGGATGACCACAATACTCCAGGTTCGAAGGGTTGCGGGCACCCTCATAGGATTGCAGCTGCCTGAGCTTGAATTATAAAAATCAGCACCTTAAGTTAAGCCCAGAATCAAAGACACCAGTACAAATCAAACAGGGTTGGAGTAATATGGTCTGATCATGTAACCCAAGACAGTCGCTAGTAGCATTTTGTGCTACCTTAAGTTTTTAAGGGCAGCTCCTTGTATTGCGCATTACAGTAGTATTCTGTAGGTTACTAGGGCATGACTGACTGTCATATGGTTTGATTTTGCCAGGAAAAGTCACAGCTAAGGTACTAGCTGAAGCTGATAAAAGACTTTGCTAAGTACTGATGCCCATCTGAGCCTTCAGAAGCGTTGTTGGATCAAGGAGCACCTCCAAGTTATGAACCTGATCCTTCAGGGTGAGTGCAACCCTGTCAATAACAAGTTGTATCACCTAAATCTAAATTAAAAGAATCTCCCATCCAACAGTGGTTCCCTCTTATCTGGATTTAAGTTTGTTTGATCCATCCATTCCCTCAAAGGCAACTAACAATGGTTTAAGGATTCCATTGCTTCCATTGGATCTGATAAAGGAAAGAAAGCTGTATTCAAGCACACTGATGACTCCTCAGCCAAAACTCTCCAGATGATTTCACCCAGCATTTTCATGTAGATATTGAACAACATGGGGGGGGGGGGAGATGTAACCCTACAGCACCACACAGGCTTAAGGCCAAGAGGCAGAGCAGTTGCCCACCTTCTGGGCCCATCCTGAGTGCCTTTATTGGCAGAAAGATAGGATCAAAATAAAAATAAATAAATAAGTGGAACCAACTAAAAATGCCCCCTATACCGATCCCATGAGATAACCTAGAAGAATATCATGGCCAATGGTACCAAATGCTGCTGAGAAGTTCAGGAAAATGAAAATGGCCACAACTCTCCCTTCTCTACCTCCAAGTACAATTTGCCCACTAGGGTGATCAAGACTGCTTCTGCCCCAAACTCAGGACAAAAACTTGACTGAAAGGCATCTAAATAATCAGTTTCATCCAAGAAAACCAGGAACTAATAAAGCTATTTTGTAGCTTGAGAATATTGTTTGAGAAACATCTAAAGAAACATCAGCCGCCTTGAGTGCCTTTTTGGCAGAAAGGTGGGATCCAAGTCAAATAAATGCATTAATGGAAGTAGCTCTACTTTCACTCGCATCATTAAGATTCTTGATTTGGGAAGATGTTGCGACCAGTATGAAGGAGAAAGACAAAATGTTGCTGAAGAACAGCTACCCTCTAACTGTTTGACTGCAATAGTCTAAGTAACCTGACACCTGACTCAGTACAGTATTTTTCCATGTATAAGACTATACTTTTTCCTAAAATTGTTAGACTAAAAATTGAGGGTCGTCTTATACACGGAAGTAAGCCAAGGAGAGAACCACACGGTTGCGAAACTGCCCAGTGGGGGGCATCTTATACATGGGGGTGTCTTATACACGGAAAAATACGGTAATTTGACAGGAGTTATTTCATTTTGTCTGCATATCCTACTCTGAACAGAATTTGCACTGACTTAAACAGTCAATGGTAATCCTTAATGTTGTATTCTAAGTCAGGAATGGGGAACCTCTTTCAGCCTGAGGGCTGCATTCAATTTGGGAGAATCTCTTGGGGGTTGGATTGCAGTGATGGGTGGAATGGAAGGCAAAAGTGGCGGAGCCAAAATACCAAAATTACCAGCATATTTTAGCATAAAGCTCTTACTGCCAGTACATAAGCCCCAAGAGAGGCTTTTCAACCTTTCAGAATGGGGGAAAAACTGCACAAAAGCTGGGAAACTACTGAATGTGGTTGGAAGAAAGGGGATAGGACTAGGGGAAGGGGTCACATGGCCATCTGGGGAACCCCAGAGGGCTGGATTAGGCCCCTGGCCCTGGGGTTCCCCACCCCTGAACTAAAAGACCTCAAAATTATGAATTTGGCTCGCCCTAATTTTTTATAGTTAAATGTCTCATATTTCATATTTAGTTCAAAACAGTGACCATCCGTTCTGTTCTAAAGCTACTATCTTCTACAGACTCAGTAGTATCTTTCAAGGAACTTAACACAAAAAAATTGAACAAATAATGTAACATTTACATATCTCATCAGAGTACTCAGAATGCTTTGCATATATTATTATAAGTAAGTTACAGGACTGTTGCAAGGTAGTCCAGTTTTATTATACCCATAATCCAGATGGGGACAAGACTGGGAGTGGCTTGCCTAAGGCCTCCTCTTGAGTTTAAGACAAAAGCCAGATCTAAACCACAAACTGGCTCGTTCACAGCACAGCCACAATGCTGTAGTAGCCCTCATGAATCCAAGCTTCTTCCGCTTAACATAGAAGTCCTCACTCATTAGCACTTACCGGTATGGCCTATGCCATTACAAGGACCGCTTGTGTTTATTACTTGCACCCTGAGTTTCTGTGCAGAGCCTGCAATTATAGCTGTTAACAGAAGCTTTCCTCTGCAAGGAGTACAGTTCCAAATCTTTGCACAGAAGCGAGCATAGAAGTACAAGGTATGTACATAAATGTGCACAGGCTCAAAAATGAGGGCTGCATGAGAGTGTACATTGCCTCCTGCAGTGCAAGTATACCTCATTGCCTCACTCTCATCTATGCTAGAGATGGACATTAGGGAGGTGTTCTTGACTTCATGACCATTAACTGATGGCATCTGACTAGCATCCCAACCTTTCATTTAATCAAGAGTAACCCCAAAATTTAGTGGTGTTGCTCCAAATAAACTAGGCAAGCAAACAGTTTAAATACTTTAAGGCTTAAAGGCAAGCTATTTTACTGAGCTGAAAAACTTAATATTGATTTTCTTTTTAATCAGGATATTTATTTAAGTTTTTACCTTATTTTATGCTTTTAGCTATATGTTTCTAGCATTAATATGGGGAAAAAATAATCTATGGTCAGCCAGCTAAAATGACAGGTGTGTTTTCATGTGGGAATTCACTGAAATCATGAAAAAATGAACATGATCTCATATAAACAAGTATGTTGAAGCTTAAGATGTTAACTATTGACAAACTCCTCTCTCCTATATCCAGAATTGTGCTTGCCCATGTACTTCTAGCTTCTTCCCAAATATTTATATAGGGAAAAGCATACATAGTGTCAAAAATTGATTTGTTGGCAAACTAGCTGTGTATACTTTACGGCCATGAAAATGAAACCAAAGACAAAGATGAAGACACTTACACTTATCTGAAGATACAGACAGCTATACAAGATATAGCAGGAACACAGATGCAGCAGTTACATCAGGTGATGAAATACTGGGATATATTTCTACAATATACCGGTAACTGACTGTTAACAATGGATATAAATGTTAACTATTTTCCTTCAGTGTCTTCTGTATCTCTACCTGAATTCTACAGTTATGAAATGCGTAAAGCATAACACATCATATCTGTCTCTGCAGATTAATTACAATCTATTTGACAAGCATCTATAACATGCTTATGTGTTACTTGACCTCAAACATGAGATTTTACACCATGTTTGCTACATGAGCCACATTTCATGAGATACAGAGCTTTAAAAATTGTGCTGTAAGAGAGTTGTGCTGCAACTTGAATGCACTGTATTTGAGATATTTTGGTGAAGCCAAATCAGGGAGGACCATTTATCTGCCAAAGGTCATCCCTTAATTGGAATTCCTGCACAAAACTATTATTCACCATATATACATGAATCGCTAACCAGCTGCTAGTCTCAGAATGTTGTTGGAATGCTCCTATCAAAATGGGTAAGTAGTCCTTGAACTTTTTCCTAACTTAGAAAGTTGTTTTGGTTCAAACAACTAGCGACATCTTGGCTCAAGAATCCATTTTTGGTTCTAGAAAGCACAACCTGAAAAGTTACTAAGAACGCTGTTAATAAGGCTCGGGACCACTATAGAGGCACAGGAGCTATAATATGTATGTGTTCCCTTCTTGATAAGTTTAAAGCAGTGCTCCAACCTTGGGTCCCCAGATGTTCATAGAATCATAGAATCATAGAAAAGTAGAGTTGGAAGGGGCCTACAAGGCCATCGAGTCCAACCCCCTGCTCAATGCAGGAATCCAGGTCAAAGCATCTCTGACAGATGTCTGTCCAGCTGCACCTTGAATGCCTCCAGAGTGGGAGAGCCCACGACCTCCCTAGGTAGTTGATTCCATTGTCTTATTGCTCTGACAGTCAGGAAATTTTTCCTGATGTTTAGGTGGAATCTAGGTTCCTGTAACTTGAGCCCATTATTCCGTGTCCTGCAAACTGGGATGAACGAGAAGAGATCTTTGCCCTCCTCTGTGTGACATCCCTTCAAATACTGGAAGAGTGCGATCATATCTCCCCTCAGTCTCCTCTTCTGAAGGCTAAACATGCCCAGTTCTTTCAGTCTCTCCTCATAGGGCCTTGTTTCCAGTCCCTTTATCATCCTTGTTGCCCTCCTCTGAACCCTCTCCAGTTTGTCTATGTCCTTCTTAAAGTGAGGTGCCCAGAACTGGACGCAGTACTCAAGATGAGGCCTAACCAGTGACGAGTAAAGGGGAATTATCACTTCCCGCGATTTGGAAGCTATACTTCTATTAATACAGCCCAAAATTGCATTTGCCTTCTTTGCAGCCACATCGCATTGCTGGCTCATATTCAGTTTGTGATCTACCACAATTCCAAGATCCTTCTCACTTGTAGTATTGTTGAGCCAAGTGTCCCCCATTCTGTAACTCTGCATTTGGTTTCCTCTCCCTAGGTGCAGCACTTGGCATTTATCCCTATTAAATTTCATTCTGTTGTTTTCGGCCCAGCGCTCCAGCCTATCGAGGTCACTTTGAATTTTGTTTCTGTCTTCCAGAGTATTAGCTGTTCCACCCAACTTTGTGTCATCTGCAAATTTGATAAGCATTCCCTGTACCTCCTCATCCAAGTCATTAATAAAAATGTTGAAGAGCACCGGGCCCAGGACCGAGCCCTGTGGTACCCCGCTCGTTACCTCTCCCCAGTTTGAGAAGGAACCATTGATAAGCACTCTTTGAGTCCGATTCTTTAGCCAATTGTGGATCCACCTGATAGTTGTTCCATCTAGCCCACTCTTAGCTAGCTTACTAATCAGGATATCATGAGGCACTTTGTCGAAAGCTTTGCTGAAGTCCAGGTATATAATGTCCACAGCATTCCCACAGTCCACAAGGGAGGTTACCCGATCAAAAAATGAGATCAGATTAGTCTGACAGGATTTGTTCTTGACAAATCCATGCTGGCTTCTAGTAATCACTGCATTGTTTTCAAGGTGCTTGCAGACTGACTTCTTTATAATCTGCTCAAAAATCTTCCCGGGGATTGATGTCAGACTGACTGGCCTATAGTTCCCAGGTTCCTCCTTCTTGCCCTTTTTGAAGATGGGAACAACATTTGCCCTCCTCCAGTCGTCTGGCACTTCACCTGTCCTCCATGATTTCTCAAAGATAATAGACAGTGGTTCTGAGAGTTCTTCTGCCAGTTCCTTTATTACTCTAGGATGCAGCTCATCAGGCCCTGGAGATTTAAACTCGTTCAGAGTAATCAGGTGCTCCTTGACCATTTGCCTATCAATCTCAAGCTGCAATCCTGCCCCTTCAGTCTGCACTTCAGGTTTGCCAGGGGGGTCATAGACCCTCTTTTGGGAGAAGCTGGCTGGCTGGGGCATGCTGGGAGTTGTAGGCCAAAAACATCTGGGGACCCAAGGTTGGAGAACACTGGTTTAAAGGGAGAGGTGTTCTTGTAAGGACATAAAAATGCCTAGCTAATTGCCATGCCACCACCCATCCAACTAACCCATGACGGTATCTTTCAACTGGCCAATCAAAAGCCCTGGTGGGAAAAATGGCCCAATCCTGAAGCATTCCCATCTTCCATACAGGTCAACAAGGTCAAGCACTACTTGCCCACTCCTGATGACACTTTTTGTTCTGAATGCTGTACTATGCTACTTTCTATAGTTAGATGTAAATTAATAAAGGGACAAAGAACCTGCCTTAACTTATTAATTCCTCCAAAGCAAACTATTGTTTTTTTTTAATTATTATTATTTATTTATTACATTTATACCCCGCCTTTTTTTCTACAAGGAACTCAAGGCGGCTTACATAATCCTCCTCCTCCTCCTCTCCATTTTATCCTCACAACAACCCTGTGAGGTAGGTTAGGCTGAGAGACAGTGACTGGCCCAAAGTCACCCAGTGAGTTTCATGGCCGAGCAGGGACTAGAACCCGGATCTCCAGAGTCCCAGTCCAACACTCTAACCACTACGCCACACTGGCTTTTGTTCCTTTTGTTTTCACCCATCCTAGGGTCCAGCCTCTGAGCCATCATGTTTTCTGTATCCTGAACCCTGTAATTGCCTTGGTGTTTGGGCGGTTGATGTTTATTCCTTTTGCTTGAATATCCCCCATGTTGGGGTGTCTCAGCTCCAAGAATAATCAATTGGTTTTAGTATCATTCCTCCTGACTCTTTCCTAGGACAATTATCTACTCTATTGATGCCTATTCCATGTTTCTAGGGCCAGAGTCTTCCCTTGCACTTCTCAATTGAATGACCTTATTGCTCTGGTTACCCAAAGAGATATGCTATCTTGTATATCCAGAAAGAAAGCTTTTCCAACCTTGATAAGATGGCCATTGAGTCCCAAAGCCAGGTTCTGTATGTGTAGGAATGCAGTTTGACCTGCAGGCCCATGCAAGGACTGTAACCTCTGTGTGAGTTGTCAGCTTTGAGTCCAACGGAAGTGGTGAAGAAGTGAACCCAGAGAATTTTAAAGCAGCTACCAACATCTCAGTCTGAACACATAATTTCCGAATCTTATTAGAAACTCCATGGGAATACCACATTAGCAAAGATCTCTATCTGAATCTATTTTTTATTTTATTTATTTATTTATTTATTATATTTATACCCCGCCTTTTTTCCTGCAAGGAACCCAATGCGGCTTACATAATCCTCTTCCTCCTCCCCTCCATTTTATCCTCACAACAACCCTGTGAGGTAGGTTAGGTAGGTAGGTTAAATTTATTTTATTTAATACATTTTTTATACCGCCCAATAGCCGAAGCTCTCTGGGCGGTTTACAACAGTTAAAACCATAATACACAATATAATATAAGATTTAAAACCACAGATTAAAAAACAAACAGCAAAGCTAGCAGCAGCAGTTCAAATGACAGTAACAGAGTTAAAAACAACTACAAGATTAAAATGCCTGGGAAAATAAAAAGGTCTTCACCTGGTGCCGGAAAGAGTACAATGTAGGCACCAGGTGAGCCTCTTTGGGGAGCTCATTCCACAACCGGGGTGCCACAGCAGAAAAGGTCCTCCTCCTGGTAGCCACCTGCCTCACTTCCTTTGGCAGGGGCTCTCGGAGAAAAACCGCTGAGGAAGATCTTAGTGTCTTGGCAGGTACATATGGGAGGAGACGATCCCTCAGATACCCTGGCCCCAAGCTGTTTAGGGTTTTGAATGTTTGTACCAGCACTTTGAATTGGGCCCGGAAAGACTGGCAGCCAGTGCAGATGAGAAAGCACTGGCACAATATGTTCACGTCATCCAGACCCCGTTAAAAATCTCGCTGCTCTATTTTGGACCAGCTGAAGTTTCCGGACCGTTTTCAAAGGCAGCCCCACGTATAACGCATTGCAGTAATCCAAACGAGAGGTTACCAGAGCATGGATAACTGTAGCTAGGCTATCTCTGTCCAGATAAGGACGTAGTTGGTATATCAGCCAATTTTAATCAAATTGTGGTAGCTCCAGGACCCTAATAATGGCTAAGCCTCCATTTGATTTCCCCATCATCACCCATCCAGAAGCCCCGCTTTTTGAACATTGGTGGGCAATATGATACAACCTGTTGTCCACAAGGCCAAATAGCTTGTGGCTTTTGGTCCATATTTGAATTTGTGACTAAAAGTTGAGAAACCCAAAGTTAGAAAAATGCTGTGGTTACAGACTAACTTTTGCCAACCAACCAGGAGATGAAGTCATTTGGGTTCCCCTTCTTCTGAAGTCAGGTAATTATAGCTGCTCCTGCTCTATTTCTTTTCCATTCCTCCTAAATCTATCAATTTCTGCCCCCGTAGTCAGGACTGTCACTAGTACCCAAGCTCCCTTAGTCACATATCCTTCCAGTCCCCTGCTCTGCCATTTCCATGACATCACTTTCCCTTTCTTATTTGGCAAGAATTTCCACCTTCCCCTAGTAATTTGGTGAACATGAATTTCCCCAATGTTTGTCTCTTAATTAGGACTACTGAAACTAGTATACTGACTGATGTGCTGAGGGTGGGTATAGTAACCAAGCCATTGTTTCTCTTCTGCAGCTACTGTGCATGTGTGTGTTTTGAGAGGAAAAAATCTGAAAAGCTAAAGCCTATGCTTTTGAACTTTAGCTCAAACATTTGTTGAATTTCTCCATTTTAGAAGCAGTACATTTTTAACAGCATAGTGCAAGAATCTGCTGCGTGTGTGCATTACACTTCTGGTTAAAGCTCCCGCTTTAAAGCCCTTCCTGGTCAAAGACCTCCCTAACATTTGTCTTTGACCCACAATTTATGCATCTGTGTGAATGAGAATGCATGGCAGCAAGCCCCCAATACTACTATGCATCAGGCGATCACTCGTGACCGAGTAAGATTGTCTTCCAGGATAAAAGGAGGAAATTCTAAAGAAGATTGTGTAGACTCTAGCGATGGGTCCGTAAGTGACTGTGGAGGCCAATTCTAGATCCACACAGCTTCCCACAGTGAGGACACAGGTTACCAGATAGAAGATGGTCCTGTAAAGGATTCATTTGACGTGCTTTTCGCTTAGCACGTTTCTCCCTTTCACCGTGCACTCGGGCTTCTTCAAAGTCCATGGAACCTTTGTGAAAGGCCAACCTCCATTTAGATCGTTCATGTGCCAGAGCTTCCCAGTTTTCGATGTTTATATTGCATTTTTTTAGATTAGCCTTAAGAACATCTTTAAACCTCTTATATTGACCACTGATATTCCGCTTTCCATCCTTGAGTTGGGAATAAAATAACTGCTTTGGGAGACGGCAGTCAGGCATTCGAACAACATGACCGGTCCACTGAAGTTGGCGTTGAAGGATCATTTTTTCAACGCTAGTAGTCTTTGTTTCTTCCAGTACACTGACATTTGTTTCGCCTATCTTCCCAAGTAATTCGCAGGATTTTCCAGAGGCAACGTTGATGAAATCTTTCAAGGAGGTAGAAGTGACGTTTATAGATAGTCCATGTTTCGCAGGCATACAATAAAGTTGGTAATACAATGTATTACCTACTACCATGCATATATGTTAGCATCTGGGATATGAAGTAACATGCAAAATACACTGAGTATGATCCTGGATGCTCCAAAGTTTGTAGACTGTACATGTATCAAACTATACCTCCTCAGATGATTCCATACAGGCACCAGAAAGGGCCTACTCCCCAGGTGTTACTCAGCCTCCTCCAGGTGCTATGAACTGTTTGGACACAACAACATACCACAATAAATCTGTTTCTCCAGGTATCGCTGTCCTGTGCTACAACACAGAATGGAGTGCACAAAAAAGCTCTTGTGTGTCATAGTTATGCATCAACAGAATCAAAACTTCATTCCCTGACAGTTCAAGGAAGTACTAGATCCAAGAAAAGCTTTTGAGGCTTACAAATCAATTACAAGTTTGTGCATGGACATTGGCAATGCTTTATTTATTTTTATTTATTATATTTATATCCCGCCTTTTTTCCTGCAACGAACCCAAGGTGGCTTACATAATCCTCCTCCTCTCCATTTTTATCCTCACAACAACCCTGTGAAGTAGGTTAAGCTAAGAGTCAGTGACTGGCCCAAACTCACCTAGTGAGCTTCATGGCCAACTGGGGACTAAAACCTGGATCTCCCAAGTCCCAGTCCAACATTCTAACCACTACACCACACTGGCTTTAGAAGTTGCATGATAACTTAATCCTTTTTTCTGGTCTCAACTCTTTTTGCACTAGGCCAGTGCTTCTCAAATAGTGGGGCGGGCCCCCCAGGGGGGGCGCGAGGCTCCGTAAAGGGGGGCTCGTTTGACCTCAGTTAAAAGTTTTTTTTAATATTGTGTTCCTTTAAATCCTGTATCTAGGCCATGACCTGTAAAACTTGCTCAGTATGATGATTCTTAACCAGAGAAATCTAGCTCTTAAAAAACTCAAGAGCAGCAACAGATGTAGAAGTTGATCCACTGTCCTCTGACCATGTGCTGGCTTTTTATCATGCTGATGGTTTACTAACCCTGCCCTTCAAAATCTGCCTTAATCTGCTCCTCCAGATCACAAATCACAGTAATTACTATTTAAGGAAGGAGATGTGGAAGCATCTCCTCTCTTCTTGCCTCTTAAACTGGAATCATAATGTCGCCACCTAATTCCCATTGCAAGTAGTTTGCTGTCTCTTTTAAGCCTAACCTAGCACACCACCCCTACTTAACATCTTATAAGCAGTGATTTCTTACCTCTCCTTCATACCCCAACTCCAGGGAACTACAAACTGGACGAAGTGGGAGGGAAGTACCCACATATGATAGAACACATATGCAGACATACTTGGGAGTAAACTCAGCTGTTCTCCCTGGCCTTTAATTGAAAACATTTATGGTATTCACTGCGGGTGGATATTTTGAAATTGTGTTTATTGAAACTGCTTGTATATAAAATTGTTTATGTTTGATACAATTTTATTAGTATGCTTGTATGGTTTTTATGCTGTAAGTTACGTTGGGAAGACTATGGTCTTGAAAGGCAGCTATGAAATGTATTAAATAAATAAAGAAGCACAAATTAACTCAGTGCTTACTCCTGAGTAAGCTTGCACAAGAACAGATGAGACAAAAAGTACTAAAGTGATATGCAGAAACCAATAATCCCAAGGTGCTATTTGTAATTGTAGCAACCACTCTTTACGCAAGCCCAGCTTCAGTCCATCCAAAGCAGAATTACAGCACTTACGTTTATTTCTAAGAATTCCACCACCTCTTCCTTTGCATTCACTAATGTAGCATTATTTCCCTTTCTATGTAAATCCACATGCATCAATTGGCAAGGCTTAGTTTTACTGAGGAACGAAGGAAGAAAAGAAAGAAAGGTACAACTAATCGGTAAGACTGAGCAGACCCTGAAACGTACAGCTCCAAGACTGCCACACAAGTATTAGCATTTGCTTCAGCACCTGCTGCTCAACATCAAACTGGCTATTTGCCAATTCTAACCAGTTGTTTTTGGAGTCAGGGGCTTCTCCCCCTCCCAACCCCGAAAAGGGTGCGGGAGACTGGGATGCAATGCATTTAAAAGGGCGGCGGCCAGCTCCATAATGACATCCGCCTGTCCTCCCCACAAATCACGGCCGCCCCGTCATCAACCTAGACAGAGCGGAGACAAGCAAACGCAGCCTCCAGGCAGCCCTGCCCATCACAGCCTCCCAGAATGCTGGACGTAACGGTCTCGGCGGCGGCTCCAAGTGACAAGTGGAATCCCAACAGCTCCCCAACTCCCAGCAACAGCGCCGACAACAAACCAACAACAAGGCGGCGGGACACACACACACACACACACACACTTCACCGCCTCCCGCCCTGTACGCCGGGCGGAGGAGCGCTTCCTAGAGATGCACCACGAAGGCGCAGACACCGGCGCCGACGGAGGAAGGGCTGCGCGCCTCGAGACTCGCGCTCGCCGCAGCCCAAGGAGAGTCTACCTAGGGTAGTGCTTATCACGCCACTCTAGTGTTGCCGATGCTAGCTAATAATAATAATAATAATAATAATAATAATAATAATAATAATAGATTAGTAAGGAATTGCCATTAGAACAGCTGCCTCGAAACTGCCGAGGCGTATCTTCTATTCTATTTATATTTGCCTTTCCGCTGCTCGCCTCTAATAACCAAGTTTGGGGGTACGAAGCGAGGCAGGCGGACGCGAAGAGAAATACACAACACGCAACTGATCCTTCCCACGCACCTCACTCTCTCTCTCACACACACACACACGCCCTAGTCGGCGCCTCCCCGCCCCGCAACTCGCCTCCCCCTCCTCCTGTTCGTCCAGCCATTCGACCCCCTCAAGAATGCCACCACAGCTGGCCTGCCCAACCCAGCAGGAGCCGCCGCCGCCCTCACCTCAACGTAGTCGGGAGTGCGAGTGGGTAAAATATTAACACCACATACATATGAAGCCTTCACCGAGTCCAAAAATATAAAGGGGCAGGGAGCGGCCCTCTCTCTCCCCGCTGTTCGCCCTTTCATTTCGGCCCCTCGTGAGGGAAGAAGGGAGGCACTTTCTCCGCTCTCCCCGTCTCCGCCGCCCGGGGACTCTCGCCTTGAGCGGGGACTCTCTCGTCTTGAGCGGGCCCGCCGCCGCCGCCCCCTTTTCAGACACAAACTTCTCCCGTCGAGCGGCCGCGAAAAAAGTTTCCTCCAAAGTCCCGCCCGCCGCCGCTTCTCCTCCGCTCGCTGCTCGCTCTACGTCCCTCAGCGGCGGCCCCTTCGCGCCCCGCGCTCGGACAGAGAGGAAACTGGTTTGGTCCGGAGAGGAGCCGCCGCCGCCCCCTTCCCGAAAAGAAAAAAGAAAGTTTCTCCCCTACTCACCGCAGCAGACACGGGAGAGGAGCAAGCCCAGCGACAGCAAGCCGGGCAGGGCGGGCAAAGCCGGGCGGCGGCAGCAGCAACGCCGGGCCGACGTGAAAGAGGAGGGAAAGTGGCGGTCGGGAGGAGCGGGTGGCGGAACGGCCGCCTCGGGTGACCCGGCCATGCTGGAGGCTGGGCTCCGCTCCCAGCCGCCGCTACGACTCCCGAGCGCTCGCTCCGCAACCTCCTCCTTCTCTTCTCAGCGCCGGGTCCGTGTGTCACTGCGTGGGGAGGCGCCGCGCGCCCCGCCCCTCCCTCCAAAGGAACGGGACACACCATCCCGTCCGCGAGAAGGGGGGTCAAGGCAGCCCCTCCGCCCCGCACACACTCACATTGGCCCAGCGCTCGAAGCTTCCCCCTCCCGGAAGGCCCTTCCCCAAAGAATTTTCCCTGGTCTGGGTGAAGTGACACCGCCTGAGAAGCTGGACATCTTGGAGAAAGAGAGCGAGATAGGCAGGCATGTCACAACGTCTCCCCCCCCTTTTGAGCGTTATTGGTACGTCCCGCTCCTCCCCCTCCCCTTCCCCACTTGCGACAGCTCAGAGAGGAGGGTTAGGAGGAAAGAATCTGTGCTGCTCATTCTCTTTTTCTCTGTGTTTCTTGCACTTTAAATTTTGCGTGTGCTTCCTTTGTAGCGTTTCTCTTTTTCCTTTGTTTCTCGGAGTGATTGATTTCTCTTTCCTCTCCATAATTTGTCATCTCCATCTTTCTTTCGTTTTCCTTCCCTCCTGCTCTCCCTTTACTTATCTGCCCTTATCTTCTGTTTTAATTTACTCCTGGTGTTATTAAGCCCCTCCTGCCTGGTGGAAAGTAAGGCTTGGCTTGCTGCCACACACCTTTGCGAGCCCCTCTCTGTCTCCTTTCACGCTAGGACCTTCAAGGATCCTCGTGTTCTCCTCGGACAAGCTAAAAGAGGCACGTGCAGAGTACAAACACGGAGAGAGAAGATAGAGGTTATACCAACCATCAGCCACAAACAAGCAAAGCTAAACAAACGAGCACTCCTCTCCTCCATCATGACGATCTAGTTGTGATAAGGCTTCAAATAGTCACCTAAGGTCAGGAATGCTCAACGCAGCAGGCGACCGTTAACACCAGTAGGATTACTTTTTCTCCTCCTTGCTCCTTGGAAATTGTTGCTAGTAGAAGTTGACAAGGAAGAAAAACAATTTTTAGTGTGGAATCACAGTGGTTTCGGTCGTGACTAAAAGGACAAACACCCTGGAAGGAAAGGGCAAAGGATACAGTTAACCTGATAAAGTTAGATGAGGCAACCAATTACTGGATCATTAAATACTTGTTTATCTGCACACATAAGTGCTAGTGAAAGTTCCCAGCTTGACAACTGTAGCAGTTGCACGTTCTGTATCTACTCAACAGGAAGGGGGGGGGGGGGTCGGACATAAAGAATACAGGTAGTAGTGATGGTGCACATTATCCGTCTACTGCAACCTTCACCTGCAACAGCAGAAAAGGTAGTTCTTTCCCTTGCTAAGCTGTGCCCCAATTAGTGTCCCTTCCTCTGGTCTTTTTATTTATTTATTTATTTAAATAGTGTGGTCATTTGCCCTCTACCAATAAGAGCCCAACAAAACTCATTTTGCACTGCCCATTAAAGATGTGGAATAGAAGCAAGCTTCATCCACTGTTGTAACTGTGGAAAGAGATTAAAACTGGCATCAGCGAAAAGCCAGCATATCATGTTCCCAATCCTCTTAGCCAATCAGATCTCTTTAGCAAATAATGGGTTTGGAGATGAAGGGATGATGGAAGGATGTTTATGAACAAGTCTTGTGTGTGGGACTAAGGTGCTAGCATGTATTATGAGAACCCAATTCTCCAACACTGAGGGGGGGTGTCCTTTTGACTCCATAGAAATAGTTCAGCCCCTTTGAAGAAAACTGTCAATGTAACACAGCAGTTGATGCATTTACTTTGGATGTGGGTGCAGAGAAGATTGAAGGCAGATTAAAGAGTCTGATAATGGCACTTTTTAATTTATGATTTTTATTATGTTACGGTAAATAAGGATCAAGTTCCTAATTGAGTGGACACATTTAGCTTAATTGTCATGAATTGTGAATTCAATGTTAAAGTTAACAAATTACCATCCGCTTTTGAATTGCATAACTATTTTAGTGCAATTGGGGTTTTATATGTGATGTTTCACTGTTTGAGCACAATAAAGGTATAGTTCACTGTGCCTGTTGAGACCTTAATCCCCAAAATATTTAAAACATATTGGAAACACTTGCCTGGTCGACTACCAGAGAGTGAAAGCAAGATGCCCGGTAAGTGTGTTCGCAGGACTGGGACTATTGCTTGTAGCGTGGCACTGCTTGCATCATGTAGTGGTCTTATTATTATCAGTTGTCTGTGCAATGTGGTGCACTCGTTTTTTAAAAGTGCAAATGTGTCCAAGCATTTGCTTCTACTTTATTTCTAACTCAGTTTCTAGCATGTTTAAACTTGGAAGCAGGTCCCCATTGATTCAGTTATGTTTCCTAGCAGGTGTGCTTTTGATTGCAGTCTTAAAAACTGGCATTAGACAGATTTTATGGAGGATAGGCAGTGTTGTAGCAGAGCCAGGTCTCCCAGGGACAAAGCACAGGGAACCTTTATTAGCAGGGACCATGGCATCATCTGCCACCCCCTCAGATTTCCCTGTTCCCTCTGAGCTTAGCTGCAATCCTCACAGTACCTGGGGGGAAATGGATTTTCATACACAGAGGGATAAATATGGAACACAGCTGCCTGTATTTTTTAAACTTCCTTTGGGGTCATGGCTACGGGGAATGTCATGATGAGCACCTGCACGTCAGAATTTACCACTACACTACTGATGGTATGTCTATCAATGGCTACTAGCCAGGAACCCTAAATAGAACCTCTAAGCCAGAGGCAGTATATCTCTGAACAGTCAATCTCAGATGCTTGCGACAGACTACAGGAGAGGGATGTTGCTTTTGTGCCCTGCTTGTAAGCTTCTCAGCTGCGGTGTCTGATGCTGCAGGGCTCTTTATCTTAAATGTGCCGGATTCTGCAACTCCAGGCAATTTTGTCAAAATTCTGACTCAGACTGGGGTAGAGAACATAAAGGAGCTGTAGGTAGTCAAAGAAAAAAACGCCTCCTAACAGGAGCTGCTTAAGGCCAAACGACATCATTTCTTTCTGCCTGTTTGGAACATGCTGTGCTTGAAGGGCAAAAGGTGCAGTGCTAAGAGCTAGGAGAGGAGTCTGGGGTGTGAAGTGCTAGGGAGATGCCTAGTGATTTCAGACTGTAACCTAAGTTACAGGCCATGGGGTAGCTGTAAATTGGAATTACTCCTCAGCTACTAGTCTCCTATGTCAGGGCTTTTCCTTCCCACCCAGTAACTCCTGTTAAGACCGAAAGTACACATCCCATTGACACACAGATGTGGATTTTTAAAGCCAATTCAGATGAAATGGGTTTCAGAGCTATCAATTATGGTCTAGTTTCTTAGCTGCCACAGTTGCTTTATTCCCTTCCTTCTTGGCAAACTATTATTGGAAGAGCCACTCTACACATTCTGGATCATCAAATGATTCAGCTCTATTCAGACTGTACCAATTGCTAAATATGCATAGGATTGTGCCCTAAGGTGACTGAGGCCCTAGTTCAAGTTCCATCCCCACACTGACAGGTAGTGAACAGAGACAGGGCCTTTCCAATTGTGGCACCCCTCCTTTGAAACCCCCTTCCTAAAGGCGTTTGGTGTCATCTCTGTTTTCTTTTCTGTGCCATGTGTAAACTTTTTTTTTTAAATTGGCCCAGGATTTTTAGTGCCAGGTAAAAACCATTTGCCCGGAAATTTTAGTTTGTTGAGTCTTATATTATGCTAGAATGGTATCTGCATTGTTTGAGCATATTTTATTGTTTATTGGTTTACAGTTTTATTCTTGTAAGCCACCCTGAGAGCTGAAGAGCATCTAAAGATGATCTTAAATAACCTGACATGCAGCTGAGAACAAAGTAGGGAACTATATGCTGAGGTTAGGGCCAGCCTAGTCAGCCGCCTTAGGCAGCTGATTCTGGGTGTCATGAAAAGGAGGCAAATTGTTACTTATTTAAAATATTATTTTTTTACTGCCAGGGAGGGGATAAGGTGTTTATTTGATTTTCTGCCTCAGGTGCCTTAATAACTTGGCAGGCCTTGGGTGTTATAGGCACCTTAACTTGTGTTTGTATATGTGTGTGTGGCGGGGGTGGTGGTGTGTGAATTTGCGGTTTTGCCTCAGGCAGCAAAATGTCTTTGGCTGGCTCTGACAGGGATCCACAAATGTGGTGGTGTACTGATTAGAGTGTTGGACTGGGTCTCAGAACCCGGACATGTGAACCCGGCCTTTGAGTTCTCTCCTTTATTTATTTATAATACCTTAATACTACTTAGGGCGCAATCCTATGCAGGTTTAGACAGAAAAAAGTCCTACAACTCCCAGCATGCTGGGAGCTGTAGGACTTTTTTCCGTCTAAACATGCATAGGATTTTGCCCTTAATATGCTAAAATCCCTAAGCAGATCACATTAAAAAATACAGTATAATTAAATAAGAACAAGATAAAATAATAAGTAATGATTTTTAAAATTTATTTATTACATTTATACCCCGCCTGTTCTCCTGCAAGGAGCCCAAGAAGGCTTGCATAATAATCCTCCTCCTCCATTTTATCCTCACAACAACCCTGTGAGGTAGGTTAGGCTGAGAGTCAGTGACTGGCCCAAAGTCACCCAGCGAGCTTCATGGCCGAGCGGGAACTAGAATTCGGATCTCCCGAGTCCCAGTCCAACACTCCCAAGTTCTTTGTCATGTGCAGAGGACTTAGGAGAAGGGTGCCTTCAGTCCCTCACTTTGTGGTCGGCTTTGGAGATGCTCAGAAGGAGCATCAGAGAGATTCTCACTACTTCTATTGAGAGATTCTCAATACTTTTATTGTATTTTTATTGATTGTTGTAAACTGCCCAGAGAGCTTCAGCTATTGGGTGGTATAGAAATAAATAATAATAATAATGCTTCCAAGGGACTCTTTGCATGGCTGCAGACCCCAGTACCTCAAGGACCATCTTTTCCCCAGACAAACCTGCCCCAGACACTGAGATAGATATCTAAGGCCTTTCTATGCACCTCGCGAGAGATGTTCGGAGGGTGGCCTTTTCTGTGGTAGCCCCCCCCCCATGGAATGTTTCCCCCAGGGAAGCTCATGTGGCACCAACGCTGCCATCCTTTCAGTACCAGGGAAAGATGTTTCTCTTCTCCCAGGCATTTTAAGTATTCAGCTTTGGTGGTTATTTGGATGCTGGATGGTTTTAGATGATCTTTCTGATAGATATTTTTAAAGTAAATTTGTATGGTTTTAATGCATATGTTATTATGTATTGTATTATTTGCACTTTATCCTTTCTTGTAAATCACCTCGGGACTCCTTTTGGTTGTGTGAAGCAATATATAAATTTAATAAACTAAACTCCAAAGCCCAGCATGAAATTAGAGACTGACTGTTCACTTCTCTTCAGTTCTCTGCATGTAGCAGAGAACTTGGGAGAAACTAGTATAAACTGAAAGACCGTTGAGGAAGAGTGAGGTCAGGAGCATCCATAAATAATGGGTAGCTATCAAGGCTTGCCCAAATATATGGACCCCTAATTATTGTCCAAACCATTTGGGTAGTCATTTCCCTTCCTTTGAGGATTTCATAGATTTCATAGATCATAGAGTTGGAAGGAGCCTAAAAGGCTATCGAGTCCAACCCCCTGCTCAATGCAGGAAACTAGAGGAGGGGTCTCCCATCCAAGTAATAACCAGGCCTGACCCTGCTTAGCTTTCCACACTCAGACAAACTGAGCCAGCGTAAGCCACAGTTCTGTCATGTCAGGGATGGGATGTGTAGAGAGCCAGTGTGGTGTAGTGGTTGGACTGGGATTCAGGAGATCTGGGTTCTAGTCCCTGTTCAGCCATGAAGTTTACTGGGTGACTTTGGGCCACTCTCAGCCCTAACCTACCTCACAGCGTTGTTGTGAGGATAAAATGGAGGGGAGGAGGACTATGTAAGCCACCCTGGGTTCCTTTCAAGAGGAATAAAGGCAGGATATTGATGATGATGATGATGTTGATGATGATGATGATGATGATGATGATGATAGTCAATACAAGGCACAGGCTTTTGGTCTGGGGAGATGGGAAGGAGCAAGCAGACTCCAACCAGTCATAACATAGCAATCCACCACTGTGGGCCTTTTTTTACCTCACCTCCTTTGTAAAACTGAGTACAGTCCAGAAAGTTCTGGAGCTTCCCAGAGTAAACAGCCATCAGCCCTTGGCTTGTGTTGACACACTCCTCGTCCCCCCAGGCTGCCGGTGCTTGCAAATAGGGATAGTGCACCCCTGTTCTCGACCTCCTCCAATGCTTTGATCATTTCAGTAACTTCTGGTTGTTTTCAGCCCTTGTAAATGTTTTGGGAATCCCATCCTTAATTATGTATTTCATTAAAATCTTTTGTGTTTGTTCATTTCCATTTGAGCAAGTCAATGCTATGTCTTCTGGGATCAACACAGCAGTAGTTGTTGTGTAATAGTGTGTATAATTTTAATTCCGTATATCCACGTCCACCCCCCAAGCATCTGGTGTTTATTTTCTTTCACTGTGAATTCAAGTTAGAGGATCAGCCTTAACTGATTTTCTCACATTGATGGCTTTGGAGTGATGGTTAAATATTGCTTCAAAATGACTTTGGTACTCGCTTCAGTTTTGTAATATAAGTGACTTATTAAAAAGAAAAAGAAAGAACTTATAACTTCCTTTTGCCTCTGGCAGACTCTCCCTCCCTCCCCCCTTCTCTGTGTCTGTCTCTCTCTCTCTCTCTCTCTCTATATATATATATATATATACAGTGTGTGTGTGTGTGTGTGAGAGAGAGAGAGAGAGAGAGAGAGAGAGAGAGACTGGGTTCAGACGACACGATAAGCAACTATGGTGACTCACCATTGCTTGTCAGGCGTGTCATTCGAACCCAGTCGTTGTGACTCACCATTGTGACTTATCACTGTTTTGAACAATGATAAGTCACAATGGTCTGTTCTAGGGTTTGTTTGTACCACGATGACCCATCGTGGCACAAGCCCTAGAACAAGTGAGCCGCTTGGCAAGAACGGACATTGCCGCTCTTGCCAAGCGGCTGGATATAAGCTCAGCTGACAGCTGCCCCCAAAGTGCCAAAACGGCGCCACGGAGTGGATCGGGCACCCCCGCCTCCAACTCCAGAGTAGACCTCTGGAAGAGGAGGTGGGAAGTGGCGATCTGCTCCATTCAGCTGCCCGGCACCCTGAGTAGCCATGGGGATCAGAGCACAGGTTTTCTGGTTTTCTCCCAGGGGGAGGCTCTGATCCCCCTGGCTACTCCATGTGCTCAGTAGCCACGGGGAGGGAGGTCCTTCCTGCAGTCATGGGAGCCGCCACTCCAGTGAGTGTGGGAAGGGCCGCCCTCTCCGCCCTTTGCTTTCCCCGGAGAACCTGGGAAAGAAAAGAGGGAAGAGTGCAGGGGCTTCCCACTGCCCACTCCGCCGGAGAGGTTCACTTGCTGGAGGCTGGGACTGCGTCACCACCTCCAGCAGGAAAAGTAAACCTCTCGGGCGGCAGAACACAGTGGCGGGCATTGCCCGCCCACTCCGCCCTTCACTTCCCCCACCCAGGAAAGCAAAGGGCGGAGTGAGGGGGGTGATTCCTGCCACCCTACTCCGCCGCCCAAGAAGTTTCCCCGCTGTAGCCAGGGATGCAGTCCCGACTGCAGCCGGCAAACCTCTCGGACGGCATGGAGGGGCAGAGTCTGCTCCTGTTAATGGCACGGCCGCAACGCCATTGACAGGATCAGACTCCTCCCCTCGGCAGGTGGCCGAGCAGTGCGGTGGGAATCGCCCCCCCCTGCCCTTCACTTTCCCCACCCAGGAAAGCAAAGGGTGCAGGGGGGGGTGCTTCCGGCTGCTCTGCTCCGCCGCTCGAGAGGCTTGCCCACTGTAGTCGGTCCCTGGCCGCAGCGGGCAAGCTGCTTGGGTAGTGGGGTGGAGGCTCCACCTCATCATTGTGCTTCAGGGCACGAGCCCCATTTGCACAGCGGGGGGTCTTTGACAGCCGCCGGAAGCTGAAATCGGCTCGTGATCGTGGCTGTCAAAGAGAGGAGCCTCATTCCTCCCCGCGGTGTATCATGGGATATCGCTGGGAGGAATGAGGGGGAGGAGGGGAGGGTGCAAAGCAACAACGGTGAGCCCCCTTGTCTGTCGGACTCATCCTTGTTGCCTCACGTGATCCGGCAAACAATCATGGTGACATGCCACGATTGTTGCCCGGTTGTGCGGACCCACACACAGAGAGAGAAGACTGTGAAAGAAGTAGTAGACTATAATACAATAACTCATACTTCATACATGAAAGAAAGGTCATATCCAGTTGGAGGAGAAAAAACAAGCAGGATTTTTTTTAAAAAAAAAACCATTTTTATACTATGTGTATACCTTGATTTACCATGCAATGCAATTCAAAACTCCATAGAAACATCCAGCAGTTAACTAATATAGCAATTTATAATGGTTTAAAATGGCAGTTAATATGCCACTTCAGATACATTCCCAGCAAATTCATCTATAAGTGTTTGAAGGTTGCACCTGTAGAGATCAGAACAGAAACAATGAGGGGAAAGATACAAGGACAAATGTGATTCATGAAGCAGCAGCTGGGGGCTGGGGGTGACTATCTGCAAATAAACCCACGTATGAATATGTATTCCTGTTAGCCCCGTCCAGTTGTTATATCTTGCGAATTAAAAGGGACAAGTCAAAAGATGGTGCTAAAGGCAGCCCAGGGACTACAAAAACAAAGAGAGTGCCCTTTCAGATGTGGGTTTCATGGTCTCCTGCCCAACCTGTAGAGGGCTCTGTTCAGTTACAGTCTCTGTATTGTGTGGCTGTAATCCAGCCTTCTTCAACCTGGTGCCCTCTGTATGTTTTGGACTACAGCTCTCATCTTTCCTGACCATTTGCCATGCTGACTGAGGCTGCTGGGAGCTGTAGTCCAAAACATCTAGACAATGCCAGATTGGGGAAACCTGCTGTAATCTGTTCTGAGAAGTGGTTTCAGAGCCAAAAAGTCCTGGTTTAAGACCTGGCCGTAAGTGCTAGCTCTTTCCCCCTTCCTACAGGATTTCCCTTCCAGGGCCAATCAACAGGGAGTAAGGAGTAAATTGTGGTTTCTAATAGAGGAACACACATGGAGCAGTGCCACTGAATTTGTTTGATGGGATTGTACTCTGGCTTGAGCACCATTGCATGTGTGTGAATCAGTCCTACTCTTAGTAATGAATAAGGTGGTCTGTACCTATTGTCTCGTAGGGATGTATGAGAAATTAGTTTCAGTTCGTTTTTGATCAGAATTTACCCAATTTGCACCCCTCAGAATCCCAGACATGGAATATGCAATAAACCAGATACAATGTACTCCTCTCTTCTACATAAGTCAATAAGAGAAATAGGTAGTCTTTTGGGGTCAACTTCTTGAATCTACCGGTAAATAAAAATGAATAGGAATTTGATTGAAGGAAAACAAAGAGAAAATTTGTTCATTCATTAAGCCGCTAGTTCTCAGTTGCTTTGAACTGGATACATTGCCCAGAATTCTGTGTATAGTTCAAGGAGAGATCACAGGGAGAGGAAGGGAGACCACTGAAATTGACAGAGTGGCAAGCTGCATTGAGAAGAGCCCATACAGGTCATAGAAAGATTATAGGGAGCAGCGGAAAGAAGGGGAGAAAAACTGAACATGGAAATGCTGTATTACAGCCTTCCCCAACCTGGTTCCTCCCAGATGTTGTGGACTACAACCCCCATTATCCCTGTCATTGGTCATGCTGGCTGGGACTGATGGGAGTTGTGGTCAAAAACCTCTGGAAAACAGACTGCAGAAGGTTGTTTTATTAGTTTAGATAGCAGTTGGGCTGTGTCTCTGCACCTTTATAAATTGCCTATAACATGGGGAGCCTTTGTCCTATTTATCTAAAATTTGGCAGGGTTGATGATCTGGGGAGCTAGTAAAACACTTGAAAAAGACATGCTATGTGGATGGAAAACACAGAAGTTACAGACAACGGAAGCCTGGCTGGGTTTCACACAAATCAGTGGAAAAATGAATGAATAACTAATGAATAAATGCAATTCAGACAAATAGAGAATGAAACAAATGAAACTTTAAAAACAAATGGAAAAATGAAACACTTGTACACCACTATGCCATGTAGTTGTTGAAGGTGTGCATCCAGATAATGAAAGGAAAAAGTCCCTGCATTGAGCAGGGGGTTGGACTTGATGGCCTTGTAGGCCCCTTCCAACTCTGTGATCTATGAATCCATGAACATGGTGCTACTAGTGTCCGCTGCCAAATGGTCTGTCTTCTGGGGCTAAACAGAAGGCATTTCCCCCAAATATGTGTGAAGTATGTGCAAGGCTTTATAAATGATGCACAGTGTGACTTTTTTATATATGAAAAGGCCACAGGCATTAATTTCAGCTAATGACATGCAGCTATTTATACAAAAGTATTAAACATGTAGATGTCTTTTCCTGTTCGTGCATATGCATATCTATGAAGATTTAAGAGCAAAGATATAAAGGCGAGACAGCAAGTTATTGTTTTGGAGTGCAATACTGCGAGACAGTTATACTAATGTATGGAATTTGAAAAAGTGTAACTATAACCTAGCAATGGCTCTTAAAGTGACTGTAACCCAGCTTGTGTTCTTAAAACTATATTCCCCAACAGGAGTTAAGCATCAGTGATATTGCAGAAACAATGAAGAGTCTCATGGCACCTTAAAGACTACAAATGTATTATCGCATAAGTTTTTGTGGACTACACTCTACTTGAATGAGACGCTCAAAATGTTATCCTGAGTTGCAGGTGTATGTGTGTGTGTGTGTATATATATATATATATATATATAGTTGAGGAGGACTGTAATCAGTAAAGTCAGAGGAAAATAAAATGTAGGAAGTACAGACAGTGACAATCCTATTAACAGATATTGCAGTGTTACAAGGGGTTGGGAGGGGAACACCTTTCAGCCTGAGGGTCAAATTCGGTTTCAGAGAAACTCCCAGGGGCCACATTCCAATTGTGGGCAGGGCCAAAGGCAAAGGGGGTGGGCCCAAAAATTAGGGATGCCGGGGAAATCCACAACGGACTCAAATGAGTTTGAATTTCTAAGACTCCTACCCACAGATTCCGCAGTGGACTGGCTTTTCCCAAGTCATGCGGATTCCAGCTGCTTTTTAAATTTTCCATAATTTTATGCAAATTTAGTCATAGAAAAATACAGAAAACGGAAAAAAAAAACACCAATGAAAAATGTGCATTTCCCCCATAGGCTAAAGTGTCAAAATACACATTTGGGGGGGGGGATTTGTGTATTTTGGGGGGTTGCACTTTTTCAAGAGTGCGGACTTGCGCAAATGAGTATGAATGCATTTTGGCAAAATCCAATTCTGTCAATGAGCGGATGGCAGAACGAAAGGTGCCTGGCAATCTGTGAAACATAGACAGAACGGCTTTTACAACATCCGTCTATCCCTATCAAAAATACCAGCATATTGTAGATTAAAGCTCTTACTGCCAATAACTAAGACTTCGGTGAGGCATTTCAGTCTTCTAGAATGGGGGAAAGCTCCACAAAAGCCAGGAAACTGGTTGGGGGAAAGGGTGTGTGGCAATCTTGGGACCACAGAGGGCCATATTTGTGCCCTGGGACTGTGGTTCCCCTTCCCCACCCCTGACTTAGAGCATTTTTAAATTAGCTAATTATGACAAGCACTGTACATTAAGGTATCACTGGAGTCCATAGTACAGATTTTTGCTGCTCTGGGATAAGTGGTTTGAGGGTTCCAACCCTCATGTTAAAGATGCTCACATTTTGGCCAGTTCGGTTTTTACACAATTAGATTACCAAAGCATGGGTTGGTGGCTGGGAGCACCCCATAGGTTTGCAAGCTGCCTTCCCCGCACTGTTCCATGGAGATACCTTCCTCTCTTTCCTGGCTTGCTGTAGTAATAGTTTGCCATGATAGTAGTAACTAAGATTCCTGCCAGTCATGGCATCACGGCAAACTATGCTTCAAGCAAATCAAGAAAAGAAGAAGAGAATCCATGTGCAAAAGGGGAGAAAGGTGTGTCCAAGTCTGTGTGGCCCTCCCTATTGCCAAGCCATTGTTTGGCAAACCAAGGAGGGAGAATGGTATCTGAGCCTGGCTTCTGTGTGTACACAGGTGGAATATTGGGAATTAGCTGCATGGTTTTAACACACTATGATTCAAATGTCACCATATTCTCAAGACTCAGAACTGGTGTATATAATCTGAAAAGCGCTCAAACTGAACCCATGATCATGTTAACACAACTGTAGTGCTCACAGAAAAGCTATGATGTGATCAAGCAAAGAGGAACAGGAATGTTAATGGCAAGGGAAATCGTGGAGGTTTGGGATTAAAGCAGCACAGAATGCCTACATTTTAGATCTGATCCTAATTTAAGCACTAATTATAAACACAGCAATATAGAGAGGTGGGAACTTGGGAGAAACAATATAGTGGCTAATATATTCTTTAAGGGCGTATGCATGTGCATAACTGTATTGACAATAGAATTGCTACTCATGTCAGCAAATTTTAACAAAAAAATTACCTATGTTTAAAAATCTATGTAACCAAAAATCTATGTATTACCAAAAAATAATAGATCATCCAGCATTAAAAATGGAAGAGGAAACCTCTTCTTATAAGCCTTCTTATAAAGTCACCTCTAAAACTCTACGGATATAGTATAAAGGCGACATCCTTAATAATTCTAACTGCTCTCTTGGATATTTGAACTATGAATAGTCTATAATTTTATGCTGTTATCATCTCTCTGTTACACCACAACTGTGTCTTACGTTACATTTCATGCCTTGCCCTTTGGGCACACACAAAATGCAGAATGAAAAGCATATTGCTTTCCCCTGTCATCCAGACTCCATAAAGAGTGAATTGCAAGGAAATTGCTGGTACATGCAAGAGAAAAGGGGGATTCTGATTCATAGCATGGCAGTGTAAAAGTAAGTAGTCTTCATCTTTTTGAAACTTGGGATCCATCTTTAGCTCCAACCTACTACTTAAAAAAAAATTATTTCATTTATATCCCACCTTTCTTCCAAAAATGGAGCTCAAGGTGACCAAGAACAATAAAATACAGATTAGAAAGAAAATTTGAATTGAAACATAACAAAAAACCAATTTTGAAATGCAGGCATACCTCGTTTTATTGTGCTTTGCTTTATTGTGCTTCACAGATATTGCGGTTTTTACAAATTGAAGTCAGCAGCCATCAACATCGAGGCAAGACACTCCACCACCAGCAAACAGATTACGACTCACTGAAGGCTCAGATGATGGTTAGCATTTTTTAGCAATAAAGTATTTTTTTTATTAAGGTATGTACATTGTTTTTTTAGACATAATACTATTGCACACTTAATAGACTACAGTATAGTGTAAACATAACTTGTATATGCACTCGGAAACAAAAAAAATTGTGTGACTCGATTTATTGCGATATTTGCTTTATTGCGGTGGTCTGGAACTGAACCCGCAATATCTCCGAGGTATGCCTGTACAATTAAAACTACAACAATAAAAGAAATAAACAGCATCAAACCAAAAGCCCCCTTCAGCAACAGACCAGCTTACATGCCAAAGGTCTGCCTGAATAAAAGCATCTTTTACTGTGGGACCTTGCCCCAGTCCAGAGGGAGCTATAGCCTCAGACGCCGATTCTGACTCAGGGGGAGCAGCTGTAGAGTCAGTCCCAGCCACGGGGAACCAGAGGCCTGAGAATTCAGTTTGGCCAGGCCTCCCACTGCCTAGTGATTAGAGAGTGGGTGAGGCACTGGAGACTGATATGGTCTATCTTCCACAGCTGGAAGACTTGACCTTGGTAGAGGCCCCTGCATCTCAGCCAGGGATGTTGTCCCTGGAAACAGGGCAGCAGCAGGAGGTCTCTGCTGGAGAGGATGTTTCAGGGGGTGACTTCTTTGGTCCGTTACCAGCAGAAGAGGGCAGGGCAGAAACGCCTGGTCAGGTGCAGCACCCACTTGAGGGCCAGGTTTCCCTGCCAGGATTGAATGTCTGATACTGATCCTTAGCAGCCACTCCCCTGTATTTAATCCAATGCAGCATCCAGTAGCCAGGGCCGGTGCTACCATTAGGCCAACTAGGCAGCTGCCTAGGGTGCAGGGCTAAAGGGGGCGCCAGAAACGCCTTGAAAAAAAAATACAGCGCTCTCAAGTGGGAGGGGGGGCGCTAAATATCTGATCTTGCCTAGGGCACCAAACTGCCTTGCACCAGCCCTGCCAATAGCCTTTGCAGGAGACAACACACTAAAAACCTGGAAAGCCTTCCGCCTTCTTTCGAGCTGTGTGAACTTTATGGGACTTTCTCTGTGAGCTGCACTTTGAGTGTTTGCCCTTTGGTTGCCATGTTTCTGACATGATGACATGACATTTGCTTGGGACTTAGCTGTAATCTGTTTCTGTGGATCTTTATTGCATCTGTAAAAGTTGATAACTAATTACTGGAATTACTGCAATAAAAAGTTTTATTGGGACTCTTGCCTTGACTCTGGGAAGCCAGGTTCTGACAGGGACAATGGAGAGGGGGCCAACTTAGCCTCTCTTGGCAGGGAGTTCCAGTGCCTGGGAGTAGCCACTGCGAAGCCCCATTCTTGCATACCCACCAAATGTGCCCCTGATGGCATTAGGACAAAGAGAAGGCCCTCCTCCAAAGATCTTAAAACCTAGGCAGGCTTGTATGGAAGAAAGCAGTCTTTCAGGTAGCCTGGTCTTAAGCCGTATACTTTGAATTGTGCCTGGAAACAGACAGTAGTCATGAAGCTGTTGCAACAAAGGAGTCAAATGCTCCCTGTAACCATTCCTGGTCAACAGTCTGGCCACAGCATTCTGGACCAGCTGAAGTTTCTGAACACTTCCAAGGCAGCCCCATGTAGAGCACATTACACTAGTCCAAATGGGATGTAATTAAGGCTTGTGTGACAATAGCCAGATTAGACAGCTCTAGGAACAGGTGCAGTTGGCAAACTAGCCTCAACTGTGCAAATGCATGCTGGACATCCAGGTTCAGGACTTAATCCAGGAGCACACCCAAATTATGAACCTGAGTCTTCAGTGGAAGTGCAACCCCATCCAGGACAGGTTGTATCCCTGTTCCCTGATCTGCCTCCCGACTAACCAGGAGCACCGACCTTTGTCTTTTCTGGATTAAGCTTCAATTTGTTCACTCTCATCTTTTCGCTTAGCACGTTTCTCCCGTTCACCTTGCACTCGGGCTTCTTCAAAGTCCATGGAACCTTTGTGAAAGGCCAACCTCCAGTTAGATCGTTCATGGGCCAGAGCTTCCCAGTTTTTGATGTTTATATTGCATTTTTAAAGATTAGCCTTATGAACATCTTTAAACCTCTTATACTGACCACCGATATTCCGCTTTCCATCCTTGAGTTGGGAATAAAGTAACTGCTTTGGGAGACGGCAGTCAGACATTCGAACAACATGACCGGTCCACTGAAGTTGGCGTTGAAGGATCATTTTTTCTACGCTAGTAGTCTTTGCTGACTCTCAGCCTCACCTACCTCGCAGGGTTGTTGTGAGGATAACATGGAGAGGAGGAGGAGGATTATGTAAGCCACCTAGGGTTCCTTGCAGGAAAAAAGGCGGGGTATAAATATAATAAATAAAAAATAAATAAAATAAATAGTCCATTACCGACATCAGACACTGATTTAGAACTAGAACAACTTCCTTGGATTTAGATGGAAAGGAGAGAAAGAGTTGGGTATCATCAGCTTACTGGTGGCACCAAACCCCAAAACTCTGGACAAACTCTCCCAGCAGTTTCATGTATATGTTAAATAACGTGGGGGACAAGATGGGATCCAGTTTCAGTTATTCCCCTTGCATGTCCATTTTCTTTCTCCCCCTCCAATTTCCCTCCACTCTTCTGTCCCACTCTATCTTTTATTTCTCCCTTCTTCCTCTCCCTCTCTTTTAAAAATGTCATTTAAGAGAAGAGAAGAAAATTTGTGGTAGTGCTACTGGTGAACCCAGCTTAGATCATGATGTCACTAAAGCCCTATTCAGGTGTTCTATATCTGAGTAAAATGAATGCGTGATGAGGGGGAATGCACTAGCCCCACCCCCTCCTCATGCATTTCCATCGCCCTCTACTTTGGAGGTGACTTTCTGAAGAGAAGAGCCTCCTGTATCCATGGAGGTTCTCCATATGATTTAGAACACTGATTTTTCATCATTCCGGGCTGCGTGCAGCAGAGTCCCCATGGATAAAGGAAGATCTCCTCTTCAGAAAGTAGAGGGTGACAGAAACACATGAGGAGGGGGCAGGGCTAGTGTGCTTCTCCTCCGCACACATGTATTCAGATATCAAATGCCTGAATAGGGCTTAAGTTATCAGCTGTACTATTCCATTAAAATAGACATATTCCATCATTTACAACATATTATCTATGCTTGGTGTGAAAATTGGAATTGTTCTTATTAAACAAATGTGGTTGGAGGGGATGGAATTTTAAAGTGACAGAAGTAAATCTGAGTTTCAACATTCCAAGGTCTATTTCTCCATCGTGGAACCTCTTGGGCTATTGGAAGGGGCAGCATCAGACCCATTTCTCCTTCAACAATAACAGGACCACTCCTGTAACAGGACAACTCCACCTGACCTATCTCACAGGGTTGTTGCAAGGATAAAATGGAGAGGAGGAGGATTAGGAGGATTATGTAAGCTGCTGCCTTGGGTTCCTTGCTGGAAAAAAGGCGGGGTATAAATATAATAAATAAATAAATAAATGTTATTGAGAGGAAGGCTATTTGAATTGTCTCGAGTTTCCAGGCACACTTTATTTCAAAGTCTAGGTTTGTTTTTACACATTGCGTGTGAGAGGTACTGCAATATCTATCATAGTAGCTGTATTAGTTTTTTTGTGCATCAGAATTATGTCTGGTCTATTATTGTAAACTATTGTTTAATCTGTTATAAAGGAAGGTACAATTATTACTCTCAAAAACTGGATCAGAACTGTATTTGTAACAATGGGGATTGTTCTGAACCATGGTTCTGGTTTGTTTGGTTCCGCTTTTCCAGTTGGCAGCCTATTATTTTTGCAACCTGATTGTAGTCAGGGATGGGGACTCGGACTCGAGGACTCGACTCGTGAGTCGGACTGAGTCCCCCCTCTCAGTGGCGTAGCGTGGGTTGTCAGCACCCGGGGCAAGGCAAGTAATTTGCGCCCCCTAACCCGTGGATTTTAGCACAGTACCATACCAGGTATTACAAACTAATCACATATTTGACCTTTGCTGAGAGGACATGAACAGAACTCTCTTTTGCCTTTAAAATACCCACCCCACCCCATGAAACCACACACGGGGCTAATCTATTTTGCAAGTGACCAACCATGCACAGTGATCCGGTCACGTGGCATGCATAACCTTTGGATAAAAGACCCGTGTCAATTTAACTTCTGCTAAATTAGAAGCAAACTTGGAGTTTACAGAAGTGGATTATCTTGCCTGTTCTCCTTCTCCCACCACCACCATTTTGTCACTCAAGGGTTTCCACCCCACAGTGATGAGATTTTGCTTGTGCTGACACCTCCATATTTTATACTTAAAAAAAAAAAAAAAATCCTACATAGAAATGTGCAAATAGACAGTTCTTCAAGTATCTGATTCAAACCCACTTATGGTGCAATCCTATGCATGTTTAGACAGAAAAAAGGTCCTACAACTCCCAGCATGCCCCAGCCAATTATGAGAGTTGTAGGACTTTTTTCTATCTAAAAACACATAATTACTGGAATCCACAGTAATGGAGACTGTACCAATCCTGCACTGCTAGTTCAAACAGGAGAAAAGCAACTGCGGCACAAAAACAGTGATGGCACCAGCATTGTCCTCCTCCCAATAAGTGCCAGTTCTTCAACTCCTCTCAAATCCTGCTTGGGGGTTTCCCATAGGCATCCAGTTGGGCACTGTGGGAAATCTAGATCCTGGACTAGATAGGCCTTTGGTCTGACCCAGCAGGGCTTGGCTTATGTATTTAAGGTGAGTCTTGTCTTGTCCCAATTCATGGTTTTGTGCTACTAGGGAATCATCACACTCAAAATATCAGTAAAAGACACCTTTTGGGTGGTAGCCCCCCCACCGCCCCAGGCTGGGGCGGGGGGGGGCTACCACCCAAAGGTATCTTTTACTGATATTTTGAGTGCGATGATTCCCTAGTTTGGTGCAACTGTTGGACTAGTTGCTTGTTTGGAGGAGGGGGGTATCCCTTTCAGTGCTCAAATTCTGCAAACAATCCTTTCCCTCCCAAATTTAGGGTGCTCCATGCAAAGCGATAAAAGAGCTCACACACAGGCATACTCACACATGCACACGTAGAGCTTTACAACACGGTACTCAAGGTATTTCTAGTCTCCCTATGTTCTATTACTCTAGCTGCTTAAAATGTGTTTCTAGACGTTTAAAATTTGTGTTCGTTTTAATCCCTGCTGGAAGACGCCTTGAGTTTTTTTCTGAGGAAGGTGTCTAAGAAATTTGAGAAATCGTAACAGGATACTGGAAATTAAGCAATTTACTCTCTGCTACATTCTCACCTCTCTCACCCCTCACCCCAGCCGGCTTAAAGATACACTTGCATCATCATCATCATCATCAAGTCTATAGTTCCTGCCGCAGCAACCACGGAGGCGGACAGACAGAACTGCTCTTTTCAGAATATGAAGGAACCGTCTTCTGCACCTCCAAAGCTGGGAGAACCTTGGCAGGAATCAGTCTCCCGTCCCTGAGATCGGACACGCACATCCAATTCGGCCCAGCCTCTTCCCACCACCATAAAAAAAAAGTCCACCCCCACCCGTCCCCGGGGGAGAGTGGAAAGGCACCTCCAAACAAACGAGGGGTGAGAAAGGGAGAGGAGACAGAGGGGGGGGGCGCACGGTTCTAGTAAACGCGGTAAAACAAACGAACGCCCCCAGCAGCTCAACAGCGTTTGTCCCGGTACGATATACACAGCTGGCGCCCAAACTCACTCGCAAGTCCTGGAAGTCGGAATCTTTCTGGCAAGCTGCGAAAGAGTCATCCTGGGGCTGGGCTTCCCTCGCTTACCGGAGGAGGAGGAGGAGGGAGTGTATCCCCCCCGCCTTGTGCTGGCAGAAGCTGCTGCTGCTGCTGCTTCTCTCGCCCCTGAGTAACGAACGGCCGGGCTCACCTCTGCTCTGTTCCTCTCCGTCTGCCAGGCAGGGGCAGAGAGCTGCGAGTGCGAGCGCGCCCCCCCAGATGTTGCGCCCGGTGCGGCCGGGCCCCCCTGCACCCCTCACGCTACGCCTCTGCCCCTCTGACTCGACTCGGACTCGAGTCCCAATGTTTTTAATGGGACTCGAGACTCGACTCGGGACTCGAGACCAAGGACTCGTCAACATCCCTGGGCTGTTGATGAGTCTTCTGGCTGTGCCAGAAGGAGCGCGATCACCGGTGAAGAGCGCATGGAAGCGAGGCGCGCCGCTGCTCGGCCACTATGGACAGCTACCAGGAGCGCAGCCCCAACGATGTGTTGAGATTTATTTTGATTGATGTGTTGTTGTGGGGGGTTTGGGTTAGGGTCAGACATTTTGGGTTTGGCTGCCTCTGCCTGCCTGTTTAGGGTTCCCTGCCTCCTCTGCCTGCCTGGTTATTTTGGGTTTGTCTGCCTGGTCTGTTCTTGCCAAAATCAGTTGCAGAGTTTTGAAATAAAAAGGCACACTTGTGCCTAGAATTTATTTAAGCCACACATCTGAAGTAGCCTTATTTTGTTGGGGGGAAACCGCATTGATTTTAATAGGGACTCGTGGAGTCAGTTTTGGGAGTGACTCAGGACTCGTGACTCGTGAGTCACCATTTTGGACCAAGGACTCGGACTCGGACTCGAGACTCGGGTCCAAAGACTCGTGACTCGACTCGTGACTCGAGACCAAGGACTCTTCAACATCCCTGATTGTAGTTGGCAAGATATTATCTAATGAATAAGACAGATCTGTCAGCTTTTACATGTTATGTCATTTCTAATTTCTTTGCATTTTCTAAAATGTCTGGACTTTCTTATATATCTTTGGCTGCAACCCTATGCCCACTTATGTGGAAGTAATCTCCATTGAACTAAATGGGACTTATTTCTGAATAAAGCTGCATAGGATTGCTCTGTTTGATAGTTATTAGTAGCAGTTTCATATAATGTTGAATAGTGGTGATAAAACTTTTTGTTTCTACTTTCAGTGTTCCTGTTTTTAGGTAGTGCTGAGCTTAAAATTCTTTGTAGACCTTCATCTTCATTGGCGGCTCCCCTCACACATTAAGAACCATGAAAAGATTAAAATGGTTAATACTGGATGTATGAATAGTATTAAGGAAGGCAGATTACAGTGGAATAATTTTCTAACAGGCATGCCAAGAAAGCTTTCATTCATGTCAACACCCTCACTTAGACTAGAGTGTGTGCTCTTCTGAGAATAATTTTGTTATTTGTTTTGAGTTGAACCTGCTTATTTCAAGGATTTTTAAAATCTGAATTTGCTCAAACTGCCACATATATCCCAAGAAACCTTTTGCATGTAGGTGAAATGTATTGTTGATACTCAATAATGTTTTGCGAATACTTAGGGGCAAGCCAAAATGGTTGCTCTAGGGTGGCTGCGTAGGGATGTATGAGAATTCTGTTTTTGCTCGCAAAACATGCAAGCGTGCCCTGTTTAAAGCCCTGAATGCAATTGCGATCACGAGCATATGTCCACCAAAAATGTTCGCAAATTGCTGGACATGTGCTTGTGTACAATTTGCGCAACTTTCCTCTGTAGACCAAATTAGCCCGCTTTAGTCTATGGAAGAAAGTTGCGCAAATTTCATATTCAATCGCTACACAGCTTGCGCAATTTTCTCGTTCATGCAGAATGAGCAGTGATCATGCCAATTCAGTTACATTTGGAGGGGAGGGTGCTTTGCCAGCAGCTTTGGCAGCATGGTAGTGTAGGGACTGGGCCCACTGTTCCTACAGAGAAGGATCTGGAAACAGATTCTGATTCTGATGGGGAGGAGATGGAGGGGCGGGAACCTGCAGCTGGTTTGCCAAGGCCAGCGAACTTAGAGATAAGCCAAACAGTCAGTGAGGATTAATCAGTGTCAAATTCTATGGGAAAGCAATCTGAGCTCTCTGATTGGGAGGAGGGCAAATCAAGCATCACTAAACCCAGGGTCAGACATCAGCTAAGGAGGGCAGCCCAGCTTAGGGATGTATCTGCTCACCTCGATTGGGTGGAGCAGAGCTGAAATCAGCCCCGCTCACACCCTCAAGAGGCGAACGGGCCTTACCGGGTTCTGGCAGCCGCTCGACTGTCCGTGGTGAGGCGGCCACGCCGTCCGCGCCGATCCTCTCGCATCACTTCCGGCTGGCAAGAAGTGACGCACTGGGACCCTGCGCCAGTATGCCGGGACTGCAATTCTACGTATTTTACGTAGAAACCAGGGCAACAGGGCTGTTAAAATGTGTAAAATATGTAGAATACGTAATATGTAAAATATTTTAAATATGTAAAATACGTAAAATATGTAGAATTGCGGTCCCAGCGTGCCTGCGCAGGGTCCTGGCACGTCACTTCCGGGCAGCCAGAAGTGACGTGATGGGACCGGCGTGGGCGGTGCAGCCGCCTCGAGCGGCGCGGAGAATCACTCTGCGCCGCTGAGGATCAAGTGGGGGGGCACCACGGAGAGGCGGGGCGGGGGCCCCCACCATGTTTGTGGACACCCCTAGCCCAGCTGAGAATTTTCAGGTGCTCAAAGAGATTGGCCCTTAGGAAGAAGGATCCACCTTAGGGGTGTGTGGGTGGGTAATTTGAGTCTGGAAGGAAGGAGAGGTTTCCAGTTTGGAATCAACTTCTCATCAATAGGTTATTCTTCCTTAATGGCTAGTCTTCAAATTAAGCTTGGTTTCTTTTGTGAATGATTTCTGCAGTCCACCATTTGTACTTTTAAGCCAGTTTGCCAGACTTGCATTTTTTAAATACAGCTTTTTAGTTAGAAGCCATTGTTTGGATGTTTTTGGAAGGAGGAGAGGATGTACAGTCTTGACAGGTAGCAGCAGAACTACCACCATTCTTCCTTACTAGATTGCTTTCTCTAGCATCTTTCACTGAGGCACTCTGAGAAGGAAGAGTGGGTTTAAAATGAGTTTAAGAAAAGGGAGCAGAGAGAAAAGGAAAGGGGGAAATGTATCTGCTCACTGCATTTGTAAACCCTGCCCTTCCTTCCCTCCCCAGAACTGATGTACCCCCCCTTCCATTTCACTTTAGGGGTTTTCTTCAAAATGCCCCCCAAATTCAGGCAAACCTGGAAAAAAAAATGAAAGGTGACCTTACCCATCTATTCCTACCCAGTTTTACCACTGAAACTCCCAAACTCTCTGACCAATAGACATGATGGCTGGGGTTCATGGGAGTTGTAGTCCAATTATCTGGAGGTTGCCCACTCCTGATGTAGCATATAAATCAAGGGCTATGTTGACTGTGTGGAATTGTCTGTTCCCATTGGCCCTTGATAGTTCTGAGGTGAAATAAAGGTGAATTGTGTGCATTTCCAACCCCTGCAGTTCACATGCACCCAAAACCTGATTCTGTGTTAGTCTTCCACTTGCCCTACATTGCAGACAGCAAAGATTCTGCAAGTCTGCATGGCAGGAGTTGCAATTTGGGCCCGCTTTTTTCAAAGAACAAACTTCATCCTATCTTTCAAGTTCAGGAGCCATGCTAAGATCACAGCATGCTGCTATCTAGACAGTCTCATAAAGCCTACAAAGGTATCCTGTTTTCTCTGCTGCACTAAGGTCAGGGGCTGTTGTGGGTGGGCCAGCGTGCACGGCCTTGTGCCCTTTACATGCATTTACATACCCTGTTCAGGCATAACGCCTGAACAGGGATTTTGTCTGAAACAATCAAGCAAATACAGAAGAGCCATCCATGTCTGTACCTTGAAAGTCCAGCTTTTACTTTGCAAAGCATAAAACTGGCCTAAAATGATCCTTTTGGGAAGGTGAGACTGTAAATCTGCCACCTGCCTCACCACTTCCACCATTCTACAGGTAACACACAGAGAGCTCGGCTCCAGTTCTTTATCCACATGCAGCTTTTGCAGCCCTCCAAAAGGCTGCTCCTGCAATTGTGGACCAAAGCAAAGAATGACTAATAGGTGCATGACACTCATCTTTCCCTGCTGACACTGATTACGGAGTATGTATAACTCCTCTTACCAATTACTATAGGCATTTTCCCCGCATGTTTTAAACTTTTATTAAAGGGCCACAAACGCCTTGGTGAGCAATCTTTAAAACACAGAAATATCAAATAAGGCAAATATAAGAGTAATTGGTCTTTTTCAGAAGCAGCTGCTTCACAGAGATTAGCTCAGTATGGGCTCCTTTTACATTAGATATTGATATTATATTACAGCTGGGAAAAGAACATGTATAAACTGGAAATACATTATTTCTTTGAAAAAAGAAAGAATGATAGGATTCTTCACGTTATACTGGATGCCCATGAGAAGGGGGAATAGGATCTCGCCTCTTTGCACCTGCTGGCCCTGCCCCCACCTCTATGAGCATTGGACATAAGAAGAGCATAAGAAGAGCCATGCTTGATCAGTCTAAAGGCCTATCTAGTCCCAGCATGCTGTTCACACAGTGGCTAACCAGATGCCTTTGGGAAGCCCACAATGGGACATGAATGCAATAGCATCCTCCTTCTCATGTTCCCTAGCAACTGGTATTCGGAGGCATACTACCTCCTTGTTGCATCCAACAAATGCAACACACACAGTGCGAATGTGTGTGTTGTATTTGTTGGATGCAACACTCCTATAATATATAGAGCCATCAGGACTAGTAGCCATTGATAGCCTTATCCTCCATGAATTTGTCCAATCCCCTTTCAGAGCCATCTAAGTTGGTGGCCATCTTGTGGTTGTGAATTCCATAGTTTAACTATACACTGTGTGAAGATGTACTTCCTATTATCTGTCCAGAATCTCCCACCATTCAGCTCCATAGGAAGACCCCAGGTTCTAATATTAACAGAGCAGGAGAAAGGATGATCTCTATCCACTTTCTGCACACCATGGAACCTACCTGAATTTTTGGACTCTGCTTTGGGCACTAAGCAGCACCCATGATGAGCGTCTGAACCCCAGAATTTACCACTATATCACTGCCTCATCATCATCTCACTGTTGCCAGATAAGGCAGACCTTCATGATTCCTGATTGCCAGTGAGTCTCTGCTTCTTAAGAGTTAGATGAAAGGAGAATTGGAGGGAAATGTCTGGTAAATGTAGATTAGGATCCTCCTTTAGGTGAAAGGTTTAGACTAAATGGCCTTCCTTTGAGTATCTATTCAAGATTATTAAGGGCCCTAAAGCGTAACATTTTTAGTAAATTAATTAAAGGATTTCATTTCCTATAAAGCCCAAAGTTCTATATTGTCTAATGATTATAATCTTCATTATAATAAAAGTTGCACTCATACAAAATAATCTACTGCTTGCTGTAATGTGCAGACTATTAAGATGTCCATTTTTAATTCCAAAGACAGATAAGCTGATTGTAATCATTAGGAGCATCAGGCAGTGGCAAAAGGCCCTCTGAATGGGAACTGTATGAATGAATATGGCTGAAAAACATGGTGGTGGAAACACATGGAAACCATGGTCAGCATCCAACACATGGTTAATTATACCTGAATCCCACTGAAATCAACACTGCACAAGCATGCTTAATTATGTGCTGAATTAGGTCCATTATATTCACCTAAATATACCTTTTCAGCAGCATTAATACCTTTTAGAAGTAGAACTACAAACTGAGATGGATCGAATGACCAGCTGGGTGGCTCCATAGAAGCCACTCCTTAGCTACTTTTGAGTAACATTAGCTCACCATCTCTCCAAGAGCTATGGTTACTGAGGAAATCGAGTGTGCAGTCATACAGTAGGGATACCCATAGAATAGAATAGAATAGAATAGAAGAGTTGGAAGGGGCCTATAAGGCCATTGAGTCCAACCTCCTGCTCAATGCAGGAGAACAGATGTGGGCAGCCCAGGCAGTCACCCATCCAAGCACTGACCCGGCTCATACCTGCTTAGCTTCAGCAAGGCCAGGGGACTTCGACTATAACATGCAAATGCTAGCTGGGGGCTCTTTAGTGTTTTCCTATTAGCTGTCAGGCTTTTAGACAGGAGAGGGCATGAGTTAGGATAGGGAAATGTTGAGCTGGGTGATGCTACAAGATTTGCACCTGTCAGGATAACTGTGGAAGCTACAAATGGACAAGGCTGCCTGAGGCAATGGATCTATTTGTGGATGCAAATGGAGGCAATTTGTGAACAACAGGGGGGTTGTGGCATAGGAAGAGAAATGTAGGTGTGGGGATGTAGGGTGGCCACTTATGCATTGACAAAAAAGAGGAATGGCATCACCAAATAAGAGGACAAAAGAGGACATGTAGGTATATGTATAGGTGCAAACTTAGAAATATAATTTAAATATAAATGCAATACATCTTACCATAATGGGGAAGACTGTGACCAGGTGAGTTGTGTGCCTGCTCAGTCTGCTGTCTAGGTGCTCACTGTTGATGTGCAACTTCAAGGCCCCTGCCCTTCTTTGTTAGGTTTCTTTATTAGAGTTGGACCGCACAGCCCATCAAATAGAGGACACCTTCAAATACAGGAGTGTCCTCTGCCAGTGCTCCAAAATTGAGGACTGTCCTCTGTAAAGTAGGACACTTGGCCATCCTATAATATCAGGGCTATTGTTCAGTCATGAATTGTTTGGTTCAGCTGTTATGAAATATGACTAGGATGTATATGATTCCAAGGTTGATGTACAAGAGCCCTGTCCAGGACTATCAGTATATAAGGCTTTTCTGCAAATCCCTCATGTACCTACCCAGACCCTGAGATCATCTTCAGTAGCCCTTCTCTGGGTACCCATGCCAAGTGAGGGAGAAAGTCCCTTTTTGGTGGTCGCACCCCAGCTATGGAATGTTCTCCCCAGAGAGACTCACCCGGCACTTATTTTGTGTGTGTTTTCCAGCACATTTCTATTTTCTCAGGCCTTTTACAGTGCCTGTCTACTCAGAAGTAAGTCCCACTAAATTGAATGGGGCTTACAGGTAAGTGGGCATAGAATAGAGTCGTAGGGTGCAGTCCAATGCAAGTTTAGACAGAAAAAAAAGCCTACAACTCCCACCATGCCTCAGCTAGCATAGCTGGCTGGGGTATGCTAGGAGCTGTAGGCCTTTTTTCTGTCAAAACTTGCATAGGATTGCGCCTTTACACTCTTAAGCTTTAAAATCTAGAATCTTTTTATTTCTTGGTTTTATTTTATTTTTTATCATTTTATTTTATTATTTTTATTGTTATTGCAAGCTGCCCTGACATTAACAATGCAAATTAACAATATAAATATTGTTAATAAATGAAGAATCAATCAAGCATATTCCTCATTTGTTCAGTTTTCCTCCTTGCTTGTAGTGTAAGTACTCTGCCCATTGGCATATAATGGAATGACCATGGCCTTATGACTGAAATTCTTACAGAAACTCATATTGTATCCCCATTAGCTCTGTATCAGCGTAGCTTCTTACTTATTTGAATTTTAAATTATATGATAGTTTTGGATGTTTCTTTCAGCCACTCGCATAAAAGAAGTGTACTATAGATCTTTAAATAATGCATGTGGTAAAATAGCATCCCTAATAGCCTTAAAAGCAGCAACTGAGCACAAATGACCATAGGAGGCACTGAAGGACATTGTATTTTATTCATATGGCAGAATAGTTGCACAGATTTTGTAAAGGTTCTGTTGGGAAATTTTGTTTTACAGCACCTTTTAAACACGAATTGTTGCAAGATGCTCGAATGGTTAAAAAAATACTGAAAATATAACTAGAGTGCTTCATTTGTGCAAGGTTAGCATGATTTATAAGAGAAATAATATGAAAATCTGGTTTGGCAGGTAAAATGTGGTGTTTTTTTTAGAACTTACTTGTCCATTGTAACAATTTTTCACTTTGTAAAAATATATCTTTACTAGAACTATTTTTGTTTTCATTGTTTGTGTAGCTGATGGCATGCTGCTGAGCTCTAGGTGTGGACAGTTTGTTTTCCAAAGTTAACATTTTGTCTCTAATTGAACGGAAGGTATCAGTAGCAATTTGGTTTAGGAGCAAGAATCTGAGGGTATGTATTGAGGGTACATACCATGTATTACTTTCCAGCATCTGTTGGAAGTGGAAATGAAAACACTGTGGCATAGTAGAAAGAGTGAGAGAAGGAAAGTTAATGATAGCACAGTTGGGAATGTGGAGATGTCAAATAATCCAAGAGACTTTCACCTTGGAAGAGACCTTGGCAGAGATATCTGAGAAGGTAGAGTTGGAGAGGTAGAGACCTTCCCTGCTTAGGGAGGACTGAGGTAGTGGTTCACAGACCCTAATCTAGACCCAAAACACAAGAACTTGATAAAATATCCTGAAGGAAATAAAGAGCACTGAGCACGTAGGCTTAAAAGAGAGCATCTTATAATTTACAGCTCCAAGCAAACAGAGCACAAACTTTGAAGAAGGGTTATCCATCAGCGCTGAGTACAGCTGGCTTGTCTGGAGCAGTCAATTGGGAATAGAGGTGCAGGTGATGCTAGTGAGCTGTCAACCTGTCGAAAATGCAATGATGAACATGTCCTTTGCTCTTAAGATCCCTTTTTATGTATTAAGCACCATGGGAAAGAGCGATATTATTTACTCAAAGAGTACGGTAATTTACACAGAGATCACCTATTACGCTACCATGGTTACAACATTGCACACACTTTCATATATGTAATTCTGCCTGTAATCACTGGGATTAGTTTATGTATAATTAGGCAGGACTACTGCCTGCAAGAATAGCAGTTTGAATGTGGTTCAGAGGTCATGAAATTCCATTTCAATATAAAGCATAATCTCTGAGGAGGTAACCGTGAATGGCTGTGCACTGTGGGAGTGGTTTCAATAAATGTCCAGGTCTGGTCCTACTATTGGGCAGAGTGAGGCAGCTGCCTCAGACAGCAGGCAGTGCAGGGCTGGCAACAGCGGTGAGGTGTTGGAAGATAGAGGTGTGTGTGTGTCATGCATCCTGCTAGCCTGCTGTACCCAGGCTGGCCTGCTACTCTCAGGTGCAGTGAAGGATGCACCTAAAGGCTAATGATTTGTCTATTTGCTATTTACAACTGTAATGTAACGGAAATTATTCTATGAGAAATTGGTGAGAGGGATCTTATGGATTATTTATGAAAGTTCAAGAATGAATAAAGGATGGGAAAATGTATTAAATGTTATAGAAATGCTTAGTAAAGTTCTTGACATTCTTGTTAACATTTACAGAATAATTAATGCTAAGGATTGAATAGAAACCTCTAATAGTTTTCTTTGTAGAAATTGAAGGTGATTTGTGTTTTTCTGTGGGTTTGTGGAGTTAGAAGAAATTTTGGTATATGGGTAAAAAGGGAAACTTTTTTTTTGTAATTATGGAGTACGAGAACCTATTGTTACTTATATTTGCTGTGGAGAAAATCAGAAGCCCATTTTAGTTTAGTTTTGTTGTTTGAAATGTCTGTGTATGTTCCTTTGTTTTTATGTTTTAAAAAACTTAAAATTTGCAAGTTCAAGGATGCTGTTTCATTGCCTGAGAAGGCAGGGTCTGTTCAAGCAAATGCAGGTAGAACTCCCTTTCAGACCTTGCCGGTTCCGCATAGCAAGGTCTGAACTTGAAGGGGTGGGGCTGTTGCACCCGGAGACACAGGGGCTGGGGCCCAGCATGTGCAGCCCCATCTGAGTACCACTTTGAACCCTCATGCATTCAGGCAAACACCTGAACAGGACTGGTTGTTGTGAGGGAAAAATGGAGAGGAGGAGGAGGGGGATTTCCTTTCAGGAAAAAAGGCGGGGTATAAATATAATAAATAAAATAAATAAATAAACTGCTTTGTAAATCTCATTAACAAGATTTACTAATTTTTAATATTGTATAGCAAACAGCTTTCACTAAAGTCCATTCTGTGTGTCTCATTTTAAAGAATTTCTACATGCAGCTTCATTTTTAATTCTGAAACCATTTTGGCTTAGACCTATGAGTATCATTGTGAGGGATTGAGGCCTACTCAGGCTTGAGTTTGTTGAAGCCTGAAGGCCCAAACACTTCCCTCGAGTAGTGAAGCCTGAAGGCCCAAACACTTGGATGGGAGGGGGAGTTTGAAAGTTTAAGTTTACCCAATAGAAGTTAAGAATTAGATCTCCTATTCAAGGTCACATGATTGTAACCTTCCATTCCTGGGAAGGCTATATATGTGGGGCGTGGTCAGCTAGCAGTTAGTTAGTGCTGGGAGAGAGCTAGAAGTAGCAGCACAGAAACAGCAGAGAGAAGCAGAGAGAGAGAAAGAGAAACTGGCTGCATAGGATATAGGTAGTCTGAAGTTAACTAGAGAACATTGGATTGTTTGTTTGTTTTTTTCATACTTGCTTTTGGATTATAACCACTCTATTAAGTAAAACCCCTAATATTATAAGTAAAGTGCTGTTGTTTACCCTGGAAGTTTGGAGTGACTTATTCACCATGTCTACAGCCTACACCCACGTTACTGGAAGCAGGCAAAGGACTTGATAACCTAGAGAGGGAGAGGCTTTGGGAAGAGGCAGAGATCTCCCAAAGGCAGATCAAGGGGTCCCTGTAGTAGCGGAACCTTGACAATCATACAGCACGTGAATAAAAAGGTATGCTAGGAAGTTTCATATATGGGAAATGGAAGGCTGTTCCAAAAGTCCCAGTGAAGCAGCAAGAGAAGAAGTGTGGGTTGTGCTTTCTATCACCATCCTTCCAAGTCTCAGTCAAAATAGAAGAGCTAACCCCTTTGTGCACCATTAATATTTTGGTAGTGCTGGTGTGGATTTTAATTGACTCTTTCTGGGGTATGTCAAATGTAAGGGTTAGGATTGGCTACCCACAGAACTATATAAATAAAATGTAATTTCATCAGGCAAATTCAATTTCCTGTTTGCACTTCCGTGCATTTATCTTTATTCAATTTCTTTGTCCTTTTTCAGTATAGCAGCTGATTATCAATCCTACCTTATTTGTTCCTTTAATCATGCCATTAGTTTAGGCTGAGAGAGAGAGAGAGAGAGAGAGAGAGAGAGCCACCTCCATCTAGTACAAGCATGCACCTCATGCCCAGGGGGCCATATCCAACCCTCCCCAGAAGGCCAGGCCCCCTTTCCCCTAACCACCAATCATTTTGTGGTTTCCCAGCTTTTGTGCGTACTCACTTCCATTCTAAAAGGTTGAAATGCCTCCCCTCCTAAGGCTTAGTTACCAGCAGTAAGAGTTTTAGGGCGCAATCCTATTGATTGCGCCCTCAATGCTCGTAAGTCCCCAAATTCGGAGGTTTACGAGCATCCAGTGCAGAGCAGGAGGAGCGGTGGAGGCAATCTCCACATCCCCGCACCTCCCACTCTGCATTTCTGCTAGACAGTCATTTTTGGCTATCTAGCTGGGGTGCTTCAGAGGGGGAGGAACGAGCCTGCAGAGAACACATGTTACATCATGTCCTGGCCTCTGCAATCTCCTTCCCTCCTTGCAGAATGGAATGCCCCCTTTCCCCACTCTCTGAGGTCAATTTCCCAACCTCATAAAGGCAGCCAGCGCAGTTATTTCTGCACCAGCTGCAAGGGGGAGGAAAGACATTGGAGTGTGGATCCCCAGCTCTGAGGTCAGAGCACTGTCTCTGATCATATGGCAGAATAGTTGCACAGATTTTTGCAACTGAATTATCCTATGACCCACCCACCCCAGACACTGTCCCCGCTCAGCCATGAAACTCACTGGGTGACTTTGGACCAGTCACGGAATCTCTGCCTAACCTACCTCACAGGGTTGTTGTGAGGATAAAATGGAGAGGAGGAGAAGGAGGATTATGTAAGCCACCTTGGGTTCCTTGCAGGAAAAAAGGCAGGGTATAAATATAATAAATAATAAAAATAAATAAATAGGGGCCATAGCATCTCTCTCCCCAGCTACAATGTGTTGGTATTTTTAATCATGCCCCTTTTGTCTTTGGGCCCACACACCACTGGAATGTGGATCCCAGGAGCTTCTCCGAAACTGAATTTGGCCCTCAGGCTGAAAGAAGTTTGACACCCTGATCTAATGAGTTGAATGGATAAACTAGAATTTTGACGTGGATTTGCCTTGGCTGACTTTCACACTCTATGGGCTGTACCAACTCTCAGAAATTATGGTGCTGTTTTCTTTAAGTTCTGGAAGTGTGTCTCTGCTAACTATGTCATTCTTGTTGAGAATAATTTTAATGGCTGGCTTTTGGTACTGCAAGCCTGATGAGGTTATTGACACTGAAATAAAGGATCATGTTTCCAAGCTGTATAAGGGTTATAAACACAGGTGCTTTGCACAGCAATGATTCTACCTTTAACACAGTTCAAAGGTTTTAGATAAACCCTGAATTAAACTTCTTAAACATGTTGGGAACTGGTGTGGGTTTCCTGCTCTGGCTTATCTTATCTTACCTTTCTCTGCTACATCATGTTTTTACTCTCGTATTTGTGCCTTCTAGTTCTAAAGCCCTTTGTTTGTATTCTGATTACCTACACTACAGTACAGCACTGCATAGTATACTTTCATAGTATCTTTACCTCTTGGTTATGAAGTAGAGTATGAAGTTTATCTCCTCAGGTCCCTTATCCTGATTTTTTTCACAGCCCAGTCAAAAAGCACTTTTTCTTCTTTAAAGCCATCCAAACTCATTCAGCCAAGATATTCTTTTCCTTACCCTTGAACTCATTCACACAGGTTCTGAAGAAGTTACCATTTCATCGTGACTTGTTTCACCTACAATTTTGTGTTGTTTCCTATTGCTAAGTCTGTGGCCAGTTCAGATTCTTACTGGTTCCAATGACCGTGTTTTGGAAGGAGGGACTTGTGGGGGCCTACATACCTCTCCACCACACCCATAATGGATGATGTGGGCCAGGGGCATTGCTAGGCACTTAAAAGATTCAGGGCCCTTAGGACACAATTCTGCTTAAGCAGTTATGCTTAGAAAAAAACAAACACCCTCCCATTAGCATCAATGGAAGCATTTTTCCTAAGCTTAATTGCCATGCAGAAGTAGAGTCGGGGCAGTGTTGCAGCATGTGGGGAGGAGAGGGTTAATCTATCCCTCACCTGCTGCAATTCCCCTTAAAAATCACCCTCAACTTAACTGCATTGCAATTAAGTTGAGAAAAAACCACTTCCATTAGCATCAATGGATACTCAGAGCTCTGGGGGATAGTCCAGAGGCCTGCGAGATAGATCTGGGGCCAGAGCCCCATGGACCCAAGCCTAGCAGTGCACGGATGTGATCATTCCACATGGATGCCCAAATGTGTGGATGGCTGAATCATTTGATTTCCCCCCTGCTTCTGAGGTGGTGGTGGTGAGAGAATCACAGACACCAGTTTGGACCTCTGTGCCTAGTTGGCCTCCACATGAAGTGCCTGTGTCACATATTATAGTGTAAGAATGGTGGAAAGGGATGAAACCACCCACTTAATAATGGGAACAGGATGTCATAAGAATAACATAAGAAGAGCCATGCTGGATCAGACCAAGGGTCCATCTAGTCCAGCATTCTGTTCACACAGTGGCCTCCCAGCTGCTCGCGGGAAACCCAGAAGCAGGACACGAGTGCAACGCCACCCTCCTGCCCATGTTCCCCAGTAACTGGTATACACAGGCATACTGCCTCTGATACTGGAGGTAGCAGTATCCTCCATGAATTTGTCCAATCCCCTTTTAAAGCCATCCAAATTGGTGGCCATCACTACATCTTGTGGAAGTGAATTCTATAGTATAACTATGCACGGTGTAAAGAAGTACTTCCTTTCATCTGTCCTGAATCTCCCACCAATCAGCTTCATGGGATGACCCCAGGCTCTAGTATTATGAGAAAGGGAGAAAAATGTCTCCCTATCCACTTTCTTCATAGCATGCATAGTTTTGTACACCTCTATCACGTCTCCCTGTACTCTCCCTTTTTCTAAGCTGCAATCCCAGATGTTGTAACATTTCCTCATTGGGGAGTTGCTCCAGCCCCTTGATCATTCTAGTTGCCTTTTTCTGAATGTTTTCCAACTCTACATATCCTTTTTTAGGTGTGGTGACCAGAACTGTACATAGTATTCTAAGTGCAGTTGCACCATAGATTAGTATAAGGGGAGTATGATATTGGCAGTTTTATTTTCAATTCCTTACCTAATTATGCCTAATATGAAATTTGCCTTTTTCACAACAGCTGCACACTGGGTTGACATTTTCATTGAGCTGTCCACCACAACCCCAAGATCTCTTTCTTGGTCAGTCACCGCTAGCTCAGATCCCATCAGCTTATACTTGAAGTTGGAATTTTTTGCCCCAATGTGAATCACTTTACACTTTCTTACTTTGAACCACATTTGCCATTTTGATGCCCATTCTCTCCATATGGAGAGATCCTTTTGGAGCTCCTCACAATCCCTTTTTGTTTTAACCACCTGAAATAATTTGGTGCCATCAACAAACCTAGCCACTTCGCTGCTCACTCCTAATTGAAGATTATTTATGAACGAGTTGAAAGGCATTGGTCCCAATACAGATCCCTGTGGGGCCCCACTGTTTACATCCCTCCATTGGGAGAATTTACCATTTATTCCTACTGTCTGCATTCTGTGCTTTGGCCAATTAGTGATCCATATGAGGATCAGTTCAACCCACCTAAGCATCCGAGCTGGGCCATAAAACCTGCTTAACATGTTGGTTTAATTCCAATTTCCAGATAATATCTCCATTCTGTCTGCAAAGCAGATATATATTTAAGCATTTTTCAATGTCCTTCCACCCTCCTTTTACCTAAACTATATCACTGATTCCTATCTTTGTTTTCTGCTGCTTTCATTCTGTACTAATAAAAAATAATAATTGGGTGATTTTAAAAATCAAAACAAAAGAAGGGGGATGGAACCAATCACCATTGTGTCTTCATGGTATTTCGTTAAGGAGTGTGTGCCTTTGCAATGTACCCACAATTAAGATAAATTCATAGTATGGCATAGTGGTTAGAGTGTTGGACTGGGACTCCGGAGATCCGGGTTCTAGTCCCCGCTCGGCCATGAAGCTCACTGGGTGACTTTGGGCCAGTCACTGACTCTCAGCCTAACCTACCTCACAGCGTTGTTGTGAGGATACAATGGAGAGGAGGATTATGTAAGCCGCCTTGGGTTCCTTGCAGGAAAAAAGGTGGGGTATAAATATAATAAATAAATAAATAAATAATGGCTCAACCCCCATGTTTCATGTCACACTTTAGCAACATTAGGAAAGTATCCCTCCTAGTCCAAAGCCACTAACACCTCCCAAACAGAGCATGTAGGATTTATTTTAAACTCAAGAAAAGCGCACGTCCTCTCTCGCACCTGTCAAATAAGATTTCTGTCAATCTCACTGTACAGAATACAAATCACTGAGTCAGAAATACCAGGAGGTAAAGAAAACAAGAGAGCTGCTAGCACTCTTCAATTGTGTGGAGGGGACAAATACTGTCCCAGCAGGCATTCTAGAAACTCACCAGAACAAAGGCTTATTATGCACGCTAGTTCCAACTTCTCTCAAAGTGTCAGTTGCAGTCATGTATGATTGACTTCTGCTCCTTATTCAGGAGCTCCTGAGTCCTGGAGGCCTTTTAGGGCCCCACGTACAGGCCAACATAACCTGACAAGTCATGCTTCGATAACTTCTATAGGACACTGCATAGATGCAAGCCAGTTGTCAAGCCCCTGACTATTCCAGTCACACCTCTTTACAATCTGTCTGCATACAAAGGGACTAGTGGACAGCTAGACTGCAGCAGGGTCCATGAAAAACCTGGTTAGGTTCTATTTTGTGACATTCTGAGAGTAATGGGCAATTCAGCGGGAATGACAGAGGTTTGAAAAATGCTGCCACTCCTCATAATGTAAAAGAAAAATTAATATAGAGTTCATTTACACCTTTGAGACCAGATGAAATAATTTTATTCAAAGAGCATCCGCTTTTGCAGGCAAATACCTACCTCATCCAGTGCTAGGGTGGTATTGTGGACTAAGTCAGAGAAACAAACTGTTTTTACTCAGTCTTCCTCAGCCTTTAAAGCAGGGGTGTTGAACTTCTTTCAGCCAGAGGACTGAATTCAGTTTCTGAGAAGAAGCTCTCAGGGGCCACATTCCAGTGGGGGGCAGGGCTGAAGGCCAAAAGGGATGGGCCCAAAATGCCAAAGAAATACCCACATATTTTATCTTAAAGGTCTTCCTGCCAGGAATGAAACTTTAGCAGAGGCATTTCAGCCTTCTAAAATGGGGTTGAGGGTTGCAAAATCCAGGAAACCACTGGCAGATGGGGGAGCAGATGGTGAGGGTCACGGGAAGTGGGTAACGGCTATCTGGGTAACCCCAGAGGGCCAGACTGGAACCCCAGGTGGGCCAGATTTCACTTGCAAGCCTGAGGTTCAACAGCCCTGCTTTAAAAGGACAGTTACAACCATGAATGCTATGAACTATCTATCTCAAATATTGAAATATGCCTTTTCATCTAATGCAGAAAAGTCAGGAATAGTACTTTGTGTGTTCAAGAGAGAGAAAAAAGGAAGGTGAAGTTTCTACCTTTCTGCATTTCACTTTCAGTAACTGCCAACATAAAATGTAGAACTCTAGAAAAATATGCATTTCAAAAATGTAAGTTTCCCTGATTTGCTCCTCTTTCTTTAATCAGCTCTCGTTGGTTTGGAGGTTCAAGGTATTGACTGTATAGTGAATGCTGTGTATTCTAAAGAAATATCACTTTTATTCTTTGTTTTAGAACAATATGTGCAGCTCTTGGTTTTATGGGAAGTCAGGAAAGATAGTGGAATAATACCACCTCCGATGGTGCTACAGCTGAGCCATAGGTGGCTATCAACTGGGAGCCAAGAGCTGGGAGCCAGGAACCAGGAGTCAGAGTCAGAACACATTAGAGTCAGGAAGACAATTGCTGCCCAGGCAAAGTATCATCCTAAATGGCAATGCTTTATAGCCATTCCTATTAAGGAGAGCCAATGGTCAGCCTCAGTGGACCAATCCGTTGCAAGTGAAGGGTTTCAATGGACCTGGCACCCATTGCTGTCCAGGCCAACGCTCTAGACTTTAGCCCTTGTGGCGCACTGCTGGGGAAGCTGGGCACAGAGCTGTGTGGGTTCCTGGCTCTAGGTTCAGCATCTCCAGATAGATAGCAGGATATGCTAACCATCTCCTGACCTAGACTTAGATGATGCAACATCATCACTAGGCTGTAAGAGTAGTTAGCTATGCTTGGTCACCTAGGATCAGAAGCCACATACACAGGCACAACACACAGTGGTATAGCTAGGGCTGGACCTTGGGGCCAAGGTTCAGGGCCCTGTGGTCCAGCCCCCCCCCCCAAATGACCACCCAGAGAATAGGTCAGCTCCTGGGCTGACATGGGTATGCCAGGCCCACTGGTGCTGACTCCAGTCACTGCACCATCCTTCTTATTCTTCTTTTTAAAAAAACACTATTGTCAGGGGGTGGCCACATACATCTGTACATAGTTACAGATGCTCATTTTTATTATTTTTACTTTTAAAATACATTATTTTATTTATTTATTTATTTATTTTATAATATAATTATACCCCGCCTTTTTTCCTGCCAGGAACCCAAGGCGGTTTACATAATCCTCCCCCTCCTCCTGTTTATCCTCACAACAACCCTGTGAGGTAGGTTAGGCTGAGAGTCAGTGACTGGCCCAAGTCACCCAGTGAGTTTCATGGCTGAGCGGGGACTGGAACCTGGATCTCCCGAGTCCCAGCCCAACACTCTCACCACTACGCCACACTGGCTCTCATTGCCTGGATTCCACGGAGAATGGCGGTGCCTCGCTCCTCCCCGCGCCTTTGGGAATGCCCCCCCCCCGGTTCTGAAGGCAGTCTTCCATCTTCAGATCCCAGCTGGCGTGGAAAGAACAGTGCTGGCTGCGACAGTGGTGGGGAGGGTGCTCTGTGGGCGGAGTCCCTGCTGTAACCTTGGAAGGGATTTCCGAGGTCACTGCTGGGACTCCAACCTATCCTATGGCTGCCCAGACAAAGTTGGGCGGCCATAGGATTGTGCCCTTAGTCACTGATTTCAATGGGATGCTTGATTCAGTAGGCATCTGGCTGGCCCCTGTGAGAACAGGATGCTGGATTAGATAGGACTTTGGTCTGACCCAGCTTAGCTCTTCTTATGTGGATTGCACTTGTAGTTTGTGGTGGCTTTTACCCATTTTGCAGAACAGATGTGTTCCCCTTATAAACTGTGGAACTGCCTTCCCCAAACACATTCCAAAAGTGACACAAGGCCTTTTGGGTTAGGCTGACTTTAATTAGCAAGGGTAATTTCAATTCAAGGTAGTACTGCAGTGTCTTGAAGAAATATTTCATTTGTTTAGTTGCTTTACTGGTTTATTTTAGCCTTGTCACTCATTCTGAGCTCTCAGGATGGGGTGGTGTGGGGGTGGGGAGTAGAAATATTAATTAAATAAATACATCCCTCACACCAATTTGTTATCTTTTCTGACAGTTTTGACAGAGGGGCTAACAATGAAGTAAACGTGGAAAATGAATGATACCATCTCCCTTGAAAACAGCCTTTGCAGGTCATGATTCAGTCACACTGGTAGGTAGTGTGAGAGAAAATTGATCTGTTGTTATATGTGCTGTGCCTGATCTGTGAATATATAGGGGTGATTAATTGGTGGGGCTTTAGATCTGACAGCTTTGCCACCATTTATTTCTGACATACGCGGGCACACCAACGCACCAGCAAAAGCTATACAGAGAGAGAAATGAAGGAGGTGATACAGAGAGGATGAAAAAAACAACAACTTTGAAACTATATTGTACCTAGTGGACGGCTAGGACACTTCTGCCAGGGTTGATCATTATGGAATCATCTGAGTGATGCAATAATGAAGAGCCGGTGGAGTGGAGATGGAAAAGGAAGAGCCAGGTTAAAATCTGCATTCAGAACAGGAGGACCAGTGGTGTAGTGGGGCCAGGGCTCACAAGGATGAAGGGTCAGCACTTTTTTTTTAATTAGCAGGGATGCTGACATCATCTGCCACCCTGCTCAGATTTCCCTGTTCCCTCTGAGCTTAGCTGCTGTTCACACAGTAGCTGGGGGAAATGAATTTTCCCCAGAACAATATATTGTTCTCTGTTGCAATGCAAAGTATTTGGTGGTGGTTGAATGGGCAATTAAGATCCATTTGCTTTACAAAAGGCCTGCTGCTGGGGGAGATGAAAAATACTAGAGCACTAGCTTGTTGTTATGGATCAACACAGCTGCCTGAATGTTTGGACTTTCCTTGGGGCCATGGCTGTGGGGACTGTCATGATGACTGCCTGCACTTCAAAATTTACCACTACACTAGGAGGACTACACATTACCAAAAAGAACAACAATCCCAGAACAAAACAGGGCTGCTGCATTCTCCTAGCATCCTTATGATCTGTGAACCCCTGCCAGCAATGCAGCAGACAATGATGTGGAGCAGAACGTGATGTGACGCAGGACAAACCATAATGAACCTCCTCTGTGTGTGTGTGTGTGTGTGTGTGTGTGTTTAATTTTAATTTTCTTGGGAGAGTAGGAAGCAGGTAAAGACAACAGCAGGTTCCTGTTCCAGCTGGATTGTCACTTCCCCTGCCACAGCAATTGCCTTGTTGGAAGAACGGCAGGTGAGGCAGGTGGAGAAGACAGGGGCACCTGCTTCTGCTAGACCACCTTCCTCCCCACCACACTACTACCAGCTTCCCTGCAGGAAGGAACAGGAGAGAGTGGAGGAGCAGAGGCAAAAACATCATCAGGCACCTGCTTCATCCGGGGTGGTTTGGTTTCATTTCATTTTAAAAAGTTATGTTTTAATATAACCTTTGTTTTAGTGACATTGTGGGTCAGATGAGAGTGGGGATCTTCCTCATTATTTGTTCAATTCTTCAATGATATTGTATGATATTAGAGAGAAATATCTTGTTGACTTGCTCTAAGAAATGGAACAAACTGGTCAGTTTGTCAGAAGATAGACTTCTTGCTTTTTAATAAGGACATACATTCTTTGAGAAGAGTTGCTACTAGTTTTTTAATGGCACTAGCTAAGGTCCATGCCAAATTTTATAAGGCAGGCATGAATGGCTGTACTGGAGAGATCTGATTGTTAATATTTTTGATATTAACCTTGTATGTTTTAATTGGAAACCAGTATCATTTAATTTTATCTTTAGTTTAAGTTTGTTAGCTTTTGATTTATTTTCTCCAATCAGTGTTTAATTTGTTCACTTGTACTTTTGTATTACATTAGATATTTTCTCTGTGTGTTATATTGTGAAGGCCTAGTGTTATAAACAATAAAACTGAACAGATTGATTAGAATCCTTTGCATCTCATAAATGTTGTAAGCCACTTTAAGGAATCCAGTTGAAAAGTAGGATCTAAATCTACTAAATAAATAAAGCAGGTTGCAGTGCTATACACACTTACCTAGAGGTAAGTCCCAGTGAACTCAATGGGACTTACTTCTGAGTAGATAGGGTAAGCATTTTACAGTGCAACAATGCTAATCTTGTACCAATCACTTTTTCTCAGCAGAACCTAAATAGAAAAAAATGCACACACCATAGGTTGGATCCTGAGGATATTAGTCATATTTTAGTCCCATTGCAATCAATGGGACAAGTTGGTCATGTCTAACTGATTTCTATGGGACTACACATGAGTAACTTTCTCTAGATCCAACCCCATGTGCAGAACAGCTCAGAAGGTGGGTGGGATGCAAATCAGACAGATCGATAAATAGATCAAATTGAACAGACTGCCCCCTTTGTTATGATTATTTCTAAAAGGGCTGTTAAAATATGCTGTAAATTTGTACAAGATCCCTCCTTGTGTCTGCTGTACACAGGCATACTAAACTACTACAACATGTTCATCAAACCGGAAAATAAGTAGCGTTGTTAACATAATATATTTTAGATATATAATATATAATGCTGTTTATGAGGCTTCCTCTCAGGAACTTAGACTGGAAATAAAGGCCATTAACTTGCAGCCAACCCATGAAATTATTACTGCAAACATTCATTATTTTATGAAGCAGCCTATTGACAGTCTTTTAGCCTGCAGAAAGGATTATATACTTGTGGTAGTGCAGAAACCCTCAGCAACACTTCAGTGTTTTTTTTAAAAAAGGAATAAAGTATATTTTTTTCATCAAATCAGATAAGTAGAAAAGGTAGTGTTTAGAAAGATGAAATGCAAAAAATCTCCTTAAGAGAGCAAGCGTATGGTCCCTGGGAGGGTGTCCCAGGGGCAATGAGAAAATAAGAGCCATGCTGGATCAGACCAAGGGTCCATCTAGTCCAGCATTCTGTTCACACAGTGGCCAACCAACTGCCCACAGGAAAGCCACAAGGAGGACATGAGTGCAACAGCACCCTCCTGCCCATGTTCCCCAGCAACTGGTGTACGTAGGCATACTGCCTGATACTGGAGGTAGCATATAGCCATCAGGACTAGTAGTCATTCATAGCCTTATCCTCCATGAACTATAGCAGTGATGGCGAACCTATGGCACGGGTGCCACAGCTGGCACGCAGAGCCCTCTCTGAGGGCACTTGAGCCATTGGTCGCCAGATCGCGAAAAGACTGTCCCCTTCTGCAAAACACTAATGATTTTGTTATTTCTCACAGTGTGGAACAGAATGATTTTATTCTAGAATTCCTGTTACAGAATTCTTTTCTACATTGTTACCACATTTAAAAGATTTTGAAGAATGATGCACAGAGCATGGCTTGGATGTAAAGCCCTAACAGTTGACCTGAGTGCTGCGTGTGTTGCTCTCAAACTAACGGAGTATGAGCCAAGGTTTGACAAATTATCAGCATGCATGCAATAGCAAAAATCACATTAATTGTGCAAAAGCATGCCCAATGCTAACTTTTACGTAATGCAGTGTTTGCAGTCCAAGACATAAAGTGTTTAAAATCTGTTAAGCACGTTTAGTTTTCTTGTTTATCTTGCTCATCCTAGTACAGGTTGACTTTTACTTTTACTAATCCAACACCTGTAGAAGCAGGGAAAGGACCCGGGGTAAAGCTCGCCCCATACAATTTCAGTCTGGCATATAATCATATTACAAGTTGAGAATCCCCTATCCAAAAATACATGTGCCTAATTATTTAAAAAGTTTGTATAAATTCCCTTCAGGCTATGTGTACAATGTACAGTAGTACTATAATAATTTTTTGAGTTGATTTTTTCCCCAACAAAAACTGTTTGTATCATTGAAAACTCTGTTATTGTGTTTTTCTTTTAAGACAAAAGATGTTAATTAGTTCGGACAACTGTATGAGTTGTTTTTCTAAAACTAAAACCTCGGTATTCAGGTTTAATTGCAGTGTTGGCACTTTGAAATAAATAAGTTGGTTTTGTGTTGCAGTTTGGGCACTCGGGCTCAAAAAGGTTCGCCATCACTGAACTATAGGATATGGTAGATTTCTTTCTCTGAGGGTGGAGAGAGAGAGAGAGAGGTCTGCCTTGGGGGGGGGTTTCCAGGGGGGTCCCGCCCAGCCACTGCAGAAAACTCTTTGGTGGTATCCTCCCCAAGGACAGAACTCCAAACTTGGGGAGAAGGGAAAGAGTTCAGGCCTGTGGCTTATGCTGGCTCAGCTTGTCTGAGTGTGGAAAGCTAAGCAGGGTCAGGCCTGGTTATTACTTGGATGGGAGACCCCTCCTCTAGTTTCCTGCATTGAGCAGGGGGTTGGACTCGATAGCCTTGTAGGCTCCTTCCAACTCTATGATCTATGAAAATCTAAGCATATCAGTTATGCCAGTGGGTGGGGAGGGCGCTCATCCCATCACCACACCCCCAACCTTGTAATAGGAAGGAATTCCTTTTCATCTGCAAAACAAGGTGTGTGTGTGAGAGAGAGAGTTAAAAAAACACTCCCTGCTCTCTTCTGCCCTGCCAGCAAGACCAGCAGGGCTTAAAATAGATCAGAAGCTCCAAAATCAGAGCCCTCCATCAGAGAGCTTCGCCTTGCTCTCTGTGTAAAATCTTGTGATCCGAGTACCAAATGAGGCCACAGAGTTTTCAGTGTTTTAGCACATCATTTAACACTGGGCGGACAAAGCTTGGTTTGGAACCACTTGTGAAGAGATTGCTATGCTTGAACATCTGAAGGTCCCTTCTACTGAAGCCAGGCCTTTGGTCCTTCAAGCCCACTACTGTCTACTTTAACTGGCATTGGCTCCCCAGGGACTCAGGCAAAGATCTTTCCTGCTACCAGAGGCCTCTTTGACTAGAAATGTCAGGGACTGAATCTGGAACCCTCTGCCGGTAAATCATGTACTGTATATTAAGTCCTGGTCCGCTCCTACTGACCCAAGATTAAAGCTGCTGCTTATGTAGCATTCACTGTGCAGGGGCCCAAGGGATGGGGAGAAATTTGTTATGTTCACATTTTAATGTTAACCCACCTAATGTGCACTTCCCGAACGTATCTGTGCAGGGAAACACAGTTCTCCTTTGATATTCACTCTCCTCCAAATTTTGCAATGCAGTTCTCCAACATCAACAACCAAAAAATGCATACAAAATGGGTATATTTGGGGAAAGTGTGTGCAAAAGTGCATACATCCATGAAAATAATGTGGAAAAATTCATTATATTAGTGGGAATTGTTTGTTAAAAAATGTGTACATCAGCAAACTTGCTTACAAAAATAAATATATTAGGCGAAAGGCACATAAAAATGCCTATGGATTTTCATGCAGACTTTAAAAATAACAATAATCGCAAACTGATGTGGAAATGGGATGAAATGAACTCAATATTGGAAAAAATGAGAAATGGAGAGAAACCAAAATTGACAGTTTCGTCCATGTTCTGTTTGCTGTGCAGCTCTATGGTTCCCATACTGTAGTTGATGATTTTTCTCAAAACATTTGTCATTGAGGTAAAAGCACCAAATATGTGGTGTTCAGCACTGTATGGTTGTTTCCAGTGGAGGAGGATCAGAGAATCTGAGAAAGCATGTGGTTTAGGACTTCTAGAATTGTTGCCATCTCTGGAGTAGCCCTGTGGAAACCTGGCAAAATACTGAGGCAGAAAAACACAGCCCAAGAATTTTCCTCACAAGCATATGGCTAGTATAACTCACTTGACAATACAGGGAAATTTGTGTTTGCTTCTGTTAATAAAATGGACCCTTGTTAAAATAAGCAGTAGTTCATGAAATGTGATGGTGCTCTTCCTAAAATGTTGTTCTCATAACCTATGCACACTTTGAGAGACTATTAGAGAAAGAAATTGTATTAACATACTGTAATAAATAACATTTTCCTGATTTCAAAAACTCATTGCTTTGATTGGCTAATCTCTTTGGGCATGTAACAAACAGATGGTTCATTGTTAACGTACAATAGCTATTTTTTTCCATTGAGGAGATTTTGTTGTACAAGATATATTTTTATGTTGTAAGATGAAAACAACTATATTGTACTAAAGTGTGCTGGAGACTTCCCTGAAGTGAACTGATAAATCAGTTGTAATTAGAACAAAGTGATCTCGAGCCTACAACAGAGATATCCAGTTACGCGTGATTTCCATTTGCCAATAAACTCTGGCAAATACATTTTACATGTTAGCCTGAGTAGAGAATGGAATTTGACACTACTTACAAGATCATCACCACAAATGGGTTTTAGATTTGTATTTTACACTTACTAGGTCAATACAAACCTTATAATTTATTTTATCTGTGCCTGGGAAGGTCATTTATATTGTATTCTAAATTGTGTGCCCACTGAGCATGCCCAGTCCTCATTGGACTGTTTCGGAGGGTTTGCAGTGTGTGTGTGTGGGGGGGTGGGAGTGGACACATTGGTGCCCCCTCCCAGCTTCAGTAAAATCTTGGATTTCTATGGGCAGCCCTCCCTTCCATCTCTGGAGACATTTAAACATAGCCTGTCAGTGTGAACCAGGACCTGACCTAGCCAGGGACTGAAATAATTCTCCCTGCCCCGTTTGTATCTGTGGTCCAGTTCACAGGTCATGATGATAAGCCACGCTGAGGATAAGCCGCTGTGCGTTGGTTGTTCACTCATCAATCCACATTACTCCACAACAGACGATCACCTGCTCAGCAGCTTGCCATGGCGTGTTTCCCCCTCAGTCCACCTCAGTCGTCCAGTCTACTCCGTCCCTGCACGTATCCCAGTGTCCTTTGTGGCACTACCCCTCTCGTATCCTCGTCCCTATGCCCGGCCCCCCTCCCTGCTCTGATCACTACCTTCTCAGAGCACTTCCTTGGTTCACCACTTTTTATTATTATTATTTTGGTGCAAAAATTTAAAACAATTAAGCATTAACAAAATAAAAACAAGAACATTAAAAACAGTAAAAATAGATGAATCAAGCCTTCATATTTTTTTTAACCCTGACTGAGTCCATCCCATTCCTCCTCCCACCCTATGTTCAGTTTTTCCCCCTCCCAAAAGTCAGTTAGCATTGCTTACTGTTCTCATTGGACTGTTTTTAGGTCTCCCACTCAGGGTTTATTCCTAAAGATTTTTTTGTACTTCTGCAAATGTTGTAGTTATTCCCTTTAATAGTGAACCTGGGTGGTTGAGTGCCTATTTGGAAGTGAAATGGGGCCAGCAAAAATAGGATAATGGTTTTGACATACTTGAGGGATTCTCCTCCAGTACTTGTGTAAATTAAAAGAATTAAAACACACACACACAACCTGACAAGACCTGTGAACATCCAGGGCTTACAGAGTGTTGAAAAGTCAGTTGAAGGTAGGGGGAGAAGGAAACTGGAGGTGAGGAGAGAGAAGCTGGAATTGGCCTACACAAGCCCCCCAAAACCCATAGCAAGCTTTTTGGAGGGGTGATTAAGGTTGAGCAAACAACAACAACAACAACAACAACAACACCTCAAAAACCTACTATACAGGGGTGTATCCTGGAGGGTGTGGGAATACTCTGCAACATTTTGGTGTAGGCCCCCCTTGTAAATTTCTAAACATGAGCACCTTTCAGAAGTAATGTAGGATCTACCTGTTTCTGTTTGCCTTGTCCTGACAAGGGGTTTCACAATGCACTATGGTGCATTTCTAGGATAAATAAATTATTGGGACAGTTCCTGGGAGATGGCCTACAACATTTTGACTAGACATCTGCCATCCTAAGCTCTGTAAACTTGACTATAACCTTATATGTGTTTACAACTGACTATTTGAACTAAAGTCTTTGGGCCTGTTCACACATTATATTTCTTGGGGTATACTGAAGACATTAACAATGACTGGATTCAGACAACACGATAACCCACACTCAAGGGTTGAGTATGGGTTGAGTGTGGGTTGCTGTTGAGACGTGGGTTATCATGTTGTCTGAACCCAGCCAAAATAACAAACCATGGTGAACAACCCACAGTTCACAACTCAACAATAAACCATGGGTTCTCTCCATGTTTCAGCAGCAACCCACACTCAACCCATACTCAACACTTGACTGTGTGTTATCATGTTGTCTGAACTCAGTCTCAGTAAAGTGAGAATGAAACTAACAGCTATTTGGAAACATGTGTACCATACAGATACACTTGTTGGACAGCTCGCATTTGCAGTGGATCATTGTTGAACATATTCTATCTATATATTTATTATTCATTTTTTTAATGTATAAACAGCACCTTCATCCAAAAATTGATCTCAAGGCATTATACATTAAAAAATTGAAATCTACAATACGGTGTTAAAGCAACATAAAACATTAAACCACAACACAATGACAAAGCCAGATTTGCTATTAGGTAACAAAATGGCCCTACGTGAGATGGGAGGCCGCTTGAAAAGTCCTGTTGTGTGTTCAGCAGAATTCCATGCGTGGCTTTTTGGATCTCAACTGGTGTCTCTCAAAAATGTGCTCCTTAATTAAGGAACTATTTATCATAGATTCATAGGGCAAGAGGTCGGAAGGTTCCATTGTGGTGATGTGATCTGACCTCCTGCATGCACAGGGCATCTATGTGTCATGTTTGAACTGAAACATAATCTTAATTTAAAGCTCTAAATAATGGTAATGTGATTACCTCTAAGAAGATTAAGTGTTTAGTTAACTTCCCTGCCAGGGAGTTTTGCCATATTTGAAGCTGGCTTTGTCTCCTTATTTCCTTCAGCTTTGTACCAAAACAATCCCTGTTAGCCATTTAAAACTCAGTTTGAGGTGAGTAAATAAATATAGTTTAATAAAAACTTTTTTAAAAAAATATCCACTTAAACCAAACTGATACAATGAAAACAAAAATGGCTAAAACGTATCCACCCCTCTCCCCTTTTCATTAACTCTGCCCCAAAGCCAGCTCAGTTTTGTGAGCAGCCACTTCTCTCTATGCATCATAGCAATCTTCTTCTATCTTCATCAATCATCATCATCATCATCATCATCATCATCATCATCATCATCATCATCATACCATAATGAGGAAGGGGAAGAAGTAGCACCAGACACACATTCAGAGAGGCTGTTCAACATGGAGGGAGTCCTCAAGAGTGTGGGCAGTCATTTAAGGGAGTCATTTTAAGTGAACTTCATCTGGCGGAGGGTGATAGACTTGGAAGAGCAGAGTTCACTGGTGGGAATGTAATGAGAAATGATGGGCTTTTCTACAAGAGGCAGAGATGATGTTGTGACCCTCTAGTTTTGCTTCTGTGTCTAAGCAGCACTTTCAGCAAAATAATGGGTATCAAACTAAAAGGACTAGAAATATAGCCTACCACTGGTAGGCTGCTCCTTCTCTGGGCTATGGATGGAGCCAGGTTACTCTCCCTCTTGCGTTCGTTATTTCCTACTCACGGTTGTTTACAGGTTCTTTAAATGATGTTGTGACCCTCTAGTTTTGCTTCTGTGTCTAAGCAGCACTTTCAGCAAGTTGTTTTAGAGCAGGGATAGTGCAGCATTTAATTGTAAAAGCAAAGAAAATCCCTTTTTTACTTGTGTATTTTCACTATTCCACTGACTATACCACAGTGCCACCTAGAGGTTATCCAGCAGAGAAGCAGGAAAGGAAATGCTCTTAGTGTAGTGCTTGGATCTCAATTCTGCGACAAAAATGAAAGATTCAGCAGATTAACAGGCAATTGACAGCCTCATGTAGAAAAGCTCTGTAGTTCCCTACATATGTTCAAATTGAGTGGGGTGCAGAGTTCATGATCATATGGAAACTTCTGCTTTTGCTCAGATGAGCATGCACTGAAAATGCAAAGGTCTGAAGTTCTCTTCCATGGGGATGGGGACATTGGGGTCAGGGGTTGCACACACAACCCAGCTGTCCTCTTCTGGCATTCATTTTGGTATGGACTGAGTTCAACTTACTGAACGTTCAGCTTGAAATTTGGGAGGTGTTGGCCATAAACGGGGGGGGGGGCAAAATGAGGGGGCAATTTGGGGTTTATGTGAAAGTCTACAAAAACTTTTCATGGGGGAGAGACTTACTTTGGCAGTGGAAGTGATTTTAACCCCCCCCCTTTAAATTTAAAAGTCAGACTGTGGTTAAGGACGCTTGCATGCCATTGATGGTCTTCTAGTTGAAGAATCTCTGATACCCATTATTTTATTTATTTTATTCACTGTATTTTTATCCTACTTTTCAGACCATTGTTGTCTCCCAAAGCAGCTCACATCAATAAAAAAGGGATACACGCCCTGCCACCAGACTTACAAACTAAAAGGGCTAGACATATAGCCTACCACTGGTAGGCTGCTCCTTCTCTGGGCTATGGATGGAGCCAGGTTACTCTCCCTCTTGGCTTAATGGTATTCCTGGGAGGCAGGGGGTGCAGCCTACCAGTGGTCCTTCGTCCCCAGGCTGATTGCAGAAGCTAGAATGTGTTTCCATATATATATATATATATATATATATAGGGAAACACATATGGTCTGTACACGCTATTGACCCTCAAAGTTCCCAGTTGTCCAGTCCTCCTGATGAGACTGACCCCACAAATAAAGGGGGGAGATAAAGCATGCCCTAGAAGCAGTCTGGGGCTGCTGGAGAGAGCAGGAAACAAATGGCAGACCTAGAGCCACATCCAAGATCAAAATCTCAGAGGCCAAAGGTGGTTAATGAGACAGGTTTTTCAGAACTTTGGGCAGAGACTAGGCTACTTGTTCCGGACAATGCCTGGTTTTTGAGCCTTTATATATGCCTTGTGACAGACTCCCCCTCCCAGGCCCCACCACTTTGTTGAGGAGGGGAGAGCCTTAAAGGGACAGTAGTTTGGCTTAGAACCTAGCACTCTGTTATCTTCCTGCTATTTTTTGCTGAGTTGGATGAATGGGCCATGGAGAGTGAGAGGCACTTGGGGGTGAAGATGCCAAGGTCCCTTGGTGGACTCCAGATTGAGGGTTGTAGTCTCTGTAGGTCTCAGGGTCAAGGGAGCCTTACTTGTTGACCTTGGGCTCAGACTCTGGCCCAGCATCTCCTCCATCTGTGTCATTGGCTTTCCTGACCTAGTTGGCTCTTCTCCTTTTGCATTGGTGTTGAGATTGTTGCTTATCTTGATACCACAACAGAGCTTGAAGACCACAATCTTAGAACACATAATCCTAGTTTTATTATTTTTTAGATGTGTTGTAACAGCATTAAGTATGCATATTTGATCCTTGCACAGGACACTTTTTAGATCCTTGTTTGTTTGAAAAAAAAATCAGTGTGGGATGAATTCGATGCTCTAGTCTTTATAAATTGAGAGTGAAAAAAGGCATTCATAGTCGTAGTCATGACTATTTTGCTGACACAAATGTCTGTGAATACAACAAAAGTCACAATAGCCTATAATATATCTTACTCCCAATGCATTTAAAATACCTCCTTATCTAGTGTAAAATCTCTTCTGAGAACAGCAGTGTGATTGCAAAGAGATCTCTTTGTGCTGGAAGGCATATTTCGAATAGCAAAAGATTTATCCTTTGATAGATGCAGACAGGGTGGGTTGTGACTATTTGAAATTATTCTGAGCTGACAGTCATGCTTTCTGCTCTAGCCCTGTCACAAGGTTGGAGCAAAGATGATCCTTTGCAGGCTTGCACCCAGCAGCAGGAGCAGTTGTCCAAGAGAACGTAGCTATTGTATCACATTGTTCATCTGTTAGGCTCTTTAACAACTTGATTGTAAAATGAAGTAGGGAGAAAAAATAATAATACATGGTATATTCATGCTAGAGTAGCCACCCCCAACCTAGTGCCCCCTTCAGATGTTTTGGACTTCAACTCCCATCAGCCCCTGCTGATGGGCTTGGGGGAGGGATCAGACCCTGTTGTGCTCCTGACTTGAAATTGGGCTTTGAATAAATGAAGCTATTATCCAATCGCCGGATCGTCACCTTGAAGTGGTGAGTGGGCTTGCGTGTTCCGATGAATCCTGTGAGCAATGCCGTCGGGAGCTATGTACTCCCAGTAGGGTCACCCATGGCGGTAAGGTCCGGGGAGAGGAACCAGACAAAGAACGATCCAAAACATAAAGTCCTCAACGGCAGAACAGGCGGAAGATAATTAAACCTAAATTACAACGGCTGTGAAGGCGGATGAAGGCTGCAGCAGAGAATGGTTTTCCAATCGTCAGGGTAACCGTGCCATTGGATCTCTGCCGTACTCTGTCAAGTTTGTGTGGTGATTCGTTGTGCACCGATCTCCCCACATAAAACAGTTTCACGCACAGGCGTCTTCCAACCCAACCCATCCAACCCAACCCAACCCAACCCAAACAAACAAACAAAAAAAAAGACCCATGGCGACTGGCGAATGGCAACGGGGGCAGGACTGTGAATCTGGAAGCCCCTAGTCATGGACCAGCACATGGGCGGTGGATGCAGACTCAGTCGCCCTGTTCAAGGAACGAGGTAGTCGAGCAGCTCGGCAGCTGTATCCATGACTGAGCAGCCCTATTTAGGATCCACTCTGCTCACCCCGTATGGGGAGGGGGCTAGAAAAGGTGCCCTAAACATAGTCTACCTCTTTCTCCCCTGACTGGATTACCGCGTCCAGTGGGGTCACCAATTTAGCGGTCGAAAAAGACATTTGAATTTTGGAACATGGAATATACGGACATTGCTGGATAACATAGATAGTGAACGCCCTGAGTGTAGGACTGCTATTATTGCAAGGGAGCTGAGACGGTTTAAAATTGACATAGCAGCACTTCAAGAAACTCGAAAGGCAGGAGAGGGACAGCTGAAAGAAGAAAAAGGAGGTTATACCTTCTTCTGGAAAGGACTACCTGAGCAGGACCGACGAATACATGGTGTAGGCTTTGCCATCAAAAATGAACTAGTGAACTCTTTGTCAGAAGTTCCTACTGGCATTAACGAACGCCTGATAACTCTTCGATTAAAGCTCGCCAATAACCAACAGGTAACTATTTTGAGCGCTTATGCACCAACATTAGATGCTGATGATGACATCAAGGAAAGTTTTTACAGCCAGTTGGACACTCTCCTGTCAGAGATACCTAAGGAGGATAAAATTATCCTCCTGGGCGATTTTAACGCAAGAGTCGGGCGTGACTTTGATTTATGGCCAGAAACTATTGGAAAAGACGGAGTTGGTAATAGCAACCCGAACGGACTCTTACTTTTGTCTATATGTGCAGAGCATAATCTCACTATCACAAACACGCTCTTTCGACAAAAGAATAAGTTTAAAACATCATGGCAGCACCCACGGTCAAAGCACTGGCATCTTCTGGATTATGTAATTGTCCGTGTTAGAGATCGCCGCGATGTACTTCTTACTAGGGCCATGGTGAGTGCCGACGACTGCTGGACAGACCACCGACTAATCCGGTCCACAATGGTTATCAACATTGCTCCCCAACGTAGGCTTCAAGGAAGGAAACCAAGGCGTAAAATGAACATCCAAGTCCTTCAAGATCCTATTAAGCAAACTCGTCTTCAATCACTTCTTAAGGAACATCTACCTACGGAACCTCCTGACAACATTGAGGACCATTGGTCTAAGCTGAAAACCTCCATTACTGCAGCTTGTGAACAAACTATTGGATATGAAACTAAGAAACATCAGGATTGGTTTGATGAAAATGACAATGAGATTAAATATATAATTCCAAATATGGCAAAATGATATTAACTGCGCTGCCAAGAAAAAAACCTACGCTAGCGCAAAGGCTGAGGTCCAAAGAAGAACAAGAGAACTTAAGAACGCTTGGTGGAAAAAGAAAGCTGAAGAAATTCAACAACTTGCAGAATCTCATGATGCACGGGGCTTTTTTAAGGCCACAAGGGCCATTTATGGACCAAAAACCTATGGTACAAACCCTTTACAATCAAAAGATGGCACCAAACTCTTAAAAGACAAAGAGTCTATTGCACTGCGTTGGAAAGAGCACTATTATGACCTTTTAAATCGTAAATCTAAGGTGGATAATGAGATTTTTTCGCAAATCCCGCAAAAACAAATTAAAGAGGAACTTGCAATACTCCCCACTTTGGATGAAGTAAAAAAAGCCATTAATCAAATGAAGAACAACAAAGCTAGTGGACCAGATGGGATTCCTGCTGAAATCTTTAAAGAAGGGGGCCCCGAACTTGTACAACATCTTCATAAACTCATCGAAAAAATCTGGATAAGAGAAGAGATCCCAGAAGACTTCAGGGATGCCATAATTATCACCCTCTTTAAGAAGGGTGATAGAACAGACTGTGGAAACTATCGGGGCATTTCTCTCTTAGCAACCGCAGGTAAAATATTTGCTAGGATTCTCGCAAACCGTCTTCTATCTATTTCAGAAGAGATCCTCCCTGAAACTCAGTATGGTTTCCGCCCCTCTAGAGGGACAGTAGACATGATTTTTACTGCACGTCAGCTCCAAGAAAAATGCCGGGAGCAAAATCAACCCCTTTATATGGCATTTATTGATTTGGCTAAGGCCTTTGATACTGTAGACCGTACAGCTCTCTGGACTATCCTTATGAAAATTGGATGCCCCAATAAATTTGTGAATATCTTGCGACTTCTCCATGACAACATGACGGCAACGGTTTTGGACAACAACGGCTCTCATGGTGCTCCATTTAAAGTGGGATCAGGTGTTAAACAGGGATGTGTTATCGCCCCAACATTATTTGCCATTTTCATCGCCATGGTTTTACATCTTGTCAAGGGGAAACTTCCCACCGGTGTGGGAATTATATATCGAACAGATGGAAAGCTTTTTAATCTCAGCAGGCTGAAAGCAAAAAGTAAGGTAATTACAACCTCCGTTGTGGAACTTCAGTATGCTGATGATAATGTGGTCTCCGCACATTCAGAGGATGATCTCCAAACTATCCTAAATGCTTTTGCAGAAGCATACGAAAAACTTGGTCTCTCACTTAACATCAAAAAAACCAAAGTGCTTCATCAGCAAGTGCAAGCCAATCCTTTGGTGATACCGTCTATCCAGCTTGGCGGGACAATACTGGAAAATGTCGATCATTTTCTCTATCTTGGCAGCTATCTTTCTGTTACAGCTAACATCGACAGTGAAATCCAGCATCGTCTGAGCTCCGCAAGTGCCGCATTTTCTCGAATGAAACATAGAGTGTTCGAGGATCGGGATATTTGTAAGAAGACCAAAACACTGGTTTATGAAGCCATTGTATTACCAACTTTATTGTATGCCTGCGAAACATGGACTATCTATAAACGTCACTTCCACCTCCTTGAAAGGTTTCATCAACGTTGCCTCCGGAAAATCCTGCAAATTACTTGGGAAGATAGGCGAACAAATGTCAGTGTACTGGAAGAAGCAAAGACTACTAGCATTGAAAAAATGATCCTTCAACGCCAACTTCAGTGGACCGGTCATGTTGTTCGAATGCCTGACTGCCGTCTCCCAAAGCAGTTACTTTACTCCCAACTCAAGGATGGAAAGCGGAATATCGGTGGTCAATATAAGAGGTTTAAAGATGTTCATAAGGCTAATCTAAAAAAATGCAATATAAACATCGAAAACTGGGAAGCTCTGGCCCATGAACGATCTAAATGGAGGTTGGCCTTTCACAAAGGTTCCATGGACTTTGAAGAAGCCCGAGTGCAAGGTGAAAGGGAGAAACGTGCTAAGCGAAAAGCACGTCAAATGAATCCTTTACAGGACCATCTTCTATCTGGTAACCTGTGTCCTCACTGTGGGAAGCTGTGTGGATCTAGAATTGGCCTCCACAGTCACTTACGGACCCATCGCTAGAGTCTACACAATCTTCTTTAGAATTTCCTCCTTTTATCCCGGAAGACAATCTTACTCGGTCACGAGTGATCGCCTGATGATTATCCAATTTTCTCATGTGGGATACCTTGGTTAGCTGAGCTTATTTATATATCAAACTGGGGTGGGGAAGGGCAAGGTTCACCCATCATTAAACCATCTATGTATTTTTAATCCATCTGAAAATGGTAGTTATCTGGCATTTAATTAAATGGTGGCATTCCTGGGATAATTGAAATACATCATCCAAGGAAGGTTGGGCCAGCCTTCCCAAATGTGGTGTCTTGGTCTTCAACTCCCATCAGGCCCAATGAGCATGGCCAAGGGTCAGGAATTCTGGGAGTTGTCATTCAAAACATCTGGAAGGCACCAGGTTGGAGAAAGCTGGGTTAGTCAAATAAATTTGTGACTATGCTTATTCTGGTAGTCTTAGAAAATGTGATGCCCTTTTGTATAGTAAATAGCGAAATATAGCAGTAGTGAAAAGGCCATTGAATAAAAATGGTATTAAATACTTAATTTGGGAGTAAGTATGATGTATGAACCTGATTGTTCAGTTATTAGACTTGACAAATCATTACTCAGAAGTCCCCTTAAGGTTGAAGCCTGTTGTCACTCTAGGACTGTCTTCCCAAATGTGATGCCCTCCAGTTCTCATAGAATCATAGAATAGTAGAGTTGGAAGGGGCCTATTAGGCCATTGAGTCCAACTCCCTGCTCAATGCAGGAATCCAAGTCAAAGCATCCCTGGCAGATGGCTGTCCAGCTGCACCTTGAATGCCTCCAGTGTGGGAGAGCCCACTACCTCCCTAGGTAGTTGGTTCCATTGTCATATTGCTCTAACAGTCAGGAAGTTTTTCCTGATGTTCAGCCAGAATCTTGTTTCCTGTAACTTGAGCCAATTTTTTCGTGTCCTGCACTCTGGGATGGTCAAGAAGATATCCTGGCCCTCCTCTGTGTGACAACCTTTCAAGTACTTGAAGAGTGCTATCATATCTCCCCTCAGTCTTCTCTTCTGAAGGCTAAACATGCCCAGTTCCCTCAGCCTCTCCTCATAGGGCTTTGTTTCCAGTCCCCTGATCATCTTTGTTGTCCTCCTCTGAACCCTTTCCAGTTTGTCTGCATTCTTCTTAAAGTGTGGTGCCGAGAACTGGATGCAGTACTCAAGATGAGGCCTAACCAATGCTGAGTAGAAGGGAACTAGTACTTCCTACAATTTGGAAGCTATACTTCTATTAATGCAGCCCAAAATAGCATTTGCCTTTTTTGCAGCCACATCACATTGCTGGCTCATATTCTGCTTGTGATCTACAACAATTCCAAGATCCTTCTCACTTGCAGTATTGTTGAGCCAAGTATCCCCCATCCTGTAACTGTGCATTTGGTGTCTTTGTCCTAGGTGCAGCACTTGGAATTTATCCCTATTAAATGTCATTCTGTTGTTTTCAGCCTATCGAAGTCAGTTTGAATTTTGTTTTTGTCTTCCAGAGTATTAGGTGTTCCACCCAACTTTGTGTCATCTGCAATTTTGATAAGCATTCCCTGCACCTCCTCATCCAAGTCATTAATAAAAATGTTGAAGAGCACTAGACCCAGGAATGAGCCATGCGGTACTCCGCTCGTTACCTCTCCCCAATTTGAGAAGGTACCATTGATACCTCTTTCAGTCTGATTCTGTAGTCAACTGTGGATCCACCTGATAGTTGTTCCATCTAGCCCACTTTTAGCTAGCTTGCTAATCAGGATATCATGAGGCACTTTGTCAAAAGCTTTGCTGAAGTCAAGATATATTATGTCCACAACATTCCCACAGTCCACAAGGCAGGTTACCTGATCAAAACATGAGATCAGATTGGTCTGGCAGGATTTTCTATTGGACTACAACTCCTACCATCCCATTGAAGACCCATTCAAGCATTTAAAGTTCTGTTCCAGAGTTCACTCCTATTCCATTCTGAAGACAGAAGGCTCCTGTAGAGTTGAGGACTTGTCCAACCTAAGCAGAGACCCTAACCCACTCCAATTATACTCAATTATACACTATGGGCAGTATCCAACTATGTCATTCTGCTAGCACAAATGACATTGTCCGAGCGGAAACTAGGTTCTGAATTATGTGCTAGAGGAGAATTCAACTAAAGTTACATTTGTGCAAGTGTGGTTGCACAACTGCTTGCACAATGGAAAGAGCTGACAGAGCTCCACTAGCGCTATTTGCATTTTCAAAATGACACCATTGGATCCAACGCATCTTGAGAACAAATTTGCATTGCATACAGATCCACTAAGTTCCAGTTTAGAAGAATTCACTTCAGCCCTGTTTGGGTGTTCAAAACAATCACTTCCCTTAACATGCAAATGTGGCCGTAGTGAAGAGCCCCACCCCAGTTGCCAAGGGCATTACATAGGGCCCACAGGCCTCCATGCCTACAGAGTGAGCATCTGGAGGGAGGAGGCCTTTGTGTGTATAGCTGTATATGCGTAGACTTCTACATGAGCTAGAACCCAGACAGCACAGGGTCTGGCTCATGTGGAGGCCTATGAATGTGCAGCTTTATGTGCGCAGCCCTTCCCTTGAGACATTGGCACTGTATGTATGGGTGCTTGGGGCGGGAGGGCTATGTCATGAGCAAAACGTCAGCGACAGGGCTACACAGCACAGCCCCGCTCACGTGTTAAAGTAAGTGATTTTTTAAAAATGCCCAAATAGGGCTTTTTTTGGACTCCAGGTTAAAGTACATAATCAGAGATGCAGGCTTTCTTGGGGTGGGGGTGGGGGGGATTTATAGCATTACATTTGTTTTGATGTGTTTGTTTAATTTTTACGGAAGAGTTTCCACTGAGATTCTACCCCAACAGTTTTGATACAATGCTATAACTCTTTGACAAGGTACTATGGCAAAACTCTGCAGTTATCTTTCATATATATGCATGTGCTTGGACAAAGAGAAGGACAAAAAAGTGAAGCTGTTACAGAGAGAGAAAATTTAAAAGACCATTTTCTTTCATAGTTTTAATCTGTATGCTAATGAAAAGAGGCAGACTAGGAATTGCTTATCTGTACTCTACTGATATAACTCTGCAAAGTAAAAAAACACAAAAATGAATCCGTAATCATAGATGAATGTATCCAGGACAACCCCCTCCTTCAAAACACCTATGTTTCAGTAGCAAGATAATCAGAAGTCTGTGCCTACGAAACCAAAACCCTATAATATGAATACATTTGTGCAACCTAAGTTGGTAGGTGTGTGTTTTCACATTCACCAAATACTGCTCACCCTCTGACTCTGGAGGTTTTGCTGATATATGTTTATCTTCCTCAAGACTAGAAGCATGTCTAATATCAAATGAAATCTGAGATTCTGATGGTTCAGCCAAGGTCTGGGTTGCTCTGTACCAATCTTATTGAGGTGCAGGACATATACAGTACTGAATTTAATTCTCTAAGAAATTGAAGGATTATAATGGCTTGCAAGCTAAGAACTGTACACAGAGATCTGCTTGCACAGTGGAGATTTCCTGCCATCTCTTTCCTGCTGAAACTCCCTAAAAGCTACTCCTGGAGGTCAGGATATCCTCCCAAATAGTGCATAATGCGGCATGGGGGTTGCAGCCTGGGGTGGGGTAATCAGGAGAAATTGGAGACATCCCCTTGCACAATTGTTTGCTTTTATATTGTGGTTTTATTAAATTGTAATTCTAATTATAAGCTGCCCTGGGCAAGATATAAATGAACAAAATAAATAGAGTAAATAAATAAGGGCTCTCTGTATCCAAGCCAGTATGACTTGAATGGTAGCTTGGGACAAGACCTCTTGAATGGTAGCTTGGGACAAGTGGATGAATATAAAGCTAATGTTAAGATAAAGAAATTACTACTAGAGATAACAATGCAGGTATTCAGAAGCAAGATAAAACTTCATCTGTAGAATATTTCAGATGAAACATAGCCAAAAAAGAGGAATTTCATCACCCAAAAAAGAGACACTGGTGTGTATAACATCTCCATGTGCAAATTTATATGTATAGGAGCAAATTTAGAAATAATAACTATATTGTTTATATAAATGCAATAAATCTCACCATATTTGAGAAGACTAGCTAAGTAGCCCATGTGCCTGTGGAGTGTGCTGTCCAGGTGCTCACTGTTGACAAGCAATTTCATAACCCTGCTTCTCTCCCTCCTTATGGTTCTTTGACTTTAAACCAGACTTGGAGTGGACATTCCATCAAATAGAGCAGTGTTCTCCAACCTTGGGTCCCCAGTTGTTTTTGGCCTACAACTCCCAGCATGCTCCAGCCAGTGTAGCTGGCTGGGGCATGCTGGGAGTTGTAGGCCAAAAACATCTGGGGACCCAAGGTTGGAGAACATTGAAATAGAGGATGGCTCCAAACTGAGGACTGTTCTCTGCCAGTCCTCCGAAACAGAAGACTGTCCTTGGTAAAGTAGTTCACCTGGGTACCCTAATCATGCAGGAGGAGATGGTCCTTAAGTATTCTGGTCCCAAACCTCTTAGGACTTCACAGGTGTTAACCAGGAAGTGAAGTGAATGGAGAAACAGACAAGGAGCTGGTGAAGCTGGTATAATCATGATACCATGATCTGAAAAATTGGCTTTGTGACATTTTGGAAGGGCAGAAGGAGAACTCCTTTTACCATTCTGTCTGCTACTGAAATTTGATTAATATTCTCCAGATGTTTACAAGTTTTAAAGTTTGTCATAGATGTTTTATCAAGAAAAAGAGCTTCACTTTATTTATCTTTGCAGGATAGATTTTTCTAACTCATAAAGGCAGTATTATTAGTGGTAGTATTCCCCATGCTGTTGGAACAGACCTTTCAGAAGTGATTTAAATACAGTCAGTTTTTAATTTTTTTCTCTCTTGATATATTCGAATGTGAATTTGGAAGGAGTCAGTATAACAGGAATGTATATTTTTGAACATGTTAATTTTGAAAGTTATTTCTTATTGATCTTAGTTTAGCAGTTCAGTCTTTATTGAATGTACACTTCAAAATAGATCGTTCATACAGCTTGTTACAGACCTATAAATTCTATCAAGTCATCTAAGCTTCAAACTCGCCAGGCCTGTCACTTATAAAAGCAAATGCCCAGGGATACTTCACTTACTGGTGCTGGAAAAAGAATACTGGAATAGATGAACTTTGGAGACTGATCCAGCAAGGCAGTTTTTGTGTTCTTATGCTAAGAATGGAGGGCAGTGAGCTTAACTCACCACCCTCCTTCAAAAAGGGTTTTTTTTCTGTCCTACCTTGAAAATTCATGTTTACACATACAGACAAATCTGCATTTATTTGCAGACCTAGGAAAACAAGCCTAGGTTTTCTGTGAATCCAGTAGAGAGACAATAAATTCCCTTTGTAGCTTCCTTCACCTTTCACACTGGGTGGAATTGTACTGATTTCAAGGATTTCAAAATACTCCCATTAAAACTTCATCAGGGTCATTCAGTCCCAAACATTAAGTATCCACTTCGGAATTTATCTTTCCAGATTTCATTTTGATGAGACTTTTAAATTTCCCTCTGCCTTAATAATCTCTACGTTTTCAGTTTCTGACAGTTGCTGTTGACATCTCCCCACCAGGACGAGCAGCAAGGGAGGTCATGCCTGGCTTCCTGCAAAACAGATGCATGGTGGGTCTCATGTTGCTAGCGGGTTTAACCTGAAGCAAATGCCCGTACCATGCTCATAGCTCATATAGACAGAATAGATTCCAGCTGGGATTCAGAGTTCACGGCAAGGTTACAGCTACAAACCACTTAACCAACTATTTTGTTGGAGAACAAAAGTGATCTTCTAAGACTTATTCATGGCAATCTAAATTGGGGCAGTTATCCTGAGCTTCTCAGGCTTGACAACAGCCCTGCATTTCCTGAGCTAGAATCGTGGACTCTCTCTTCTAGTGGAAGCCTATTGTAGATAGGGATGGTTCCAAGAACAGGGAAAGATTCCTGTCTGAAACCCTGGAGAACTGCTGCCAGTCAATATACAGTACACAGTAATGAGCTAGCTCAGGGCTCTCCAACCTTGGGTCCCCAGATGTTGCTGGCCTACAGCTCCCAGCATACCTAGCCAGCATGGCTAATGGCAAGGGATTCTGGGAGCTGTAGTCCAGCAACATCTGGGGCCCAAGGTTGGAGATCCCTGAGCTAGATGGACCAACAGCCTGACTGAGTATAAGGCAACCTCCTATGTACAGTGCCATTCATAATATGAAGTCAGATCTAGATTTACTGGGCTAGTGGAAGAGGACTTCCCTGCCCATCCTCCCAACAACTGCCCCTCCGGCTCCCTGCATATGCTCCACAGAGAGTCAGGGGACCCCGCAGAATGAGGTGAGCTGTGGTGCTGGGGGAGAAGGGGGAATCCCCCCAAATTGGGCAGAGGCACCATGTGTGAGTGGAGCCCTTACACCCATGCAAGGCAGATCCAGGATCCAACCCATGGTATAATTTGGTGATCCAAGCAGTACAAATGGTACTTGTTGCTAACATTTTCCCCCAACGCCCTACATGGCGGCTCCCCTTAGGACATGTTTGCCAGAGGCAGTGCATTGATGCAAAGTGAAGACTCTGTATTGAAAAGTCTGGCAGCGTGTATGCAAGTACTGAAAAGGCCTCATCTAAATGAGGCAATGTATACTAAAGCACATCTATTTAGCAGTAGTAAAGAACCATGAAGCCGCGTGCCACATCATCATCAGCCAGCCAAATAGCGATTTCACAGATGGAAGGCTGAGTTCCTGCCAAATGATTTCAGTGCATAACGAATAGGCAATAACGGACGCAAAAAGCATTAAATTTGTCTTCCACCACAAGGACAGTGACCCATTGTTCACACTCAAAGGGGGCAGTAAACAAGAGGCTGAGCTTGCATCTCACTTGGATTCCTCCACAGGCCACAAAATAAATATGGTATGCCCAACCTGTTTGAACTAATCTGTCAGACTTGGTATGAAAACAGAGCCACTGAAGCACCCAGGACCCTAATTAAAAGGTGTCTTTATAGTATTTATTTATTTATTTATTTATTATATTTATGAATCGCCCATCTGGCCAGACATCCGGCCACTTTGAGCGATGTACAATGCAATAAAATACAGGGGGGGGGGCACACCCACCCACAGTATAAAACACAATTAAAAATCCTAACCCACCCCATATTCCCGCCTGAAAAGCCACATTTTTAATGCCCAGAGGAAGCTAATCAAGGAAGGGGCATGGCGGAGGTCACTGGGGAGAGAGTTCCATAAATTGGCTGCCACAGAAAAGGCCCTCCTCCTAGTCCCCACCTGCCTGGTTTCTCTGGCTGATGGGACAGGGAGAAGGCCATCCATGGCGGATCTTGTTGAGCGGCCTACTTGATGTTGCTGGAGGCGCTCCTTGAGATATACTGGACCGGAGCCGTATAGGGTTTTAACGGTCAACACCAACACCTTGAATTCGGCTCGGCAAACAACTGGTAGCCAGTGCAATTCTTTGAGCACCGGAGTGATGCGATCATGCCGGCGGCAGCCTTTAACCAGGCGAGCTGCTGCATTCTGTACCAGCTGCAACTTCCGAAGCGTCTTCCAGGGTAACCCCACGTAGAGCGCATTACAGTAGTCCAGGTGAGAGGAGACCAAGGCATGAACCACTGATAGGAGCAGATGGCCTGGAGACCATCTAGCTGTGAGTCCTGCAAGACCTGGTCCCTGCTTCCCTGGCTCATCACACCTGGCCAGGGAGGGTGGGGCCTGACTGACTCCAGCTACAAAGGCTGCTGCTGCTCCTGCTGAAGGTGCCTGGAGACCATCTAGCTGTGAGTCCTGCAAGACCTGGTCCCTGCTTCCCTGGCTCATCACACCTGGCTAGGGAGGGTGGGGCCTGACTGACTCCAGCTACAAAGGCTGCTGCTGCTCCTGCCTTTTTTTGTTTGTTTGTTGGTATCTGTAATTATTTCTGTTGTATATTTTTTGAATATTTAGTGTTTTTTTAAATATTTTTTAACTTGTATTGCTGTTCTAATATTCTGTAGATTATTTTTTTTTAATACTATATTCAGTGTTCCTTGATGTTTTGTGTTCATGTCTTTTAGATTGTGAGCCTGAGGGCAGGGACTGTCTTATTATTAATTTGTGTAAGCCGCTCTGAGAGCCTTTTCTGGCTGAAGAGCAGGGTATAAATGAAATAAATAAATAAATGATTAGTAAGAGTGTTCCTCACACTACCTTCTCCCCACTTCTTTGGCTATACATCTATGCCTGCCTGACCATATTTCATTAACAAATTAATTCTTAGTTTATTAAAATTGAGACACTAAACATGCAGGATCATAATTAAAGTGTGTCTTTATAATACCATTGTTACCCACATCTCATCCCGTTTTTTCTGTGTGAAGAAGTACTTCCTTTTCTCTGTCCTGAATCTCACACCATTCAGCTTCATTGGATGATCCCAGTCTTTAGTATTATCCACTTTTCCCACACCATGCATAATTTTATATGCCTCTATCATGTTTCCTCCTTTCCCCCTTAAGCTAAAGAGGGCCAAACATTGTACCCTTTGCTCATAGGGGAGTTGCTCCAGCCTCTTGATCATTCTGGTCCCCCCCTTTCCGAACCTTTTCCAGCTCTACAGCTAGGGATGGATGAATACATAAATTTTCGTTTCTCTCCATTTCTCATTTTCCCGTCTTATGTTTGGTTCATCTTGAAATATGAGAATTTCTCCAGTCTTAAGTTCAGTTCATCCCAAACTTTGAGATTTTTCTTTAAGATTGCATGAAAATTCATATGCATTTTTGTATGTGTTTGTCCTGTGTGAACATCCATATGATCTTCCTAAGTTCAAGGCTGCTTGAAAGTCAGCCTTGTCAGCCTCAAGACGTTCGATCTTCTAATCCAATTTTGCATGCATTTTGGCCTAATACATACATTTTTGTAATCAATGTTCCTAATATAATGCATTTTTGAATGTTCATTTCCCTAATATATGTATTTTTGTATGCATTTTTTGCATAGAAAAAATTGAGACCTGCCTTGCAAAATCTGGAGTAGTGTGCATTTTGAAGGATGACTGAATTTCTTCTTTTTGATTCTTTTCCTTACATTTATCAGCCTGCCGTAGGATCTTCTTCGAAGTCATAGTTTACCTTTACATAGAAGAGCTTCATCCCTTGCTGTGCTTCAGCTGCAGCCCAAAGATGATCTAACGTCTTGAGGCAATGACCTTCAAGCAGCCTTGGACTTAGGAAGATCATATGGATGTTCACACAGTCATCACATGATCTATTGTCTGACAAGGAGCTGTGGGGCTTGCACTCTGAACTGATTCCTTTCAAGACTGAAACAGTGATCCACATCAGAAATTTTTTTAATTGACCTTTCAAGTTCCCATTAACTCCCTGCACAGGATACGGAAGCAAGCTCTTGTTTTACTTGAAAGGAAATCCTCTAGTGCTCCGTTTTCTCCCTTGAAAAACAGGACACTCACTTAGTAGCCTTATGATTTTTTATTGCACCTTGATGTTTCTGAGTTCCTTGAAGACTTTTCCCATCTTACAATTTCCAATCTTTTGGTGCAGACATGAAAAGCAGATCATTAATGAGGCACTTTTTATATGAAATCCTCTATGCAGTGTACAGGAGATAAAATGATAATGCTTAAATAAAACAGCATTTACTCAAGACATTTTTGACATTTTATTTTGAGGGTGGTGGGCAAAATTGATAAATGTTGTTAAATCTGTGCTTTACTTTGGGACAAGCTCCTGAACAAACAGCCTTAGACAGGCTGTCAAAACTGAAAGTGGAAGCCGTTGCTGCATTAAGGATGGTGCCAAGAGGAATATACTTTTAACAGATGCTATTAAGAACATTATGTAGCAGAGGCATGCTTGACTGGGAATCTCTCCTGTGAAAGCCTTAATTCAATATTTCTTCTACACGTTCCATTGAAACCAAGGGAGCTGGAGGGGGGGGAAGCATGGTCTGTGGAAATTAAATGTGCATTTCATTGTGTACAAGATCACTGCTTATCATAATCACACACACACACCTTTTCCTTTATTTAGATGATGATGATAACTATGCCTACGGAGAGTAGTATATATATATACTACTCCTGACTGTGTCCTGACTGACTGACTGACTGACTCATAAACACCCAGCTCAAACCATTTAATCTAGGAATGTGAAATTTTGAAGGAACATTGCTTTTATGATGTAGAGCCCCACTAAGGAAGGATTTTTGGAAATTCCGTCCCTAAGGGGGTGAAAAAAGGGGGCAAAATCGCCCCACACTCATATCTCCTATGGGCAAAACAACAGGGCAGCAGTTATGCAAATCAGCCTCACCTCAGAATTGCTGCAAGAGCCAATAGGAGCAGTTATGCAAATAGTCCATACGGCACTTAGAATGTTCGTATGAATTCCTGCAGGGGCCAATAGGGCTGGGTATGCAAATCTCCCCTAGGCCATTTAGAATGTTCTCTGAGGGGGTGAAAAGGGAGGGAAACTTTTTAAATGACTGAATGACTGCTGTGTGCGGGGCGTCGTTGCATAGACTCCATCACGTTTTGACGGATCCGCCCCAAACGTGGCACGCATACTCTCCATCACCCAAGGACAAAGACTGGTGAGTTCAAATCTCCAAAAAACCCTTGCTGCGCCTGTACGGCCCAAAATAGATGAGAGCCAATGGCATCACTTGGAATGCTCGCAGGGGCCATTCAGGAGTGGTTATGCAAATCGCTCCATTCTATGACATATAGAATGTTTGTATGAACTGCCACAGGGGCCCAATCAGGAGCAGATATGCAAATCTCTCCTGCGTCAAAACAGAATGTTCATATGAACCACAGTCAGGGCAGAGCTGGGATTTCATTGTTGTGTAGTCCTGGGGAGGGGGCAAGCTGGGATTACATTGTTGGGTAGTTCTGGGGGGGGAGAGCAGGGATTTCATTGTGTAGTCCTGGGGGGGGGGAAGCAGGGATTTCACTGTGTAGTCCCGGTGGGGGGGACACAGAGATTTGATTGTGTAGTCCCAGCGGGGGAGCTGGGATTTCATTGTTGTGTAGTCCTGGGGGGTGGAGCTGGGATTTCATTGCGTAGTCCTGTGGGGGGAGCAGGGATTTCATTGTGCAGTCCCGGGGGGGGCAGGGATTTCACTGTAATGTCCTTGGGGGGGAGCAGGGATTTCATTGTGTGGTCCCAGGGGGGGCAGGGATTTCATTGTTGTGTAGTCCCAGGGGGGGAGCAGGAATTTAATTGTGTAGTCCCGGGGGGGGGGGAGCTGGGGTTTCATTGTTGTGTTTTCCCGGGGGGGGAGCTAGGATTTCATTGCATAGTCCTGGGGGGGAGCAGGGATATCATTGTGCAGTCCTGGGGGGGGGGAGAAACAGGGATATCACTGTGTAGTCCTGGGGGAGCAGGGATTTCATTGTGTAGTCCCGGGGGAAAGGGAACAGAGATTTCATTGTGTAGTCCAGGGGGGGGGGGGAAAGCAGAGACTTCATTGTGTAGTCCTGAGGGAGCTGGGATTTCATTGTGTTATTAGTTCCGGGGGGGGCAGGGATTTCATTGTGTAATCCAGGGAGGGAAGCAGGGATTTCATTGTGTAGTCCTGGAGGGGGGAGCAGGAATTTCATTGTGCAGTCCCAGGGGAGCTGGAAGTCATGAGGGAGCTAGGATTCCATTATGTAGTCCCAGGGGACCTTTCCTATGGAGCGATTCAAAACAGCAGTCAGCAACCGTAAGGAATTTCAAACAAATAGTGCCTATAGGAAAATGACGACTCGTGCAAACTTGGCACAGTCACTCTTAATCACGCGAGCGAAGCTGCGGGCAAAAGCTAGTTCTATAAAGTATATAGGGGTATCTCACTTAACATCAAAAAAACCAAAGTGCTTCATCAGCAAGTGCAAGCCAATCCTTTGGTGATGCCATCTATCCAGCTTGGCGGGACAATACTGGAAAATGTCGATCATTTTCTCTATCTTGGCAGCTATCTTTCTGTTACAGCTAACATCGACAGTGAAATCCAGCATCGTCTGAGCTCCGCAAGTGCCGCATTTTCTCGAATGAAACAGAGTGTTCGAGGATCGGGATATTTGTAAGAAGACCAAAACACTGGTTTATGAAGCCATTGTATTACCAACTTTATTGTATGCCTGCGAAACATGGACTATCTATAAACGTCACTTCCACCTCCTTGAAAGGTTTCATCAACGTTGCCTCCGGAAAATCCTGCAAATTACTTGGGAAGATAGGCGAACAAATGTCAGTGTACTGGAAGAAGCAAAGACTACTAGCATTGAAAAAATGATCCTTCAACGCCAACTTCAGTGGACCGGTCATGTTGTTCGAATGCCTGACTGCCGTCTCCCAAAGCAGTTACTTTACTCCCAACTCAAGGATGGAAAGCGGAATATCGGTGGTCAATATAAGAGGTTTAAAGATGTTCATAAGGCAAATCTAAAAAAATGCAATATAAACATCGAAAACTGGGAAGCTCTGGCCCATGAACGATCTAAATGGAGGTTGGCCTTTCACAAAGGTTCCATGGACTTTGAAGAAGCCCGAGTGCAAGGTGAAAGGGAGAAACGTGCTAGGCGAAAAGCACGTCAAATGAATCCTTTACAGGACCATCTTCTATCTGGTAACCTGTGTCCTCACTGTGGGAAGCTGTGTGGATCTAGAATTGGCCTCCACAATCACTTACGGACCCATCGCTAGAGTCTACACAATCTTCTTTAGAATTTCCTCCTTTTATCCCGGAAGACAATCTTACTCGGTCACGAGTGATCGCCTGATGATGATGATGATGTATCTATCATAACGGATCTATTCAAATCTCATGTAAGAAAATGGTAATACTTTATCTTATTTTATTTTTATGTGTTTTTATTTTGTTTTTGTTTTGATTCATTGAAGCTCACAAATTAATGGGGGGAGGGGAAACACACCAGCAATGAGCCCTGCCTGAGTGCCGAGATCTTGGCAGTTGGCTCAGAATGCCTGCTTGGAGACTTCTTATTCCCCCCCCAATTTATTTTTTATTATGAATTTCACTGAAACAAACAAAAAAATCTAAATAAAGAAAAAGGTGTGTGTGTGTGTGTGTGTGTGTGTGTCTGTGCATATATATCCATTTAATTGTATAAATTCAAATGTATCAATTATACGTAAGCTTCAACAAAGGCAGACCAAACATCCGTATATATGTCCTTTCTAGAGCAGCGTCTGTATGCCATCTGCTCAAATACTGAAAGCGTTGTTAAGGCTTCGATTCACTGTGTTATAGGAGGTGATCTTATATAAGACTTCTTATATAAGCCAACAGAGCCTCAATGGGCTCTCCAGGTTACTTGATAACAAAGTTTGTTGCTTTGTGTCGTTAGAATCTGCCTTGGGGATGATTGGACTGGAAGATGGAGTATGCGTAGTTAAAACAGACAAATGTAAATATTCAAGAACAAGATAGAGCAGAATGTTTGACCGCCACTTCCCTTTTTCTTCACAGATACAGATTAATGTATCTGTGGTTCTGCCGGAACATCTAGGCTAAATTCAGCATTTATTTCTTGCTTTTGCTAGCTTATGATGGATACAATCAACCCCACAATTGCATCTCTTTTCGCTATAGCAGACGATGATTACAGACAACTTGTTAGCTACCAATTCAGGCAATGATGACCTTATCATGTGGAAGCTTTCTTCCTACTGAAAGTTACTGCTTTTAAGAGAATAAAAGGCTCTGTTAGAGTGAGTCACCTTTTGATAAAAGTTTCAAGAGGCCAGCCTATCACACGAGAAATGCAATCTTGGGAATAACTTTGTTTCAGAAGGTTATAGAGTAAGACAGTAGTGTTCAACTTTTTCAGACTTGGGAGTCACCTTTAAAGTCATCCTTCTGCTACATTGGATCCAGTTTTCTTTTCTTGTCTTGTCTTTTTTTTTTTTTTACTATACATGTCCAGCTTCAAGCTTCTTTCTCTCCTCCATCAACTTTCTTCATATCCCTCTCTATGCCCCACCACCTTTCTGCTTTACTCTTTCTTTCACTTTCTCTTTCAAAATAAATAAAAAGTCATCAGAAAATGGTGTTTGCTGTGAGCCACCTTAGGTCGGACCCTGATCTGATTTTGAGTCCCAATGCAACAGGGCTGGCCCAATAATTTTTCTGCCTGAACTGATGGGCAAGTTCCCCATCTCCCCACCCACATTCCACATATAGAAGCTAACTGGACTGGCAGTTGAATCTTACTTCAGCCTTGGAAATAGACAGAATCTTTCACCACACCTGTGGGCAGCACGGCAGCTTAGGGGGTGCACAGCAGCCCATGTAGCACACATAGCCCTGTCCCCCATCACCTTGCTTCTGCTCCCCACCCCTCAGCATCTGCTGCCTGAGGTGGCCACCTCACTTTACCTAATGACCCTGCTGGCCCTGCTCCCACCGTCTGAAGACCAATGGGGTAGGATGCAGTTATTGTCATTTATATTGCATCATTCCATTTCCAAAGAAACCTTCAAGATGGCTAACATCAAATAAACAACAGAATGATGAAAGCAATCTGAACAATCAAGCTTGGAACAATTTAAACACAAGCCTAAAAGGCAGCAGGTAAAATGATGAAGAACTGAGGTCAGCAAATAGAGTCAGGCAGCAAACAGATCAACAGCATGCTGGAACAGCAAAGTCTTCGGCCAACAGTGAAACACTGACAGAGAAGGGCTCAAACAAGTCTCCTGGGGCAGGGAGTTCCACATAGGGATGCCATAGAAAATGTCTTTTTACATGTTCCCACTCAAGCCACCTGATGTAGGGACTGGGCCCACTCTTCCTACAGAGGAGGATCTGGGAACAGATTCTGAAAAAAAGGGGGAGGAGGAGGAGTTGGGAGCCGGGGTGGGGTGGGGAGAGGAACCCGAATCTTCAAGGCCAGGAGCCTTGGAGATAAACTCTACAGGCAGGGAGGATCAGTGTCAAATTCTGTGGGAAAGCAATCTGAGCTCTCCGATAGGGAAGAGGGCAAATCAAGCATCACTAACCCCCAGGTCAGACAGCAGGTAAGGAGGATGGAGCAACTGAAGAATGTCAGGCGTTCCAAGAGATTGGCCCTTAAGAATAAGGTACTGCCTTAGGGGTGTGGGTGTGGGTAATTTGAGTCTGGAAGGGAGGAGAGGTTCCCAGTTTGGAATCAGCATCTCAACAATAGGGCAATCTTCCTTGATGGCTGATATTCTAACTAAGCTTGTCTCCTTTGTGATTGACTCTGCAAATCACTTCTTTGTCATTCTAAGCCAGTTTGCTAGGCTGGCCTCTGTACTAATATAGCTTTTTAGTTAGAAACCTGCATGTGTGGATCTTCTTGGAAGGAGGAGGGGAAGTATGGCCTTGACACCTTGAGTGCCATTTTTCTTGGTAGAAAGGCAGGGTACAAATCAAACCAAACCAACCAACCAACCAACCATAAAGGCCTCACCAGCCAACCCCAGTGAACAGGCAGATTCATATATGTCAGGGTGGATTCTCCTTTACATCTACATATGTAAGAGGACGATATTCAGGGCCGGTGCAAGGCAGTTTGGTGCAGTTTGGTGCCCTAGGCAAGATCAGATATTTAGCGCCCCCCCCTTCCCACTTGAGCCCTCCCTCCCTATTTCTGGCGCCCCCTTTAGCCCTGCGCCCTAGGCAGCTGTCTAGTTGGCCTAATGGTAGCACCGGCCCTGACGATATTGCATCCTGGGCCCTAACCCATGTAAAATCAGAGACAAATAACTACAAGAGTATAGCTCTATTCAGGCATACAGAATCTGTGCAGAATAAACAAGTGAGGAGAAGGCGTGCTCTAGCCTCACCCCCTCCTCATGCATTTTTGTCACCCTGCACATGTGCAGGGTGATGGTCTGAAGAGGAGAGTATCCTGTATCCAGGGACGTTCTCCACACAATCCAGGCCCCTGGAAAATCACACATTGATTCTACCAGATCTTGAATGCCTGAATAGGGCTTATACCTTACATCTGTCCACCACAAACGAAGGGTAAGTAGATTACATGGGTACAGACACTAACACAGGTATCCTGAACTTCATACATGCTGTGAGAGGATGCCCAAGTTCTAACTTTCCTTCTGTGCTCTGTCATGTGTAAGATCTACATATGGGGCTGTGGGTGAAGCAGCCCTGATCCCACTTCTAATCAGAGGCACAACCCATGGAGCAGTTCTCCTATACGTATAACATTGAATGTGTTTTATTCAATGTGTTTTATGCCAGTGTGGCGTAGTGGTGAGAGTGTCGGACTGGGACTTGGGAGATCCGGGTTCTAGCCCCCGCTCGGCCATGAAACTCACTGGGTGACTTTGGGCCAGTCACTGACTCTCAGCCTAACCTACCTCACAGGGTTGTTGTGAGGATAAAATGGAGAGGAGGAGGAGGATTATGTAAGTCGCCTTGGATTCCTTTCAGGAAAAAAGGCAGGGTATAAATATAATAAATAAATTAAAAAAAACATTTTAGTGGGTTTTGAGCAACAGTGATTGCTCAGTCGATTGCACCTCAGTGGGCACATTGACACTGGTAACAATAAAAAGCTATCAAGGGCTCTTGTTCATACTATCAAGCACAGAGAGTTTAGGGGGTTGCAATAAGATGATGTAGTTGTCCTCGGGGATTAGGAAGCAGGAACAGTGTAAAAAGAGGCTTCCAGGATTCTTTGGCTCCAATTTGAATGCTCACTAGTTGTTCAGGCTGATTTGCTGAGAAAATACGGGAAGTTACATTTGGAAGGATGGGATGTTTTGAGATCAGCTTCCGAGGCCCTTCTCTCTGGTCTTTCAATAAGAGATGTTAGACTGACAGGTGTCAGGGACAGGGCCTTTTCGGTGATGGCCCTGCACCTGGAGAATTCACTGTCCCTGGCAGGAAGTACGTATGGCCCCACTGTTGTTTGTTTTTAAGAGAACTCTTAAGATTCCCCCCCCCTGCATTTGATGAACTGCTGTGCTCTTATTTAATTGTTCCTGTGCATCTGAAGGAGTGTACCATGGCTCTAATGTTGTGATTTTATATAGTATCATTATATTTTAAGGATTTTTTTGTACACCATCTTGCGAGGGCAATGTGCCCTGAAAGGCACTTTAAGGCACAATCCTATGCAAGTTAGGCAGACAAAAGGCCTACAACTCCCAGCATACCCCAGCTAGTATAGCTGGTTGGGGCATGCTGGGAGTTGTAGGCTTTTTTTCTGTCTAAACTTGCATAGGATTGCACCGTAAACCCCTTTTAATAAATAATAAATTAATAAATGTTGTGAGGGTCTGTGGATCAAGGTGTGATGCAGCTAATGAAATGGATGCTCATCCATGAAATCTTATGCCTCACAGTTCCCATTTGGTGACCAGCCATGTATTGCATTCCACCCCAACTCAACAGCCACTCATTCTCAGGCACAACAGGTCAGGCTGCCACTTTCAGATCTCCAAACATTTGGACCAAATTTGGTCAACCAGTGGAGGCTGCCTTCCCCCCCGCCCCCAAATACTGTTTAGAATGGGACATTTTGGGAGATTAAAAATTGTGGCTGCCAACTGGTGGAGCTTCAAGACTCCAGTAAGTTCCTCTCACCACACAAAGCATTGTCTGCACCCCCAAAGCTTCTGCCTGTGCATTAAGATCATCAAATGAGGCCCTTCTCCAAGTACCATCAGTAGAAGAAGTGCATTATATAGATTAAAAAAGGGAGGGCATTTTATGTGGTGACAGACACCCTGAATTGGAAAGTTCAACTGGTGCCAACATTACATTCTTTTTGACACCAGGTCAAGACATACATTATTTGCCCATGCGTTTTAATCGATTGTATCACTATTGCTAGTTGCATAGTTTTATTACTTGTTGCCTTTCAAGCTTATTAAAATTCATATTTATGATAATTAATTGTTTTGAATTTGTATGTTTTGATTCAAACCCCCCCCCCCCAACATTTGTGTGTGGAATTCCACCACCCTGGAATTCTTTTTGGATGAAGGGCGGTCTAGAAAAATTTAAAACAAAACAACCAAACAAGCACATTAAATTGAATGGATGAAATGCCCTCCCCTCCATTTTCAGCCTGTGATGGGGCTATGAAAGAAGGGGGGCATTTCTCTCAGCCCTGTACTGCTTATTTCTTTTTCTATCCTTCCTTCCTTCCTTCCTTCCAACTCAAGTTCAGTATCAGCTATTTTATTGAATAAATTGGGTATTGTGAGCTTGGTGATATTAAACATTTTTCTGTTGAACCCACAGCATGAGCCAACAGACTCCGTGCGCCTTGTGCACCAAAATTTGCTCGTTCCTGCCTCTTTTTGCAAAGTCCCCTGCCTCATCTAGCAAACATGCCAGACTCAGACCCTGCCTAAACGAAAGCCTGCCAGTCTTTACCACTGACCCACCAAAAGCAAAACAGGTCCTCCCCCAACCCCAGTCTAAAGCCACCCCTGCTTTCACCCACCGACAAGCTATTTTTACAATCACAAGCTGCAACTCTAACATCAAGTCATTTGAAAATCAAAGTCCCCAATCTCCATCTTTTCTTTGAATTGCCACAATTAATGCAGCACTGTTGAGCAATCAAAGGCTTACTTAAGAATCAAACAGATGGGTTGCCAAATAATTTTAAAGATGTCCACTAAGCATTTCAACTCCTTCCAGGAGAAGCACACAACATGCGTAGATTCCATATACAAGGGGAAAAAATATTGAGAAGTGGAACATTTAAGATGCCCCAGAAGTCCCCCTGGGACAGTGGCCTGAGGCAAGAGCTGTTTCAAATTCTGCTTTATTGAGGTCTGAGAACACAAAGGTAGGGAACTTGCTGAGTTGAGCAATTATCTCACTTATGCTCACACCACACTGAGAAAATATAAATGGAGCGGTCATAATGAAAAGCTTGGAACTGTTCCCTGTGACTGGCCAAAGGGAGGGGAGGCACACATATCTGGAGAGATTAACATTAATGCCACTCAGCGCTTGAACCGTGGTGATTGCCACACTTAGGCTGACACAATGCAATATTGGCCAAATATTCCGATGCAGACTCTTGCCTGCGTGTCCTTCCAAAACCGTATGAAAGAAAGATCCCCACTAAGCTGACCTTTGACAAGATGGGCTAACCCTTAATGGGATGGTGAATGGCTGGTGGTGGTGGCTCATGGGAACTGTAAAAATAAATTGCAAATGCAAATGGCAAACATTTTGAATAAAAGAGATGTGGTCTATTTGGGGGTCATTTGCTGTAGTCCTATTGATTTCCCTGTAGAGATTTGCAAAATGTTTCCTTCTGTAAGTGAGCGCAATTTGATTGTACATTTAAATTTAAATGTAAAGGGAGCTTTGTTGCTTAAAGGAGATATTAGACACAATTCTGCAAACTCCTTTATGTATATACAATGGACTACACATTGCCTCCTCATTTCCTTTACCTCCTGTGTTGCACTGAAAAAAATGTTTTGAAACTCTCCTGAGGTTTAAATGCCAATTGTGATACAAGAGTGAAGGCACAGAAGTGGGCAACTTGCACCCCTCGGCCTAATTTCAAAAATCCTATGCAAGCAATAAGTTCAGCCTTCAGGCAAGAGTGATCTCTCCCTCCTCTGGCAGTCCACTGTGGGATGCAAAGAAGAGAGAGAAGGAAAGGGGAAAAGGGGTGTTGGAAAGAGAGAAAGGGCGAGAGAAGAGGTACCATACCCCCACTCACTTTTGGCACTGTCCCTGCAGCTACTGCTGGCTTCAGGCCCACCCACCATCAGCATGCGGCCCCTGACAGGTTATCCCTGAGGGAATATGGCCCTCAACAGTTGCCCAGCCCTGGGGTAGGGGACGAAGAAGCTAGATTGCTGTTTGGAAAGGGGAAAGCCCCACCACATTCACAGATCTTCTCTCATGTTTCTCGTGATCACAGCTATACTTGCTTGCTTTCTGGGGATTACTTTTAAAAGGAAACACAGTAAAAAAAAGTCTCATTTAAAGCTTTTTAAAATAATTTTATGGTAATGAACGTACTCTTGATTGTTTCCATTACAAATCATAGACTCTGGAATTGTCTTAGTACTTTGAGGGCTATTCAAAGTATACTCCTAAGTAGTTTGAAGATGGAGTTCCTGAAAATTGTCTATTTGGTTATATGTCAACTTACAAAATGAGAAAATAGCCATCATCATAATTCTTTAGAAAAATGCTCTGAAACACAGAAGTTGGAACATTCTGTTGGACCGCTCAACCACCTTACTCTATTAGTTCTATATTTTTGAAATAGAATTACTGCAGAAAAAGCAAAATCAACCTGAGGAACTCAATGCCACAAGATGGGATGATGACCACTGACTTTGATGACTTCAAGATTCATTGGGTGAATTTATGGAAGATATACTGGGAAGCTCTGGCCCATGAACGATCTAAATGGAGGTTGGCCTTTCACAAAGGTTCCATGGACTTTGAAGAAGCCCGAGTGCAAGGTGAAAGGGAGAAACGCGCTAGGCGAAAAGCACGTCAAATGAATCCTTTACAGGACCATCTTCTATCTGGTAACCTGTGTCCTCACTGTGGGAAGCTGTGTGGATCTAGAATTGGCCTCCACAGTCACTTACGGACCCATCGCTAGAGTCTACACAATCTTCTTTAGAATTTCCTCCTTTTATCCTGGAAGACAATCTTACTCGGTCACGAGTGATCGCCTGATGATGATGATGATGATCAGTGAGGATGGCCATGTGTCCTACTTTACAGAGAACCATCCATTGTTTAAAGGGCTGTCAGAGGACATTCCTCTGTTTGAAAGCATCCTCCTTTATTTGAAGGGCTGTCCAGTCCAAATCTGGCTCAAAGATAAAGAGCCAAAAGAAGGTTGAGCAGGGTCACAGTCTTCCCCACTATGGTGAGACATATTATATTTTCATCATAGTAATTACTTCTAAATTCACATCTATACATATAAATCAGCATATGCAGATGTTATGCAAATGTATCCTCTGTTAGGTAATGCATTTCCTCTTTTGGGGCAATGCATAAGTTGACACTTTACTCTCAATAGCTGTTAGCCATAACATCTAAACAGAATCTGTATTTTTTAGTGTGTGTGTACCATCTGAGGGAGGCTCAGTTGGTGGCAACAAGGAGAGGGTCTTCCCAGTGGCGCCCCCTCCCCCCCAATTATGGAATGATCTCCCCACTGAGGCCTGCCTGGTGCCAACTTTGTTATTCTTTCAGTGCCAGGTTAAGACTGGCTTCTATGCTGAGGCATTTAATGGCATTTAATTGCCTATAATGGCATATTCGGGGCTTAAGTCCACAGTGGTCTGGTTTATTGAACATATTGAACATGTTTTAATTGTTCAAATGGTTTTAATTTCTGTTTTAAATTTTGTATTGAGTTTTTATGCTTGTATTTGTACTGTATTTTATTGTTTTGTATAAATTGTTGTTAAGTGCCCAGAGAGCTTTGGCTATTGGGCAGAATAATAATAATAATAATAATAATAATAATAATAATAACAACAACAACAACAACAACAACAACAATAATTTCATAGACTCATAGAATCATAGAAAAGTAGAGTTGGAAGGGGCCTACAAGGCCATTGAGTCCAACCCCCTGCTCAATGCAGGAATCAGGTCAAAACATCCCTGACAGATGGCGGTCCAGCTGCACCTTGAATGCCTCCAGATTGGAGAGCCCACCACCTCGCTAAGTAGTTGATTCCATTGTCTTATTGCTCTGACAGTCAGGAAATTTTTCCTGATGTTTAGGTGGAATCTGGGTTCCTGTAACTTGAGCCCATTATTCCGTGTCCTGCAAACTGGGATGATCAAGAAGAGATCCCGGCCCTACTCTGTGTGACATCCCTTCAAGTACTGGAAGAGTGCGATCATATCTCCCCTCAGTCTCCTCTTCTGAAGGCTAAACATGCCCAGTTTGATTTGGAAGCTATACTTCTATTAATGCAGCCCAAAATAGCATTTGCTTTCTTTGCAGCCACATCACATTGCTGGCTCATATTTAGTTTGTGATCTACCACAATTCCAAGATCCTTCTCACTTGTAGTATTGTTGAGCCAAGTGTCCCCCATTCTGTAACTCTGCATTTTGTTTCCTCTCCCTAGGTGCAGCACTTGGCATTTATCCCTATTGTTTCTGTCTTCCAGAGTATTAGCTATTCCACCCAACTTTGTGTCATCTGCAAATTTGATAAGCATTACCTGTACTCCTCATCCAAGTCATTAATAAAAATGTTGACGAGCACTGGGCCCAGCACCGAGCCCTGTGGTACCCCGCTCGTTACCTTTCCCCAGTTTGAGAAGGAACCATTGATAAAGCACTCTTTGAGTCCGATTCTGTAGCCAATTGTGGATCTACCTGATAGTTGTTCCATCTAGCCCACTCTTAGCTAGCTTGCCAATCAGGATATCATGAGGCACTTTGTCGAAAGCTTTGCTGAAGTCCAGATATACTATGTCCACCGCATTCCCACAGTCCACAAGGGAGGTTACCCGATCAAAAAATGAGATCAGATTAGTCTGGCAGGATTTGTTCTTGACAAATCCATGCTGGCTTCTAGTGATCACTGCATTGTTTTCGAGGTGCTTGCAGACTGACTTCTTTATAATCTGCTCCAAAATTTTCCCAGGGATTGATGTCAGACTGACTGGCCTATAGTTCCCAGGTACATCACCTTGTACATCGCCTCGAGTCTTTTGGCAGTGGCAGGTGTGGAGGCTGGTGTAGACCAGGTCTCTCGAGCTGTCTGCAGCAGGGTGGGGAGAAACAGAATTGAAGTTGGTGTTGAGGACTCCATAAAGACCGTGTCAAACACTGGGTCATGAATCTGTTGCTCTGCATGCTTGGTCTCGATCCCGAGAGACTGGGTCATTCGCTGGACTTGATCCACAAAATGGCCCAGATCTTCCGAAGGAGAGTCCATTTGCTTGGAACCAACGCATGCATCCAGTGAAGGTTCAGTCAGTGGGTAGGAGACCGCAGAAAAAGAATCTGACTCATCGTCTTCCAGGGAGGACCTTGAAGCCGGGGCCGACAATCCTCCTGTCTCCAGAGGTGGTTGAGTTGCCAATGCTGTAGGCGGCAATGTCAGCTGTAGTGACAAGGCTGAAGAGGTGGTTCGCGAGCCCGCTTCGGAGGAGGAGAAGGTGAGCGACTCAGGGGTCTTCCCAAGGAAGCCAATGGAAACTGTTTTGGAGGATGAGGCTCTCGGAAAGGAAGGGAGTCCCCCGGCATCAGACTGTAGGTTCTGATGAGGCTCTGTGATGTAGCTTGGGTTGCAGAGTTCTGCTAGGGATCAGTTCTTGAGCAGGGACCAGGTTGGGTCACATTTCTCAGAAAGGAAGGCAAGAAGAGATCAGCACCGCAGAAAGCTCCAAGTGGTGCTGGGGCTGAAACCCAACAGGATTGTCAGTATGTTGCTCCAACAAAGATCAGAGCAAGACTGAACCTTAAATAGGAAGTTTAGACTGGTTAGCTCTGCCTTTACATTGACTTTACATAGACTTTGATTCTTAAGGGGGCCTTACTCTGTTTTAGAAATCTCAGGCTACAATACCATGGGAGCGGTTGTGGCATGCTTGTGCCTTCATGACCTGAGTCCTCAGAGCCTGAGGATGGTAATGCAACCTCCTCTGGACACAGCGGGGCTGCCTCCAGGACGTGGGTTCTGGGTAGATGGAAGACTTGCAATGTTTTTCCATGGCCGAGTCTTCTCCTATTGACTCTGGAGCCTCTTCTGAAGACAAGAGGTTGGAATCCTCTGGGGATGATGGTTCATGGTTCTGGTCTATGGCACTAAACCACTGGGGGGTTTGCCCTATCATTTCCCCCTTGTGCCGTATTGAAAGGCTATTTTAAAACTCCCCTGAGATAAAGGTTTTAAAGCTTAGAAGCATCACAGGGGCATCTGTCTGGCCATTGTTGGCACATGAAAACTGGACCACATTTATACCTGATCCAATCCAATAGGGCAATCCATGTGTGTTTATGTTCTGAACAGGGCTTTGCCAAATATTCTCCAATTCTGATTTTGGGGCTGTCAGTAGTGCTTGTGGTAGTGGTGGGTGGGGAAATATTTCTTGAAAGAAACCTTAATTTTCCAACCCTGTTTGATGCCTGTGCTTCTCCTCTTTGCTGGTGCTTCTGTGCTTCTCTTTTCTTCCTTTTTTTTTTTTAAATAATTTTTTAATTTCATTTTAAATGAATACAACAACAAAAGATACAACATAAACATTGTGCACCCCCCCCACCTCTTGGGACCAAGTTATATTTCTCCCCCCCATTTTTTTTTTAAATATGTATATATACAAGATATTATTCTATATTCCAAAAATATAACAAATCTTGACAAGGTTTGTTCCCCCTCCCCTTTACCAACACATAATCCAAAAATTTACCCCAAATGTTCACAAAGGTGTCTTTCTCCAATTGTCCTTTTTGACACTTAATATTACAAGTTAATTTATCATTTAACGCGATATCCCATACCTCTTTATACCATTCAGTAATTGAAAACACATGTTGAACCTTCCAATTCCTAGCTATCATTAATTTTGCTGCTGTTAACAAATTCACAATCAATTCTTTTGTAATTTTTAAACAAACTAACTTTTCTGTAATTGTTAACAATGCTAATTTTGGGCAGACTTCTAATTCCATTCCAATTATTTCTGATATTTCTGCAAATACTTTCTGCCAAAATTCCAGAACATTTTTACAGCTCCACCACATGTGGGCATACGCACCTTTTACATTACATCCTCTCCAACACAATGCGGAGCAATTTTTATCTATCCGATTTAATCTTACTGGAGTTAAATACCATCTCCATACCACTTTATAAAAGTTCTCTTTTATCCTAGTTGACATAACTCTTACGTCTATCCCAAATATTTTTCCAACTTTGTTTCGATATTTCCTCATCAAATTCATTATCCCATAACACTTTAAGAGAATCTTTATGCTCTTCTTCTTTTTGTAACATCGTATATAAAGCCTTTGTTGTGCCTCTTGTTGAAACATTACCTTCTATAGCTTCTCTAGTCAAAACTATCTTTTCAAAATTGGTTAGTTCTCTTTCGCTGTCCATTCTTGTCCTCCACTTCTTTAACCACAGTTCCAATTGCATTAAATTTAACCATGATATTCTCTCTCTTCCTACTATTTCTATTATATGTTCTCTAGTCTTCAATTTTTCCACCCAATCCATTAATTTAATCACCTTTTTTCTCCTTAATATAGCTTCTATATGTTTTACATTTTCTGGAAAGTCCTCCATGACCACTACCGGAGTTAACGGGGATACCTCTGGTGTAAAAATTTTCCTCGTGCTATTCCAACTCTCTAACATACTCCTCAAAAAGGGATTTTCTAGTCCTTTTATAATATTATTTATATTTTTCTTAAATAATATATTCACCATCATATTTCCTAATTCTCGTGATTCTAATGCTTCTCTTTTCTTCCTGTTACTGCTTCTGTTTTCCTTCATGGATTAATCGCATGGGAGATCCCAGTGAATTAGAGAATCACATAGAGAACAGGATGACACTGCAATGCTATACAGCCAGTCAGATTTGGCTATGTGACACAATGAGGGGAAACAAAGCCAACAGGACAGTGGTGAGAAATGTAAATGAAAAGGTAAGCATTTTCACTGAAAACTCATCCAAAGAGAGTGGTGCTTTTTGACACTGCTGAAAATATTCCCAAATACAGTGAGCACTTTTCACTCAGCCCTCCTCCTGAAATGAATTGTGGCTTGCAGCATTGCATTAATAAAATATATTTTCATATTTGTGTCTCTCATATTAATTGGCAAAGGGAGTCCCCTAACCATTCCTCCCCCATCCCCCAGCTAAATTTCACAATCACATTGTAGGTGGTAGGGAAACCCCAGAAAAACCTGGTCTTGTGAAAGCATTTTTTCATGCCAACATCAGTTTGTGACCAGCAGGCTAGGTTGGTCCTTTGAACCGATTCACAATCCAAGAGGTTTGCAATTGTGCTTTCACTACCAAGTACCCTCATTTGATTTAGTACCTGAATGAATGTTGTGATTTTAGCTTTTACAGTCTACAAGGGGAATGGGTAGAAGGTGACCTCTGGCAACATGTTTTGAGCTCATTTTGAGGTAGATAAAAGTGAGAGATGGTTTTCATACTTTCATTGCTGGTACTGTTAGCTTCTCTCATGCTCTCATATGGGAGCCAGAGTGCTGTAGTGGTAAGGGCAGCAGTGGGGAATTTTTTTTTTCTTCTGTCAAGGGCCACGTTCTTTCAGGGGCCCCAAGCCAGCAGTGGGCTGGACCAGAGTGGAAAGTGGGTAGTGCCATCATTTCTCTCTCTTTTTCTGCCATCCCCTTTCCTCTCTCTCCCTCCTTTCTTTCTTTCTTTCTTTCTCTCCCTTCCTCCCTGCCCAGTCAACTGCTAGAGGTCTGAACTGGTCACTTTTGAAATTAGGTCTAGGGCTGTAGGTTGCCCACCACTGCTGGGTCAGAGCGCTGGGCTATGACCTGGGAGATCTAAGTTCAAATCCCAGAGCTGTCAGCTCTTAGCCCAACCTACTTCACAGGGTCATTTTGAGGCTAAAATGGATGGAGAGGGAACCATACACACCACTCTGAACTCCTTGGTGGAATAATAATGTAATACAATCATAAATATTTATGTGAGTATGGTCATTGTTCTTTCCATTGCAAAAGAAAGCAGAGGGAAGGTATTTGCCGTGTAAATGAACAGTTTTGCCCCTGTAAAGTGTACAATTGCATAAACTGAATGAAGCAAAATCTACTTGGAAGATTCATGTGTCAAAGCACCCCAGGTGATATAATTCACTTGTTTCCAGTGGAATCTTTCCCAACTGGACACGAAGTCCTGCGGACCAGAGTATGAGTGTCCAGAAATGAGCATGTGTTTGTTAATAAGGTTTGTGCAAACAATAGGAGATTTGTGGACATTTTGGCTGGATTAAAATGGGGCAGCAGAAGGAGAACAACCTGTCCAACTTCATTGCATCAGGAAATAATTAGAGGAATAAACCCAGGCAGTTTCACTGTAGCTTCAAGGACTGCTTCCAATATGGCCATTCGAGCTCCATCCTTTTGTTTGCAGCATCGTGATTTCCCCCCTTCTTCTTCTATACAGACATACACAGAATTGATTGCAATGACTGAGGGCAGCTTAAATTTGTATTTGCAGTTAAACAATTAGACAAACAAGTTTTCATCACAGTAGGATGAACATTATTCCCCGTTACTAATGTGCCTCCATGTTAAAATGCTCCCTCTGTGCCAAAGCTCTTTGCTCACCCAAATAAAATATGGGCATAACATGCATGTCCGGATAGGGATGCGCACACAGAGCAAAAGTAAAAAGCGCTTTACGATGAGCTTTGGCAGCAGGACACGACATGAGCTTGGCTGAAGTTGCTTTGCTGCTGGACGACCTCTTTTTATTCAGTGCATACAAGGTTTCAGGGCTCTCTGTAAACACAAAGAAAATCCTGACAGTTAGCTGAAAACTGAAAAGGAAACCCATTCATTCTAATTAGAAGAAGCCTTCAGATGTGCCTCCTGGCAATGAGCGCATTGTTTGTGGTAGTGCTGTGCCGAATCCCCACCTGCCCTTTTGCAACCTCTTTGTTTCCCTGTGAAAGAGGCAGTCCTTTTTCTGCCTCTTTTGCCAGTATTTTGATAATTTTGGAGACATTTCTGTGTGTGCAAAGCTTCAGTGCTTACCTTACTATAAGGAGGTGGCTGAGGAGTTGTGTGGGTGGTGTGTGCGCTCTTTATTGTACTATGTGTACCCTGTTCTGTCCTTACAGCCCCCCCCAGCTGCTTGAGCTTTCGGAAAAGCACCCTAGAGCGGGGATCCCCAGTGCAGCTACTGTGGGCACCATGGTGCTGTGGGAACCTCCAACGGGACCCATGGAGGGGTCCCCAATGTGGGGCCTGCAGACACCTGACCTGTGTTTAATTTTTTATTTCCTGCCCCGGGTTTTTAAAAAAATATATGTACAGGGGTTTGTATGTAGTGCATACAACTTTCTAGCAACTATACATAGGCCTTAACAAAAGTGTACCAAATGTCCAAATTAGTATCCATTTGAAGATGGCATCTATATTTCACCCATTCAAATATTGAAAGCGTTGTAAGTTCCTCAATCCATTGCATTGTAGGAGGTGTTTATCCTTCCAATGTTGTAACATCAGTCTTTTAGCTGTCAAAAGGGCACAGAGAATCCATTTACACTGACCATTTGTTACTCTCCATGAAGAAGGCAAATAATTTAAAAGAGTGTGTACATCAGTGAATAATAAAGGCTGTTCCAGTACAAAATTTATCTGTGAAATAACCTCCCCGCAGAAAGAGGCAACTACTGCACATTGCCCCTGAAGACATTTGTACTTACTCCCGAGTAACTGTGCATAGGATTGCACTGTTTGTTTTAACTTAATTCAAATTAGTTAAATCAGAGGCGTAGCGTGGGGGGTGCAGGGGGGGCCGGCCGCACCGGGCGCAACATCTGGGGGGGCGCACTCGCAGCTCTCTGCCCCAGCTCTTCCTCCTCCTGCTCCCCCCCCCAGAGGCGGCTGCCCTTGGAGAAAGGGGCGGATCAGCCGCCGCCCCCCCCTCGCTGCTGCCGCCGCCGCCGCCGCCGCACCTGCCGGGTCGTGCGCCTCGGAGAGCGCGTGGGCGGGGCGGGAGGCGAGGAAGGAGGCGCCGGCCGGTGCGTCGCGGGCCGGGCAGGCGGAGGGCAGCCGCGCGCGGCGCGTGGGCCATGGAGCGCTGGAAGGGGCGCGTGGCGCTGGTGACCGGCGCCTCGGTGGGCATCGGGGTGGCCGTGGCCCGCGCCCTGTTGCAGCGCGGCATGAAGGTGGTGGGCTGCGCCCGGAGCGTGGACAAGATCGAGGTATGGAGGTACCTCCATGGAGAGCAAGGAGAGAGAGGAAGGAAGGAAGAAAGAAAGGGAGGAGAAGAGAGAGAGAGAGAGAGAGAGAGAAAAGGGGAGGGAGGGAGGAAAAGAGAGGAGAGAGAGAAAGAAGGGAAGGAAGGAAGGAGAAGGGGGAGGGAGGAAGAGAGAAAGAAAGGAAAAGAAAGAGGAAGGGAGGAAGAGAGAGAGAGAGAATGAAGGGAAAGAGGAAAGATGGGGAATGAGAAAGGGGTAAAGAAAGTTGGGGGAGACGAGAAAAGGAAGGAGGAAGGCAGATAGAAAGAAAGAGAAAGGGAGGGAGGCAGGAAAGGAAGATGAGGAAGGAGAGGAAAAAGAGTGACCGGGGAAAGGAGAGAAAGAAGGAAGGAAGAAGAAAGAGAAAGAGAGAGAGAAAAAGGAAGGACAAAGCGGAGAACAGCAAAGGAGAGAGAAAGGAAAATGGGGGAAAGGAGAAAAGAGGAAAGGGAAAAAAGGATGGTGAGAGAAAAGGAGGAGAGAGAGAAATGGGAGAGGGTGGGAGGGTGAAGGGAGGAGGGAGAAAAGGGGGGAGAGAAGGGAGAAAGGAAAGGGAGGGCAAGAAAGAGAGGTACATTTTTAAAAAGCCAGGAAAGGAGGAGGGAGAAAGGAAATGGGCTAGAAAAAGAAGGGAAAGGGGCGTGTGGGGAAATGGGATCGGGGGACGGATGAATGAAGAATGGAGGAGGCAGGAAGTTGAGTTGAACTTGTTGAAGGGACAGGTGGAAAGCGGGAGGAGGCCCGAGCAGAGCAGCGCGGGGTGTGTCTTCTTCTTCTTCTTCTCCTCCTCCTCCTCCTCCTCTTGGGGAGTCTCCCTTATTGCTTCTCCCTCTTTCTAGACCTCTGTGTGACCTCCCCGAATTTAAATTAATCTGTATATTATATACAGATTGATATCTTGCACTTCTATTAAAGAATTACAATTAGAGGTACAGGATTGAGGAAGTTGGCTCCATCTAGCCCAGTCTTGGATCATCTCCAGGGTATGGTTCCATTTTGATGTTTAGTTTTTGTTCTTGATATTTTTTGTCATTTACGATGGTTGTGAGACGACATATAATAGCATGGCCCATGCTAGGTTACTACATTTGTAGATTTGTATTCATAGACCTGCTGAAAATGTGGAGAATGTGTAATGCATGTTCGCACTCAATAAAGTGTTTGAAAATAAACTTGTATTTAGATGCATTTTACTTTAATTATTTAAATTCTGTAAGATTATTCCAGTTTAAGTGTTTCTTTAAATCTAAATTGTGTGAATAGAACACAAAAAGTGCTTTAAACTGGGGCCTTTCCACAATAACAAACAACAACAAAGCTGTTCAGCCCCTGAAAGTTACTCCTTCTGCTTAAAAACCAGAGCTGTAGAGGTGCTGGAGCAAAACGCTGAAGGGGCTCAAAACCCCAATGTGTCTTTTTATATTTCCCCCCACCCAAAAGCTCCCCCTCCTCTGCATCTCCTTCTTTTCTTTTCCTTCTCCAACTGCCCTGAAAATGCGGGACCAATCCTGACAATTTTAAAACAAAAAGAAAGAGATTGCCCTGCAAGCACTGACACACACCCCATGAAAAACACCAGATATCAACAATTAAGGGTTTAAGTAAGGTAAAAAAAATAAATACAAAAGCCACTTATAAAATATTATAAAATAATATATAATATAATAATGTAATAATTATAATATATAAGATTTTGTGTGTTTCCTCTAATAACTTTTGTACTTGACCATACTCTTTGGTTGCCTGGCCATACCCTTGGCCACGCCCTCATGTTGCCTGGCCACACCCTCTTGATCACACCTTCATGTTGCTTAACCATACCTCTTACAAATTCACATGTGTGTCCCTATTTTCATCTGTGAAATGTTGGAGGGTATGGATTTGGGTTGTGCATGTGGGGCTACAGGGGGGAGGAGAGGATGGGGAAGTCCCGTTGCACCAATGGATGTCCAAAAGATTAATAGTTGATAGGTCAAAAGTTTAGTTACATAGAATGTAGAAGTCAGGAAGTTTGCTCAGGAAGCCAGGAGATTCTAACAGAATCTGTGTTAGACAGAAGGTCAGAAGTAGGGGGGGGGGGAGAGAGAAATTTAACTCAGGAAATAGAAATTTAGATTGCAGAAGTGAACAAAAACTACTCTGCTGATTGGTTTGAGTTGTGGAGAAAGAAAACTATTTTTTTAAAAAAAAAAAAGCCTAAGGCAAAAAGGCAGAGAGGCTGAGAAGCAGAAAGAAGAAGAGAGAGGGAGAAGGAAGGAAAGACACTCAGAGTCCAGGAGGAAAGGAGTCAGGGCTGCTGGAACTGGAGAACTGACTGAGAGAGCTGGACCAATGACAGTAAGATATTGCTTGGATAAGGGACCTGGATGATATATAGACATAGTGACTGGGTTCATACAACACTGCTAAGCCTCAGTAGGTTAAGTGGCAGAGTGGCTTGGCATGCTGTCTGAACCCTGTCACTATGTCTATAAACCACTGTGTGGTGGTTTATAAGCCAACCTGGTGTGGCCTGTCAACCACCCTGCTAAGCCATGGCTCACAGTAGGGTTAAGAAAACCCTAGTAGGTTTAGCATGTTGTCTGAACCCAGATGACAGGCTAACCCACTTAGAAGCCAAAAAGGCACAGAGCCCCTTGGCAAAAGCGGTAAAAAAAGGGCTGCTGCTTTTGTCAAGGGGCTAGCAAAGGGTGCTTCCCACTCCAACCCAACTTTTTTTTTAAAAAAAAACACATTAAAAAAATATTTAGCAGTGGGCTGCAAAGTTCCAATTTGGCATGGATGCTTGTCTGAATGGAGACAAGTGTCCATGCCAAAATGAAACTTTGTAGCCCACTGCTAACTATTTCTTTTGCCTCTGTTTTGAAAGGTTGGCGCCGAGTGGAAAGCACCCTTTGCAGCAGAATTGTTGGGTTTTTTTGGGGGGGGGGCTCATGTCCCCCTGGGCTACCCCCACTTTCCCAAGTGTAGATAACCCAGAGGCACAACCCCCCAAAAAACCCAAGATCATGCAAAAAGGGGTGTTTGGGGGGGACAATTCCTCCCTTCCATGCAGGTTCCCTGGTTTTTTTTGGGGGGGTGGGGGTCTGGGAAGCCCCAACTGTCCCCTCAGTTTTGCCACATACCCCAAGCTGATAACACCTGGGGAAGTGGCAAAACCAGAGGGAATCCCCTGTGCTGGGGGGGGACTTGGTGCTCCTGCGGTGTATGTTGGGATACATGCAGGAGGACCAATGAGGGAAGAGGGTGGAAGAGATGGCCAGGGAACCCTGCTGTGCCCAATCATTAGTTGGGCACAGCCAGAGCCCCAGGCAAATTTAAGCCTACCGAGGCTTCAGAGCCTCTGTGGGCTTAAAGTGTTGTGTGAACCCAGCCAGTCTAGTTAGATTAGCTGGATGTCTTTATCCCTGGTTGTTTTATCAACCTATTGCTCATGGGTGTGTGTGTGTGTGTGTGTGTGTGTGTGTCCATTCAGATTTTATAACTTTCCCCTATTTATTTATTTATTATATTATCAATTTTTGTAGTAAAAATTAAATTTTGTTATTTGAAATGTTGTGGTCTTTTTTTTCTGTTACACACCCCGCCTTTAATAGCTAAGCCTCACACTACCTAAAGTAGATGCCTGAGACCCAGAGAGTTCTAAGGCTGGTTTGGTGGAGGGGGGAGATTTCCACCTGATGGCCGTGGAAAAGGCCACAGGGAGGGTAGGGCACAAAGAAGTGTGGGCAAAAAAGGTGTGTTTTCTCTTCCATTCCTGGAACAGGGCATTGCCGGTCCATGACAACAGTGTATTATGCAACTGGATTTGATTATACTTTCCCCTCGATCTGGTCCATGGTGGGGAGGGGAATGAGAGTGCCCTCGCACCGTCACATGGCAACATCACAATTGAATACAGCCAATGTAGACCAAAATTGCAAGGTTGGTTACCATATATTTTTTTCTGGGGAATCACTGGCACGATTTGGGACTATGTGCATAGGATTCTTTTCATGCAGGCTGTATTGAACATGACATCTCAGTGGGGACCTACAGGGATGTCAGAAGTGGTGCAGATCAGTTGGTGTGCAGGGCAGATGTGTTCTCTCAGTCCCCTCCATACAATGGGTTTAGTTTGGAAGGGGAACATTGTCCAATCCGGCCCAGTCATTTTAAACAAAAGGGTGACACTAGCATTATAATTTATTAACTTCTCCAGAAGTGTGTGAAATAAGAAAATCTCCATGATGGCTGTAACCATGTGAAAAGGCAGTCATCTCTAGGCCATACCCAGAAAGTAGTTCAAGTGTTACTATGGCTTTTTCTTTCTTCAGATTTCTGATTGGATGAGGAAGTAATGTAGCTGTGGCAGTACATGGCAACCCAACAAACTCATAGGTGTAGAGTTCAGGCAGAGGAGTATGAAAAAAAGCAAGAGACTCGTAGGGATGTGTACGAAATTTGTTACAGTTCATTTTTTATCAGGATTTACCCAGTTTGCACCTTTCAGACTGAACACAGACTTGGACACAATCTGCGGTCAAAGTCTGAACATTTCTTTCTGAACTTGCAGTGTGATTCGTGGACCAAAAACAATGTGTCATCAAAGATGCACACAATTGATGCGTGAATTTGGAAAAATACACATGAAAATACAGGTGGCTTTTCTTGTGGGAAAAAACAAAACAAAGCTCACGCTCTGATATGGACTCGACTCAGAACGAGCTTCCAGATGGAATTTGGAGAACTTTGGCAAACTTAAGTTTTGCTGTACATACTTTGTTTTTTAACATTTTCTGTCCACCAAAGACACAACTATGAAAGTCAAACATTCACTGACAAAGATTTATTTAAGAAGGAAGGAAAAAGAGGTGAGAGAGTGAGAGGAACCATTTAAAATGAGCTTCCAAACAAAACAAAAAACTAGGAGGGGATGGAGTCCAATCCATCAGTTATCCACAGGTGAGTGATTAGGGTCCCCGAAGCCTGTCTGCTGCTGTTACACATCCCTGGTCTGGAATGCAGCTGTAGGCCTCAGCCTGCCAATCCCAGGCTGCAGAGCGGCTGGTAGATGAACGCTGTGTGAAGGCAGAAGGCTGCAGTTCCCTCTTCCGTTAGGGTGGCCACTTATGAATCACCCCAAAAGAAGAAATGCATTGCTAAAGAAGAGGGCACTGGTTTGCATAAAAATTGCATATGTAAACTTATATGCATAGATGCAAATTTAGAAATTATTATTATAATTTAAATAGAAATACAGTACATCTCACCATAGTGTGGAAGACTGTGACCAGGTCACTTGTGTCCTTGCCTGTGAAGTCTTCTGTCCAGGTTCTAACTGGTGATTGGCAGCTGGTTCTTTATCTTTAAACTCAACTTGGACTCGTCAGCCCTTCAAACAGAGGACACATTCAAACAGAGGACAGTCCTCTGGCAGCACTTTAAACAGAGGATGAGAAGAGATCTGCAAAGATGTTATGGACATCAGATGTTATGGACTACAACTCCTATCAGCCCCAGCCAGCACAACCAATGGAATGGATGATAGGAGTTGTAGTGCTATCTGTAGTCTTATCTGGAGGTCACTAGGTTGGGGAAGGCTGCCATACCCACTTTACTTGGGAGGAAATCTTATTGAACACAGTGGGATTTATTTCTAGGCAAACATGCCAAGGATGTAGCTAGCCACCTCATAATGAATAAGTATCTTAAAGACTTGACTCTTAGGAAGAGAAAAGGTCATTCCCACAAGTGGACTATTAGATTAATACTTCATGGTTAGTTATTTTATTTCCTACAAATTATTGAAAGATTAACAGCCATACTTAAGTGGAATATTTCACATTTGCAAGAATGCATTAAGTACAGCCAATTAAATTTGCTTAATCAAGCTTAACAATGCTGCATGCTGTTACTCATCAGAAAGTAAGCAATATAAAAATTTTGCAAGCTGCTTTATGGGAATACGAATGATCAGTCATATTTTTTATCAAAATGGTCAACCACCCGCATTTTTGTTGGCAGTTGACTTTGAAATGACATATTCTTTGCAAGAGATTTTTTCCTGCGTGAATGAGAAGCATGGAAATTATTTAATTGTCTCTTGGGCATATGGCTACCTCTCATCCTGAACTACCTCTCAGGTGGTTGTGAATGTAAGTAAAACAGGAATTATAAAACTGTTTACACACTGGAAAATGTAATGGAAATAATTTATAATTAAAGGCATAATCCAGCCAGTGCTAAGCACTTTGAAGTCACTTTGATTTCAATGAGATGTCTGACTTATGCCTGTGCTTAGCTGCTTCTAATGGAAATCATTGGGATGGATCATATTCTATTAATTTTCTTAAGTCTAAGGAATTCCAAAGCCATGCAGAACCCAGTCACAAAAAATCACTGACTGGATGTGGCTATAGTCCAAGAGCCCATGTCAAAACTAATGTCATAAGGTACAAAAGGTTTGACTATCTGGACATCTTACAAAGGTTGTTGCATCTCCCAAACTGCCAGTCTAATGTACAACTGCTGGGATATTTAGGGGGTGGCAGCCCCCCAAAATCCCTTTTTGGGGCCAATAATTACATCATAAGGTACACATGGATGAAACAAGCAGAATCTGTTAGGGAATGGTGTATATAATTCCAGACTGTCCAATCTGACTGACTATTTTGGGGCATACCCACTTTCTGACCCCTCCAAAAATGGGGCCATTAATTACATCGTAAAGAACATGGCTGAAACTTGTACCATTTGGTAAAGATGACCATCCCATATCTTAAAATATCCAATCTGACTGCTTTATGTGGGGCAAGCCCCAGATCAGACCATTTAATACTATCAGAGTCACAACAATTTCCAATATACTACATTGGTTCTGATATTATTGACTATCTTAGCAATAAAGTCAGAGTAAAGTATTATTTTTGCTACAAGGATCCTTTTGTATTTATTTATTTCAGTTATGAAAACATTGAAAACTATTAACATGCAACCCCCAGAAAAGCCCAATATAAACTCCCTATTCCCCCCTCGTACTCCAGCCCCAAAGCCTTAACAAAGAAAAAGCCACTTGTGCATTCTCATTCCTTTCCTTTCCAGAATCTTCCCCCTTCTCAAAAAGGCTGCTGTGTAGTAACATCCAATGAAGCAATGAAATTTAGGTATGGATTTGAACACTGAGTCAATGAGTCTGCTAGCTTTCTCACACCAGTGTACAGTCATGCCTTGGATTGAGAGCATAATTCGTTCCGGAAATGTGCTTGTAATCCAAAACACTCTTATATCAAAACGAAATTCCCCCAAAAAAAATTTGTACAGAGATTTTTAATTTAAGACGTACTATAGTACTTGTATTGCAAGACGTCGTTTGTATATCAAGTCAATTTTTTAAAAATAAATATTTAAAAATTTGCTTGTCTTGCAAAACGCACTCAAACCAAGTTACTTGCAATCCAAGGTATTACTGTACCTCAAATTGTTCGTTGACCACAGGCCTACTTCCATCCAAACATTTACTGTATCATTTATCTGTGAAATGTTTCTCAGAAGAATGATAAACACATTTATTTATTTATTAAATTTATATCCCACCTCTCTTCCAACATGGAACTCAAAGTTCCCAGGTAGTCTCCCCTCCAAGCACTGACCAGACCCAAACCTGCTTAGTTTCAGCACAGTGGCTGCCTCACATGCCTTCAGACCATACCCTGGTCATTGTGGTGTATGACAATGTTACTTGTACATGACATTGAGAAGTGGTAAATTAGTTGGGAATCTGCCTCTTCATGGGTACATTTAAGAACTCTCTTCACTGCATTGCATTCTACAATCCACAGGATAGAAAACATCACTCTTTTCTTTTCAGGTTCCGTGTAATACCCTGAGACCAAGAATTATGTAATCATCAGTCTTCTGTGCATCCACTAAAATAGCACCAGAGCCTCTTTGAAGGTATCATTCCTTAGTGCTCCGATGAAATCAGAAGGTTGTCTAATTTCTACTTCAGAAATTGCATACTGCTGGTCACGGCAGCTAATGTTGGCTCTTCTGTCTTATTCAGGGACTTTTATTGATGGAGTAACTGTCCTGTCCAGTTTTGATATATTCCAGGCAGATGTGAAATCCTCCAAGCATTAGGAACAACTTGTCAAACTTAGGACCTTCATCTGTTCTTATTATAAGTGCAAGTTTTGCAATAGCCAAATCATATGTGACAATACCTCTACTGACATTCCTTATCTATTTTGTGGGATCTTTTAATTGTTTCTGGCACCTGTAGTGATATTGGGTACTGGTTGATTTGAGGGAAATACTGGTTTTCTGTTGGGTAAGTTTATCCACCAAAACTTCAGAATTTCAACCTGTCCACATTGGAGCTCTCTCTGTCTTAAATACCAGTGACATAATCCACATAGCGTCAAATTCAGCAGTTGTGTATAAGACAGGCAGTTTGGAAGATGCCACAACTTTTGTAAGATGTCCAGATAGTCAAATCTTTTTGACACAGGCTCTTGGATTACTACTTCATGTACAATAATAAATAAATAAAAGTCTGGGTAATGCTTATCTGTGCTGTCTTTAAACTACTTCTTAGCAAGTAGCCTTACTGAACTCAGTGGGCTACTTTTGAGAGAGGGGTGTTGAAGAATAGAGGTTAATCTGCCCCCCCCATCAGAGCCAAGCAATGGACATGGTGGCTGTACCCCAGATGTATCCACATCTGGAGGAAGCATACTGCATCTCATGATACCTGAAATCAGCTTGAGCTACAGTCTGAAGCCTAGCAAACAGAAAGTATTGCTCTTCTGACCAAGCAAAAGCATAAGACCAGTATTTATAACGGGCCTAGGAAAACCAGAGCCCGATATCACACCCTACGGCAAGTGATAAGGCTGAACAACCTGTTCCCTTCTGCACTTGAAGTAGGCCTGACTGAGTCGATATAGTCCATGGTAGCTCACTTGATTAATTTCCACCCACAGATGATAAGGTTCCTGGTTGAAGCCCCAGAGCAGGGGTGTGGAACCTGAGGACCAGGGGCCAAATGTGGTCTGCCTGGGGATCCAATCAGACTTTCCAGAGTTCCCCAGAAAGCTAAGCCCCTTTTGGCTGGCCCACCCCCTTTCCCTTGACCACCGATCATTTGATGCTTTCCCAGCTTTTGTGCAGTCCCCCCCCCCCCATTCTAAAAGGTTGAAATGCCTCTCCTAAGGCTTGGTTGATGGCAGTAAGAGATTTAAACTAAAAAATGCTGGTAGTTTTTATATTTTGGCCCCACCCCCTTTGCCTGAATGTGGCAAAGGGGGTGGGGCCAAATGTGGCTCCTGAGCGTGGCCCCAAAATGGAATTCAGCCTTTGGACTAAAAAAGAAGTTCAACAACATCCCTGTCCAAGAGTCTGTGATACTTCTGTTGTTCTACTGTACATGTTGGAGCCATACCTCTGCCAAACTAGACATGATGCTAAATGTATCGCATGCCATTGCCATGCATGCATGGGGGGTTACTCTTTCCTCCCTGTGGTGATCTGAATGAAAATCCCCTCCCTGCATGTTCTATTAGTCTGGAAGGGAAGCTTCCATTGCTACCAATGGGAGCTTCCCTCTAGGGGCTAATAGAAACTGCAGGGAGCAATTTTCATCAGGACTGTGATGTGGGAGGAAAGGGTTAATCTCTCTCTCTCCCCACACACCACGGTCCCAATTAAAATTACCCTCCCCAAACACTTGCTATTAATTGTTTTTATAAAAGATGCAGCAGAATCTTTTCTAATGATGTTTAGCATCATGTCTAGTTTGGCCCTGTATCAATTCCTTGTTGAGGCGGTAAATCTGGTTTTGTCTACCTCCACTGTAGCCTGGTCTACTTGCAGTTGCTTAGTAAAACTTACGTGAAATTGTTTAAAGTGGGAAAAATGACTATTTTATCCCAGTTCCCTACATGTGTCAAAACTGAAGTTCAATGAAGTATTTTGGCCAACCCCTTGCTAGACCAATATAAAAGGTTTTCTGCTGATATAACTGCAGTGCAAATTGTACTGTTATAATAGTTAGCTTCTCTGCAGATGTAATTATGTTGGTTAAATGCAGCCCTGGCCTCAGTAACTATTTTAAAGGAAACAAAGGGTAAGAATAAGTCAAGTGATTAATGTAACGTATCTTATTCATATTAAAATCAAGTACATTGTATTTTCTAGAGTCTTTTTTGTGGGGGGGGGGGGCAACTGGGAAACTTTGCAGTTTGATTTTTGTTGCCGTCTTGGTTCCACATTTATGGAGGACCACAATATCAGTGCAGATTGTTAAAATCACCCTCCCCAAACACTTGCTATTAATTGTTTTTATAAAAGATGCAGCAGAATCACTGCACTTTGGTGGCCGCAGCAGACACCTATAATATAATATATAATATAATATATATCACATACATATGTACTGTACATAGGTATAGAGAAACAATTGTGAAGAAAAGGTCATGAAATTCAAGAGGTACCACTTCTATGTAAAACTATAATGTAAGCAAGATGGGTATAGAGTGGCTATTCATACAGATGACTGGGTTCACATGACACGACCACCCAGCGTGGCTTATAAGCCACAGTGGGTTGTCGTGTCATGCGAACCTAGGACGGTTTTGTCAGAGTGGCTTATTTTTCGCTTATAAGCCACCCTGACAATCCATGGCTTGTAGTTGTATTTGTTTGACCCACAAAGGGTTTTTGTGTTGTTTGAACCTGGATGACATGACCCATCGTGGATCAAGCCGCTTGGCAAGTGAGCCGCTTGGCAAGAGCAGCAAAATTCCCTCGCCACTCTTGCCAAGCAGCTAGCTGGCGAGTGCTGCTGACAGCTGCCCCCAAAGTGCTGAAGTGGCACTTGGGGGCAGCTGTCAGAGGCTTCCCCCACTCCCCACCACTTCTGCTGCCCTTTTTGGGCTGGCAGTGGTGGGCAACAGGAAACAGCCAGCGGGTGTGGCGGGGAGAGGAGGTCACTCCAGCTGGCTATGCATAGCTGGCTGGAGCAATCACCTGTTCCCTGTCACTGCCTCTGGCCCAAAATGGCCAGCGGGGGTGGCAGGGAGAGGAAGTTGCTCTAGCCAGCTAGGCGTAGCCAGCTGAAGTGATTGTGCCACCACATGAAAGGGGTCAGCATGATGGTGGGGAGGGGAGACTGCTGCAGCTGGCTGAAGCAATCCCATTCCGCCACAGCGCCAAGCACTTTTGGGGCTCGGCGTGGCAGTGGAGATTGGTTCAGCCAGCTGGACAGCCCTGCAGAAATTATCCCTGCTCCCCCGCTCCTTGTTCCTCCCACAGTGACCCCTGGGATAGCCGCAGGAGGACTGAGTGGGGAGGAGGTGGGCAAGGACCCACGATGTGTCCAACCATCTGTCGGGCACATTGTGGGCCTTGGGGCAAATAACCCACACTGTGTGGCTTGTGCCACAGTGTGGGTTGTTGTGTTGTGCGAACCCACACAATGTCTTGACGTTGGATGCAGAATCAGGGGGATCCAGGAGAGGCTTTTATTTTGCAATTGCCTCATTCATAGAATTTTTAAGGGTCCCAAATGAAGTCATCCTCTCTTCATGTTTTCCCACCACTTCTTTGGTCTTTTTTCTTACCAGCAAAAATCGATTAAGGAAGAGAAGATAGATCAGCTGCACAACACCTTTTGACTGTTAGCACAAGGAGGCCTCTGCCTGGGAGCAGCCTCAGTCATACTTGGAGTAACCCCATTAAACTCAGTGAGATTTAAGTTAATCCTGAGTCTAACTTAAGCCCCATTGATTTCAGTGGGGCTATTGTGTATGACTCAGCCTGGATCCAACCCCCTTGCTTTTCAACCTTTTTATCCCCTGTTTGCAGTACAATGCAAATGAGTAGTACAGCAATGCAGTTGCATTATGCCAACCCTTGTAATGACACTCTTATACCTGCCCATTATTCAGATTCCATGCCAGAGGGATTTGTAATCTTCGTCAGAAAAGGTTCCAATTTGTTAGCGTGAACTCCATTTTTCATTGTTAATTTGTCATGATATGTAATAGCAAACTCCTGCAGGGAAGGCTTTGTACACTCATGCATAAGGACCGGCTGATTTGGATTGAATGCTCAACTTCTGGGTTATTAAAATCACTGATAAGTCAGCTTAATTGGTCTTAATAAGCTATGGCTAATTAGCACTTCACTGAAAGTATAAGTGTTAGTGAATGCATTCAGTATATCCCTGACTTTCAAGGGAGCACAAGCAGATATGAAGAAGAAGGCAAACATCTCTCTGACCTGGATGTTTGTATTTTGAGTAGGCTGGGAACCAGGTTTCAAACATACTCCACTCCACACGCATTCTCTCAAATGTCCAATAGGAGCATCTCTATTGGCTATTCTCTTTAATTTAACTCATAGAGGCTAATAGGGGAAAGAATGCACAGTAGAGCACAATCTTTTTTCCTCCCATTGCCATGAAGGGCTGAGGTTTATAGCAGATGCAGGGTTCATAAAAAGCATTTACCCATGGTGAGCTCCATGCAGTGTGGCATCTCATTTAAAGGGTCCTTAAACCCTGTGCAGCCCCCTTTGTGTGTTGTATTTGCTTGTCAATGTGGCTTTCCTCCATGTCCCAGACTGCTGGTTTGCAAACACTGTGTATGTCCACTTACGCAATGCCAGAAAAGAGGACAAAAGAGGACACAGAATTGCATACACTAATTTATATGCACAGATGTAAATTTAGAAATAATTACTATACTATTAAATGGAAATACAATACATTTAACCCGAGTGGGGATTACTGTGACTAAGAGACCTGTGTTGTACCAGCTCAGTATGCTGCCTGGATGGTAACTATTGATGGGCAATTTCAAGGCTCCTGCATCCCTTCCCATTTCCTGCTCCCCTTCTTAGGTGATGCCATCTATCCAGCTTGACGGGACAATACTGGAAAATGTCGATCATTTTCTCTATCTTGGCAGCTATCTTTCTGTTACAGCTAACATCGACAGTGAAATCCAGCATCGTTTGAGCTCTGCAAGTGCCGCGTTTTCTCGAATGAAACAGAGTGTTCGAGGATCGGGATATTTGTAAGAAGACCAAAACACTGTTTATGAAGCCATTGTATTACCAACTTTATTGTATGCCTGCGAAACATGGACTATCTATAAACGTCACTTCCACCTCCTTGAAAGATTTCATCAACGTTGCCTCCGGAAAATCCTGCAAATTACTTGGGAAGATAGGCGAACAAATGTCAGTGTACTGGAAGAAGCAAAGGCTACTAGCGTTGAAAAAATGATCCTTCAACACCAACTTCAGTGGACCGGTCATGTTATTCGAATGCCTGACTGCCATCTCCCAAAGCAGTTATTTTATTCCCAACTCAAGGATGGAAAGCGGAATATCGGTGGTCAATATAAGAGGTTTAAAGATGTTCTTAAGGCTAATCTAAAAAAAATGCAATATAAACATCGAAAACTGGGAAGCTCTGGCCCGTGAACGATCTAACTGGAGGTTGGCCTTTCACAAAGGTTCTATGGACTTTGAAGAAGCCCAAGTGCACGGTGAAAGGGAGAAATGTGCTAAGCCGAGAAGCATGTCAAATGAATCCTTTACAGGCACCATCTTCCATCTGGTAACCTGTGTCCTCACTGTGGGAAGCTGTGTGGATCTAGAATTGGCCTCCACAGTCACTTACGGACCCATCGCTAGAGTCTACACAATCTTCTTTAGAATTTCCTCCTTTTATCCTGGAAGACAATCTTACTCGGTCACGAGTGATCGCCTGATGATGATGATGATGATGATGATGATGATGATGATGATGATGATCTTTAAACCAGACTTTGACTGGACAGCCCTTCAAATAGAAGACTGCCCTCTGAAAGTCCTTCAAATAGGCGACTGTCCTCTTTAAAGTCAGACACATGGGGCCACCCTAGTCCTGCACATGGGTTAAGAGGAGCCCAAGGTGCTAGGTTGCATCGAACTCTGAATAGGTAAGTGATTTTAATCTTTCACTTATGTCTTTTGTAAATAGGGAAATGGAGCAGGAGCTTAGATGTGTCCTCACACAAGAAACAAGCTTGTCAGACTGAGGAGGACCAAGGTCTGAGGCTAGGACTTCATAGGACCTGGTGGATAGGTTTGCCATTTGGGGTCAGCTGACTTCAGACCGGTTAGCATATAATGCTAAGCCACCATCGGTTAATTAACCCATGGGCCTTGTGGTGTGTACTGGCTGCCATTTTGAAGCTGCAAGCTGCGGTAGGCACACACTGTGGCTTGTGTAGGTTATGCACTGGGCGGTGTAGGTTATGTGAGGGTCAAACAACCCTCGCATAACCCTAGAACAACCCTATGGTGGGCTACGGTAATCGCGTGGACCCAGTCAATATGTTTTCAAGCAGTACAGGTACTGCAGCCCAGATGGGAATCTCAAAGCACTGAGCTCCTTCTGCAAGCTTGCTATGGAAAGAGTATGCCCATGGAGCAGGACGTAAGGTGCCAGAAGAACCTGACTGCTGTGATACTTGAAATAATAACCCCACCATTCAATGGATTCTTACAATGGATAAGCAGATTGCCACCAATTTTTGAATACCAAGGCAGAGACCAGTAGCTCTGTTAACTCCATGGCTGGTGGGGGCAGCTCAGCAACAAATGCATTCATCAGGATCTCCAAGAAGAAGGGTAAACAGGTCTCAGAGGGTTTGGGTATGTTCAAGGTATGTATATTATATTTAGAGAGCAATTCTATGGCCCCTGGGTGAGCATCCCAGGGACCATAGGATGGCTTGGATTTCCCCTTCTGAGGTCGAGGATAGCATTTTGACCTCAGAAGGGGAAGTCAGAGATCCGCCCACTTGCTCCCATGCCATCACAGCCAGTGCTGAGAGAACCATGCTGGCTGCCTCTCTGAGGTTGGAAAATCAACCTCGGAGAGGTGGGAAAGGGGGGGGGGTGTTCCAGTGGTTGTGGAGGGGAGGAAACTGGAGAGGCCAGGATATGATTTATCCTGAGCCTCTTCCAGCCTCCTTCCCTCCCGCTCCAATGCGCCCTCGCTGGATGGTCTGGAAAGGCCACCAAGTGAAAAAAAAACAAAGATTGGCGGATGGGGAGGCGAAGATTGGCTCTGCCATTCCTCTTGCCCTGCCCCTGCCAGCTTCAGACTGGTAGGACATAGGAATCTTGTCAGCTTCAGAGTTTTGGGGCTGCTGAGCAGCAAGGAGGCAGTCCATAGGACTGCACCCTTAATGTTGTCCAGGAAACTTACAGAGCTTAGCTGCATCCTGTAATAGGGATAGGTGAATTTGTAGATGGCTGCTTGAATCAGAAATGTATGTATAGGGCTTCACAAAGTAGCCTACTTTTGTGAGCAAGAATTCAGAATTTGAGGCTAATTTTCATGAAACAATCCCTCTTGACGTGAGAGGGAAACATGCATTGGCTTGGCTCTTGGCATGATTTTTGTGCGCATGCGGAGTCACTGACAAACAGCTGACAGTGTGGAGCTCCAGGATGTGGCTGTGTTGCAATGCAGGTGGCTACACATATGAAGCAGGCCTTGATGTATCATTTTTGCATGGTGAAAATTTATTCTCAATATATTCTCCATGCCTTCCTAGTAATGAAGCCAGAGATTTACATTTCCTGAAGTTCTAGCAAAAGCTAGAGATCTCCAACTCTAAATCTGATCTAAATCTGATATTAGATAAATCTAATATTAGATCACACAAGGGTGCATTTGAAAGAAACATTCACCATGCCAAAATGAGGTTCGGTGTCATATTTATGATTATTTTTCTCATTTCAAAAGTGAATATTAGAACTGGGTCTTAATTACATTTTGGGGTGTTAGAATAGGTTTGTCTTTGCTAGGGAATTTTTGTGCCAGGAAAGTTTGAGTCCTCCTGCACTCCTTGATTAGAATGCATGTCTTGTAGTTGAAATGGTCTAAGCCCCTTTCACATCAATCATAACATCAACGACCTCCCATTATTCTGTATGCACTTGTGGCTGCCCTTCAGTTGCTCTCTGTTAATCTTCTTTGCTCCTTTTGTTGAAGCACAGCCTATGATCACCTCACCTTTTATGCTCCCAAACCGCATAAAAATCGTGAAGAGGCAATTTGCCATTGCCTTTCCAAGACTGCCATATGTTCTCTGCAAGGTTTCATGCCTTTGGTATAATGCAGCCTTCCCCAGCCTGGTGCTCTCCAGATGTTTTGTGGACTACAATGCCCAGCATTCCTGACCATTGGCCATGCTGCCTGGGGCTGATGGGAGTTGAAGTCCAAAACTTCTGGAGGTCACCAGGTTGGGGAATGCTAGATGCTAGTATAGTGGGAAGAATCCAACGGGGCACTTCTGCCCCTGCCGATGCTCTTATGCCCCACCAATTCCATTGCCAAGTGTCCCCCGCCACTTGTGCAGTGGTGATTTAGCACTTCTGGTCTGGGGCAACCTGAAATGAGCAGAAAATGAGCTTATTTCTGGAAGGAGGCAGGTCAGTGGAGCTCACATAAAGGAGCTCCACTGACTTGCCTCCTTCCAGAAATGAGTGTTTCTACTCATTTTGTGGCTTCCCCTAGGAAGCCCTAAATCTACCTTGCATGAGCAATGGGTTCCGTTTGCGCAATGGAATTGGCAGGACCCATCGCTTGTGGAAGGGAATCAGCAGGTCGTAGAGAAAGGGGATTGAACAATGTTCGAGATCGCCAGGATTCTCCAAACATTGTCTTGCCACTCATCTCATGCCCAATTCCTGTTCACATTTGCGATCACTATTCATTCTGTGCAAATGGAGCAGGAGATTTGTGCAAATCTCCCCAAATTTTCACAAATGTCCTGCATAGACTAAAGTGGGGCTGATTCTGTCTACTGAGGAAATTTGCGCAAATTAGGAAATTTGTGCAAATTGAACTTGGAATCAGGAATGAGACTAATGTGTGCGTGTGTCTGACAATTTGCGAATGTTTTCAGTGGATGTGTGCTCGTGCTCATTTTTGGAGCTTAGAATGGGGCATGCTCTCATATTCTGCAAGCAAAAATGAAATTGTTATACATCCCTAGGTGTAAGCACCCTGCTGGATTCTGCCCAGTGTATTTTTCCCTCAAACACTTCCTTTTTTAAACCAGCAACTCCCCACCCACCCCACATCTCTCAGGCTCAAATTCTGTTTTCAAGAAAGGGAGATGGAGAGGGAGATATGCAGTGTCTTAGGGTTGCTTCCCACACTATCATTTCTGATCCTGGAAGTATATGGGAACTTAATTCATGCATGGAGCTCATCATCAAGAGTACATGTATCATTCTTTTTAATGGAAGAAGCCAACCCATGTGTGCATTTATTTGTGCATGCAGATTGGCTTCACCATTGACATGAATGAGGATCCCTGCTCATACAAGCAATTGGGTACATCATAGCACAGTCACATGAATCTCAAGATTGTAGCATCTCACTTATTGAAGTGCTCCTATAAGTTAGGTCTTGGTGATGGTGACTGGAACCCAAATCTGAAAATGTGCCTACTAATGGGTCATGATTCCAAGAGTTAGGGATTAGAATCTCTTAACTTATCACAATACCTACAGGCTCTCATCATCATCATCATCATCATCATCATCATCATCATCATCATCAGGTGATCACTTGTGACCGAGTAAGATTGTCTTCCAGGATAAAAATTACAAAAAGAAAATTTTTAAAGGAAGAAATTCTAAAAAAAAATTGTGTAGACTCTAGCGATGGGTCCGTAAGTGACTGTGGAGGCCAATTCTAGATCCACACAGCTTCCCACAGTGAGGACACAGGTTACCAGATGGAAGATGGTGCTGTAAAGGATTCATTTGATGTGCTTTTCGGCTTTCGCTTAGCACGTTTCTCCCTTTCACCGTGCACTTGTGCTTCTTCAAAGTCCATAGAACCTTTGTGAAAGGCCAACCTCCAGTTAGATCGTTCACGGGCCAGAGCTTCCCAGTTTTTGATGTTTATATTGCATTTTTTTGGATTAGCCTTATGAACATCTTTAAACCTCTTATATTGACCACTGATATTCTGCTTCCCATCCTTGAGTTGGGAATAAAGTAACTGCTTTGGGAGATGGCAGTCAGGCATTCGAACAACATGACCGGTTCACTGAAGTTGGTGTTGAAGGATCATTTTTTCAACGCTAGTAGTCTTTGCTTCTTCCAGTACACTGACATTTGTTTGCCTATCTTCCCAAGTAATTCACAGGATTTTCCGGAGGCAACGTTGATGAAATCTTTCAAGGAGGTGGAAATAACGTTTATAGATAGTCCATGTTTCGCAGGCATACAATAAAGTTTGTAATACAATGGCTTCATAAACCAGTGTTTTGGTCTTCTTACAAATATCCCGATCCTCGAACACTCTATGCTTCATTCGAGAAAACGCGGCACTTGCGGAGCTCAAACGATGCTGGATTTCACTGTCGATGTTAGCTGTAACAGAAAGATAGCTGCCAAGATAGAGAAAATGATCGACATTTTCCAGTATTGTCCTGCCAAGCTGGATAGATGGCATTACCAAAGGGTTAGCTTGCACTTGCTGATGAAGCACTTTGGTTTTTTTGATGTTAAGTGAGAGACCAAGTTTTTTGTATGCTTCTGCAAAAGCATTTAGGATAGTTTGGAGATCATCCTCTGAATGTGCGGAGACCACATTATCATCAGCATACTGAAGTTCCACAACGGAGGTTGTAATTACCTTACTTTTTGCTTTCAGCCTGCTGAGATTAAAAAGCTTTCCATCTGTTCGATATATAATTCCCACACCAGTGGGAAGTTTCCCCTCGACAAGATGTAAAATTATGGCAATGAAAGTAGCAAATAATGTTGGGGCAATAACACATCCCTGTTTAACACCTGGTACAGGCTCTACCAGCCTCCCCAAAGATGCTCTGCTTTCTGTTTTACAAATCCCATCTCCACATTCATTCTACTACCTTCTGAAAAAGGACAGGGGTGCAATCTTAAACTAAACATCAGTTCTATATTGGTAAGGCCCATATATTTTTAACTTGAACTTCTGCATGAATGACTAGGGACAGGATTGTAGCCATAATGCTAGAAAATTGGAATACAAATACAATTATGTAACTCAACCTGCAATGCATAATTTTATCCTATTGAATAAAATTGGGTGTTTTAATCACAACACCTTTGTTTTAGCATAGAGGTTGAGACCACCTTCCTGAATTATTTATCATTTTGCCTCTTCTTTCACTATATAATTTAAGTATGCTCTGGTATTTTTAATGGGAATTGTTTTTAGCAGTTGTCAGTTGCCTTGGGTCTCTTTTAAGAGAAAGATGACTAATAGCACAATCCTATGGCCTCTAGACAGCATCTAAATGGCTATAGGATTTTTCATATCCCCAGCTATGAGGTCGGGAAATCCTCATAGCTGGGGATCCGTGCTCGGATCCCCTCCCTCTCCCCCCTGCAACAGAAAGAACTGCACTGACTGCTTCTCTGAGGTCGTAAGAGCAACCTCAGAGAAGGGCTTTGGGGGGCATTCTGAGGGACCGGGGAGGTGAGGAGACTGGCACTGCCAATATATGATGCATCCTGGAGGTGCCTCAGCCTCCTTGCCTCCTGCTTCGAAGCACCACACTTAAATCGGCCTTCTAACTGCTTTGCAGAGCAAGAGGAGCATAGAGGCGACCTTCGCCTCTGTGCTCCTCCCGGCCTACAAGTTCAGAGGGTTACAGGATTGTGCCCTAAGAAATTCATAAATAAGGAGTCTGCTGAATGACAGCAGCACTCTTGTATCCTAGACTAATTTATTTATAAAATGTGCATGCCGCCTTTCAAAATATAAAGCCCAAGGCTCTTAATAAATCAAACAAAATAAAACCAAATAAAATAATACTATAAAATAGACACAGATCCAATAAAACAGCACAGGACAAAATGCTTTCAAAGAACAACAATAAAAACCATGTAAAGCAAGAATCCGCCAGAATACACACAATTAAATAAGAGTTGACTAGACCTTTCATTCATTCATTCATTCATTCATTTATTCCAAAGCTGTTGGAGTAATATCTGCAGACATATTTTTTTTAGTCTGGGTCCTTGTACACATGTTCTATCTTGGATGCACCAGTATAGACTAACAATAGGATAAAATCAGGAACATTTAAAAATGTCTCAGTGGCTGATCATATTTAATTTTATTTTACTTTTTGGAACAATCTGTCCCTCTTTATAGGCTTGTTGATAGATAAAGAGCTATAAGAGCATTAGGCTTCATCAGTATGCATCTTTTCTGCTCACAAAGAATGATCATGCTGCTTAATGAACACTGAAAGAGGGAAATTGGCCATTCATATTTCAAATGCAGCATGCACTATAATATACACCATGGACCATGCTTAAATGTTTTAGAATGTTTAAATTAGAAATGAGTTTGAACGACAGGATTTTATTCCAGATTGGATCATCACTGGAGCCAGAATAGACTTGAATGCAGGATGCCTGTCTGCCTAACTACAATAGCTCTTGTTCATTTTCTGCAAACAAACTAATGTTAAAATGCTTTAAAATGTAAGCTAATTTAGAACACAATCCTATGCATGTTTCGACAGGAACCGCTGGGGAATGCTGGGAGTTGTAGGATTTTTTTCTGTCTAAATATGCATAGGATTGTGCCCTTAGGGACTTTAACAAGCTTGCAATGAGCACAGAAAATCAATGTACAGGTGTAGCTTGCATGCCATGCTCTTTTAAACATTGAGTTTCTCATTGATTTTTGTAATTTCAACACAGAATGCCTAATCTCCACTTTGATACAACTAGTCCAAGAGATGCATTCACTCTATTGCCATCCAGTGTCAGTAGTGTAGACAGAGATTAAAAACAAACTTTAAATACCATGCACCATGAGAATCTGCAATATTTGAATTTTCAGATCAGAAACCTAAAATACAAATGTTTGAAAGTATTTTTCCTCTGTTTCAAATATGCAAGTGGAAAGCCATCATGAATGTTGATGGGTAAGGGAGGCTCTCTGAACTCCAGCATTTAAATAGTTAGGTATGTACTGTAGGTCATTTGGATCAATGGGCATGTGGAGGAAGGAACTAGAGGTTCGGCTATCCTTGACCTGATTCTAACCAACAGAGACGAGTTAGTGCATAAAGTGGCAGTTTCAGGAACTCTGGGGGAAAGTGACCTTGTTATACTTGAGTTCTTGATTCTAAGGGAAGCAAAAGCTGAGTGTAGCCAAATGCGTATCCTGGATTTTAGGAAAGCCAATTTTAACAAACTCAGAACAATGATAAGTAAGGTCCTATGGCAAGCGACTCTAATGAGAAAAGGAGTCCAGGATGGGTGGGAGTTTTTAAAAAAGGAAATTTTAAAGGCACAATTGCAAACAATTCCCACAAGGAAAAAAGGCAGAGGGCAACAGAAGAAGCCAATGTGGCTTCACAATAAACTCAAAGATGACCTGAAAACAAAAAAGGACATGCATAGGAAGTAGAAGGAAGACAAGGCTACAAGGGAAGAGTACAGGCAGGTAGCACAAAACTGCAGGAATAGTGTCAGGAAGGCTAAAGCTGAGAATGAGCTAAGGTTAGCGAGGGATGCTAAAAACAACAAGAAAGCTTTCTTCAGATACATGCATATGTGAGGGATTGAGGCCTACACAGGATTGGGTTTGTTGAGGCCTACACAGGCTTCAGTTTGTTGAAGCCTGAAGGCCCAAACACTTCCCTCGAGTAGTGAAGGCTGAAGGCCCAAACACTTGGATGGGAGGGGGAGTTTGAGAGTTTTAAGTTACCCAATAGAAGTTAAAGAATCAGTTCTCCTGTGCAAGGTCACATGGTTATAACCTTCCATTCCTGGGAAGACTATATATGTGGGGTGTGGTCAGCTAGCAGTTAGAGTGTGTGCTGGGGGAGAGCTAGAAGCAGAAGCAGAGAACCAGCAGAGAGAGAAGCAGAGAGAGAGAAAGACTGAATGCATAGGATATAGGTAGTCTGAAGTTAACTAGAGAACATTGGATTGTTTGTTTGTTTGTTTTATTTTATCATACTTGCTTTTGAATTATAACCACTCTATTAAGTAAAAACCCTAATATTAATAGTAAAGTGTTGTTGTTTACCCTGGAGTTTGGAGTGACTTATTCACCACGTCTACAGCCTACACCCACGTTACTGGAAGCAGGCAAAGGACTTGATAACCTAGAGAGGCTTTGGGAAGAGGCAGAGATCTCCCAAAGGCAGATCAAGGGGTCCCTGCAGTAGCGGAACCTTGACAGCATAGTAAAAGACAGAGGAAAGAAATGGTGGTTCAACTACGCAATGAGGATGGCAAATTGATAACAGAAGACAAAAAAAAGGCAGAAATGTTCCATTCCTACTTCGGCTCGGTCTTCTCCCAAAAGAGGGTCTATGACTCCCCTGGCAAACCTGAAGTGCAGACTGAAGGAGCAGGATTGCAGTTTGAGATTGGTAGGCAAATGGTCAAGGAGCACCTGATTACTCTGAATGAGTTTAAATCTCCAGGGCCTGATGAGCTGCATCCTAGAGTAATAAAGGAACTGGCAGAAGAACTCTCAGAACCACTGTCTATTATCTTTGAGAAATCATGGAGGACAGGTGAAGTGCCAGATGACTGGGGGAGGGCAAATGTTGTTCCCATCTTCAAAAAGGGCAAGAAGGAGGAACCTGGGAACTATAGGCCAGTCAGTCTGACATCAATCCCGGGGAAAATTTTGGAGCAGATTATAAAAAAAGTCAGTTTGCAAGCACCTTGAAAACAATGCAGTGATTACTAGAAGCCAGCATGGATTTGTCAAGAACAAATCCTGCCAGACTAATCTGATCTCATTTTTTGATCGGGTAACCTCCCTTGTGGACTATGGGAATGCTGTGGACATAATATATCTGGACTTCAGCAAAGCTTTCAACAAAGTGCCTCATGATATCCTGATTAGCAAGCTAGCTAAAAGTGGGCTAGATGGAACAACTATCAGGTAGATCCACAATTGGCTACAGAATCGGACTCAAAGAGTGCTTTATCAATGGTTCCTTCTCAAACTGGGGAGAGGTAACGAGCGGGGTACCACAGGGCTCGGTGCTGGGCCCAGTGCTCGTCAACATTTTTATTAATGACTTGGATGAGGAGTACAGGGAATGCTTATCAAATTTGCAGATGACACAAAGTTGGGTGGAATAGCTAATACTCTGGAAGACAGAAACAAAATTCAAAGTGACCTCGATAGGCTGGAGCGCTGGGCCGAAAACAACAGAATGAAATTTAATAGGGATAAATGCCAAGTGCCGCACCTAGGGAAAAGAAACCAAATGCAGAGTTACAGAATGGGGGACACTTGGCTCAACAATACCACAAGTGAGAAGGATCTTGGAATTGTGGTAGATCACAAACTGAATAGGAGCCAGCAATGCGATGTGGCTGCAAAGAAGGCAAATGCTATTTTGGTCTGCATTAATAGAAGTATAGCTTCCAGATCGCGTGAAGTGATAATTCCCCTTTACTCAGCACTGGTTAGGCCTCATCTTGAGTCCTGCATCCAGTTCTGGGCACCACACTTTCAGAAGGACGTAGCCAAACTGGAGAGGGTTCAGAGGAGGGCAACAAGGATGATAAAGGGACTGGAAACAAGGCCCTATGAGGAGAGACTGAAAGAACTGGGCATGTTTAGCCTTCAGAAGAGGAGACTGAGGGGAGATATGATCGCACTCTTCCAGTACTTGAAGGGTTGTCACACAGAGGAGGGCCAGGATCTCTTCTCGATCATCCCAGTTTGCAGGACATGGAATAATGGGCTCAAGTTACAGGAACCTAGATTCCACCTAAACATCAGGAAAAATTTCCTGACTGTCAGAGCAATAAGACAATGGAACCAACCAACTACCTAGGGAGGTGGTGGTGGGCTCTCCCAATCTGGAGGCATTCAAGGTGCATCTGGACAGCCATCTGTCAGGGATGCTTTGACCTGGATTCCTGCATTGAGCAGGGGGTTGGACTCGATGGCCTTGTAGACCCCTTCCAACTCTACTTTTCTATGATTCTATGATTCTATGATTCTGCTTGTTTCTGATAAATGTTCATCCCAGCTGGAGATTAACAACAGCCCCAGCTGAGAGAGAGCCAGCCACTCTTCCCACTTATTCCATGTCTCTCCTCTGGTTCTGTCAACTCGTAGGGATGTATGAGAAATTCATTTCAATTTGTTTTTGATCAGGGCTTTATCCAGTTTGTACCTTCCGGACCAAACACAGACTCAGACACAAACTGCAGTAAAAGTCCATACATTTCTGGGCTTGCAATGTGGTTTGCAAAAAAGTATTTGACAGCATGCATACATTTTAAAAATGCATACATTTCATAATGAGTACGTTTCAATAATGCATACATTTAAAAATGATTTCATAAATGTGTAAATTTTAAAAATATGCACAATTGATGTGTACATTTAGAAAAAAATACACACAGAAATATGCATGGATTTTCATGCGAGAAGGAAAAAACAACGCTCGCAATGGAGTTGGTATAAGCTTTGAGTTGGAATTCGGAGAACTTTGGTGAGCTTCAGTTTTGCTGATTCACACATCCCTACGAGTTGACCGCCCCTTGGCCATATGCACAAAGTTTTAAATAATCCCTCACCAGATTATCCACAAAGGTCCTAATGTATCTGTTTTCCTATGTGTAGATCCTTGAGAGGGGAAGTGGCATGTAGGGGAATCCTTGCTTTTATCTCTGATAACAGATTGGAGATAACAGCAGGGATTCCTCTCCCTGCCTCCTCCCCAAGCCCCTGGTAGCTGCCCCAGTAGGATGTGGGACTTGTGGAAGCCTTGCGGAGCCAAGGGGGCAGGGCTCATAGAGATAGTCTAAACCTCCGCAGGCTGGATTTAGAACCTCCATGGCCAGATTAGACCCACAGGCTAGAGGTTCAGCACCTCTAGTGTAGAGCATCCTGACTTAAACTCAGATAGAAGTCTTCAAACTCTGTTCTGGAGAACGCTGGGTTTCCTTGGAAGCTGATCAGGAGTTCAAGATCAACAACAGCAGGCAAGTTTTTCCGAATGAGTTCTTCTTGTCCACCACCACCAACCTTCTCCTGAAATGTGGACCTGCTGCAGTGGGCTAGATATGTTCTAGGTCACACTCTGAGTTCAAGCTGGGTAATACTGTGGCCCAACTGCCTGGCCAGTGTCTTACATGAACTCTGTGTGTGTGTGTGTGTGCGCGCGCACGTGTGTGTGTATGCGCGCTCATACACACACATACAAGAATGTAACCTACAATCTTCTGAAATTTGTTGGCGGTACTGTGGCCAATAAATCAATGTGGAAGGGATTTCCTGAATGAAGAAGGTTTCAGAACCTCCAACTCAGGCCACAGGCTTGGAAGAGATTACCTCCAGTTACTCTCCAGTTATGATGACATTGCTTTGTGATCACTAATAGCAGGTTCAGTTCCTCAGTCTTACCCTCCCCCCCATTTTAGTACAAACAAAAGTCATTCATTCATGACTCACCAGGAGCTTTTATATAGTGAATAATTCATTTCTCCATCTCAGCCCTTGAAATCTTTCATTTTAATAAAGCGTGTTAAAAGAATCCATTCATCCATGCTCCCCCACAACATCTTTGAAATCTGTTTTAAAATTAGAAGGAGATCTTTTGATTGATTAGATCCACTTTTGAACACCACCCAACTAAAAAACGGTACATGGCAGTTTGGAATATAGTTCACCATTCTGCACACTTCACTTAATAGATGCTGAATAAAAGCTTAGCAGTTCACTATCCGAAGCAGAATCTGGAAAAATCAGGATAAATACAGCCCAATAATAATTCACTGGAATGGATTTCTGCTATTGTCACCAGAATAAATGTATTTGAAAAGAGAGAGTTCTTCAGATCTAAAACTGAGATAGGAGAAGAGCTGGAGGATGCAGATTGTAATCAGCAGCTCTAAGTAATCACCACTTCCTGTGGTGGACATGGTGTGTCATCCTTGGATGAGAAAGTACTATATTTTAGAGCTGTGCTGAAAATTTCTCCCACATTTTTTTCAACCATTCTCATTCAATTTGACAGAAAAGAAATGTTTTTGAAAAGAAAGACAGTGGTGAAGAAAATTTTGGAGAAATTCTCATTAGTTTGGTTTGGGTTTCTTGTGCTTACATTACTTAGGAGGTGGCCAAGGAGTGTGTGTGAGTGTCCTGTTTTTCATTGTACAACCATCTCTCTGGTAGACTGTAGGCTCCTCGGCTTCCCACACTTCAATTAAAGCCCACGGGAAGACATAATGAGATAATTCCTCCCATAGGGCATTCCCCCCCCCCCCGATCAGGAATTGCAGGCAGCAGGCTGCAGAGCAATGTTGAGATGTGCAATAGAATTAAAACACACACACAGCACCCTCGGCCACCTTGCAGTGGTTAGATAAGCTCAAAACCACCACAAAAATAGATTATAGCACACTCTGAGAATGAGGCAGAACAATGGGAGCCTCTTTCATGGGGGAAGAAAACTTTCAGGAAACAAGGCACAGCACTAGCTCCACCTCTGCTCTGGAGCTGGATACAACACTGCCCCCCTCACACCTGCATTGTGGTGGAGGCAAAATGGGGGGCAGGCTGCCAACATAGTTGTTATTACCACTTGCAGTGGCAACAGAAAATAGTAACACCAAAAACCCTTACCAAAAAGAAAAAAGAAAGAGAGTCACAACCCTTGCTAATGGTGAGCCCTACCTGTGAGAAATGGTTGAGAAGTTCTCCTCCCCCTAGAGAAATTCAGTAAAATTGTCCCCCAAATTTCTCTGCCCACAAATAGGTTGGAGAATTTTGAGAGACCATTTGCGTACAGCTCTTCTATATTTGTATCTTTATGGAGTGCGCATTTTGCATATGTGGCAATATGAGAACAATACATCTTGGATTTAGGTGCATGCAACTGGGCTTGTGGAAATGAACTTCCCTGCCTCCATAGCTCCATGGCAACTTCTCAAGCCCCCTGAAAATCCAAGATCTGCCTTCTGTTGATGGAAGGCCTCCACTCAAGGAAGGTCCTCCAAAATTGGGCAGAGGCACCTTCCTTGAGTGGAGGCCTTCCATCAACAGAAGGCAGATCTTGGACCCAACCCATACTGTTCACAATCAGTGGTCTCTCTCTCGGACCCTGCTTTATTTATTTATTTATTTATTGTATTTTAAGTTCAAAATTCAATCATTCATCTAAATACAATATCCAAAGACTAAAGATGTATTTTAAATGGAAAATATCTTTAAGGAATATATAATCTTTACAGGAGGTATGGTAATCCCTTGAGTACATGAAAACGTCACTCTTTCCTGGACTCATTTTATTATAAATATTTCTGTAGAAATTCCCAGGGTGCTTTACCTTAACAAAAATGGCATGAAACTTCCTGAAATTGTTACCATGCAAAACTAATGTGGACTAGTGTAACATGCGTCAATCAGCACCTTTGTATTCTCAGGGAGACAAGCTATTTTAATCCGCAGTGCAAGGACATCTAGCAAGGTACATTAGAGGGTGCACATGGAAACATTCCACCAAATGACAGTTTTTTCCATTGAGAAACACTAGTCCTCTAGCATTTTCTCTGCATTATAGAAGAGCTCTGTTTTAAATGCAAGTTGTTTGGCAGGTATTATTTGAAAATAAAATCACCAAGCCAGTACCAAAGTCGTCGTGTTCAAATGTTTAAGGAAGGTGGTATTGTCCAGTTTTACTCAAAGGTACCTGCAAGAAATACAAAATAAAATAATGTTTTCCAGGGCATATAGAGCATGACTCACACTCTTCAGCCTTTTTGTGATGGGAAAATATGCAGCATCCAAGGTAAAAGGCTCTTTGTATTTTCTGTGCTGTGTGGTACTTCCTGATTGAAACACCCACATCAGATTTGCACTGAACAGTGGCTGGCATACTCATATTTTATTTGATACTGCATAACATCTAAGTCACATTGCCACAAAAGCACATTATTCCCCAGATGGCCATGCCCCCCTTTCCCTGGCCATTGATCATTTGGAGGTTTCCCTGCTTTGGTATGTTTTCCCCCCAATCTTAAAAGTTGACATGTCTCTCCTAAGGCTTAGTTACTGGCAGTGGGAGCTTTAAGCTTTAAGCTACAATATACTGGTAGGTCTTGCCCTGTTTTGACTTTAGCCCCAGAGATCACTGGAATATGGCCCCCGAGAGCTTCTGCAACATTGAATTCAGCCCTCAGATTGGAAGAGGTTCAACACCCATGCTTTATAGAATTAGCTCTTCATTTACTCTGGTCATCAGGAAAAGAAAAACCAGACCAGGCTTCTAGTTCACCATCATGCTTCCATCAGTGGCCTGCTTGATTCTTCTGGGAGTCCACAAGGAAGGGGCGGGCAACAATTCTCCCCCATTTTTTTTTGCATCTCAGCAGTGAATATTCAGATGTATATGACCTCTGAACAAGGCAGTCCCATCTAGTGCTCCGTCATCACAGCTAATAGCTATTGCCTATTCTTTATAGACTTCTCTAATCCCTCTATGATCTATGAATCTATGTTTTGGCCTACAACTCCCAGCATCCCTCACTATTGGCCATGCTGGCTAGGGCTGATGGGACTTATCTGGAGGGCCACATGTTGCCCACCCCTGCCTTATAAAGCTGGGTGAGCCAGTGGCTATTAGGTATGGGTGATAAATTCCCTCTGTCATTTTTTTTAATGGATTTACCAAATTCACACCCCTGAGCCTTTCAGAGACATGAGGCAGAGTTGCATTCAGAAATCTGCACATATATATTTTGCAAGCTTCCCTATGCAGTTCGTCTCAGGAAAAATGTGCAGAAAAAGTGTGCATATTAGGGTGGTAAGTGTGCACAAAATGCATATATTTGAGAAATGTGCACACAAAACTGCATTTCAGCAATGTAAAGTATGTGGGTAAAATGTGTACATTTAAAATGTGCAGAAAAATGCATGCACTATTGCATAGGAAAAATGTGCACAAAAAGTACACATTTCTGCACGGATTTTTTTTAAAGTTCACACACTGATGCAGAAATGGGCAGAACATGATAGACCTAAAAAAAACTGACAATTTTGGTGAAACTGAGGTTGACAGATCTGTTCCTCCCTAGTGGGCACTGGGTTGGTTTCCATATACTAATTAATTTATTTAATTCATTCAGTAAATGCCTACTTTAAGATTGATGTGCATTTTGAACCCCCAGCAGCTATGGGTTTTTGTCAGAGCTGGCTCCAGATTTGAAGGGGTCCTTGGCATAGTGTGCTCTTGATGAGCCCACACCTGTGTCAGTGCCCTCCATGATGTTTGACAGACATACTTGGTGGTGGGTGGCAGCACTTCCAAGAGCTTTGGTCAGTTTGGAGCTGCCATTTCAATTTCCCATAATGCCCCAAAGCATCCCTAATGTAGCCTCACTCTAGGGCATTGCTGTAAATTAAAATGGTGGCTGTAAGCCACCTGGCACTCAACACAATGCTGGAAAAGGGCCCCCCAGGACAGGTAGCAGAGATGGGCCCTGCTGGGGAACTGGAGTTTGGCAGCTGCCAAAGGATGCAGATGCTGATGCCAGTGCTGGCCTATGTCGACCAAAGCTGTACTGACTTATATGCAATGCTGCAGGCTGAATTGGTCATGTAACCGTTGAAGAATTCTGCAAGGATCTAGCTTTGGTGCTTTTAATCCACATGCTTGAATAGCAGCACTTGAGGTTTGAGAGCTGATTGGTGCCAAGTGCAGCCAGTCACCTGTCAGATGATGACTTGGTCTATTAATGTAATATTTGAAGGTCTGGGCTGGCCCAAGACATTTTGCTGCCTGAGGTGAAGAACAAGATGGCACCTCCGTGTACGAAAGCCAACTGGACTGGCCACTTACTACACTAGCAATGGGACAACATTCTATACAACATGTGAGGGCAGCTGCCTAGCTTTAGGGGTGAAGGGCAGGTCACATGGCAAACACAGCTCCACCCACTCTGTGCCTCTCAGCATCTGCTGCCTGAAGCAAGTGCCTCACTCTGCCCAATGGTAGGGTTAGCCTTGTTGAAGGTCACATAGCAAGCTCAGCCCATGACTTTGTGGCTGACGGTTATTATTGGTTGATAGCTTTTTAAAAAAAAATGCAACCGAACTTCTACCGCAGTGTTCTCCAACCTTGGGTCCCCAGATGTTTTTGGCCTGCAACTCCCAGCATGCCCCAGCCAGATGCTGGCTGGGGCATGCTGGGAGTTGTAGGCCAAAAACATCTGGGGACCCAAGGTTAGAGAACACTGTTCTACCGGTTCAGATTGCATTTTTCCTCTCATGAGTATGTTAAACCATGCTTGTCTGTTGAAGGTTTTATGACAGGGGGAAAAAAAACACAGCAGAAGACCTTGGAATGGAATGAAGGAAGCTCAGTTTTCATTGCATCTTATTTACAGGTGGATCTTGGCAGGAAAGCTGTGCATTTTACAGAACATACATTGGAGGGTGTTATCAAGCATATGCCACTGTGTACAAACTTTAATTTCCTGTGGGAAACTTACTTCTTCATATCATTTTTCATCCCCTTTGCTAAACATTTAATATCCTGCAGCCACCTGTTTCATTTATAACTAAGGCTGCAATCCTATACACATTTACCTTGGAGTAAGCCCAATTGAACTCAATGGAAATGAGAAGATATACGGTATATAGGACTGTGCAGTATGTATATGAGCCGCAGTTTGTGGCTTTAAAAAAAATGTTTCTTGATGAATAGCAGGAAGAGTGTGTACATGTGTGTGGAATGCATGTTTAGAGCAAAACGGAGCAAAATAAAGGCTGAAAATTATTTAAGCAGCAATCCTATGCATGCTTAGAGTAGACAGAAAAAAGTCCTGCAACTCACAGCATGCCCCAGCCAGCCATGCTAGCTGGGGCATGCTGGGGTTTGCAAGACTTTTTTCTGTCTAAACATGCCTAGGATTGTGCCCTTGGATATCTAAAAGTAACAAGTCTGGCATACCAAGTGACTGCTGTGATAGGCATCTGCTGCACTCAGTCAAGGCAACCCTAAATCTGAGAGCATGCTAACAATGGTCCAATTCACGCTTTGCCTTTCTAGCATCATTGAGAGCCAGTGTGGCGTGGTGGTGGGAGTGTTGGACTGGGACTCGGGAGATCCGGGTTCTAGTCCCCACTCGGCCATGAAACTCACTGGGTGACTTTGGGCCAGTCACTCACTCTCAGCCTAACCTACCTGACAGGCTTGTTGTGAGGATAAAATGGAGGAGTGGAGGAGTAGGATTATGTAAGCCGCCTTGGGTTCCTTGCAAGAAAAAAGGCGGGGTATAAATATAATAAATAAATAAATTGTAATATCTCCCTGCAGCACCCAACGGTCATGCATGCCACATCAGTATATCAGGATGTTCTACATCCTATGGGTAGCTGGGATCATATGAGTGCTTTCTGGATTGGCTTCCCCCTTCCATTGGAGCCACTCATGCTGCTGTGGGTAATATTCTCCCATACAAGCCTGCCTAGGCTTTAAAGTCTTTGGGGGAGGCCCTTCTCTTGGCCCCACTACCATCAGAGTCATGTTTGATGAGCATGCAAGAGAGGGCCTTCTTGGTGGCTGCTCCCATGCTCTGGGAGGTTAGGTTGGCTCCTTCTCTGTTGTCTTTCTGCTAGCAGGCAAATATGCTTTTTTATTCAGAAAGGTAATTGGCATGTAAGCTGGGCTGCTGTTGAAGGGGGCTTAATTAGTTGAGTGCTAGCTATGTCTTTTATCATTATGTTTTTAATTGTATTTTCAATAGATTGTTTTTATGTTATGTTTTAACCAAGATTTTGCTTTAATCTGCATTTTATTATTGTTAGTGATCCCCCCCCCTTTTTTGTGGAAAGGCAGAATATAAAGGTAATAAATAAATAAATAAATAAATATTCACATGATCAGAGATACCCTCATGGTATGGAACACACATGTATTATTAGGAACAGGAGTGCAGCTTTATGGCTGCATTCATAGTCCATAGATGAGGTATTAATTGGGCCCACCCTGTAATAGAATAATGAGAAATGCTCCATTTCTTTTAAAGAGGTCTGTAGGCATTCGATGGGCTGCATAGTTGATCTTCCATTGATATCACATATAGCCCTGTGTATCGGCCCTATGCAGGGGTCTTGAGGAAGCACCATTGTATTGATGACAGCTGCTGTAGTGTATAGGTTGACCCCTCACACCTCAGGCAGGACCGTTATGCTGACTCACACAGGCTACTACCTCTGCTGAGTGGCTTATAGGAATGGTCCATTGATCTCTTCATTTATTTGTATCCACTCATGGGTAAATCTGCTTGGTCTTCAATTGGAATCTGCATCTTTCTGTCCCATAGATCAGAGGTGGGGAACCTCAGGCCCAGGGGCAAATCCAGTCCTCTGGGGCTCCCCAATGTCCATGCTCCCTTCCTCTAGTCCCCACCCCCTTTCCCCCAACCACGAACTGGTGATGTCCCAGCTCTTGTGCATTTTCTCCCCATTTTAAAAGCAGTGTCTCTTCTAAGGCGTAGCTACTGGCAGTAAGAGGTTAAAGCTACAATATGCTGGGGGGGTGGGGGGGTTGGTTGGGGTTTTTTAGGGGGTATTTTTGGCCCCAACCTTTTGCTTTTGGCTCCACCCCCTTGGCCTTTAGCCTTACCCACTACTGGACCGCCTATTGGGCAGTATAGAAATGCAATGAATGAATGAATATTGGCCCTGAGAGCTTCTCCAAGATTCAATTTGGCCCTTAGGCTGAAAGAAGCTCCCTGTCCCTGCTGTAGTTAAAGGGAGGAATTCATCAAGGCCAGCTCCTGCAGAACCTTGTTTGAACAGGGCTGCCCCCATGAAAATTGCGCACCAGCTATGCTTGATGAACCTCATCCAAGGAGTTAAGGTGCTTTCTGTGTTTAAATAGTAAAAAAAAAATAAAGTTCAATCTCTAGTCGTAGCATTCTTTTTAGGAAGACCGTTAAAATGTCATCTTCAGTTTTGAAGGCGCATCTATCAATAAGATAGATTTTATTTTCTTATTTTAAAATAAGATAGGTATTTTCTGGAGAGCGATAATATTACCCACAGAGAATCACCTGAGCTGTCTCTGTATAAATATAAACATGGTTATTGGAAACCCCATTAAATGGAGACAGAACAAGAAATATGTCAAGATGACGACCATTACACAGCAGTGATTTAATCATGCTGTCTATGTAAAACTTTAACTTCCACAGAATCGTTTTTTTTAGCTTATCACCTCTTGCTGACATATCCCATACATTTGGCTATAAATAATGTTTGTACTTGGGATGGAGGTGTGTCAGTGACTCAGTGCTAGGAAACAAGGAATTAGTTTTGCACTTTACTCTAGGTTAAGCAAATAGAAGTACTTGCACATGATAAATAATCCAGTTAAAGGTGCAATCCTATGCATGTTTAGACAGAAAGAAGTCCTACAACTCCCAGCATTCCCCAGCCAGCAATGCTGGCTGGGGAATGCTGGGAGTTGTAGGACTTCTTTCTGTCTAAACATGCATAGGATTGCACCCTAAGAAGAGTCACAAATAGGTAAACTGATTAAAACGATGGAAGATCTACTTGCAACGGGGTGCTTCTGCTTCTAAGCAATGCAATGTACCTTATACTTGCTGGAATTTTCCCAGCTCACAGTACTCAACTGTGTTGCAACTTGGCCTCCCTTGCCCTGATTTTTTTTACTTCATTCATAATTTTGCATCTGTGCGGTTGGCTAGTTTGGCACCTGCATGATTGGTGTTCCTCAGATCAGGCATTCAAAGCTGTTAGCACATGTTCACAAGCTGATTATTTTACCCCTTATTCTCAAATGCACCTGCCCTTGATTGCTGAAATTGACTTGAATAACGGGAATGCATTTACTGAATAGTATCTTTGCTCCTGGGCAATCAATTTTCTTGGGAATATCATGCACCATCTGTGGGGTGGGGTGGATCTGTAAACAACAGGAAGACTCCAGTCTATATTGAAAACAAAACAACCACCAGACTGGAAAAAATGTTTAATAAATAATGATGTGGTACCCATATCATACACAACTTTTACACAAATTGTACATAATAAAAAATTATATGATGAAAATACATAACTTTTTTCAGCTATAAGATCTTGTGGGAAATGTTATGTTACACATACTCAAAAATATGCAATGTGCATATTAAAGATTGGTATCTTATTGAGCTTTATGATTACACAAATTGTGCATAATAAAGAAGAGACTCAAAATAGACTTGACTAAGGGTATCTGCCTGTTTCGTATACAACTTCTTTAGAGCAATCTTCAAATTAATATGACTAGTCTGGTGAGCAAAAATTATCCAAAGGGAATATCAAACCATTTCCTCTCTTGATAACATTGATTACAAATGACTTATTCGTAGACCTATTTAAAATGCATTATCTCCAAATAACTTCCCCATGGGGTAAACAAACTCTAAGGGCGCAGTCCAATCCAGATGCCTGTAGCCCTCTGAACTCAGAGGATTATGAGCATCCTATGGAAGGTGGGAGGAGCCCAGAGATGAAGGTCACCTCTGTGCTTCTCCCACCCTGCAAAACACTTAGATGGCCAATTTCAGCTGTCTAAGTACAGTACCTTAGGGAAGGAGGCTGAGGTGTTGCCAAGATACATTGTATCTTGGTGGTGCCTGTCTCCTCCCCTCCCTGCCCACTGGAAAGCCCACAAAACCCCATCTCTGAGGTCACGTTTGTGACCTTGGAGAAGCAGCTGGTGCGGTCCTTTCCCCACTGGTTGTGTGTGTGTGGGGAGGAGCTCCAAGCTCAGAGTGCCAGCTCTGACCTTGGAGCGAGTTTCCAAGGTTGGAGCTCGGACTCTGAAATATCCTATGGCTGTCTAGACATTATCTACTGGCCATAGGATTGCATTGTAAGATGCTTGTCCCTGGCCGAGCATCTCAGGGACCATGGGATGGCTTGGAAAAAACCTTCTGAGGTCAGAGACAGTGCTCCAATCTTGGAAGATGGAGTCGGAGATCCGACCCCTAATAGCTCCCCCTTACAACTGCCACAGAGAGAACCATGCCAGCTGCCTCTCCAAGGTTGGAAACTCAACCTTGGAGAGAGGGAAAAGGGGACGTTCCAGTGGGCAGGGAGGGAGGAGACTGGAGATGCCAGGATACAATTTATCCTCAGCCTCCTCCAGCCTCCTTCTTTCCTCCTCTGGATCGCTCTCGCTAGATGGGCTGAAAAGCCCGTCTAGAGAAAAGAAAGGAGATCGCAGGACAGGGAGACAAGGATTGCCTCCGCTCCTCCTCCCACCCTGCTGGCTTCAGCTCGGTAGGGCAGAGGAATCTCGATCTCGTAAGCCTCCAAATTCGTGGGCTTCCAAGCAGTGAGGGCATAGTTCACAGGATTGCTCTGCAGGGATCTCAATGCAGCTGCAAGACTAGTTTGTTATAATAGCAAGTTGTACTGTGTCACTTTCAAAGATTAAAGACACAAATCTTTCAGCTGAAACACAGAGCTGTAAACTTCAAGTGATACAAATTAGCAGGGCAATTTATGTGAACAGTCTCCCCTTCTTTCTCCACTGGTCTTAACCATAGTTAGTCATGCACTGGCTTCAGCCATGATTCACACGAGGGAAGGTTTGCTCCTAACCAGGAGTTTCTTTTTAGCGAAGGGGATCACATGTCACTGCAGCTGCACTGTGGCTATTCAGCCTTTCTGATTCTTCTAGGAATCTCAAATGAATAAAGTGAAGAGCTGTCCCTTCTTATTGACTGAGTTTTGAAAAATCCTACTGTCCCATACCATGCATATCAATGCATTGGCAAGATAAGCAGTCTTCCCAGAAATCTGTTTCTCTTATACGCCTGCAAAATTGGGGGTTTGTAAACACTCTTGAAAATTTAACATTTATTCTTGGCAGCCAATCCCCTGGTTGATCCAAAAGTTAATTCATTTTAATTTTTTAATCCCCTTATCACCAGAGGTTTTTGGGTATAATAAATAGGCACCATGAAATAACAGGCACACCATGGAACATTAATCTATATAACTGCCAACATAGTCTAAGTTGCTTCATTGGCTTTCCCCCCTTCTTTTTTCTAATCATTGAAGTATCAAGACGTTTTGATGTTTGAAGTATTTTTTTGCTTCATTGGTTTGTCTTCTTGGTGAAAGGTCATGAACCTGTGCTGGACACATTACTCAGTCACACCACACTTCTTCATCCACTCATATGCACTTCAATTCTGTTGGTTAGAATGGGACTTAGGTTTACCCAGCTTTGCTCAGTTTTGCATTACAAAACTTTTGGGACTCCTCCTAGGTAAGGGTATCTTCAATGCCTGAAGAGCAAGCAAAACATTTCTCCCACTAAGAAAAAAGAAAAGAAAGGAAGAGTGACCATAAGTTCAGTGGCACAGCACATGCTTTGCACACAAAAGTTTCCATGTTCAGTCCTTGGCATCATCAGTTAAAGAACTTCAGTGTGGCTGGTGAAGACCCCTGGCCAGTCGGAGTAGACAACAGGGATGTTGGGGAAATCCGTAATTGATTCGAATGAGTTTGGATTTCTATGAATCCAACCTATGGATTCTGCAGTGGACCGGCTTTTTCCGAGTTGCACAGGTTCCACAGACTTGTGGACTGTTTCTGTTTTGTTTTTTTACTTTCTGGAATTTTATTCAAATTTAATTGTAGAAAAATACAATAAATTTTAAAATACACCAACTGAAAATGTGCATTCCCCCCCCATAGGCCAAAGCATGAAAATATGCATTTGTGGGGATTCGTGCATTTTTGGAAGTGCACATTTGTGCAAATGTGCATGAATGCCAGTTCGGGAAACAGGAAAAATACGATTCTGTCAGTGAGCGGATGATAGAATGAAAGTCGCTTGACAATCCACGAAATGCAGACAGAACAGGTTTAACAAAATCCATACATCCCTATGTAACGAGCAATGGTCTGACTCACTATAAAGCAGCTTCATATGTCTGTAAACCACCAAGGGATGGGGGAGAAATTACTTTGATTTGCGCTGACCTAATTCACCCTTCCTAAACCAATATGCAAACTGAAATGTGGTTATATTTTGATAGTTGTACTTTCCCGAATTTTGTGGTGCAGTTCTCCAATTTTTTTAAGTGTATAAAAATTTGTATATTATGGAGATGTGTTTACAAAAATGCATATGATGGTGAAAATAAAGTGCAAAAATGCCTTACATTAGGAAATATTTCTTGCAAAAACATGTATATTAGGAAAACTGTATACAAAATGTATCTCTTGGGGGAAATGCACATGAAAATTCATATGAATATTCATGCAGATGTTTTAAAAAATGCAAACTGATGCAGAAATGGGACAAAATGAACTTAAAGATGGAAAAATGGGAAACTGAGTGAAACTGAACTTCATGGATTCATCCATCCTTAACACCACCTTCTCTAATCCTGAAAGCAATGGGTAAATCAAAATCCTGGCTGGATGTCCTGACATCTCACATTTGTGGAGAAGGAATTATTATCACCCATATCATCCTTCTCTACCACCAGCCAGTGCCTCTAAAACAGGCTTTTGGCCCTCTAAAACAGCCAGTGCCTCTAAAACAGGCTTTGGGGCAACTTTTGGCCCTCCCGATGTTTTTGCCTCCAACTCCAATCATCCCTCTCCATCAGCTATGGTTGCTAGGGCTGATGGGAGTTGTAGGCCAAAACATCTGGAGGGCCACAAGTTGACCATCCCCGCTCTAAACTGTACACAGGAGTTTTCTGGCCTGCAGCTTAACCTGGACCACATGCAGCCTGTTCCCAACCCTGGTCCTGAATGTTAGCAGCAGATCTTGTGTAGGCCACACAAGCCCTGTAGACCCATGCCTACAACTGTTGTGTAATACTTGATTAGAAGAACTGACTGTTTTAGAGAACTGCAAGTTAAGCCAACAGCACAGGCCTCCAGCATAGATCTGCTCTTTACATGAACTTCTCTACGGCAAAGCAACAGGAAGGCAAGACAGAACAAAACAAACTTAGCTAGGCACTAAGGATGTGGAGCAGAACCCAGGTAATGGAGGTGTTGCTTATACAATTATTACAGTTGCATCCTCCTCAATGGTTTCTGGGCTGAGATTTCATCTGGAAGCCTCAGAGCAGCTTGATTTCTGCTGACTTCCTCAGTCTTCTTGTCCATTTCTCTCAGCCAGTCTGGTGTGCGTGTGTGCGTGCGCGTATCTGCCTGCAGTTCCCATAGTGCTGAAAGTTCAGTTGCTCACTTCTCTGTCATATGCCTAAGTTTAAACCATTGATTAAAAAAGAAATGGCAAAAAATCAGCTGTCTTGAAGGACCACAATATTAAGTGAAAAGTTATGTGAAATAAGTTCCACTTTCTTCTTTGTGGTCTCTGTTCATAACACATATGGGCTCTGCACCTGCATGGAGCCCTGTTTTGGGAAACTTTTATAGCTGAGGAATTTTGGTAGGAACCCTCCCCACCATCCCAGCGTGCATGTCCCCAGCAGGTTCCCGCTTATTCCCTCAGTTCCTTGAGACCAACATTGTAGCCTCGCAAGTGAGATGGATCTTCCGTATCCACATCGAACTTGAGTATGACACCAAAGAAGGGACGGTGGGTGGGTTGTGTGAATGCTCCTTATGTTTGACTATTTTTGACTTCATAAGATGCGAACAGGTGGTAAACCCTTTGGTGGAAATGGTGGGGGAGGGTTCCTGCCAAAATTCCTCAGCTATAGAAGTTTCCTGAAATGGGGCTCTGCATAGGCTCAGGGCCCATATATGTGAATGCACAGGTGACCACTTAAAGAACTACAATTACAGATAAGCAACCTATCTTCCTTGAATACCGTGATCCTGTGCACACTAACTTGGGGATATGTCCAATTAAACTTGGTGGGTCTTACTTCTGACTAAACAGAAGTAAGGATGCATCCTATTTTCACGATAATGTTATTTCTTTTTTTCAGATCATATCCAAATTACAAGAATGGCACCACAGGTATTAATGATGGTTTCTTCTAGGAACAAGTAATTGCAGTCCACAAAGAATTTCTCAGTTGACTGTATTTAAATGTGGATATATTTTTGTTTTTAATAATCTGGACTTAATTTACTTGTATGATACTGGTTGTTATACTTGTTGCTTACTTCTGCATTCACATAACATTGCTTTCCCATTTTTGCCCCCCCCCCTTTTTAGTAAGTAGGCATGGAACAAAATCTCAAATAGCCAAAAGAAGCTGTATATCTTACATTTTTTTTTCATGTATTTGCTCTCCTACTACAATGGGCTGTAATTGAAGGGCCTTCACCTGCTGTCCGTCATCTGCAGAAATAAGAAAACACAGTCCTAATGTAAGTTGCTTGACAGGAAAATCTGCAAACTACAGCTGCAACTAAGGCAAAGAATACTGCAATTTCCATCCTGCTTTTGCCTTCATGGGGTAGTGGTTAGAGCAGCCTTCCCCAACCTGGTGTCCTCCAGATGTGTTGGAGTGCAACTCCCATAATTCCCAGCTAGCATGGCGATTAGGTTGGAGGAAGCTGGGTTAGGGCACAATCCTATGCATGTTTAGACAGAAAAATGTTGTACAATTCCCAGCATTCCCAGCTAGCATGGCTGGCTGGGGAATGCTGGGAGTTGTAGGATTTTTTTTCTGTTGCAACATGCATAGGATTGTGGCCTTAGACTTACATTAGAGCAGTGTTCTCCAACCTTGGGTCACCAGATGTTTTTGGCCTACAACTCCCAGCATGCCCCAGAAAGCTACGCTGGCAAGGTTGGAGAACACTGCATTAGAGTGACCCAGGTGCAGATCCCTGCTCAGTCTTGAAACTTACTAGGGGACTTTGGGCCAGCCGCTGTCTTTTAAATTAACCTACCTCACAGAGGTTTTGTGAGGGTAAAAAAGAAGGTAAGGAAGAGGACCACCTTGCCATTCTGAGCCCCTTGGAGAAAGGCTGGGATAAAAATGTAATACATACATAAAGTTCAACTTGGGCTGCCAGTGCTATGCTGAGAATAGCCTATTCTCTCTGCTCAGATCGCTAACAAGGCTGCTGATTAATTATTGACTTCTGCGTCATAATGACTTCTGCCCACTGAAAATGGACTGATTGCGAGGCCAAATATAGTCTAGAACAAAGTGCAAGTGATTCAAAGCTGTTTTAAGATCAGGCCTGCCTGGCTAGAATGAAGAGCAGGAAGAAGGGAATGGAGTATCCAAAGGTGGAGCTAGACATTGTGAAGGGAAACATGTTGCCCCCTTGCCCTGCATTTCTTTCACAATGCTAATTCAGGATTTGGAGGGAGCTTGTGCAGGAGAATCAGTGGGCAGGGAGATGCTTAACTCTTTCCACACCAGCCAGTATTTCTCTGTGAATGCTGCCATGCTCAGCTTTGCAAGTTTTAATCCCCCCCCCTTCCTCAAACCAGGATGCAAACCTGGGAATAATCCTGGCTGGTGGAAAAACAGCTTTAGGATGTGGAAGAGGGAGGAGAATCAGACAAGAATCAGTGGGTACAAGAGAGATCCAGCATCCCTCCCACCTCTCTATTTTCCTCTGATAGTGCCCCCCCCCCATCTCTGCACTCCTGTTACCTTGGTAAATGTAGCATGGGGACCATACATTTGCTGAGAGGATGTCTAGTTCCACTTTCAGACTTTTGGAAGAGTTGATGATCACTGAGGCAGTCACTTAAAGAGCAAAAATATATGGGGTTATGCAGAAGTCAGGACAGAGTAACGCAGCACTCGACACTGGTGATGCCCTCTCTTCCCTGGCCCACTGTATGTTTCAGTACTTATGAACAGTTTCCAAGGCAGGTAATTTGCCCACCACTTTGCCTCTATCACTCTCTTCAGTTACTCTAAAAGTGATAGCAGCATGCTGGAGATGGGACCTTCAAGTGGACCTGGAAGTGAACCTTCTCTCTCTGGTCTGCTCCTTGCAGGGATGTTGAAGAGTCCTTGGTCTCGAGTCGTGAGTCGAGTCACGAGTCTTTGGACCCGAGTCTCGAGTCCGAGTCCTTGGTCCAAAATGGTGACTCCCGAGTCACGAGTCACTCCCAAAGCTGACTCCACGAGTCCCTATTAAAATCAATGGGTTTTCCCCCCAACAAAATAAGGCTACTTCAGATGTGTGGTTTAAATAAATTATAGGCACAAGTGTGCCCTTTTATTTCAAAACTCTGCAACTGATTTTGGCAAGAACAGACCAGGCAGAAAAACCCAAAATAACCAGGCAGGCAGAGGAGGCAGGGAACCTCAAAGCAGGCAGGCAGAGGCCTTTGTCTTGGACAATTCAATTATTGAACTGGTCAAGAAGAGACCAGGCAGTCAGAGGAGGCTGGGAACCCCAGACAGGCAGGCAGAGGCAGCCAAACCCAAAATGTCTGAAAGGTTGCATTTTAGAAAAATGATTTTAAAAAATAAACTTGCTGTACTTCCTAAAACTTATCCGTGTTGCATTTGAGGAACACGATTTTTTTCTAAATGTTTGGCCCCCATTCTGGAACGGTGAGATCTCATCACAATTCCACCTTCACTGAACACCCGCTTCACTGGTGATGAACTTGCTGGAACCAGAAACACACTCAGAGCAGCCACACAGAGTAATCTCAGGTCCTTCTTCTGCCTCTCCCAAGTACGCAACACATCAATCAAAATAAATCTTGACACACTGTTGGGGCTGCACTCCTGGTAGCCGTCCATAGTGGCCGACTATGGCGCAGTCGGCGCACCTCGCTTCCATGCGCTCTTCGCCGGCAATCACGCTCCTCTCCACTCCTTCTGGCACAGCCCAGGGATGTTGAAGAGTCCTTGGTCTCGAGTCCCGAGTCGAGTCTCGAGTCCCATTAAAAATATTGGGACTCGAGTCCGAGTCGAGTCAGAGGGGGGACTCAGTCCAACTCACGAGTCGAGTCCTCGAGTCCGAGTCCCCATCCCTGGCTCCTTGGCAATAAATAGGCCTGCCCACCCACCCTAGTTATAGAATTCATTACCTGAACAGAGGTTAGCTACTGCTAGGAAGAAATATAACTCACATTCGTGGTTGGTCTCAGCCATGTGTGGTGATTGCCTTCCTCATGGCAATATTAGTAGTTTGTCATTTAATGTCATTGTCCTGTATCTCTATCGCAACTTCTCACTGAAGCCACTGGAGGCATTAGGCTTGATCCATAGCTGGGGTGGGCAGGTTCCCCGTTGGGGGATCCCAATAAAGAATCATGGGGTGTTGACCTAGGCCTCAGTTCAGCTTGGGGGCTGGCACATCTGTCACACTCCCAGGTTGCAGACTGGTCCCACAATATTTTTTTCTGCAGTGTTGGGCCCAAGATTCCAGCGACTTCCTTCAACATCATCCCAACATGTGGGCTGGGATGGTGGTATCATCCAGAGGTCAGGCTAGGGTGGCCACTGGCCGGTTGGTCTATTTTATAGAGGACAGTCCTCTGTTTTGGAGAGCTGACAGCAGACAGTCCTCTGTTTGAAGGGTTTTCTGGTCTAAAGTCAAAGAACCATAAGGCAGGAGAGCAGCAGGGTCCTTGAAGTTGCCCATCAACAGTTAACACCTGGACAGCAAACTGAGTAGGCACACACCTCCCCTGGTCACAGTCTTCCATACTATGGCGAGATATATTGTATTTCTATTTAAATTAGTTATTGCCCCTAAATTCCCACCTAAACATATACATTTACTTATGCAAATATTATGCAAATTGGTGCCATCTTTTCTCCTCTTTTTTGGTGAAGCAACGCCTCCTTTATGGCAATGTGTAAGTAGCCACCCTAAGTCAGGGTGGCCGATGACTGGATCCTTGCGCTGTGCCAAATTAAACTCTATTTATTTATTTTATTTTTATTATTCATATATATGTATATGTATATGTATATATTGCTTTCTACAAAAGTATGAAAGCAGTGTACATACAATACAATGACATAAAAATGACAGTAAGTATAACAATAAAATCAAGACACAAGACAATTAATCAGCAATAAAACTGCACACTCTATGAACTACATCGGTTTGTAACCCACTTTAGCCCATGTGTAGTCATTGCTGCCATGCCCAGCCGCCCAGCCCCCCATGCTGCTAGAACACTGTGGCTAGTACAAACAGGAGCAGAGTTTCATTTGAAGTAGGCCTCAGCCTGTTTCTAGTGCTATGACTCAGCTTCAGGTAGTAATAAATAATCATTAACTCTTTGAAAATGCCTCTGAGCATGTGCAGAAGATATTTCGCCTCACTGCAGAGCTTTTAATGACCAGCTGCACCCAGATGGCATTGCCACTTGGAAGCCAGCCGGTGCGAACCCCTCTTGGCAGTAGAAATAAATAATATTGTTGCGCTGCTGTGATGATAGCTGTGAAACGCTCAATGACTTCTGGGATTTTACAATATTTAATAAAATGGTGTCAGAAGAGAAAAACAGATCTGCATAGCAACTTGATCAGTTTGTCAGGGATTTTGGTGCCGCCTTTTCTCTAGAAGCACAGTTTTCAAAAAGAAAGGGCGGGGAGAGAGGGGGGGAAACAAGGCCAAGGAGGCATAAAGAAAGCTAACCTAAATTATAGCTGGCACTTGCAAATTGTTCATAAGTATCTGGGAACTGCATGCTGACATTTAACTACACTGTCAGTATTAGGCAATTTGCATGTGTAGAATTTCTGCATAATGAGTTTACGATGTGAATTGATCCTGTTTTCATCTTCTATGGAGTGCAAGAAAGCACTCTAACCACCTACACGCCCATAAATCAAGCACAATAGGCAAAATGACTAGGAGAGCAACCAATGTCATTAAGGAAAGTCTCATGATGAAATGCCACAGCCACGGCCTTCCCTGCTTTTGCAGCTGTAGTATATTCATCTGAAATGCTTGGCACTACCTTTAATCCAAAGGTGAAGTGCTAACGTGGAACAACTCACGCCATAGGCTAATGATGCACAGTGCCAATTTTATGTGATCTTCCAAATGCAGGAGTTTTGCATCTACTATAATCTGTGTTTATCATCAGCCTCATAAAACTAGGCTCCTTTGCCTGCTTTTCCTTTCTTTTTTTCCACAGTAGCCCCAAGGCTATGTTTTGCAAAGCACTGTTTCATTGAAATATTAACTGTAGTTTTGTAAGTGGTAGTTATTTATTAAAAAGCTTTAGTAAGTCCGTTTGCATTCGAACTCCCTTAAGTCATTTCCTTTACAGAGCAGTCCTATGCATATCTACTCAGAAGTAAGTCTCATTGAGTTCAGTTGGGGTCATTCCCAGATAAGTGGGTATGGGACTGAAGTCTTAGGGCGCAATCCTATCATGATGCTCAATCATAAGCCCCTGAACTTGGAGGCTTACGGTCATCCTGTGCAGAACAGGAGGAGCAGTGGAGGTGATCTTCACCTCCCTGTCCTCCTGCCCTGCATATTTTACTAGACGGGCTTTTTTTGTCCATTTAGCTGGAGCATTTCAGAGTAGGAGGGAAGGAGGCTAGAGAGGCTTCAGGATAGCTCGTATCTTGACCTCTCCAGTCTCCTCCCCGCTTTGCCCACCAAAATGTCCCCTTTCCCCCCTCTCTGAGGTCGCTTTCCCGACCTCAGAGAGCAGCTGCCATGGCTATTTCTGCACTGGCTGCGAGGGGGCAGGGGCGGGGGTGTCAGAGCTCTGATTCCCAGCGCCGAGGTCAGATGCTGTCTAGGGGCCAAAGGATTTGTTCCCTTAGCCCCTTCAGCAAAGTAGCCTCGACACAACTTAGATATAAAGAGAAATAAAGGTCAAAACCGAATGCATACAAAGTTCCTTTGGCCAAGATCTCTCCAATATTGACAGAGTATAATTATTCAGGAAGGCACTTATGATTCCTCAGAGGTTTTATTATTGCCTTTCATTTGCTCCTTCTGTTTGACTATTTTTTCACTTCATAAGATACAAAGAGGAGGTAAACCCTTTGGTGGTCTGAGTATTATTGTAACACTATGTTCATATTCTTCCTAAAGTCCAGTTAAGTATGAGTATATTTTGATATTGTCATGACTGTGGAATTGGTTAACATTCTTTAAAATGTATTTATTTATTATTTAATTTTAATTAATTAATTTATTGTTGTGAAGCGCCCAGAGAGCTTCGGCTATTGGGCTGGTATAGAAATATAATAAATAAATAATATATTCTTTAAAACATGAAGATTTGCAGTCTCTCACTGAAGCAAGTCTAGCTATAACCATTTGAGTGCTTTAGGTAAAGTATCAAAATGCTGCCTCTTTGGTCCAGGTTTTCCATATTGGACCTTGAAGCTCCAAGGCCTGGCAGACCCTTACCATCCCAGCTGCCTTTGGCAAGATCCACTGAAGTCCCTTTCTCTACAAATTCCCACAACAAAGTTTCCACCACGGTGTTTAGGCTGTGAGCTACAGTTAAGGGATATAGCTTTCCTTTCCTTTTCTCTCACATGCTTGATAGTCAGGAATTGTCAGGCACTGGGCAACCTGAACCAGGCATTGGGGCAGCAGAGTCCAGGTGCTTTACTCCCTGTGCCACTGGGGCAGCTCTAAGATTGAGTTGCTACCCGGCCAGTCTCTGCTCTGCTGCAGCAATACCCATCTGGTGGCCAGAGCAGGAACTGCAGATGGACCATGTGACTGGAGGAACCACTATAGGCCTGCCTGTTTCACTCTGGCTCCAAACTGTGTTCTTCAGTCTGAGTAACTAGTCAGATGGAGTAACCGCATGGATGTCCTGTCATCTCCGACTATGTTTCTGCCTGTGGCACTTTCATTCTCATCTGCCCAATCCAGTACTTGACCACCAGCCTGTCTTTTGACTATGTCTCTGCCTCTTTGTCTTGTTTGCAGAGGCGGTGTTAGAGGGTGGCCCACTAGGGCTTGGATCCCCAAATCTCTGGGAGGCCATCTGCCACACCACTCTGCTGTCCATGGGCACTTGCTGAAATCAAGGTACAGGGGCCCTGATGATCTCTGCTGCATCTGCTCCTCTTGGATTAGCTGGCATTTGCCCACATGTGCTTCCCCTCCTGCTGACCCCTTTCTTCCTGAGGTTTTTTTTCTGAATTCAACTGCCCTCCTTTCCCCCGTCCATACATTCCATTTTACAAATAAGGGTGTCCTTAGGAGACAAGGTTCTTTACAGACTTTAGAGTATATGTAAATTAGCATATGCAAATTTATGCATTATTTTTGTCCTTTGGGCCTGAGCCCCAGATCTTTTTGGTACCTGGCACCGTCCTGCTTGTTTGCTTAATCTGATACCTGACCTTTAGCCTATCCACGGCTATCTCTTCTACCTCTTGCCTGTTTGACCCTCAGCTGCAGCCCCTGGTCTAACTGGAATGTAAGTATTGCAACCTGATTTGGTAGGTATACAGATTTCATAAGAACTGAAGTAAGGATGTTGTGTATATTTGACCCTTGGAATATAAATAATCCTCAGGGTTGCATTTGTTTTAGAGATTGTTCTCCCCTCATGCTACAAGCAGTTTCTGCACACACCATGTATGACTCAGGAGGAATAACAAGAGAATAAAATAAGTTATTAAAAAGTTTCCCAAACCCTCTGTTCCAAAGTTCTGACAGATACAGCTCCTAAGAACATAAGAAGGGCCATGCTAGATCAGACCAAAGACCTATCAAGTCCAGCATTCTGTTTCCAAGATGGCCCTCCAGCTGCTTCTGGGAAGCCCTCCTAACAAACCAAACAGGAATATTTTGCCCTGACCTGAGGGCAACATTTGGATTCAACCAGAAGGATTTTAAAAAAAATCTTCACAGTTCTTCAGACTGTGCACAGGTAGGATGAAATGTTTCCTCTTTGGCAGAACAAATTGTACACCGCACAGAAAACTTGGGTTACTGGGCAACTTAGAAGTGCAAACAAACAAACAAATAGGTAAGACGTGTGGTATAAGGTAAGATTCATCAAGGAAAAACTATATTATTCATATGCTGATCTTACTACTGGCTTGTTGGACTTCCTCTGTTTCCCAGTGTCCACTTCCTATCGATTGAGAGTTTGTTTGTTTCCTTCTTCTGTCTTGCTTGTATTGACTGAATTGGATTAGATGATCACTGTGGATTTCCCTGGGAGACAATATATTTTATGTGTTTCTACAAATGCATTGCATATTGATTTAGACTAGCACCTTGATCCCTTTTTGCTTACCAAATGGGGGCACAGCCTTTTCATCACTCTGTCCAATTTAAACTGAGGTTTCAGGCATCTGCTTTATTTGCTGCTTTCCCCCTTTTTTCCTTTTACTACCTTTACAAATAACAATTAATTAGAGGGAAGAGAATCACTCGTTGCCCTGCCTTCTTGTTCCTTAAATGACAGAAGATACAATGTTTGGGGATTGCACTCTGATTTATGGATCTTATTAGTTGTGTATAGCTCATTATTTACACAACCAGTCCTTTGCTAGTACCTAAGCTACACTAGCTTATCAGAAAAAAAAGAGCCAGCACCAATGCTTAGCTTCCTGGAAGAACAAGGGTCGGACTGGATTTCTGTTGGAAACAAAGGTAACCTTGATCAAAGGTTATAAGTAATATTGTTTACTTGCTGGGTGACAGCACCAGAGCAGCAAAGCATTGTACAGGGACAACCATGCTCTCCCGCTCTCCAGAAAGTCATCTAAAAACTATTCCATGAAAATGACAGTGAATAGAACAGCCGTCCACAACCTGGTGCCCTCCAGCTCTGTTGAGTGCAACTCCTAGGATTCCCCACCAGTCACCCTGGCCATTGGCTAGGGAAGGCTGGAATAAAATAATACATAAGATATTATTGAATGTCATATTGCAAAATAAATAAATAAAAAATCATATATGTAAACTGTAGAACCCCTATTTCAACTCAGTACTAGTGTCAAGTTCCAAAGGATGTGATTAGAAGAACCATTGCAAAGCAAAGTCTTCTTACATTGTGGTCTTCTGTGTCTGCATGAAATAACCTTCAGTCTGGTGCCCTCCAATGGCCATTCTGGCTAGGAATGATGGGTGTTGTAGTCCAAAACATCTGGAAAACACCAAGTTGGGGAAGACTGGATTAGATGGTCTCCGAGGACTCCTCCAATTCTATCATTCTATGTCTGTATAGATGTTTACTCTTGTGTTCTTAAGGGGGAAGGGAATCCAAATCTTCCCATGGAAAACAAGCAGGTGTCAAAAACTCACTCGCATAAAACATTTGAGGAAGTGATTTGAAATAAAAGATGTAATTCTAATATAAGGAGAGCCACTAAGTGCATTTTCACTCATACAGTCATGTCTGGCACAGCGGGAAACAGAAGGAGGGAAACTTTTGAATGACACAAAAAGGTTATTTAAAAAGGAGCAACCCCCCCACAAAAACAAAACAGCCCCCCCCCCCGCATGGTGGATATGATCCCTTTAATGGAGCAGGACAATACAATGAACAGGCCAGTAAACACTGCAGGACTTAATCCTCTTTGGAAAGCCGGAGGGCTCAGCAGGCGACAGTACCGCTATGGCTTTTTTGTGTTGAAGTGTTTTTCACAAAATTACGTCACAAATGGCTATGAGGAGTGCCGAATATTGGCACAGCTCTAAATAGGCTCTGTAAAGAGATCTTGCTGGGAAAGACACCACAGGGCATTGACAGAAGGTGACACAGAAAATGGCTGGAAAGACGTACAGTCAATTTTGTACTCAAGTATAGCAGGATGCGAAATCCCGATTCACAAAGGCCAACCCACGGTAGCCTGTTCCTATACATGTCTACTGAGATGTTCCACTGGACCTTACTCTCGAGTAGACGTAGGCAGGACTGCAGCCTTAGACTGATTCCATAACATCTTGAGACACATGGCATACCTATTCTTTAGGCCCTGTATGATTGCTCCACATTTTCCAGGAGGTGGTACTCAGGATCCATGAAGCTATCTCTCTGAGTTCAACAGGGGTATATGTTCAAATAGTTGTGGAACTGACAAGCCAGGGAGTTCAAGTCTTTCCTCCGTGCCATTTCCCCCCCTGGAAATCACCCCTCTGAAATGGCTATTTGCTGCAAACAGCACCTTCAGGGGGGAATAATCTTGCTCTACCCATATTGTGATACTGATCCAGACTGGGAATTCCCATGGCTGCAGTTATTTTGAAAAAGAAGAAGAGGAGAATCCCAAGGATGGAATTCAAAGACACAGTTACTGTCACATCTACAGTAGTATGACCCTCAGCTTGGTGTCTACTAAAACCAGAAGACCCTGTGAAGAAACTGAACAAATTTGGACCTCAGATCAAGGATACATAGAAGTTTGACACTCTCAGCTACATGAGAATGTAAGTAACAATGTGCCCAATTTTATGCTAAATCAATTTGCTCATCTTTTCTAGTGTTCCTGAATTCTGTTGCAGCATCTAAAACCCCTCTATCAATCTGAGTTTTGTACTAGTTTAATTTGTTGTTGCGTGTGCTGCCGTTTTCTTTGGAATTAAGAAATGGTAAAAAACCGAAAAAGCCAGCTGGCTTCGAATGCTTTCACTTTCTTTGCTTTGCCTTAATCCCCTTCCTGATGCTTTTTAAGGCCAGACTCCTTGTTCTCCCAGAACACAGTTGGAGTCTTTTGAATTAACTTCTACTGTCTTCTTGAATTATCATTGCCATTAACTATTTTTTTAAAAAATGAGTGAAAATAACTTTATCCTGTACCTTGCTGAATTCCCCATGCCCTCTTCCTGGCAGTCTTCCAGTTCTTGAACCTTTTATCTCATTAACACCACATTTTCCCAACTAGAATGTAATTTGTTTCACGTGAGTTTTTGGTATGTTTGCTAACAGACTTTACTTCAGAAAATCAGAAAATCTTTGATTCTGAACTGGCTTCTACAGTTCTTTTAAAAGTGGTTACCTTTCCCCCCCCTCCATACCTTTCTATTGTATTGTGCCATTAGAACACAGAATCTTTCTGTCTGATACAAATTTAGGGATGGTACCGCTTGGCTTGGGGGGCCATAATGAGGCTGAAATCAGCCCCTGCTCGCACCCCCCCGAGACTCGCGGGCCTTACCTGGTTCCCCGCTCGCCTCTCCGCGTGAGTTGCCACGCCGCCACGCCGAGTCCCGTCGCGCCATTTCCGGCTGGATGGAAGTGACGCAACGGGACCCTGCACTGACGCAACGGAACCCCGCGCCACGTCTTTTGCGTAGAAACCAGGGCAACAGGGCTTAAAACGGCCGTGGCCCAGCTACACCAACCACTACTGTGGTCCTGTGGTCCAGCTACACCAACCACTACTATGCCAGAACTAATGCCAATACAATGTAGTCAGATCCTCTGCTCTCCCAGTAGCAAAATCCAAAAGCAGAAGAATAGCAGTAGAACATAAAAACATAAGAGGTGTCATGTTGGATCATACCAAAGGTTCATCTGATCTGGCATTCTGTTCACACAGTGGCCAACCAGCTGCCTGTGAGTCATGTAGGACATGAGTGCAATAATACCCTCCTGCTCATAGTGTTCCCCAGCAACTGGTATACATTAGCATACAGCCTCTGATACTGGAGGACCATCATTCATTTGTCTAATCAACTTTTAAAGTCATAAATTGATGGTCATCACTACAACTTTTGGTAGAGAATTCCATAGTTCCACTATGCACTCTGTGAAGAACTACTTCCTTTTATCTGTCCTGAATCTCCCACCAATCAGCTTCATGGGATGACTCCAGGTTCCAGTATTATGGGAGAGGGAGAAAAATGTCTCCCTATCCACTTTCTCCATACCATGCATAATGTTGGACACCTTTGTATTGTCTCAACTTTTTTTTTAATGCTAAACAGTCCCAGACATTGTAACCTTTCCTCATAGTGGAGTTGCTAGAACCTCTTGATCATTTTTGTTGGTCTTTTCTGCACCTTGCCCAATTCTACCATATCCCTTTTTTTTAGAAATATGAGTTAACATACCAATAATGATACCCACTCCCATAGAATCCCTGGCACCAATATGGACACTCATCTATCATGATGACTCTCACAATGACAAGTAGAGGTGTACATTCATTTTGAAACAAATGAAAAAAATTGACTGAATGCAGTCCATTATCTTTCATTTATTGTAAAATAAACACTCAGTACCCAAGATAGATGAAAATAATTCATTCAGCTTCTCTGCAATCTCCTTATTCTCCTTTAGTATTCCTTTAACTCCATTATCATTGAATGGTCCAGATGCCTCCCTAGCTGATTTCCTGCTTCTGATATATTTAAAGAATTCTGTATTGTTGGCCTTGATGTTGTTAGCGATATGCTCCTCAAAATGCTTTTTTGCATCTCTGAATTTCTGTCTGCTTGCATCTCCTTTGTGCAAGCTTATGATCCCTTTTGTTTTCCTCATTTGGGCAAAACTTCCATTTTCTGAGGGGAGCCTTCTTTTTTCTACCGTATATTCCTTCCTTGACACTGCTTGTTATCCATGCACTTGACCTCTTGAACTTATCATAGGATCATAGAGTTGGAAGGGGCCTACAAGGCCATCAAGTCCAACCCTCTGCTCAATGCAGGAAACTAGGGGAGGGGTCTCCCATCCAAGTAATAACCAGGCCTGACCCTGCTTAGCTTTCCATGCTCAGACAAGCTGAGCCAGCACCTATACGTGGTGTCCCTCCCCAGATGTCTCTAGCGTGTGCATCTTCTACTATGGCACTTAGGCCTCTTTGATTGTCTGTCATGTTTCTCCATATGCTCAATGCTCATGGCCAATTTCCTCCCCTTCTACATTTGGACAAATGGAAACATTTTCATTTTCATCCCCTAGGGATGATTCAAACCGAACTGGATGCTTCCCAGCTCCTGTCGGCTTTCCCCCCAGGGTTCAGTTTAAAAACTGTTCTGCCAGCTTTTTTATGTTTAGAGCCAGCAGACTGGTTCCATTTTGATTGAAGTAGAGCCTGTCCCCCTTGTACAGGCCTGGCTTGTCCCGAAATGTTCCCCAGTGCCTAACAAACTGCTCCTCCTTGCACCTCTCATCCACACATTGAGACTCCTCAGCTTTGCCTGTCTGACTGGTCCTACACGTGGAACAGGTTGCATTTCAGAGAAAGCCACCTTGGTGGTCCTGGATTTCAACCTTCTATCCAGCAACCTAAATTTGGCTTCCAGGACCTCATGACTAAATTTCCCCACATCATTGGTACCAACATGGATCATGACTACTGACCCCACCCCAGCACTATCTACAAAGCTCTACAGAGAGATGGTGCATGATTTTCACAACCTTCACACCAGGCAGGCAATTTACCATGCAGTCTACACACCCATCACAAACCCAGCTGTCTATGTGTCTAGTGACTTTCAGCACAGTGCAACATTTTTACCGTGCAGCACTATTCCAGAACAAAGAATGGGCTCAATCATGGCTTTCAAAGATAGGATCTGATCAAGTCCAGCCACTTCTCTGATCCTTCTTCCCAGTGCCACACTCCCACCTCCACCTATTTCCCCCCATTGCGCTGGTGTTGTCTAACTAATTGTAAGGCATCCAGTGATCCAATCATCCTCTAGTACAGTGTTCTCCAACCCCAACGTAGCTGGCTGGGGCATGTTGGGAGTTGTAGGCCAAAAACATCTGGGGACCCAAGGTTGGAGAACACTGCTCTAGTACATCATATTGGTATTTTGGTCCTGTTACTATGCCAACACACTGGTCGGTTCTGCCAGAAAAAAGGGCTTGGTTGAAATCCCTTGCCACCCAGCTAGTTTAACTGGATGATAGGATTGGAATGAAAAAAACATTGACACCAATATTTTACTTGTAACATGCAAGCCGAGGGTAGAGGAAGTGGGTGGCTGCCCAACTGCTCTGTATCCTTCTTGTGAGGAACCTATAGACCTCAGGATTGTTTTGATGATGGGCTGATTTCTTTTATAAATCAATTTTTCACTTTTATTTTAAATCAAGTTTTCCATTCCTATAAAGAGAATGCTTAAAATGTGACTGCTGCCTCTGCTGTATCGTCATAAGCTTATTTGGACACAACAGTTTTGTAAACTGGAGTAATCTGCTAAAATAGACACTAGACGTCCCTGGCCTATGGAAATCTAATGCCTTCCCTATATCCACAGATGGCCACTGCAGTTTAGAGGGCATACGTAGAAAGATGATCTTACCTTGTATACCAGCAGCTCCAAACGTAACCTTACCAAGTTAGTCTCTGAGACTTGATTTACTTGACTAATTAGAAATGGTTGGTATAATCTGTTCCCAGAGACAGGAGAAAAACAGATGTATGCATGCTGCCTTGTGTTTATTGCATCCTGCTTAACGGTTTCAGTGACTGTTTCCTTGACATGTGCAGCGAGGCTTGTAAGTAGTGTGTTTACATGTGCGTGTAAAGTGACAGAATTTTTACATGAAGAAGTTCAAGATGGTTTTCTTGTGCTCTAAAATGGTCCAGAGGAAATGGTTGCAAAGGAATATAAGCTAGCTGCTTTAATAAATGAAATGGAAGATGTTCCATTGAAACATGAATTATCTGCAACAGCTGTTCTAGCCTTTATTTCTTTTTTCTTTTCTTTTTTTTTTAAATTGTCTCCTTTACTGCCATGGGAGAAATGCTAGAAACATCCAGGGTATGCTGCCACTATTTATATATGATCTCAAGTCTCAGGAGAATACATTCTTCAGGATAAACCTGAAGCCTTAAATGAGGCCAACATATGCTAGCAGACCTTATTGGCCTCAGACCTGTGAATGCACAATGCTAGAGTGTGACTGCATCAAATAGCAGAATAAGCCACAAGGTACAAAGTCCTTTTACTGGAAGAGGAAAAAAAATGCACCTTCTTTGCAAGTACAGGGAAACCTCATTTTGTCTGGAAGACAAAAGTTTGTGTTAAGTGGAGTGCTATTTATTTAAACAGGGTCATGTTGCGTTTGGTTAATAATATGGAATATCAGGTGACTGATCTCTGGATAATAGAGGAGGCTCCTATGGGTTTTTAAGCCTTTTTCAGATTAAAAAGCTGTAGAAACACAAATATGCTTTTTTGTGCATACTAGTAGAGATGTCAGAAAAATCCACAATGGATTTAAATGAGTTTGAATTTCTATGAATCCGACCTGTGAATTCCTCAGTGGACCGACTTTTTCCAAGTTGCGCAGATTCCACAGACTTGTGGACCATAAAAAAAAAAAAAAAAACATTTTAAGGGGATTTGCACAGTTTTGTTCATTTGCAAATACACACTTGTGCATTAGCGCAAATGCGCATTTGCAAACGATTGAAATTCTTGTACAAAAAATCTGATTCTGTCAATGAGCGGATGATGGGACAAAATACATTTGACAATCCATGAAATACAGACTGAATGGATTTAACAAAATCCATATATCCCTGTAGGGATATAGGCAGCAAAGAAGAGTGAGAGGGATCAGGGCCTGAGCCAGTGCCTGCAGTGGAGCAGGAACGCAGGGGAGCACAGCTCCGGTACTCAGGAACGCCAGCATCATCTGCTGGAGCAGTATTTGCCAGTGCTGTAAGCATGGAGGCTGGAGGACAGGCTTGGCCTAGTAAATGATTCCTTGGTTGGGTAGGCTAGGCTCAGGGAGTGACTGGCCTGTGGTCACCCAGTGAACTTTGTGGTTGATCAGGGATGTTCAACCAGCTCTCCTAAGCCATTACAGCTGGGGTGTTGAACCTCAGGCCCACGGGGCAAATCCAGCTTGCATGGGGTCCCAGTCTGTCCCTCCGGGGTTCCCACATGACCACGCCTCCTTCTCATGGCCCCACCCCCTTCCCCCAACCACCAATCATTTGGTGGTTTCCCCAGCTCTTGTGCCCTCTACCATTCTAAAAGGTAGAAATGCCTCTCCGAAGGCTTTCAGTGCAGAAGGTCCCAGGCTCGATCCCTGGCATCTCTAGGTAGGGCTTGAAAACCTCCTGCCTGAAATAATTAGGGATGTATCTGCGTATCTCGGGGTGGTGGTGAAAGCAGGCCGGAATCAGCCTGCTCGGCCCCCCTGAGACTCCCGCGACTTACCTTCCCGCTGCTCAATCCATTGATCCATGCTGTGCCAGCAGCGCAGGGTCCCGTCACGTCACTTCCAGCTGCCAGGAAGTGATGCATCGGGACCCCGCGCTGCGTTTTTAGTGTAAAAACCAGGGCAACCCAGCTTAAAACGGCTGCGATTTGCTATTCATGGCCGTTTTAAGCCGGGTTGCCCTGGTTTTTACTCTAAAAATGCAGCGCGGGGTCCCATCACGTCACTTCCTGGCAGCCGGAAGTGACGCGACGGGATCCCGCACAGCCGGCAAGGCGGATTGAGCGGCGGGGGTGGGGGGGATTTGTGCCTTGGGTGGGGGGATGCTCGCTGAGAAAAAGGCGAGCACCCCCCCAAGGTAGGTGTACATCCCTACCTGAAATCCTAGAGAACTGCTGCCAGTCAGTGTCAGCAATACTGGTTTGGATGGACCAATGGTCTGACTCAGTATAAGGCAGCTTCTTATGTTCATATACAGCAAGAACTTTAAACTAAAATATGCTAATATTTTTGGTATTTTGGGCCCTGCTCCTTTGCCTTCGGCCTCGCACACCACTGGAATGCAGCCCCCAAGAGCTTCTCTGAATTTAATTCAGCCTTTGGGCTGAAAGAGATTCAATACCCCTGTGAGTGTCACACACACAGCTATCTATGGATCACACACACACACACACAGCTGTACCTATTCACAACTACCGATGGATGAACACAGGTGCCTAAATTTTGGACTCTCCTTAGGAGTGTTGCTATGGGGGCTGTCATGAAGAGCGCTTGCATTTCATAATTTACCATTATATCACTGAGGGCCAACCCAAGATATTTTGCTAGCTGAAGTGAAGGACAAGATGGCTCCCCCTGTTGGAATCTGTAATAAGAAGATGTCAACTCTGCAGGGAGGGTTTTTTTTAAAAAAAATTGACTGCCCAGTAAAGGGTTAAGACAGACTGTTATAGTCTAGTTAAAGGGCAAAGGCAGAAACCAAATTTCTCTGAGAAATCAGGGGGTGGGGTTCATTGGAGCAAACCACTTAGTGGTGTCAGGGAAGGGAATGTTGGATGTTGCCTAGCAATAAGTTAGAAATTCCATTATCTCTCTCCCTGATGGTTAGGATGTTCTAACAGTTAACTGACTTAACTGATGCTTGCTAGGGTTTAGCAAGGAGACATGTTCTGTGGTTTTCCTTACCTCACACTATGAGTAACATTTAAGAAACTGCACTTACAAAGTCTGTAACCAACAAGCTTATAGTACCAAAGAAATCTTGTGTTACTGTTCTTTACTTTAAAAGCATCTACAAAGAAACAAGTCCTGTGTGTGTGTGTGTGTGTGTGTGTTTGTTGGGTGAAGTCTGCTGCTCTGCCATCACCCCTCCTGTCCTGCCCCCATTCAATGTACAGAAACTGACCAGACTTGCAGCTGAATCTTACTTCAACACTGGTGATGGGACAGCATCCTCCATCACACCTGAAGGCAGCAGGCATAGAGCAGGCCACATGGAGGCATAGGGCAGGCCACGTGGGGGCATAGGGCAGGCCACGTGGGGGCATAGGGCAGGCCACGTGGGGGCATAGGGCAGGCCACGTGGGGGCATAGGGCAGGCCACGTGGCACACATCGCTCTGTCCTCCACCCCCTTGCCACTGCTCCCTGTCCCTCAGCAACTGCTGCTTAAGGCAGCCATCTCCCTCTGCCTAATGGGAAGCTTAAGAGAGAAAGCCTGGCAGATCTTTATTGGGAAGGCTTTCCACAGTTTTGGCACCACTAACCATGGAGACCCTACTTCTTGTTCATGTCTGTGTAATTTCACATCGGATGGAGAACACAGCCTCTGACTTCCATCTTAAAGGCCAGACAGGTTCATATCACCATTTGGTCTTGCCCAGCCAAGCAATGCTCATATTCTTATTGATGGATACAACTGGAAGCAATCCAAACAAATGTCACGGCACTGGTCTTTCAAATGGAGACAATGTATTGGGATGTGTGGCTCTCACAGAATATATTTTTATGTGCAAAGTAGGTAGATGACACCTCAACCTTGGGGCAGATACTACATTAGCTTCCCCAGGCCTTTCATGACCCAGAAAGGCATTTCTAAATGACAATTTCCAAGCTCAACAGCAGCTGAGAAGGATTTCTACACAGCTGCCAGTACCATGGCATAGTCTTTCAAACAGGATCTGTCCTACAATCCGCTTCAGCATGAGTAGAGGGCCACCTGTGCTCTTATCATCTTTCCCCCTGCTTAATCTGCCTCAGCTGTATCAAGTCCAGATAAACTAGGCATCCTTCTCAGTTGAAGCAATGGAAAAGCATCCCCTGGAGCAGGGGTAGGCAATGTTCCTGGGTCATGGGCACATTCGGCAATTTGAGAAACTTCCCTGGGCACCACCACAAAGTGGCTGTCATGAGAGACATGGCAAAGGACAAGTAACCTTCCCCAAAGACTGTGTACAAGGAAGAGGTGAGGTCTGAGCCCCAACACACTAAACAACTCCTTTGAACCCACATGTTTCAACACTAATCAGAAACCTATTTTACAGCAATCCCAGTTGCCAGTAAGAAAATGTGTTTTTTATTTTGGGAAGGGCACCTTGGTGGGTGCCAAGAAAGGTGTCGGGGGTGCACTGGTGCCTCTGGGCACCACGTTGCGTACCCCTGCCTTAGAGAAACCATGTTGATGGCCAAGGTTAGCCAGCTGTTCTACCGGTCAATCAGTTCACCCAAAAAGTCAGGAACCAAAGGTGGCAGGAATATGCCAGGGGGAGTTCTGAAATCCAATCGGCTCAATGAGTTAGTTGAAGCAGAACTGAATAGGAGATTGTGTTGTTGTTTGTTTGTTTTTAAAGTGTACCTAGTACCTAAATTGCCCTTTGGAAATATAGCAGGCTCTTTCACTTTGGCACTTGGCCACATTACTTAATTTTTTTTATCTCTTTGTCAACAACAAGAACAACAAAGATATTTCCCATGGCTGAAATGGACTGGTAGAACAATAGCTGATTATGGGCTGAATATATTGCATTGCTTTTTGTGTGCATCTAAGTCTGGCAGTGTGCCCGTACCTGGGCTCCACGTACCTGTTGTTGGAATGTTTTGTTTTGTATCTGAAAAGGTCAGACAAGAGAGAAGCACAAACACCAAGGGGGCGGGAGGCATTGTCCAAGAGACTGAAACAGAGCTTGCTCTGTCAGGGTATCGGATGTCTGAATATGGATAGTGTGTGTGACAGACACTGGGTTGGCTTTGTTGCTTGTCGTTTGATCATGTGATAGTGCACGTTTCCCAAGGGTAAATTTTCCAGGCTAATCTGTACAAGGAGCAGCAGTTGTTTGAACAATGTTTGAGCTCTTTAAACACAATTCATAATTCCAATGAATTTTACAAACTGATATAATATACAGCCCAGTCCAATGCATGTTGGCTTGGAGGTAAATCTCATTATGTTTAACAGAGGTTATTCCCAGGTAGGCAGCACTAGCCCTACAATTAGGCAGAGTGAAGGCAGCAGATGCTGGGATATGAAGAGTAGCAACCAGGTTTATTTATTGATTTACAACATTTATATACCACTCCACATCTGAACTGATTATAGAGCGGTGAACAATAAAAAGATAAAGCAGTTAAAAGAATAAAAAAAATTGTTAAAAATGGGATATCAATAAAATCGTGGCTGGTCAGTCAAGGAAGGCTTCTTCCTGAAATAAAGATGTTTTCAGGAGGCACCGGAAACAATATAGTGTTGGTGCCTGCCTGACCTCCAGAGGCAGGGAGTTCCATAGAAATGGGGCCACCACACTGAAGACTCTTCTTTGGGTGGACTCCAGTTGGGTCATAGGTGTCTGCAGAACCACCAGGAGCATGCCATCTGATGACCTCAGTGACCGGGCAGCTTGATAAATGAGAAGGCACTCTCTCAGGTATTCTGGTCTGAAGTTGTTTAGGGCTTTACCTCAACTAGTACCAAGACCTTAAACCTGGCCCAGTAGTGAATAGGCAGCCAGTGCAGTTCCTTCAGCAAGGGAATTGCCTGCTGGAAAGGGGCAGCTCCTCAAAACAGCTGAACTGCTGCATTCTGCACTAGCTCCAGGTTCTGGACCAGCCTTAAGGGCAGCTCCACATAGAGCACATTGCAGTAATCTAGTCTTGAGGTTACTAGCACCTGAACCACTGTGGCCAAGCTGTCCCTGTCCAGGAGCTCCCTCTTGGAGGACAGAGCTGTGTGTGCCTCCTAAGCTAGCCTGCTGCCCTCAGGTGTGGTGGAGGATGATGTAACCGTTCTGTTTTTGCGTTCGCAAACGGTGCGCCGAACAGAGCTAAAAAGGAGAACGATTGCGAACAGACTCGCGTGAGCTGAACAAGGCGAGTTTGCACTTGCTGAATGGTTCCCGGAAAAAAAAAGTAACATCCCTACGTAGAATGCTCCTGGTTTGCATGCAGAAGTCCCAGGTTCAATCCCTGGCATCTCTAATTTAAAAAGGATCTGGTGAAGGATTTCTGCCCAAGACCCTGGACAGCTGCTACCAGTTAGAGTAGACCATTCTGAACAGATGGACAAACAGTCTGAGCTGCTGTAAGGCAACACCCTATATTCCTAGCTGATCAATCGTGGCTTAATCCCACAGATTGAAAATAGTGCTTTGATAAATGAGATTTAGGCTTGGCCGTATATACCCATTCAGGTGATGTAGTGGAGAAGAGGAACAGGCAATTCTCTCGTCCACCACATATATACAGTAATACCTTGGATTGCAAGTAACTTGGTTTGAGAGCGTTTTGCAAGACAAGCAAATTTTAAAATATTTATTAATTTTTTTGACTTGATATACAAGTGACGTTTTGCAATACAAGTACTGTAGTATGGCTTAAATTAAAAATCTCTGTACAAATTTTTTTGGGGGAATTTCGTTTTGATATAAAGTGTTTTGGATTACAAGCACGTTTCTGGAACGAATTATGCTCTCAATCCAAGGCATGACTGTAATGTCACTTGTGAGCTAGGTGGTCCGTGCAAATGCCTGATTGTAGAGGCCTGATTTACACCATTCTTCCCCCTCAAAAAAGGGTGGAAGATCATGGAAGACAGAAACAAAATTCAAAGTGACCTCAATAGGCTGGAGCGCTGGGCCGAAAATAACAGAATGAAATTTAATAGGGATAAATGCCAAGTGCTGCACCTAGGGAGAGGAAACCAAATGCAGAGTTACAGAATGGGAGACACTTGGCTCAACAATACTACAAGTGAGAAGGATCTTGGAATTGTGGTAGATCACAAACTGAATATGAGCCAGCAATGCGATGTGGCTGCAAAGAAGGCAAATGCTATTTTGGGGTGCATTAATAGAAGTATAGCTTCCAAATCGCGTGAAGTGATAATTCCCCTTTACTCGGCACTGGTTCATCTTGAGTACTGCGTCCAGTTCTGGGCACCACACTTTAAGAAGGACGTAGCCAAACTGGAGAGGGTTCAGAGGAGGGCAACAAGGATGATAAAGGGACCAGAAACAAGGCCCTATGAGGAGAGACTGAAAGAACTGGGCATGTTTAGCCTTCAGAAGAGGAGACTGAGGGGAGATATGATCGCACTCTTCATCTTCCAGTACTTGAAGGGCTGTCACACAGAGGAGGGCCAGGATCTCTTCTCGATCATCCCAGTTTGCAGGACATGGAATAATGGGCTCAAGTTACAGGAACCTAGATTCCACCTAAACATCAGGAAAAATTTCCTGACTGTCAGAGCAATAAGACAATGGAATCAACTTCCTAGGGAGGTGGTGGGCTCTCCCAATCTGAAGGCATTCAAGGTGCATCTGGACAGCCATCTGTCGGGGATGCTTTGACCTGGACTCGTGCATTGAGCAGGGGGTTGGACTCGATGGCCTGGTAGGCCCCTTCCAACTCTACTTTTCTATGATTCTATGATTCTATGTACAGTGGCTGGTGCATATGTTACTGTCTGTATGGAATGGGCACCACGGCAGTTCCTCCACTGTATGAAGCTTATCACCTGCCCGTGTCTGTATGAACTGGTCCTCAGATACCTGAACATACCCATCCATACATTTTTACTTTTTGACAGAATTAGATAAAAATTGCCAGGGAGCTGGAGCTGGTATGGGCAAGAATTTGCTCTTCCTGAATCAATATTGAACTGTCTCGAGTGCCATTTTCTTGGTTGAAAGGCATGGCCCAAATTGAATAAATACATAAATATTCAAACTGGAACGCAGTTATCCTTTCGTAGTTGTGCTTCTTAGCATGTTGTGATGCAATTCTCTGAACAAAAAAATGCATATAAAATGCATATATTAAGGGAAAGTGTGCCTAGAGACATGTATATTAGTGAAGAAATGTGCACAAAAATGGATACTTTAAAAGAAAAAGTTGAAAACTGATGCAGAAATAGGAATAAGCTAAGGACTGGGAAAATGAGAAGCAGAGAAACCAAATTGACAGACTCGTCCATCCCTGAGTGGACGAAGCCTCCTTCCAAAATTGCCCAATTTCCCCCTGTTGACTAAAGTGTAGGTGATTTAAAATGTGTGCATCTTGAGAAAGTTGTGCATTTTGAGGAGGCGGAGCTTTTTTCAGCACACAGTTTGTGAATGTGAATGTGAATGCAAGTTCAGGAATTTGCAAACATTTTTGGGAGAAAAATGTGCTCCTGTTTGCGTTTGCATTCAGGATTGCCAGTGGGGTGTTTTTGAGTGATTTGTGAACGGGAACGAAATTCTCATACATCCCTACAGCGGGAAATTTCTGCCTGTCACACACAGCTATCAAAGGCACAAGAGCCCTGCTCTCCCACAGTTCCAACCCTAAGCAAAGAACTCAAGTTTCATGAGTTGTAAGCCAGCTATGTTATTGTAGGTCTTTCATCAATTGATCTTAGGTTGGCAATGCTACATTCGGTGCAAAACCAGGCATGGTATTTCAGATTGGGGGGGGGGCGACTTCAAAAGAGATTAAGATCTACAGCAACCATGGTTCAAATGCCCATGCTTGGAGATTAGAGATTAAATTGCTTAAAGGCAATTCTGAGAGCGTTTGTGGTGGTTATTTATTCATACCTCATAATAACTATAGCAATGTTATCAGCACAGGTCAGTCAACCTTTTCTTTTCTTTTCTTTTTTGGGCAAAAAGGATTTGAGCCTCTGACATATACCCATTTAAGCAGCAGCAGCAGCAGCAGCAGCAGCAGCAACAACCCGCCCACAAGAGTTGCCCTTTGTTTTCCCTCCTGTTTCCCCTCACCTCCTTCCCACCCATGTTGTTGCTATAATCAACAGCACACCCTCCAGACTGCATTTCCCTTTTTTTAAAAAAGAAACAACAACCCAACAACCCCAACATGACAAGAGACTGGACTACACTGCAGGCTTGTCATACACTATTCTGTCTCATCCCCCACCCCCCACGTAATATGAGTTTAACACTATTTTGCAGGGCAGATGGAAGTGTGAAGTTTGAGGTTTTTGTTTGCATGTTTTCTACTCAGTTGAAACCAACTGATAAATTCTGTCTACATCCCGCCTAAATAAGCACTGAGACTGAAGGTGAAAAGGAGAGCCTTTGTAAAGCTATTCCATGGTTGGAAACTAGGGGTATCACCAGAATAGTAAGTATGTATATAGAGAGCATTACATATACAGTGGTTGTACTCTTTAAAAACATGCATACTACACTCCTAAAACACATAAACACACATGTTCTTTGACCAAAACTGCCTGGAGAACCCTACTTTCCTGCACAGGTATGTATAAATAATATATTGTGTACCCCAGAATATGTTGGTACATTTTTTGCTTTAAAGTAGGTGGGTGTTCGGACAGTCAGTACACATTTTCTCAGGTTGGTAGCAGTAAACAGCTCAATAACTGCTGTTTTTAAACTGCTGTGCAAAATTCGTCAGTCCACAATGATTTGATTGCTTTATATTAGAATTTACATATAATCCATTGTTTACTTGAACTTATAACTTACTTTCAGTGCTGTCATATATTGTTTAGGCAGGTCTTTGAAAGAGTCTTAACTGGCAAATTAAAGATGGTCTTTTAATCAGAGGTTTTGTTTGCCTACAGTTTTATTAGCCTGCAGCTTTTAAGGCATTTTATGTGACTTTTAATATATGGTATTTATATTTGTTAACAACTTTTGGAATACATGGGATAAAAATATGTGAAATACATAAGTGACTTGTGAACCAGAAAGGACAACCCAGCCCCGACCAAGAGGAAATCTGCTATTTAAAAATTAGCAGCCATCCAGGACATCTGTCACATTCAATAGTCTAAATAACCCCTGCTCTTCTTTCTTATGGTTCTTTATCTCTAAACCCAACTTCAACTGGACAGCCCTTCATGCAGAGCAGGGCTTGGAAACATGTGACTCTCCAGATGTTGTTGAACTCCAACTCCCATCAGCCCCTACCAGCATGGACAATGGTCAGAGATTATAAGAATTGGAGTTCAAGAACTTCTGGAGGGACTTGGGTTCCCCCACCCCTAAGAGGATGCCTTCAAATATAGGACTGTCCTCTGAAGAGTAGGACACACAGACACACTGCTTCAGTGAATCATGCTTCTGGAAGGGGATGCTGCAAATTCCTCACCCAAAGAAATGGAGAGTGGCATCATTACCATGGAGATATGAGCAATCTTGTAAAGTTCTCTCATATTATGCAGAGGAAGGAAGTAAAAAGCAGGGGCATTGAGTGGTTTCAGTAAGCTTGGCTGTCTCTAGAAAAGCTACAGATATTTTCAGTCAATCCGATATATATTTTTAAAGGAAGGGGCTATTTTTGTTCAGTGAGGTCTCTGAGGGAGAAGAGAAGGTGCGGAGTCATACCTGCTGCTTTTGGCCATGTTAGAATGTGTTTGTTGCCTCAGGGATTGAATGGCAGAAATTCTAGAGCTCCAAAGAAAAGGAAAGGGGGGGAACCCTAGAGAGAGCAATCCAATGGTCCCTAGACAACCTGGATTCCCAGCTCTGAGGTAAGAAACAGCGCTCCGACCTCAGAGCTGGGAATCGGAGCTTCAACCTCCCTCCCCCTCCCACTCACAGCCATCATGGAAAGAACCATGCCGGCTGCCTCTCCGAGGTTGGGAATGCAACCTTGGAGAGGGGTAAAAGGGGGCATTTTTGTGGGCAGGGAGAGAGGGAGTCTGGAGAGGCCAGGATATGAGCTGTCCTGAGGCCTCTGCAGCCTTCTTCCCTGCCCCCTGATGTGCTGTTGCTAGATGGGCAAAAAAGCCTGTCTAGCAAAAATGCAGGGTGGGAGGACAGGGAAGCGGAGATCTCCTCCTCTGCCACTCCCCCTGCTCTTAATAGGATGACTGTAAGCCTCCAGGTTTGGAGGCTTATGATCATTGTTATAGGATTGTGCCCTTAATCTGAACAGTTGTTAACCCCCTTTATGTCAGCGACAACATTTTAGCAAAGAGCTGTCTAAAGGGACAAGAACAGGGAAAATATCTTGTAAATATACAATATAAAGCTTTATGTTTGTCTTGTAAATATACCCACTTTGTATTATGGAGTTTGTATAATTCATGGCTACTGTGTGAGTGGGAAGGGAGTACATGGAGTCGTGATTTGAGAACCAATGCAGTAAGGTCAAAGGAAGGGAAACTGATAATTGTCAGTGGGTTAACTGGAATATTTGTGGGTGAGAATAGCAATCTTGAAATTTCTGGTTATTTTGGTAGAAACCAGTTCAAAGGGAGTAGTGAATACTTCAGATGAGAAGAGGAGTGACTGAATACTCCATGGGGCATTTAAGTTCTAAAATGAGAAAATTTCCAAACTGTTCAAGCATGGAAGTCATACTTGACTTGACCTAGAAGCCTTGTTTCTGAATTCCAGAAGTGTAGGGATGAGTGCAGTATCTCCATGGCGTGCAAAAGGCATCTGCACATTCTCTGATTCACTTTCTTATTTATTACATATGTCCCTGGCATTCAAAATAGTTTCTGTGCCGGAGGCTCATTCAAATGAAGGCTTGCAAATTTTTGTTTGAAGTGATGGGAGGGGGATAAAGGCAAACAGCAGTTGTTTTTATTCTCCCCCATTTTGCTGGGAGAGGATGCATAACTGATAGCTAAGGGTTTGTCATTAAAACTTATTCACAACCTAGATTCAGCTTCAATCCTGATCTCACTGAATTCTGTTCAGGGTTGATTACCTAGGTTTCCCTGAAACACATATGATGCAGGATGCCTTGACCATGTCCCCGTTCTCATCCTGTCAGCACTCTGGAGTCCCCCTACTTGCAATAAATCCTGTTTTCACCAGGCCTGTATTGGGGAGTAGTCTACCCCAATAGACGTGCCACTTCAGTCCAATGGAATTGACCACTCAGCACTCTTTCAACAAAGGCACAGGTGGAACCAATTGCTGGCTCCATGTCATGCCACTCAACCCTCAGTCTTTTCAGGGTACAGGATAAGTCTCTGCCCATGAATGAGGATCAGACTGCTCTTCCAGGGAAATGACAGTTAGTCCCATATTCAGCCACACACACCCAACAGAAGACATGACCTTGCCATCATCCCCTGAATCAGAGGAGGAATACCTAGTAGAACCACCATCTCCTTATCTTCAAAGAAGTCTGAGACTACAAAATCAGGTGAGGGCCCTTTAACCATCCATCTAGCTCCTCCAGATAGGGTGGAACTGACCACACTACAGATTGTGGCTGTGTCTACAGTTAGCCCTAGCTTGCTACTGAGGCAACATTCTCCTGTTTCTAGTACAGTGTTCTCCAACCTTGGGTCCCCAGATGTTTTTGGCCTACAACTCCCAGCATGCCCCCGCCAGCATAGCTGGCGGGGGCATGCTGGGAGTTGTAGGCCAAAAACATCTGGGGACCCAAGGTTGGAGAACACTGTTCTGGTAGGAGAGAAGCTGCTCTAGCCAGCAAAGCTCAGTCTGAGCTATCCATGGTCCTGTTGCAACTGCTCTTGACACAAGAGGGCTTCTTTCTGCCTTTACTTTGCTTGCTGTGTGCCTGATAGACTTACCTTGACTGGACTGTACTCACCTGACTGACCTCACCTGCCTCGACTTGAGTGTTCTCTTGAGACTGGACCCTCCATGCTTGGATCTGACCCTGCGCAGACGCCACTGTCTTCTTCTTTGAGCCTCAGATAACCACAGAATGGGACACCTGAGAGGAAGAGGAGGATCAATGACTTTCGGGAGCAAGAAAATAGAGCCATGTCCTTTAACAACCAGCATGCCATTTCACCAGCAGCATGGCAGGTCAGGAAAGGAGACAGTGAGCCAAGAGTTATTTCTTGTGAGCTGCAGCACCCTTCCACAGCAGGTGGGAAGCCTTCCCTAACCAACCAAGTGAGGGGAAGGATCACCAGAACCTGGACTGAAGCTATTCTAGGTTCATTCTTTCCCATCTATTTGTGGTTTCTCTATTTCTCTTCCACATATTAAAGCCATGAGTTGACTCTGCCCTATGGCATGGTAAAGTCTACCACTGCATAAAACCAATGCTATATGGGCAGAACACATTCACACCCCTACAGTAACAGTAGCATAGTTTTGCCTCCTGACTGCACCCATAAGGTCAGTCACAGCAGCCCCACAATGATGTAGTAGAACCTTAGAAGTCCTCAACAGAACCTCACTTACTTAGGAATAGGTGGGCTAGAACAGCCTTCACCAACCTGGAGCCCCCCAGGTGTGTTGGACAACAACTCTCATCACCTCCAGCCAGCAAGGCCATTGGTCAAACACTTCTGGAGGGCAGTCTGTTGGGGGAGGCTGTGTTGGAGCTTCATTTGACTGGGTCATTTGATTAGGAGGGCATGGGAAGACTGGCTTACAAGATTAGTTGAAAGGTACAAGATTAAATTGGGAAATAGTACAGAATTAGATAGGGACATTCATTGTTTCCATCCCAGAGGCACACCCACCCAGTTTTCTGTTCTGGTATGTGGTGTAGATTAGCTGGCTGGAAGAGTTCCTGAAAAAAGGGGTGGATCCCAGATTCTTCATGAAGCTAGCAAATAATAAATGACAATGTAGCACTCATGATAGCCAGGCTGAGAACCTGAGAAGTCAATAATATTCATGTACCTTCTCTCTTTATCACCAAGTGCCTGTTTGGATTATGCACAAGTAGGATACTGTGTATTCTAGACAATTGTTAAAAAAAACCCCTGAACCCTGAACCCAGGAATATGTTCCTGGGGATGATGGGAATTATAGTCCAGAGGGCTATAATTGGAGGGTACCAGGTTGGGGAGGTCTGTTGTAATCTGTTTTCATCAAGATGTTAAAAAGTGTGAGTGTTGGGGGGGGGGATAAAACACAAGCAAAAGCATTTCTGAGCATGAATGATACTTGTATTGTCAAACCACATACCCTACTTTCATATATTATGATATTTCAAGGATGGAGAAAAAAAAGTGGTTACCATACCAATTCATTTAAAAGCCCTTGTTAACTGTGAAAAGAAATTGCCCCTTTAAATGATCTCTCGCTTCCATGTGGGAAAAAGAAATCTGAAGAGATTTAAAACCATATGACATTGTTTCTTTAACTGTGGAGTAAGTGCTATATATTTATCTTACACATGTTACTGGTTTCAGAATTCTTGTCAGGAAATGTCCAAGTTGTCTTCACATGGATTCCAAATCTAATCAGCAAAAATTGGTCAATATTAACAGCATTAATATCTGCAGAAGCTCGAAAAGCTTGGTGCATTACTGAAATCTAGGATGCACATGACGTATACATTGTATTGGCCTTTGAAATGTCTAGCCAGTGTTGATAACGTTGTTGTTATAAAAATGTAAATTAAACCCATCACACAGCTAAAGATCGGATAGCCTTTCTGAGCCTGGTATCATTATGGATGTTATCACAGGTGAAACACACATGTGGCTCTTAGCAAGTGAACAAAAAACAAAGCAAATTTTAAAAAAGCCAAGCAGAGTTTTGCAGAGCAAAGACAGTTAGGAACAGATAATAGGTGACAAACCTGCCCCACTCCAAGCTGGTAGACTTAAACAAGGTTTCTTTTTCCAATTCAGACTTTATTCTATCTCAAACTATTAAAAATTGCCAAGCCACCTACCACTGCCTTTTGTCTGAGTGAATACTTCTCCCATCTTTCACTGGTCCCATTTCTTTCAGAAACGATCAGACAAATGGTTATAATCTGCTAAACAGAAAGATGGAAATCGCAAGATGTTTTTGTTCTTGAATCATTTGCCACAGAGATAAAGTGTGCTTTAATGTCCAGCATGCACATTGGGTTATTTATTTTACTCATTTAAATGGGTCAAATGGTGCACACGTTTTTTTGCCAAGTTCATATCTATTTTTATTTTAATTTTTATTTTTAAAAAAGCAGGTTATAGGTAATTTAAAAATATGTGGGGTTGCATTCAGTTTTTAGCTAGCCTAGCTGACCACAGAGAAAAAACATCAATACAGGCTGTTTTAGAGGTGGCAGGAGGCAATGTGTGTGGTTGTCTTGGTTCACAATGGTATTGCTGCAATCAGCAGAACTCGAGATGGAGGCGTCGCTGTATATCTAATGAGTTTAGTGAAAATCTCTGCTTAACTCTGGAGTAGCCTTAACAGATAATTTCACAGGTTTTGCCCAGAGCTGGGGGGTTTCTAGGAAATAGTCCCTGCTGCTTGTTGTTTACATGATTGCTTGTTCTTGGGATGCAATGGTTGGGCATCAGAAGAGAAGATCCCAATCTTACCAGGAATTTTTATTACCAGATTTACCTGTGAGTATGGATAGTGGAGAAATTTATTCAGTTGAAGTTTTAATGTGAACCTACCTAATTCATGATTCCTGAACCAGTACTTGAACTGAAATACATCAAATTTAAAAATGCATACAATAATGCATATATTAGGGAAAATACCTCTAATATTCAACATTGATGATTTGGTGGATTTAGATTGAAATAAATGGACTCTACATCCTAGGTGTCCAGGTTCTCATCTGGGCCCTAGATTCTAGGATGACCACTGACTGATTCCATTCAAAACAGAGAGTATAGCATTATCTGAGAAAATAATTTCTGTACTTCACAAACATAAACCACAGTATTATTAGTGACAGTAATAATGTTTCATCCAGTTGTGTAGGTTGGTAACTGAGAGTTCTCTAATCAACTGGAGGAAGGACAAGATTAGATTACATGTGATTTTTATGATGTGAAGAAAGAGAATGTCTGAATAGGGCTAATGTAGACATGGAAATGTGTCTTTCTGAATTCCTTCACAAATGCAGCATCAAAAATAGAGTTCAGGTTTTCAGTAAATGGCGGAAAAAGAGGAGTATGGCAGGAGCAGAGACCTATCTATTTCATTGTTCATTAATACATTTAGGGAGTGATCCTATGGCCCCTAGACATCATCGGGGGGGGGGGGAGAATAGGATAATTTGGATTCCCAGATCTGAGGTCAGAAAGAGCTCCAACCTCGGAGCTGGGAATCTGAGCTCCGATCCCACTACCCCCTCACAGCTGGCACAGAAAGAACCATGCTGGCTGCCTCACCCAGATCTGGAACTCAACCTCAAAGAGGGGGTAAAGGGGGTGGGCAGAGGAGGAGACTGGAGAGGCCAGGCTATGGTGTATTCTGATGGTTGTCCAGCCTCCTCCCCTCCCCCTCCAAAGCGCTTCAGCTAGATGGCTGAAAACAGCCATCTAGCTAAAATGCAAAGCGGGAGGTATGGGGAGATGTGGAGATCACCTCTGCTACTCCTCCCACTCTGCATTGGATGCTTGTAAGCCTCTGAGTTTGGGGGCATACAAGCATTGAGGGTGTAATGGATAGGATTGCACCCTTGTAGGCTGCCCTTTAGTACAAGACTCCAAGGGTGGCATTTTTGGCTGTCTAGCTGGGGTGCTGCGGAGGGGCGGAGACTTCAGAGGACATGGGATACATCGTAGCCCTGCCTCTGCAGTCTCCTCCCCTCCCCCCGGAATGCTCCTTCCCCCCCCTCTCCAAAGTTGCTTTCCCTACTGCAGAGAGGCAGCCTTTCTGTGCTGGCCGTGAGGGGGGTTGGGGGGGCCAGACTGCAGATTCCCAGCTCCAAAGTCAGACCTCTGTTTCCAACCTCAGATCTGGGAATCTGAAGTATCCTATGAGCCCCCAGATGATGTCTAGGGGGCCATAGTATCGCTCTCTAAGAATCAAATATTGAAGTTGGGTATTAACTGCAAAGTTTATTGGACTGAGGGCAAAGATAGGAACATCCTGTTGCCTATGACACTGTTGATATGAGCTCTCTCTCCTTTGGAGACTCATACAGTGAATGCACTGTATAATGTTTGCTTTTCCTCAAGCTTAGGTGTTGCCAGGAGTAGTATTTCTAGACCTAAGGCTAATTTAAGACATCTTGGCTGGTGGACAGAATAAATAGTGCCTTATAATCATAGCTCACACCCATCCCTGTTTCTCAAGATTCCTCCAATGCTTTCTGTTTCAGTTCCCCTCCCATAGGATGGAATAAGTTACTATATTTTTAGCAACAATGTATCACATTATGAAGTCATCAGGTCAGTAATTAATGGCTTCATTTGCTAAAGAATAGCAAAGTTCTGGAGACTGATCCCCCCCCCCCCCACAAACACACTTCTTGAAAGACATTTTGAAGGTGTTAAAAGGCTTTTGGTCATGTAAGACTTTAAATGGTATCTAAATGCTGAATCCTGTCTCCTATGCTGGTTGCACTATTGGTACACAGTGAATTCCACACACACATCAGCAGTTTGCTAAAGCAAAAGGCCTCTTTCATGCAGCACATTTTCCCCAGAAGATCTTAAATCAAATTGCAAGCTGGAAATCCTGTTCATTAGCTTGCACGGTTACTACCTTGGTAGTACAACATTTCTAAGGTTGGATTTGGACAAACACCAGAGTTGGTTACTGAAGCAGTGGAAGCACTCATGGATCATCACTTTTTGATATTGTTTAATGAAATGCTCATGTGTGTGTTAGAGAAAAGTAATATGCAGTTTACCACTGGGGTGCCCTTAGGACAACTTGTAGTCCAAAACATCTGGAGGGTACCAGGTTGGGGAAGGCTGGGGTATAGTATGCCTAAATTTGTTCATTTCTTTCAGAGCTGTGACTGTTTCCCCAAAAGTAGCCTAAACCATGTCATTCAGTGAAATGTAACCTTGAAAATGGCCTTCAAGGTCATTTTTGAGGGTAGCAACCCCACATCTTCTTTGTGAACCCTATGTACAGATGAAATAGTCACTGTTAATAGGCTAATGATCACTGTCTGTACTTTCTGCATTTCAAATCCCTCTGACCTCACTTTTTACAACCCACCCACCACCCAACCATGTGTATTTACCTGTAAGTTACAAGGTAATACTTCCTGAATCTGATGAAATGGGATGTAATCCACAAAAGTTTATGCCATCATAACTTTGCTTGTCTTTGAGGTGCCACAAAACTCTTTGTCATATTCTTATGTTCATAAGAGATTTTTGCTCAGGCTGGCTGTAATGTTGAAATGGCAGCAGTGTGGTATATATAAGCTTTAAGCGTATCCTGAAATGAATACATGGGTTAAGTTAGGTGGTTGTGAGTACTTAGCTATGAAATGGGCTAATGCTGCTGCTGCTGCTGCTGCTGCTGCTGCTGCTGCTTCTTCTTCTTCTTCTTCTTCTTCTTCTTCTTCTTCTTCTTCTTGCAACTCCCTATTTGCCAAAAGGATAAGTGGAAATACTGATCACAGCATCTTATGAACTAGCTAAAGCAATTAAGATAACAGTTCAGTCTTAAGAAAAATGACTGTTGGCAGTCTTTTAGATAGGCTTTGAAGATATCTGATTTGTTTTAGCTTACTTTGATCTAAAAAAAATTGTGCTGGTGTTGGGAAGAGATGTCACATGCAACATCAGTATATGGAATTTATTCAGCACCTTTACTGGTATGTCCATTTGTGTATCGAAAAATCAGGCTCAAGAAAAATGACATACAATCATAATTGCTTACCCTTGAAATTGAGCACTTTAATGGCTATGTTTACTGGCAAGAACCATTTGGCTTTTACTTGATATAAAAATTGAAGGTATTGGTTCCCAAGTGATGGTCACTTATAAGACCAAGTCAAATTCGCCTGATTTCTGTAGCTTGGGGAATTGTGTTGGAAATTATTCTCTTTAAAAACAAAACAAAACAAAACAAAAACCCAATCACTTTCTGTAATGATAAATATGGATATGCATAGTGCTTGACAAGGCCAACATATGAGCAACAATTTAGCATTTTTAGAAATAAAGATTATGTATTCAGTTGCTAATAAACATTTACATAATAAAAATTAAATCTTACTATTGACAAAATGGAGACAAGGCAACAAATAATTGAAAGGGTTGGACCAGGAAGAATTTTGTGGCTAAATTTAATCCAATTAGTTCAATGGGGAAAGAAATGGAAGAGGAGATATGAGCATGAAAGAGAATTCACTGCATTTGAGCAGTTGGTCATGTCTAGAGAACTTATAGAAGGGAATGCATCAGCTAGAGGTATTACAAAGATGATATATAAAATGATCCAGAAATCAGAAGAGCAAGTGGAAAATCTTAAGATAGTTTGGGATATAGATTTTGAAGAGGAAATAGCAAAAGAAGAGTGGAATAAGATATGGGATAGGAGAATATTGAAAAATATGTCAATAAGGATAAAAGAGAATTTCTATAAATTAATTTGGAGATGGTACCTGACTCTGGTGAGATTAAACAAAATAGATAACAAATGTTCTCCAATGTGTTGGAGAGGCTGCCAGGAGCTGGGTACCTATGCTCATATGTGGTGGAGCTGTAAAAATGTATTGGATTTTTGGAAAAAGATTTTTGAAGAAATATCGGAAATTATTGGTATCGATTTAGAGGTTTGTCCTAAATTAGCATTGTTATCAATAACTGAAAAGGTGGCTGGTCCTCAAAAATGTTAAAGAATTAATTGTAAATTTGTTAACGGCGGGTAGATTAATGATAGCAAGAAGAAAATGGAAAGTTCATCAAGTTTTCTCTATTACTGACTGGTATAAGGAAGTGTGGGATATGGCTTTAAATGATAAGTTGACTTGTAGTATCAAATGTAAAAAGGGACAACTTAAGAAAAATAATTTTAAGGATATTTGGGGATTATTTTTGGATTTTGTGTTAAATAAGGGGAAAGGGAGCATGCCATGTCAAGATATGTTGTATTTTTTGGAATAATGAATAACAATTGATTATAGAGATAGCAGGGATGTTGAAGAGTCCTTGGTCTCGAGTCACGAGTCGAGTCACGAGTCTTTGGACCTGAGTCTCGAGTCTGAGTCCTTGGTCCAAAATGGTGACTCACGAGTCACAAGTAACTCCCAAAGCTGACTCCACGAGTCCCTATTAAAATCAATGGGGGTTTTCCCCAACAAAATAAGGCTATTTCAGATGTGTGGTTTAAGTAAATTCTAGGCACAAGTGTGCCTTTTTATTTCAAAACTCTGCAACTGATTTTGGCAAGAACAGACCAGGCAGAAAAACCCAAAATAACCAGGCAGGCAGAGGAGGCAGGGAACCCCAAAGCAGGCAGGCAGAGGCCTTTGTCTTGGACAATTCAACTGTTGAACTGGTCAAGAAGAGATCAGGCAGGCAGAGGAGGCTGGGAACCCCAGACAGGCAGGCAGAGGCAGCCAAACCCAAAATGTCTGAAAGGTTGCATTTTAGAAAAATGATTTTAAAAAATAAACTTGCTGTACTTCCTAAAACTTATCCATGTTGCATTTGAGGAACATGATTTTTTCTAAATGTTTGGCCCCCATTCTGGAATGGTGAGATCTCATCACAATTCCACCCTTGCTGAACACCTGCTCCACTGGTGATGAACTTCCTGGAACCAGAAACACACTCAGAGCAGCCACACAGAGTTATCTCAATCAAAATAAATCTTGACACACTGTTGGGGCTGCACTCCTGGTAGCCGTCCATAGTGGCCGAGCAGCGGCACACCTCGCTTCCATGCGCTCTTCGCCGGCAATCACGCTCCTCTCCACTCCCTCTGGCACAGCCCAGGGATGTTGAAGAGTCCTTGGTCTCGAGTCCCGAGTCGAGTCTCGAGTCCCATTAAAAATATTGGGACTCGAGTCCGAGTCGAGTCAGAGGGGGGACTCAGTCGACTCACGAGTCGAGTCCTTGAGTCCGAGTCCCCATCCCTGAGAGATAGAATGTATCATTTGGTCCCGTGGTGATGGGTGCACTATATAAGTTGTATGTATGTTATTTTAGTTGTTTTATATATTGTTTGAAAAACTTTAAATAAAAAAAATGTTTTAAAAAATCTTACTATTGACTTAAAATGCCTGGAGAGATACTAATAAAGCTTTCCAAAAGCTGTAGAAAAATGTTTCTACCTATGGTAATGGGTTAGTTTAAGGAAATAGAGATTTAGGTAAGCTGATACTGATATCTTGTTCAGTATGCATACCAAAAAAGTTGGTCTTTAGAGTCAAGATGCCCACAGAGTGCTCATAGCTTAATGACAGGCCATATGCCTTGTGTGCAGAAGGTACCGGATTCAAATTCTGGCATGTCCATTTAAGGATTTCAAATTGTAGGGTTGGAAAAGACTCCCAGCTTGAGATCTTGGATGGCTGTTGCCTGTCAGAATGAACAGTACTGGACTAGATTTGGGGAAGGGCTGTGGCTCAGTGGTAGAACCTTTTGTTTAGCATGCAGAAGGTCCCAGGTTCAATCCCCAGCATCTCCAGGTAGAACTGGAAAAATTCCTGCCTGAAACCCTGGAGAGCCGCTGCCAGTCAGTGTTGACAAGACTGGCCTAGATGGACCAAGGGTCTGACTCAGTACAAGGCAGCGTCTTATGTTCCTGAGTTCCTAGAGAAACCAATGACTTTGTGACTTCCCATAGAAACTGGTGTATACTTGGAGCTGAGCTTTTTTAGCGGTGGCCCCTTGTGTGATGAACTGCTCTGATGGTGACTTATAGCACCACTAAACTGGCCTTTTTGGGAGGGCAGTAATTCTGTTCTTTTACCAGACATTTGGGCTGTAATACTGCTGTGATACAATTTAGGCAGTGGCAGTTGTGTTTATGGTCTTATTTTATTCCAGTGGTTTGTTGTTAAAGCCAGAACCCTTGGATAATCCAACCTTTCTCTCTGGTAGTGAACTTTAGATTGGTGATTATATTCCACCACTGCCACCCTTCCCAACAGGCCTAGAGTGTTCGACAGAGCTGCATCTTAATAGATGTAATGGATTTGTCATCTTAAAGCACCAACTGCTATTTGGTGTTTTTTCACTTGGTCCTTTACCTCACGATCAGGCTGCTACCAATGGATACTGCATAAGGGCTGCTGGTAGCTTGTTTAGTTGGGATTGGGTCCTGGACAGGTGCCTGCCCGTAGGACAGCTTGGTCAAAGAGCAGTTAATCAAAGATGGTTGACTGAGCAGAATCATTCATGAAGAATTGGTTTAATTATTTTTTCCACCTGCTGTGATGGTTTTTAATGCTGCCCTTTGACATTTATGTTGCTGTGTTTATGTTTTTATTAGTTATTGTAAACCACCCGGGAAATATTGAATTGAAGGGTGGTATAGAAACACTTTAAATAAATATGTTTCAAGTTCATTCCTAGAAAAAGAAGCGGTGCTACACTTAGTATGAACTATTGCTGTGCTGAATCTTGCTCCCTATTTTTGTGAAAAAAAATTTTTTCTCTCCCTGCAAAAGAGGCATGATTTTTCCCTCTCCCACACTTCCATGGAGGGGAAGAATTTCAAATAAATTTTTCATTGGAGGAGGGGACAGCATTTCTGCTTACCTTTTTAAGTGCTCGATGGGGGGGGGGTCTTCTTTCTATTTTTTACCTTTAAAACCACCCCATCGCAGCATCGCAGGACTCTTTGCACAAAGGCTTTCCTCCTGGCAGTTGTTCCTGAACCCCCATGAGACCACGTGATGTCTCATACTCTCATAGGCATTCAGCAAGAGCTGCTGGGCTGGAGAAGCCTCTCTGTGAAGAGCCCCATGCTGCTGCAAGTGCTCAGGCTGTTTTTAAAAGAAAAGAAAAAAGAAAGAAGACCCCCCTCAGCCACCTCCTGCACCAGTGTTCTCCAACCTTGGGTCCCCAGATGTTTTTGGCCTACAATTCCCAGCATGCCCCAGCCAGCTATGCTGGCTGGGGCATGCTGGGAGTTGTAGGCCAAAAACATCTGGGGACCCAAGGTTGGAGAACACTGTCCTACACTTAAAAAGGTAAACAGAATGCCGGCCCCTCTCCCCAAAGAGAAAATGATTTGAAATTCTTGCCTTTCCAGTCTCTCTCGCTGGAGATTTCATTTCGCCCACACCCCCCACGAAATGCCAAATATGGAAGAATATATTTGGCACAGCACTATGACAACACACGCTCGCCATGTATGCAGGCCTGAAGTGGCTATTGAGCTGAGAAGTTACCGGCCACTTTACACGCCATCAGTTAACTGAATGACTATATGAGTCTATTTTTCTAGGAAATAGACTAGCATTTAGAGTAGCAGGGGCTTATGTTTACTGCAGTCATTTTTAAATTGCTTTTCAGTCGCAAACCAAATTGTGGTTTGTTTGTTTGTTTGTTTGTTTATTACACTTATACTCTCCTCTTCCTTCAAGGAGCTCAGAATGGCTTGCTTGTTTATTCACTAAAGGAGCATTGAGGGAGCAACCCTATCAGCCCCCCTAGACAGCATCTGGGGACCCCATAGGATATTTCAGATTCCCAGATCTCAGAGCTGGGAATTGGTGCTCCAATCCCCAACATGGAAACAACCATGCTGTCTGCTCCCCAAGGTTGGAAAAACGACCTCGGAGAGGGGGCAAATGGGGTTGGGAGGGGAGGAGATTGAGGCAGCCAAGATACGAGGTATCCTGAAGCCACTCCAGCTTCCCTCCCCCTCTGAAACATCATTGCTAGATGGCCCCCTCTCCTCAGCACTGGTTAGGCCTCATCTTGAGTACTGCATCCAGTTCTGGGCACCACACTTTAAGAAGGACGTAGACAAACTGGAGAGGGTTCAGAGGAGGGCAACAAAGATGATAAGGGGACTGGAAACAAAGCCCTATGAGGAAAGGCTGAAAGAACTGGGCATGTTTAGCCTTCAGAAGAGGAGACTGAGGGGAGATATGATAGCACTCTTCAAGTACTTGAAAGGTTCTCACGAAGAGGAGGGCCAGGATCTCTTCTTGATCATCTGAGATTGAAGCACATGGAATAATGGGCTCAAGTTACAGGAAAGAACTTCCAATGGCCCCTCACCTGGGGCCGGGGAGAAGGCTTGCGCGTGAGGGAGGAGAGAGGAGGCAGGCAGCTAGTCAGGTGGGTCACTGGTAACGAGCCAATGGCTCAAAAGGGCGGGGACACAGGTAAGAGCTTATTTAAGCTCCTGGGTTCCCGCCCTCAGTCTCCAGCTCCACATGGAGGGCAACTGGGCGGTGGCGGGCCATCCCGCCTCCGGTTCAGTTAGGATGCATTCGCCAAATATTGGTCTTTTTTCCCGGCCAAGGGCCGGGCTAGGTTAGAACCGCACTTCACCCTTCACAGATCTTCAATTCAATAAATGTGGCCCTGATTTGAAACCATATACCCTGTGTCTGCCTCTTCTTTATCTCGCCTTTACACGCGCAAGTCAGATTCCACCTGGACATCAGGAAAAACTTCCTGACTGTTAGAGCAATATGACAATGGAACCAACTGCCTAGGGAGGCAGTGGGCTCTCCCAATCTGGAGGCATTCAAGGTGCAGCTGGACAGCCATCTGTCAGGGATGCTTTGACTTGGATTCCTGCATCGAGCAGGGGGTTGGACTCGATGGCCTTATAGGCCCCTTCCAACTCTATTCTATGATTCTATGAACACCAACTGTCTAGCAAAAATGCAGAGCGGGAAGAACAGGGAGGTGAAGATTGCCTCTGCCACTCCTCCTCCTGTGCATTGGATGAGTGTGAACCTCCAAGTTCAGGGGCTTACACTCATCTTTTAAGTATTTGCATCCTTAGCCTGCTCTTCATTTGAGGGGCTCAGGGTGGCATACATGGTTCTTCTCTCACCTTTTGTCTGGAGAGAGAGATTAGGATGAGAGATAGTGACTGGCCCAAGGTCACCCTGTAAGCTTCATGGCTGAGTGGGGATTTGAACCTGGGTCTTCCCCAGTCCTACTCCCACACTCTAGCCACCAGACTTAGTGTTGACTTATATGGGGCTCCTGGCTGGTTTCCTATCCAAGCAGCTTGCAGCCCCAAGCATGCTGCACTTCCACTGTAGAACTGCATCATGTGCCTTCTGACCATTCTCTGGGCCATTATGATGCATGTAGATGCACTCACAAAGCCATGGCATTGTTGTTTCAGGGGCTGGGTCCAGATTTAAGACTTTCCCACTGTGTCCTCCCCACAGCAGCCCCTCCAGCCCCCTGAAAATGCTACACAGAGAGTCAAGGGATCCTACTGAAAGGGGTAAGCTCTGTGGGGGGGGGGCACCAAAAATCAGGCAGTGGCACCTTCCATGAACAGAGCCCTTCCATCAACGGAAGGCAGGTCCTGGATCCAACCCACAGTCTCTGGAAGCAAGGATGAAAAACAGTTTCTCCCATGTTCAGCAGGAAAGGTCTTTTTTGTGATGTGGCATGATGTGTTCTGCCTTCTCTTTGCCATGACTGCACAGATTGGGCAGTGAATACTCTCACTGGTTAGCTGCCAAATCTATATCCATGCAGCAGACTAAACTGTTCCACCCCACCCCACCCCATAGCTAACATTGTATACAATTTTAAAACTACATAGAGACAATCCCTATCTAAGGGATTCTCACACATGAAGCAGCACTAACCATGGTTGAGTATGGCTTTATTTGTTCATTTTTTAAAATTTATTTTTTTGGTTACAAGACCATATCTCATGGTTTTGTAAAGAAATGTTCTATTATTTAACAGAAAGTGAGCATTCTGCTCAGGACCGCTGCAAGGCAGTTTGGCGCCCAAGGCAACATCAAATATTTAGCGCCCCCCCTTCCCACTTGAGCCCGCCCTCTCTCCCTCCGGGGGGGGCTCCGGAGCAAAGTAGCTGGGCCCGGGAAACACCTGCTCGCCCAGCGCCCCCCCCAAGTTCTCCTTTGGAAAAGTTTTTAGGAGGGGGCGGCGGAGCTGCGGAGAGCGCGCTGGGCTCTCGCGGGGGGGAGGCGGGCACGGCCGGGGGCATCTAGCTTAGCCCGGGTGCCCACTCACTCCTTGGGGATGCGCTGCTGCTGGCGGGGAGGAGCGGGAGGCCGGCTGCCCGCCACGCTCCTCCTCTTCTGCTGCTGCTGCTCCTGGCGCGGCTGACTCTGCCCGGCGGAGCTGCGGGTGTGTGCACGTCCCGCTCCTCTCACCTATAGGCGCCACCAGTCACGTTCTCGCGCCCCCGCTCGGCCTTTCTTCCCCTCAGCCCGGCTCGACTCAGCCTCCGTTCCGGACTGCCGAGGAAAACGACACCACTCTCGCGAGAAGTCCTCTTCCCATTCCTCCACCCCTCCCTCTCCTCTCCGAAGGAAAGCATGAAGGCCGTAGGGACGGGAGAGAAAAGATGCGCTTCAAGCAGTCATCACTTCGGGTTCTCATTTGAACGACGCCATGTGCGGGGCAAGAGCCTTCATGTGGAAGCACGGACCTAAGAAAGCCGCGTGAATTTTTCTATCTCTATGTGCATGGGCTGCCCCGCACGTTCAGTTGGGAATCGGAAGTGTCACATTGCTTTCGTTGTGTGTTTCTGCACCCCCTTAGCCATGCTGTTCCTGACTCCCAGCTGAGCAGGAGCACAACAGGAGAGAGGCTCCAGCTGTTTTTGGGACTGTGAAAAGGCAAGCAGGCTCCCAGAGAGCGAGCGAACAGAGTGAGCGAACAGGGAGAGCAAACAGGAGTTTGGCAGCGGAGTTCGGCGGGGGAGGTCAAGGGGGGGTCCCTAAAAAAAAAAAAAAAAAAAACAACATATATATATATATATATATATATATATATATATATTCTAGGGAGACAGAAACAGAGCACTATGGAAGGAAAGGACTCAGCAGTGGTGGTGACCTGCAAGGGGTGTGCAATGTTTGTTTTCTTGCCGGAGATCAACATGGCCTACACATGCAACAAGTGCAAGCTGGTCACGCTGTTGGAAGAAAAGGTCAGAGGACTGGAGCAGCAAGTGTCAACCCTCAGGAGCATAAGAGAAAGCGAGGAGTTCTTAGACAGAACGGTGGATCTACAGCACCAAAGCACAGTACAGGAGCCAGAAGGGCAACTGCAGGATGAGGCGGAGTCGGAGACTGCAGAGGCAAGGGAAAATAACGCAGGGGGAACTCCCTGGAAAAGGGTGACTGTTAGGAGCAGAAGAACTACAAGACACTCTGCGCCTGTGGAAGCAGTGGAGCTATGGAACCGCTTCCATGTACTTGAGGACGAGAGCAGAGGACAGCCTGCAGAGGACGGATTACCGGGCACCCAACGTGACAGCGAGCAAGAGGCTGAGGGTCAGTCAAGTGGAGGCAATCAAACCAAGGCCTACAGCAAGAGGAAGAGAAGAGTACTCGTAGTGGGAGACTCCCTCCTGTGGGGGATCGAAGCCAAAGTATGTCGCGAAGACCCATGGACTCGCCAGGTGTGCTGTCTCCCTGGGGCACGGATTAAGGATGTGACAGAGCAGCTGCCGAGGCTCATGCAGCCCACTGACACATACCCCTTTCTTCTCTTCCACGTGGGTACAAATGATACTGCCAAGCGGAGTTACAAAGAAATCACGGCAGACTTTGAAGAGCTGGGAAAGGAACTCAAGAACTTCGGGGCCCAGATAGTTTTCTCATCCATCCTTCCAGTACTTGGAAGAGGCATAGAAAGGGAAAGAAAAATACTCCGAGTGAATGACTGGCTACGAAGGTGGAGCCGACGTGAGGGATTTGGATTCTGGGACCACGGGCTACACTTCCTGGAAGATGGACTGCTGGCCAAGGATGGGTTGCACCTCACAAGGACTGGGAAGAATGTGTTTGGACACAGCATGAGGAACTTAATCAGGAGGGCTTTAAACTGAATCCAACAGGGGAGGGAGACATAAACTCGGGGGTACCAATGGAAGAAGGCCTCTATGCCACAATGGAGAGAACAGCTCCAGCGGTGCCCATTGATAGTCTACCACAAAATGTAGGGGGAAAGTCGGACTATAAAGCACATAGTCTTCAATGTCTCTATACTAATGCCCAGAGTATGGGCAATAAACAAGACGAACTTGAACTCTTGATACATGAGGGCAAGTACGACTTGATAGGGATAACTGAAACCTGGTGGGATGACTCCCATGACTGGAATACAGCAATTGAAGGGTATAACTTGTTCAAAAGGAACAGAAGCAACAGAAAGGGAGGTGGAGTTGCACTGTATGTTAAAAATACGTATCTCTGCACAGAGATACAGGAAGAGGAGCTTGGCAGCCCCATTGAGAGCATCTGGGTTAAAATAAAGGGGGCAAAGAATAAAGCGAACATGGCAGTTGGAGTCTACTACCGACCACCCAATCAAGGAGAAGACGAGGATGGAACTTTTGAAAAGCAAATTGCCAGTGTTTCAAGGAGGCACGATGTGGTAGTAATGGGAGACTTCAATTTCCCTGATATCTGTTGGGAGACTTATTCAGCCAAACATGGCCCCTCCAAGAAATTCCTGAGCTGTGCTGCTGATAACTTCCTCCTACAGAAAGTGGAGGAAGGAACTAGAGGATCGGCTATCCTTGACCTGATTCTAACCAACAGAGATGAGTTAGTGGATAAAGTGGCAGTTTCGGGAACTCTGGGGGAAAGTGACCATGTTATACTTGAGTTCTTGATTCTAACAGAAGCAAAAGCTGAGTGTAGCCAAACACGTACCCTGGATTTTAGGAAAGCCAATTTTAACAAACTCAGAACAATGATTAGTAAGATCCCATGGCAAGTGACTCTCACGAGAAAGGGAGCCCAGGAGGGGTGGGAGTTTTTAAAGAAGGAAATTTTAAAGGCACAATTGCAAACAATTCCCACAAGGAGAAAAGGCAGAGGGCAACAGAAGAAGCCAATGTGGCTTCACAATAAACTCAAAGATGACCTGAAAACAAAAAAGGACACGTATAGGAAGTGGAAGGAAGGACAGGCTACAGGGGAAGAGTACAGGCAGGTAGCACAGAACTGCAGGAATAGTGTCAGGAAGGCTAAAGCTGAGAATGAGCTAAGGTTAGCGAGGAATGCTAAAAGCAACAAAAAAGCTTTCTTCAGATACATGCACAGTAAAAGACAGAAGAAAGAACTGGTGGTTCAACTACGCAATGAGGATGGCAAATTGATAACAGAAGACAAAGAAAAGGCAGAAGTGTTCAATTCCTACTTCGGCTTGGTCTTCTCCCAAAAGAGGGTCTATGACCCCCCTGGCAAACCTGAAGTGCAGACTGAAGGGGCAGAATTGCAGCTTGAGATTGATAGGCAAACGGTCAAGGAGCACCTGATTACTCTGAACGAGTTTAAATCTCCAGGGCCTGATGAGCTGCATCCTAGAGTAATAAAGGAACTGGCAGAAGAACTCTCAGAACCACTGTCTATTATCTTTGAGAAATCATGGAGGACAGGTGAAGTGCCAGACGACTGGAGGAGGGCAAATGTTGTTCCCATCTTCAAAAAGGGCAAGAAGGAGGAACCTGGGAACTATAGGCCAGTCAGTCTGACATCAATCCCCGGGAAGATTTTTGAGCAGATTATAAAGAAGTCAGTCTGCAAGCACCTTGAAAACAATGCAGTGATTACTAGAAGCCAGCATGGATTTGTCAAGAACAAATCCTGTCAGACTAATCTGATCTCATTTTTTGATCGGGTAACCTCCCTTGTGGACTGTGGGAATGCTGTGGACATTATATACCTGGACTTCAGCAAAGCTTTCGACAAAGTGCCTCATGATATCCTGATTAGTAAGCTAGCTAAGAGTGGGCTAGATGGAACAACTATCAGGTGGATCCACAATTGGCTAAAGAATCGGACTCAAAGAGTGCTTATCAATGGTTCCTTCTCAAACTGGGGAGAGGTAACGAGCGGGGTACCACAGGGCTCAGTCCTGGGCCCGGTGCTCTTCAACATTTTTATTAATGACTTGGATGAGGAGGTACAGGGAATGCTTATCAAATTTGCAGATGACACAAAGTTGGGTGGAACAGCTAATACTCTGGAAGACAGAAACAAAATTCAAAGTGACCTCGATAGGCTGGAGCGCTGGGCCGAAAACAACAGAATGAAATTTAACAGGGATAAATGCCAAGTGCTGCACCTAGGGAGAGGAAACCAAATGCAGAGTTACAGAATGGGGGACACTTGGCTCAACAATACTACAAGTGAGAAGGATCTTGGAATTGTGGTAGATCACAAACTGAATATGAGCCAGCAATGCGACGTGGCTGCAAAGAAGGCAAATGCAATTTTGGGCTGTATTAATAGAAGTATAGCTTCCAAATCGCGGGAAGTGATAATTCCCCTTTACTCGGCACTGGTTAGGCCTCATCTTGAGTACTGCGTCCAGTTCTGGGCACCTCACTTTAAGAAGGACATAGACAAATTGGAGAGGGTTCAGAGGAGGGCAACAAGGATGATAAAGGGACTGGAAACAAGGCCCTATGAGGAGAGACTGAAAGAACTGGGCATGTTTAGCCTTCAGAAGAGGAGACTGAGGGGAGATATGATCGCACTCTTCCAGTATTTGAAGGGATGTCACACAGAGGAGGGCAAAGATCTCTTCTCGTTCATCCCAGTTTGCAGGACACGGAATAATGGGCTCAAGTTAAAGGAACCTAGATTCCACCTAAACATCAGGAAAAATTTCCTGACTGTCAGAGCAATAAGACAATGGAATCAACTACCTAGGGAGGTGGTGGGCTCTCCCAGTCTGGAGGCATTCAAGGTGCGGCTGGACAGACATCTGTCAGGGATGCTTTGACCTGGATTCCTGCATTGAGCAGGGGGTTGGACTCGATGGCCTTGTAGGCCCCTTCCAACTCTACTTTTCTATGATTCTATGATTCTATGATTCTATGATTCTATGCGCCCTAGCGGCAGCCGCCTAGTTGGCCTAGCGGTAGCGCTGGCCCTGATTCTGCTTTGATCCCAGATGATGGAGGAAGAGGAGGAGGAGGAGGAGGGGAGGGGGGCAAAGAAAGTATAGCAGGGTGACCATCATTTCTAGAACAATAGTCTTATCAGAAACACAGAGAGAAGCTGATTCTTTTGTTTCCTCAGTATTTGGTGATGGAATATACAGTTATGGAAAAGAGGACCCCAGTGTATTAGTGTATTGTGATTATCTTGATTCTTTTTAACAAAGTTTTGTAAAAACCAGCTCCAAGTAGATAGCTATAAATGGTCCATCTAGGCCACCATTTGAATAATGACAAGATAATAGCTATGTGTGTTCATTTTCTTTACTTGGATGCTACTATATAGCATCAAAGAACAAAACTTGAATACATTTTCTCAGTTGTTATTAAAATATCAAATTGCTCCTAATCAGTGGAGGACCCAAGGCATTGGAGACAGGATCCTGCTTTGATGCTTATTTTATAAAACTTTTTTTCATGTCAGATAAGGAACGTAATTATACCTATCCTGCACTGGGCAACTTCAGCTGAGTGTTTAATAAAGCAATTGTCCTGGCAGTTATTTCAGGTACATCTCCATTTCCCTAAGCACACAGAGGCCATATTTGCATTTGTGATGTGCATGAGCTGCACCAAGCCTTGGACATCCACACTTCTCCCTCCCCTTTCCTTCTTCCATACAGCCACGAGGAGGAGTTCAGAAGCTATCACTTTTGATTAACCACAGCCTGCCATCTTGTCTGGGCACAGAATCGTGGTTATTAATCTTAACCATGGTTAGTTTCAACAACCATATGATTTGAAGCTGTCTTGTTCGAAACCAGGGCCGGATTAAGAGCATTATGGGCCTGGTGCTGAGGATTTTGGTGGGCCTTTTTATGGAAATAAATAAAATGAAGACGCAATTTTATATTAAAACAAATTAAATATTTTAATTACCATTAAAGTGCCAAAACTCAAAAACTCCTGCAGCTCATCAGTAAGGGTCTTCCCAATTTCCCCCAAATTTATTTATTAAAAAAGAAAAAGCAGCTACAACAAAAAGCCAGGAAGCTTTGCTTGACCAAGAATAATTGTGTTGTTCTTGTTGCTTTGTTTCGTTTTTGTTTTTGTTTTTTTGTTAAACTAGCATTTGAACAATTGAGCTGCGAATCAGAAAGATCTTTTGCTGGAGGCTGGAGAGAGAGGTCCCTTCTAAATCTGAATATTACAGACCCTAGCAAGCCCCCATGTGCTTCAAAGAAATGTAGTAACAGTGATTGAAATGCAAAAACCTACCATGCTAATTTGAGAACAACAGTTCTTGCTAGGTCTTGCCTCAAGCCTGTAATGCAGATGTGCTTAGAACACCTTTCTAATCTTGAAAAAATCATTAATTATGCTGAATGATAACGATCAGAGCTAACTCAAATCGTGCTGCGTGTCCCTATATTGTGGGCCTATTGTCTGCTTTGGGCCTGGAGCGGCCGCTCCAATCGCCCCTATGTTAATCCGGCCCTGTTCGAAACTAACCATAGTTAATGTTAATCACCATTTTTTCCAGTCTGGATGGCAGACAATGGCTCTGTAAAAGTGGAAGCAAATGCTTCCAAACTCCTCCCCTGGTGCATGAGAGTGGGGGCATGTGCAAGCCCGAGTCTCACTGTGGCTTGTTCCTGATCATTCACACCACACTAAGGGCACAATCTTATCAGGATGCTCATAAGCCCCTGAACTCGGATGCTTACAGGCATCTGGTGCAGAGCGGGAGGAGCAGTGGAAGTGACCTTTGCCTCCTTGCTGTCCTCCTGCTCTGCATTTTCATTAGACAGGCTTGTTCACTCATCTAACCAGAGCATCTCCGAGGGGGAGGAAACTAACTGCGCTGCCAGCACCTTCCACCTGATCTCCTCAGTTCCAGCATTTCTGGAGTGCTGTGGAAAATCACATAAAAGCAGCAACTATGCAATTCGAATAATGTAAAAACTTGGCCTAAATGTATTTACCCTCAGTTAGCAGGTATAGACACACTTAGATACAGAAGAGGGGGAGAAATGGTAAAATATGGGGTAAAAGGCAATGAAATGCAAAAAGTACAGTCTGTGACAATTCAATTGGAGATTAAATCTGGGCACAGTATCCATTCATAACAGCAGAAATTGGTAATAGCACCATCATCTTAGCGAGTGGTTCTCCTCTTCTTTGTGACTCCTTACCTGGCCTGCTGCCTCCACCTTTGGGCAAGTGTTGGGGAACAGGAGGTGCTTGGCTTGTTAGGTGAACTGGGCTAGGGGGAAGCCATATAGGACAGTCTTCCCCAGCATGGTGCCCTTCAGATGTGTAGGACTACAACTCTCAGGATCCTCCAGCCAGCTATCTAGGAGGATCCTGACTTGGGGTCCACTGATTCATCACTCCCTTCCTCAAGTTTGGTATCTAGATCCAGGCTCTATTGCTCAGCTGGCAATATAGTAGCCCCACACGCTATTGACTCATTGTCCTTCATCTCTGAGCTTTGCCTATTGCTCATGGTCCAGGGCCTCAATGAGAAGTCACTAGCTGTTAGTCAAAGATATGTAGTGACCTCTGATTCTTCCAACCAACTCCACTTGGGGTTCCAACCCTCAATTTTAGAAAGCATCAATTTTTAATTTTTGAAAGATTCACTGAGATGTAGGTATTTGGATTTAAGAAATAAATTTTGGGTACTGGTAGATGGAAGAGGGGATGGGGTTCCCACTCCCAATTTGGGACTTTAAGAGCAGCTTAATCAGAACCCCAGGGAAGGGAATTGCATCCTTCCTAAGGATATGAGACTTCAGGCAGTAGTATTGATTTAGCCAGCTTCTCTCATTAGTGGCTTGTTAAAAAGTTTAAGTTGGTTAACAAAAAAGATTCTACATTCAGTTTCTAAGAACTTTTAAGTTCAAGAAAACCTGGTGCTTGCGATTATTTTACACAGAGGAACTGAAGTTGAAGAAAAAAATATAAACTCACTAGATAGATAAGCAAGTAAAAGGAATGGTCAATAATTGGACAATGGGATGCATATGTGCACTTATTTAAATTATCTCAAAACTTGTATAAATAATTGAAGCATACATGTTTCAGGATAAGCATGCAGAATGAAGAGACTTGGTTTAACTGGTTGCTAATGCAGAAAAAATTCAGATACATTTTAAAAAATTGGAGCTAGAAAAACATGAGAGATCTCTATACAGCAACTAGATACCATGGAACAAAACTTTCAAGATAAATTGGATAACATGGTCATTAGTGGAGGGAAATAGATATTTTTAAACTGCCCATCTGAAAAAAAAAATGACCTTCAGAGTGTGTCTTCATAACAATACTTGTTATTATGTAAGCAATTTTCAAGATTCTATGGTGAAACATTTTTAGACAGCAAAGCAAGTCTAAAGCACTATTAGAAATGACAAGATGGGAACATAGTGTTAGGGAGGAAAAAAAAGTTGGCTGTATGTGTTGTTGAATCAAAGCCTTGACTGTTTATAATCTGTTTAGTTTTAAACAAATATCTTAAAAAACAGTGGCATGGTTGTTTTGACACTAATGTTTCCAGAGTTGTAAACACATCCTATGTTGTGAATATGAGGCTCAGTTAAGACTAAATATTTTATTTTCCAATAACGAGTCCGCCATGAGGTGGAGAGGACCATATCGTTAAGATGCAAATTTGTACAAGGGAGGTGCCACCACTGACAGAATCCTTTCTTGGGTCACTATCAAGGCAAGCACACAGAGAAGAGCTTTAGAAGATGATCTCAGATTTGGACAGGATGATGTGGAATGTGGTGGCCCTTAAGAAACTTGGGTCCTAACCTATATATGGCTTTAAAGCAGACAACCCATGGCCTGTGTGCCACATGAGGCGTTCAGACTTCTTGAATGCAGGCCCCAGCATCTTCTGTTTCTTTCTGGGCCTCAGAGATTGGCTGTGAATATCTTTTCATGCTCTCATCCGTGCACTGCATGGTTTCTCTCTCAACAATAAAAAATAAGATTATTGAGAGAGAAATGACAAAAAGCAATGGATTGAGTTGTGAAAGATAGCTGTGGCCCATCTCTCTCATGCTGCAGCCCAGGAGAAAATGGGAGGTGCCAGGGAGAGGAGAGAAGAAACTGGACAGGGAGAGAAGAGACTTTTGAAAGAGTGAATATATCTCTGTTTCCCCACTTCCCATACATCTAAGCCCTGCTTAGGTGCTAAACCTGAACAGTGTACATAGGTAAACGTGGGTAGGGACATGTGGCAGTGCATGCTGGCCCTGCAGCCTACATCTCAGGGTATGCAGGCCCTGCCCCCTCAGTTTCCAACCTTGAGGCATTGAGTGGCAAGCTCTGAACAAGAGTTCTACTTGCATTGTCCATGCGGGAACTGAGGGGGAGGAGCCAGCTACACTGGGATGCCGGGGCCAGGAGCCAGCATGTGCAGCCATGTTCTTCTATTCATGTGTTTCCCTACTCTGCTCAGGAACAGAACTCTAGTTTCACACAAAAGAGTAAAGGATAAAAAAAAGCATTTGATGTGCTGTCGAAGGGTGTGAACGACTAGAAGAATTATTTATCACCACCAAAAGAACAGGAGGATCTCAACTTGACAACCTCATTCAGAACCAAACAAAAAGAAAAGATTTTCTCCCAAGGACATTGAACGTCTTTTTCCATAGTGACTTGATAAAGACTCAACATAGTTGAAATTGAATTGACCAGTACTCTGTAGTTGTGATTGGAGTCTGAAATATAGTTCTTTAGTGTGCATTCTCACTTATGTGTTGATGAAAGTGTGTGTGTGTGTATAATTTTTGTATTCACTCTTTGTCAGTTAAATACACTGTGTATGTACAGTGGGTCTTTCTTGTGGATGGATTGGATTTGTGAAGACCTACATTGGATTGTGGACTAAATGTCCCATCATTCCCAGCCAGAATGGCCATGGTCACTTTCAGCAGGATGGGGAAGGCTGCCTTAAAATTACCGAGTGAAGCAGTCCTAAGTGACTTCCAGGAAGCATTTCATATAGTCTTTTCCCTGAGTTTACCATTGATCAAATCATTACTGTACAGTTTAATATGTCACTTTCTAAAGGGAACAGAGGGGAAAACACACATTGTGGATAATGAACAGGCATTACTTTTTCATCATGAAGAGAAAGGTCAACATATGGCTTTTTAAGACATTGGAAAACTGCTGTAAGTTTTGTACAGCTGCTAACCCAGGAGTCAAGCAGGTCACACTCAATGTAGCACATTCATTGCACACTTGATGTGAGGCAGGTATATTTTCTCCTTAAAAAAAAGAGAGAGAGAGACTGCCTTATTTTGTAGCTCTTGTCCCTTATTCTCATGAGCAATAAAGCCGATCTCGGCATTTTGTCCACACACTGCAAAACTGACGTGAAAAACCACACAGCATCCCAGCAAAATAGCTTAGCATTTGCCCATTTTCGATTCAGAACTGAACCTTGCCTTTCCACTGTTCTGACACTCCAGTGGTCATTGTTGTGAGTGACTTAACACCTTGGGGATCAGAGGGAGTCAAATGGCAAGTCATCCAGAATGTGTTTTTAATAAACCTCAGGTTGCTGGCCACCTGGAACATTGCCAAAGTGCTGAACTCAAGCAACTTTCCACATAGATCTAGCAGCTTTTAAAAACCTCACTATGGTCCATTGTACTTTACACAATGGGGGGGGGAATTGAGTGTTGATCCAAAGTCGATATCCACTGTGAAAGCATTAAGCTTTTGTCCTGTCCCTCCCGTGATGAAGTACCAGCCTTCATTTCCCAAGTTATGTGTAATCCCATTAATGAACAGGAAGACATTTTGTCCACGGTGCTTCCCTGCTAACCCTTTGGATTTTACTTTAAAGTCGAAAAATTCTTACTGAGTCAAGTGCAGTGTAAAAGGTTCTTGACAGCAGAGCTGTTGCTAGCAGGCAGAAGGAATTCCCCTGTTCAATGGAATATGCTGCAGCTAATTACAGCAATTCTGATTCTGGCTACCTCCTTTATTACAGAGCGATATACCATGATTTGCCCGGTCGTTCGGCCACTGTGGTCAAAGGCTTAGAGAATTTAATCCTTTAAATAATTTATTCCTTTTAAAAGCAGTTTAATTAAGATAGCATCATTGTGTTAATAGAATTTATAGCTAAACATAACATATCGTGTGCCCACTCCCACCCCCAGTACCTTTTGTAGCAAATCTGTCAGCATTTCCATTACTGCCCTAGTATTTCAAAGGTTTTTTTTCCTTGATCATAAAAATTAGCTGCAGGTGTGCAATAGCTCAGCTAAAAAGAAATGTTTCCTTTTTCTTTTTTTCATGTCAGTTTAGTTGATACCCATTTGACCTTTCAAAGCATTAAAAGAATAATAAAAAAAGCTAATGTTTCATAGCTGCAAAGATGGTCCTCTAACACATTTCTTATTTTCAAAAACTGCTCCAGTTTAATCCTTGTACTTCATCTTGAAGGTCAGGAAATGGAAACTGAACCTTAAAGATCATAACAGCTTCCAAGCATGGGCAGGTACAAGATTATAGAATTGGCCCGCTGGATCATCTAGTGCACTGCTTTGGAATAGAAGTGCCTTATATAAGAAGGCAAAAGAGGACTGTGATTTGCATAATATTTGCATATGCTAATTTATAGGCATAGATGGACATTTAGGCATAATTATTCTATTTTTAAAAAATATTTTATTTACTTTTCAGAACAAAATATAACAAAATACAAGAATAACACAAAAATATAACATAAACAGCATACAATAAATCATAAGGTGCACCCCCCACCCTCCAAGGGACCAATTAATATACTTCCATCCCCTTGATCAAATGAATTCCAAATTCCAAAAATATAACATATCCTGACAAGGCATGCTCCCTTTCCCCTTTATTAATACGTACTCTAGTAATTGATTCCATATATCCATAAAATTCTTCTTCTTTAGCAATCCTTTTTTGCATTTGATACTACAAGTTAGTTTATCGTTTATGGCTATGTCCCAAACTTCCTTATACCAGTCTGTTATTAGGAAAACATGTTGTTCTTTCCATTTTCTCGCTATCATTAGCCTAGCCGCAGTTAACAAGTTTACAATTAACTCCTTCGTATTTTGGTCGCAAATAAGTTTCTCCGTTATTGATAACAATGCTAATTTTGGACAGACCTCTAAATTAATACCAATAATTTTTGATATTTCTGTAAAAACCTTTTGCCAAAAAACTAGTACATTTTTACGACTCCACCACATATGAGCATATGTCCCTTTTTCCTGACATCCTCTCCAACAAAATGCAGAACAATTATTATCTATTCTATTTAATCTTACTGGAGTTAAATACCATCTCCAATCTTCTATATAAATAAAAATGTAAATGTCCGTTTGTTCAAAATCTTAAATCTCCAAAAGTTCTTCACCGATTGCTTTGAAATTTTGACACAACGTTGCATTCGGGTACGCGCGCGTTTTTATATACCTACTATTAAATAGATGTCACACCTGTGACAGGTAAAAACATGCTTTTTTAAAAAAAACAGCGCCATCTGTTGGACGTAAAAGCAACACACGCTATACTAAATATTAGTGCCTACGTATTACACATGGAATGCGAGTAGAAAATCATTTGAACGACACAAACGAGAGTGAGTCGATGGACAACCTGGCATATTCAAAGAAACTACGATAGGCAGACTGTACACCGTGCATCCCAATCAAGATGAATGCTTCTTTCTTCGCATGCTGCTGGTAAATGTGCCCGGTGCAACATCTTTCCAGCAATTGAGAATTGTCAATGGCGTTACACATGCCACTTTCCGCAGTGCATGTCAAGCTCTGAATTTATTGGAGAACGACTGACACTGGGATGTATACATTAATGACGCGTGCAACACGTCACATCCAAATAAAATTCGGCCATTGTTTGCAATCATATTGACCACCTGCTCTCCTTCATCTCCAACAGAGTTATGGGAGAAATATAAATCACACATGGCTGAAGATATTTTCCGTCGAATACGCAAGGAACATTCAAATATGAACAGGGATTTCACAGCAGAAATCTACAATGAAACGTTGATAATGATTGAAGATTTGTGCTTAGAAATCACAAACAAACTTCTCAATCAATTGGGAATGCCATCACCAAATCGATCTGCTGCTGCTTCGTTCGATGTAGAATTGCATCATGAACAAAATTACAACACGGGTGATCTCTCGTCATATCTGCAATCAAATATTCCTAAGCTAACGCTTGAGCAAGAAGGCATTTACGATCAAATAATACAAAGTGTCAATAACGAGGTTGGAGAAATCTTCTTCTTAGATGCGCCAGGAGGAACTGGTAAAACGTTCCTAATTAGATTGATTCTGGCAGCAATTCGATCCCAAAATGACATCGCCTTAGCTCTTGCGTCATCCGGAATAGCTGCGACATTGCTACCAGGTAGAAGAACTGCTCATTCCGCTTTGAAATTGCCATTGAACATGCAATTCATTGAAACTCCCACGTGCAACATTTCCAAAGCATCCGGCATGGGGAAAGTATTGCAGAAATGCAAACTTATTGTTTGGGATGAATGCACAATGGTGCACAAAAAATCGCTCGAGGCTCTGGATCGATCATTGCACGATTTGCGTGGAAACAACAGACCATTTGGGAACGCATTAATATTGCTTGCAGGAGATTTCAGGCAAACATTACCTGTAATTCCTTGATCGACACCACGGCAAACCAGACAATCTCTATATCTCCACAGACAATGGAACAACAAAAAATATTGTATACCCACAAGCATTGTGAAATTAAACATATTAGAAACATGTGCTTTCTCTTTTCCATTTAACCAGACTGAGCCACAGCAACGCGTGGCCGGGTACAGCTAGTTAGTTTATAAAAATTTTCCTTTATCCTAGCTGGCATCACCTTCACAATCCGTCTATCCCATATATTGTTCCACCCCACCTTCGAGGTCACCTCTTCAAATTCATTATCCCATACTCATCATCAGGCGATCACTCGTGACCGAGTAAGGTTGTCTTCCGGGATAAAAGGAGGAAATTCTAAAGAAGATTGTGTAGACTCTAGCCATGGGTCTGTAAGTGACTGTGGAGGCCAATTCTAGATCCACACAGCTTCCCACAGTGAGGACACAGGTTATCAGATAGAAGATGGTCCTGTAAAGGATTCATTTGACGCGCTTTTCGCTTAGCACGTTTCTCCCTTTCACCTTGCACTCGGGCTTCTTCAAAGTCCATGGAACCTTTGTGAAAGGCCAACCTCCATTTAGATCGTTCATGGGCCAGAGCTTCCCAGTTTTCGATGTTTATATTGCATTTTTTTAGATTAGCCTTATGAACATCTTTAAACCTCTTATATTGACCACCGATATTCCGCTTTCCATCCTTGAGTTGGGAGTAAAGTAACTGCTTTGGGAGACGGCAGTCAGGCATTCGAACAACATGACCGGTCCACTGAAGTTGGCGTTGAAGGATCATTTTTTCAATGCTAGTAGTCTTTGCTTCTTCCAGTACACTGACATTTGTTCGCCTATCTTCCCAAGTAATTTGCAGGATTTTCCGGAGGCAACATTGATGAAACCTTTCAAGGAGGTGGAAGTGACGTTTATAGATAGTCCATGTTTCGCAGGCATACAATAAAGTTGGTAATACAATGGCTTCATAAACCAGTGTTTTGGTCTTCTTACAAATATCCCGATCCTCGAACACTCTATGTTTCATTCGAGAAAATGCGGCACTTGCGGAGCTCAGACGATGCTGGATTTCACTGTCGATGTTAGCTGTAACAGAAAGATAGCTGCCAAGATAGAGAAAATGATCGACATTTTCCAGTATTGTCCCGCCAAGCTGGATAGATGGCATCACCAAAGGATTGGCTTGCACTTGCTGATGAAGCACTTTGGTTTTTTTGATGTTAAGTGAGAGACCAAGTTTTTCGTATGCTTCTGCAAAAGCATTTAGGATAGTTTGGAGATCATCCTCTGAATGTGCGGAGACCACATTATCATCAGCATACTGAAGTTCCACAACGGAGGTTGTAATTACCTTACTTTTTGCTTTCAGCCTGCTGAGATTAAAAAGCTTTCCATCTGTTCGATATATAATTCCCACACCGGTGGGAAGTTTCCCCTTGACAAGATGTAAAACCATGGCGATGAAAATGGCAAATAATGTTGGGGCAATAACACATCCCTGTTTAACACCTGATCCCACTTTAAATGGAGCACCATGAGAGCCGTTGTTGTCCAAAACCGTTGCCGTCATGTTGTCATGGAGAAGTCGCAAGATATTCACAAATTTATTGGGGCATCCAATTTTCATAAGGATAGTCCAGAGAGCTGTACGGTCTACAGTATCAAAGGCCTTAGCCAAATCGATAAATGCCATATAAAGGGGTTGATTTTGCTCCCGGCATTTTTCTTGGAGCTGACGTGCAGTAAAAATCATGTCTACTGTCCCTCTAGAGGGGCGGAAACCATATTGAGTTTCAGGGAGGATCTCTTCTGAAATAGATAGAAGACGGTTTGCGAGAATCCTAGCAAATATTTTACCTGCGGTTGCTAAGAGAGAAATGCCCCGATAGTTTCCACAGTCTGTCCTCTTGTTCTTCTGCTTTTTGAATCAATCTATATAAATCCCTTGTTATACCTCTTGCTGATAATTATTCTAATTTAAACAGAAATATAGTACATCTCACCATAGTGTGGAGGCCTGTGACCAGGTGACATGTCAGGGCCCCCCCGTCGCTCGATCCTCCGCAGCGCGGAGTGATTCTCCGCACCACCCGAGCTGGCTGAGGAGAGACGAGCAGCCTCCAGAATCTGGTAAGGCCCACTTGCCTCTTACGGGCATGAGTGGGGCCGATTTCAGCTCCGCTACGCCCGCTCGAGGTGAGCGGATACATCCCTACTCAGTCTGATGTCCAGGTGCTAACGGTTGATGGGCAACAGTTCTTACGGTTTTTTTAAATCTTTAAACCAGAATTGGACAGAGTAGCCCTTCATATAGAGGGTTTATTTAGACCAGGTGATAAGAACGGAACTTCTTGATAAGTTGTAAATTCAGTATCCCTTTGTTCATGAATGGCCACTTTCAGGTCAGGAACATAATGCTCTGGGATACTGAAAGGTTATCCACTAGTTTCTGAATATATATTGCCCTTTCTTATGATGACAGATTTGTGTCTGTTTATTGCTTTGCATAGAGAATGACCTCTTTATACAAGTTGTTCCTGGCCTGTAGAGTTAGATTATTTATTTATTTGTTGCATTTATGGATTGCCCATCTGGCTGGCAAACCGGCCACTCTGGGCGATGTACAACATGATAAAATATAAAATTAAATTAATTTCTATAAATCAAATATCTGATCTGGAAGAGGGCAGATGACAAACACATTGAGGTGGGTTTCAGGGATACAGTATAGTGACCCCACCTGTGATGTAAAGAATGATGGAAATCTATCACATGCTGTCTGCTCTAGTTATTCCTTCCTTATCAGTGCTCCTTAACAACCTGGTCCCCTCCATCCATCTTTGTTGTTGTGTATAAGACATACACAGGATGATACTTGTCCAGGATAACAGTCATCCCCTGATTCTGTATTCACAGCCACCATTACATTAGACTTGGAATAGAAGTGGGTGAGACTTGATTCAGAATTGGGAAAAGGTTTATTTCCTGAGGGTTGAAAATTGCCTGTAATTTCCTGTGAAATTTCTTTTAAACTGTGGACGAGAAGTTCTTGTTAGTGCCTAAGACAAATTAATAGACCTAGAAAAAAGAAAAGAGAAGAAAAACCCATATCAAAAAAACCATCAACATGACAGCTTCAGAAACCAACTGTTTCACAATGCTAAATTGTTATATAAAAAACATGAAAAATGTCTGTCTTATGTCTAGCAAGCACATTTGCATACTGAAACCATAACTCTGCTTTTATAAACAATCTGTGTAGGCCTTCAGTTAAAATTGGAGCCTTGTATTCCGGAGCTCAGTTCTATGTACCAAGTTGTAGAGGAAATGGCATATATAGAAGATGGGAACTTGTTTTGTTCATTATCACTGTTACTGGGACTTGGGAATGGGAACAAGAACAAAAGGAGTCAAGCAGTTTTCCCTCTTTTATTTAGCCTGGAAGCTGAGACATCTGGTTGGCCACTGTGTGAACAGGATGCTGGACAAGATGGACCCTTGGTCTGACCCAGCAGGGCTCTTCTTATGTTTGTGACTAAAAAGATGGACTCAGTATGAGCATTAGTGAACAAAGAAAAGAGAAAAGAAAAGAAAAGAAACAAACCACTCCATATAACTTCACACAGTGTTGGGAAAAAGTGGGGGAAGATTTGGAACCCAAAGAATAAATTGATCATTCCCCATGCATCTGAAAAAGCTGCTGTTTAATCAGGATTGTACTAGTCTGCTGCCCTCTAACATGTGAGTTGACACAGAGGAATGAATGAACCCAAAGCCAGGCCCACCATCCCAGTGTAGGAACCTACCTCTGACCCCATCAGACTATTTATCTATCTAGCTCAGCATTTTCTACTCCAACTGGCGATGGCTCTCTCTCTGGGGGAGGGAGAGGAGATCCTTCTCTCCACCCTCTCCCACAACATTCTCGAGACAGATCGTTCATTCCTCACCAGTAGCAGCGATGGGGAAAGAGGGCTCTTCATCAGTATTGCTGGGGCAGTGGATGGAGAGAAGAGTAGCCCCATGAGGGGGAAGGGAGTACAGTTAAGGCCTTGGGGAGTTGTGCACCCCTGCTCTCTAGGGACTCAGACACAGGTCTTTCATATTACCTGCTACCTGACCTGAAGATACCAAACTCATAAACAGCTTGGGGCTCAGGTACCTGAAGAAGTGCCTTATCCCGTATCAACCTAACCATGCTCTGAGATCATCTGATGGAGCCCTTGTCCATGTGCCTCTCCTGTCAACAAGGGCCTTTTGGTTTTTCCAGTTATGGAATGCCTTCCCAAGGAGTTCTGGCTGGTGCCAACATTGCTGTGTTTTTTTAGGCATCAGGCAAACACCTTTGTTATTCACCCAGGCATTTTATATCATGGTAATGATGTGCTCTTAGTACTGTTCTTGCAGTTTTTATCTTATTTTGTTAATGTATTGTATGGTCTTTTACTCTTGTGTTTTTATGTAATTGTGAACCAGCCTGGAATTTAGGAACAAAGGGTGCTACATAAATATTTTAAATACATCCTGGTGATTGGACCTGGAAATTTCTTCAGGCACAGCATGTGCTCTCCACTGTGCTATGGCTGATCCCAAGAAATTTGACCACCTTTAGCAACACTCTTTTTGGTTTTCTCTAAATTTCTCAGATGTTTTGCCTCTGGAGGAACCCCCCCAAATCATTTACATTTTTAATTTAGGAGATATTTCATTGGTAACTCTTGCCCTGTAGGGAAAAGCAATAGAAAAGCACTGTAAGGCCCTTTCAGGGAATAAACCAAGGGCCGAACTTGTTCAGTGTGAGGAAAGGTAGTTTCTGGCTTCATTTCTTCATGACTCCATTATCCTACTAATTTCCTGGCTTATGTAGTGTAATCGGCTTTTCACCTGAATTGTTACATTTTTTCTTGTACTCCATCCAAACCAGAGCTTCAGAAAAGATTGCCTTCCTATCAGATTATATTTCATCACTTTGCTCATAAAATACTTAATTGATTCTTCTGAAGTGTGTAAGTTGGATTATTGTTATTTTTTTGGACTTTATTAAATTCAAAATGATGAGGTTAGATTTTGTTTTAAGAAAATATCAAAGATTTCAAAAGCCAAATGTCCCCTAGAATTTGCCAATTTGCATCAAGAAGGCTATTTTCCAAATGGCACTAATAAGGTAATCTTTTCATAACCACACTAGTGATTGCTTACGTTATGCCCGATTTTACAGTATTTTTGCTATAAGAAGAGCGCATTCAGCACTTTTATGATGAGCCTCTTCAGTTTTCTATTTTGCTAAATTACACACTTGGAGGTTTCAACTGGTAGAATCTCACTCCAATTGCTTGTGCTTTAGTGGAACTTTTGCTTGCAGTTCATATGAATAATAGGCATAAAGCTTAGACGTTGGAATGAAATCCTGCTGAACTTTAACTTGCAGTGTACCTACTCACAAATGAAAGCTACATCATGTGAATTTCCTCTCCTCATCTCCACCCCCCTCTCAGGTTATATATGCCACAAGTATATATCACAATATAGCAGCTCATAAAAGATATATTGGTGCTGCAATACATACACCAAAGCAGAACACATCTTCTAATAAACACCTGTAATTAGGTGGCTATGACTGGAGGACTGACTACTTTCCAAATCTTGAAGGGGACACCACTGAGTAGGGATGAGCAACATGCAGTCCATGGGCCACATATATCCCCTATCCTCTTGTGTGGCCCCCACAGCTGAATTCAGTAGAATGACAGCAGCAAAAAAACCCAGTCGTTTGTTTCCAAATTTCAGTGGCAAACTGCTACAGAGCTTTTAGAAAGCCAAATCTGACTTGTTTTCAAGCTAAATTTGGCCTTTCTAAGGATTGGTAGCATTTTGCTGCTGAAATTCTTCTTTTTTTTTTTGCTGCAGCCACATCACCATATTTTGGTGGTTCAATGACAGGAGTGTGGCTCATGGGGAAGCCCAGGGGGGAAATGACCCCAAGATCCCCCAAGTTGCCCACCCCAGCCACTGAGGGAGAGTGGAACAGAGACAGTTATTCCTCAGGAGCACCTATATCTTTAATCCATTTACTGGGTTTTCTACACCAAGTGACTATTGTTATATAACAATTACATGGGCCTATGTGCTGAGCAATGAAACTGATTGGCGGTTAACTCAGGAACGACGCAAGAAAATTCTTCAGGCAGCACATAATTAACTAGTGGAATTTACTGCTACAAGATGCAGTGGTGGCCACTGGCTTTAAGAGGGATTAGGCATGGCTATTAGTCGTGATGGCCAAGCAAAACCTCTTGTTCAGAGGCAGATTGTGCCAGGGCTGGGCCATGGAGGGCAGTCTGAGGTAAGCGGTAGCAATGGAACAAGCCAGTAGCCAGGTCCAAAGAATAAGTCAGGATCAAATGACAAATTGAAGGAGGCAGGGTTGAGGAACAAGCCAGAAAATGGAATGTATGAGAATTCCATTTGGGGGGTGAAAACTGGACAGATTTTCCCAGTTTGGCCCTGGAGGATTTCATTCTGTTTCCCCCTGGTGGCATTGACTTGATCTGAAATGGGGTCATATTTTGCAAGTGTGCAAGAGCACACATTCAGCTGTCCAGTATGTGTAGGCTTTCCTTGTCAATTTCTTTGTATATTTCAGCTGTCAAAGGGAGCACAGAAGTGAAGTATGCAACCTACCAGGAAACTGACAAGATGAGGCTGCCTATTGGCTAATTTGTGCACAGTTGTGAAGGACCAGGGGAGAAATAATAGTAAAGGAAAGGAGGGACACAGTAGTGCAAGTCAGAGCACAAAAAATGCGGGGGGGGGGGGAGAAGCCAAATGTGTAAGTGCACCAAAGGGGGGAGGACAATATCTCCCACTTGACAATATAATCCTCTTACTATTGAGTGTTGAACTGACACTTGTCAGTGTGCTCCTCCCTTTCAACACTTCCCCAAGTCTACAGCAAGTCCAGAAAGGGGAGTTATTGCCCCCCCCCTTTTCACAGCTCTTTCTCAGAGCAGTTACTGCTGTTGTGCAAATTTCCCCTCCGTGTACTGCCCAGCCTTTAAATCTGCAGTATCCCACCAGGCTGAAACTGGATGGAATTCTCAGAATCGCACATCCCTAGCCAGAAGTCAGGATAGAAGACGAATCCAGGATACAAGAACACAGCAGAGCTTAGGAAGACCTTGTTACTCAAGCAAGACTCAAGTGGAACAGGAAATCCTCTTATATTCCTTCTTGTCTAGGAGTACCCAATGGCCAGCCTGGGTGGGTGTGGTTGGTCCAGGGCCTGAAGATACTTCAGTGAGGAGGCTGCCCATTTGCTCTTCAGTAGTTTATTCTCATTTTAGGTGCATGCATCTTTAAGTGAGAGCTACTGTGATGTGGGGTAACAGCACATGTATTAGATCCTGCAAATCATAGCTCACTTAGCCAGGAATTTGCTGGACAGGCTACCTCTATGAAAGCCAGAACTCCACCAAAGTGAAATGCAGCAATTTGCAATGCAGACCAGTCTTTACAGTCCAATTAGTTTTTTCTAGAGCTAATTAAATCTAAACCATTTGTGGTACATTTTAACTTGTCTTTTAAAAAAAGAAACCGCCAAAGGCTATTAAGTTACCAGAGAAAACAGAAGAAAAACCTGAAATGTATTCTGTAGATCTAGTAATTATAGATATACGAGGAGTTCATAGGATAGGGCTACTGACTGATCTCACTCGGGACTTCGGCGGACATAATCTAGGGAAGAATAAATATTCTTCCTCCAGCTACCAGTAGGCAATAGAGAAGGGTTCACTAGGAGAATGGAGCAGTGTATAACCCGTCAACAGAGCCAAGTTTTTCTTGACTCACGTAGGTTTGTGTCTGGGGCATGTAGGATTGAATTCTGTTCTAAGTGAGAAAAAAGAAAGGGGAAAAAGCAAGCACCTCTTAATCGGCTTAAAGTATTTGGCTGCACAGCAGCATCACCAGAGGCCCTACTGCCCTCCTAAATCATTGGTTCCAGCAGCGCGATTCAAACAGCAGTTTCTTAATCTGCAGTTTTTAGGCTGCAATCTCATTATCCAAAAAGCCAGAAAGGCTTCCACTTTCAAACATTCATATCAATAAGTGTTCACTCCCTACTGCCCACATTCCACAGATTGTGTGTGTGTGTGTGTGTGTGTGTGTGTTGTGTGTAGGTCTGTTTAATCAACAGGAGTTCAAATAAATTTGCGCTGCAACTTTTCAAACATATCATCTTGATATATGTTTACAAACAAGCAGCATCTCCAGCGCACTTCACACAAGGAGCTGTGCCTGGGCAGCAGGATTTGTCCCTCCCATCCTCCTCTCTCCTCAGTGAGAAAGAATGCTTGGCAGGCAACAACACCCACGCTCATGTGGAGAATCCATTGATGAAAGGTACAACCTCTTCTCGGATGCTCCTGCATGTGCACAGTGGACTGCCGTGGATGAGGGATTTCTGCTGAACCATTCTGAAATGAATAGAGGTTGTCAATTGTGTCACATTCATACATTTCAATGGGCCATGCATAAGAAAAGTTACTGCTTAACTGAGCCCTAAATCAGCCTTCCCCAACCTGGTGCCCCCAAGACGTGTTGGACTGCAATTCCCTTCATCCCCAGCCAGCATAGTTGGTCATACTGGCTAGGAATGATGGGAGTTGCAATCTGACACATCTGGAGGGTGATAGGTTGGAGAAGACTGGCCTAAATAAATTTCCATATAGCTCGATCTCCTACGCGCTCCCTAAGACAAGATCAACTTTGTTTTTCAAGTTATAATTTTCACTAGTTTTTTTTCTCTCCTTATAACAAAAATAAAAAAGTCCCTACCTCCCATTATGCTATAAAAAGGACTTTGAAGTGTCTCTACAACACATTTAAACTGAGTTATCTATAAAGTAGCTCACTACTAGTGGATAAGATGATCAGCTAAATTTCTCTGTGGCTGAAACAGAATTACCAGCGAGGAGTAAGAATGGGAGCGAGTAAACAAGCACCAACAAATACACCTAGTCAAAGATATTTGGTGTGTGTGGGGGGAAGGAATGTAAAAGGTAATCATTCTTTTGACTTTGATATACAGTAGCAGATTTTTTTTCACTGAGGCATAATCCAACAAGCTGGCAAACACAACAGCCATCATTTTACTCAGCAGTAGGTCATGCAGAGTCGTGGACTTTAAAAGATGTTTTTTGGAGACAGAGGAAGTTTGCCAGGACACCAGGGGTAACTCTATTGAAATGGAAACTGTAGCAAACAGTACTAAGATATCCTGGTTTGGGTTACAGACAGCAACCTGTCTTTGCTTCATCTCCTGCAAGACAATCCCACAACCTTCCTGCCCTTGTTTGTGCACCTGTCTTCAGTTTGAACTGTAAGCTTGTTATGACCAGACCTTTCTTAGAAGATGTGTTGCAGCTGGGTCTTTTGAGCAGTGTTTACTTTATTTGGCATGCCACCTGCATTCTTCTCCAAAAGAATATTAGAAGGGCCTTTTGGAAACTCTGCATCTACCGACCAGCCTTAATTGCCAGCTCAGATTAAATAAGGAGTTAGAACAAACAAATAAAAACATCAACTCTCAACTATTTTATCATACGGCTTAAAGCAGCAATGGGCAGAAAGTAGATCTCCAGTTGTTTTGGACTTGAACTTCTAGCATTCCTTACCATTGGTCATGCTAGTAGGTGATTCTGAGAATTGATTAAGTCCAACACATCTGGAGATCTGCCTTCTGCCCACCTTTGGCTTAAAACAGCCTTCTCCAAGCTGGTGCTTGCCAGACATTTTGGATTTCAACATCCATCAGCCCCAGCTAGCATGACCAATGGCCAAGAATACTGGGACTTGATGGATTTCAGACATCTGTAGAAACATCTCATTTTTTGATCGGTACCTCCCTGTGGACTGTGGGAAGCTGTGGACAGTATATATCTGGCTAGCTTCGACAAATGCCTCATATATCCAACGTAAGAGGGCTAGAGGAACAACATAGTGGATCACATGGATCGACTCAAGAGGCTTATAAGGTTCCTTCTCCGGGGAGAGGTAAGCGGGGACAAGGCTCGGTCCTGGGCCCGGTGCTCTTCAACATTTTTATTAATGACTTGGATCAGGAGGTACAGGGAATGCTTATCAAATTTGCAGATGACACAAAGTTGGGTGGAACAGCTAATACTCTGGAAGACAGAAACAAAGTTCAAAGTGACCTCGATAGGCTGGAGCGCTGGGCCGAAAACAACAGAATGAAATTTAACAGGGATAAATGCCAAGTGCTGCACCTAGGGAGAGGAAACCAAATGCAGAGTTACAGAATGGGGGACACTTGGCTCAACAATACTACAAGTGAGAAGGATCTTGGAATTGTGGTAGATCACAAACTGAATATGAGCCAGCAATGCGACGTGGCTGCAAAGAAGGCAAATGCAATTTTGGGCTGTATTAATAGAAGTATAGCTTCCAAATCGCGGGAAGTGATAATTCCCCTTTACTCGGCACTGGTTAGGCCTCATCTTGAGTACTGCGTCCAGTTCTGGGCACCTCACTTTAACAAGGACATAGACAAACTGGAGAGGGTTCAGAGGAGGGCAACAAGGATGATAAAGGGACTGGAAACAAGGCCCCATGAGGAGAGACTGAAAGAACTGGGCATGTTTAGCCTTCAGAAGAGGAGACTGAGGGGAGATATGATCGCACTCTTCCAGTATTTGAAGGGATGTCACACAGAGGAGGGCAAAGATCTCTTCTCGTTCATCCCAGTTTGCAGGACACGGAATAATGGGCTCAAGTTACAGGAACCTAGATTCCACCTAAACATCAGGAAAAATTTCCTGACTGTCAGAGCAATAAGACAATGGAATCAACTACCTAGGGTGGTGGTGGGCTCTCCCAGTCTGGAGGCATTCAAGGTGCGGCTGGACAGACATCTGTCAGAGATGCTTTGACCTGGATTCCTGCATTGAGCAGGGGGTTGGACTCGATGGCCTTGTAGGCCCCTTCCAACTCTACTTTTCTATGATTCTATGATTCTATGACAACTGGAAGGCACCATGTTTCGGGAAGTTGGCTTAGATGACCTCCCCTACTTAATTACATCAGTTTTAAGAAGCATATTCTATCAGGCCTGTGGCTTACGCTGGCTCAGCTTGTCTGAGCATGGAAAGCTAAGCAGGGTCAGGCCTGGTTATTACTTGGATGGGAGACCCCTCCTCTAGTTTCCTGCATTGTGAAGGGGGTTAGACTCGATGGCGTTGTAGGCTCCTTCCAATTCTATAATCTATGAAATCTTAGCCTGCCCCATTTTATTTCAGTTACAACTTCTTAGTTTAATTACACATACTGTACATTTCAATAAGGTTGCTGTTCATGGGTCTTGCAACTGGGTCATGCTCTTATATAGCAGTGTGCCAAATTTTTCAATCTATTTATTTTCAACCATTAATTAGGGGGAGGGGCATAAAAGAAACAGCACTCAAAAATTGTAGGAAGGGGTGAGAATTTCAGAGAAATTTCTCTTCTCAGTGTGCAGGGCTTCTGTGCTTACCTTACAGTAAGGAGGTGGCTGAGGGGTGTGTGTGTGTGTGCTCCCTATTTTACAACCTTTGCCCAATTCTGTGCTTTGCATCTTCCACAGCTGCTTCTGCTTTCTGAAAAGTGCCCTAGAAGACTGAATCAGGGCTTCCACCTTTGGGACGTTCCAGTGCTGCTGCCTGCCGAGTGCCTGAAACCTGAGTGAGGAGGTCTTCTCCTTCTCCTTCTGTATTCAGCTGGCAGCAGCACTGGCAGTGGAAAGCCCCAGGGAGGAAGTACACATGAACTCCCTCAGCTTCTGCCTAACAGTAAGGTAAGCACTGAAGTCTTGCACCCAGAGAGATTTCTCCAAAATTCTCAACATCCTTGCAAAAGAAGGAGAGTGACTGCTTGTGCAACAGTGCTTTCATGCTTCTAAAAAATAACTTTTAATGAAGGGAAATGCTCATTTCCAGAATGGGGCAGATCAATGGAGCTCACAGAAGGGAGATCGGCTGATCTGTCCCAAACCGGAAACGAGTGTTTCCACTCATTCCTGTGGTTATTTTTGTAAGTGCAAAAGCCCTGTTTTGTGTGCAGTCACGCCTGTGTGCGCAATGGGACCAGTGAAGGTAGAGGGTCCCTATTGCTTTTAATTGCCCTGTGTTTTTTTTTAATTTATTTGTTTTTATGCTGTGTTTTAATTAAGATTTTGTTTTTTATATGTATTTTCTTTTTAGCCACCTTGAGCACCATTTTTTAGTGGAAAGTTGAGATATAAATATACAAAAGGGTTTACTTTAGAGGAAGTCTATGGTCTATCAGAGAGGATGTAAAATAAAAGGCCAACCATTTATTTATATGAAATAAATAAAATAAATGAAATAAATAAAAAATAACAATAGCTGTGACAAAATGACTCCCTACGTACGCCTCCCATACTAAATTATACTGCTAAAATGAAGAATGCTTGGGCTAAATAGGATAGGAATGGATTTTTGTCTGGAATGACTGTGACCTCAGTTCAATTCTGGTATGCAAAACCAATTTTGGGGCTCAGAATTATTTAATTCTTATGTGTATGTCTTTTGTACCAGGCTCTGCTTGCTGGATCTCAGGGTTTCAGTAAAAAAACAAAATAGAACCCACACGCCTGAAGTCTGCCCACCCCTGTTATAAAGTAATTATACCACCCCTGTCTTATTTTCTGGGATCAAATACCAATTGCAGTAAAATTATCAGCTTGTTGCATCCTATTAGGAAATAAACATATTTATTAAGTTTATCAATCTCTCCCACCACCTAGCTTTTATAGTGTAGTGTTGGCAGGTAAAGAAATATATTACTTTAGGCATTTGCTGCCAGGATCTTCCCCTGTTACAATGGGCTGCTGTGATGAGAAAAAATGTATAATGTGTCAGGGGAAGCAAGAGAGGCATTTATCTATTCATATTGACATGTGTCTGAATGAGGAGGAAGAAAGCATCCTAGTGGTTGGCCTTTTATTTTATGTTTAAGAGCTTCATTGTCATCAAAAGGACACCATGGACTTCAAAGCACATCTCCAAATGCCATTCCTCTCTGCTGGACCATAGAATTCCTCTAAAGTAAACCTTTTTTTTTTTTTTTATCAGCAAAGACTAGATTTCTCAGCTCTGATGCTGCCTCAAAAAGTATTGCTTTACAATAGGGAAGACTATAAATTGCTGTTTTATCAATATGTATCCTTTGTCTGTGCATGCTGTTTCAACTCCTTCATGCTCCATAAAACCAAGCAAAGTAAATCAAAGGCTAATATCTAATAGATGAATTATTATTATTTTTTTAAAAGTGTGCTATTTAAATGGAGCTGTCTGGATGGGGAAAATAACCCTGCATGAACTCTCCGTTGTAGTAGATAGGCACGTTTCTCTCACATTAAGAGCTATGCTTTGGGAAGAAAATGGGCAGTAGTTAATACAGAGATTGAACCAGATTTCTTGAAAGCCGCATAATGATCCTTTTTGCAGCATAAGGCACATTAGTCTGTGAATATGTGCAGAGCAGCATATGTGCAATTATGAGCCACATAATAAGCTTTGGTTTAAATGGTGAAAGTCACGATCAGTCTAAACAATATACTTCAGCGGAGCGTGTTTTATTTTGCTTCTCTGCACATACTTACCTTATGATGTAGAAATGTTACCAGGTTGGTAATTGCCTCTAAAATGGGACTAGAGAGACTAGGTTAAACTCCACTATCGCTTGACAGTTTGCCAAGCCACCAGGCACATATATTAAATATTGATGCTTTACAGTAATAGCATGAGGATCTGTGTCTAGGGAAGCATCCCCACTACAGCTGTCAACATGGTGCACAGGAGTGAATCTTTTGTTGAAACTGAACACAGATCATATGAGGAATGCTTCAGCTAATCAAATTCCAGCATTAGAAGGGCTGTTAGGTTAACAATTTTTTTATTTTAAAAATCTGACTTAATTTTATATGAAATTAGCTGATTGCTTCTATTAGTTTCCACACACAAAAAATAGTATTAGAATATATATATAGTTCTTATTAATGTTATTGGATAAAGTTTTGGAAAAGATCCATCTTAGAAACACAGCTTAGAAAAACATTCCCTACTATATGAGCGACAATTAACTTTTACATTTTAATGGAACATTGTCTTGGCCTATTAACTACTACTATTAACTATAAGAGCTTGTTCAGTGTATTTTTTAAAAAATTGGACCTTAAAAAAAGAAAATAAAAAAAGAGGCAAATGCATAGGATTGCTCTGAAAGTCTTGCATCTAATCTTGTCCTCCTAGGATCAGAGGGGATTCACATTTAAGTCCCACTTATTTTGCTCAGACTGAAGCATGATGATGAACAGTGCTATCCTGAGCAGGTTTACTCAGGAGTACGTCCCTCTGTATTAAATGTGACTCGGTCCCAGGAAAATGTGTATAGATTGCTGCTCAGATTTAGCTGCATGATGGCTGCATGTTATATGGATGTACGTTTTTCATAATCATCATCCATAATCATAGATGTCTCCTCCATTGGCCAGAGAACCAAGGACCACTGGAGACTGGACCCCCTGCCTCCCAGAAGAACATCATGGCAAGGGGGAGCCTAGTCTGGCCCCATCCATCAGCCACAGAAGTAGCAGCTACAGGGAGCTTGTCTTGCCCCTCCCTGCCAGAAAGAACCTCTATAAGATTTTTGAAATGAAGAACTGATGGCTGAGTTTTGCTTTGTTTCCTCCTCCCTCTTAATCCCTTTTCCTTGTGTGTCGTGTCTTTCAGATTGTAAACCTGAGGTCAGGGACTGTCTTATTATTAATATTGGTAAGCCACTCTGGAAGCATTTTTTCCCTGAAGAGTGGGGTAAAAATGCTGTAAACAAACAAACAAACAAATATGGCATATGTAAAAGTCATGTAAAGCTCAGAGCAATAGATTGGTGGCTGGTACAGAATATTAGGATCCACGTATTATTTATTTTTATTTACTTAAGATAATTTTAATCCTCCTTTCAGGTTACATAACATATGCATATTAGTCAGCTTAACAGCTAGAAATACATAGATTAATATTTATAGGTATCAAATATGGCTAATTTATTCATTGCTAGCAGCCATATTATATTTATATAGTATGGTATAGCTTTTCAAAATTTAAACAGTCCCCCCCCCCCAATTAATTAGTTTTATTTTGTTTTTATTTTCTTATGTCCCCTGTCCCCAATAGCTCAGGTGAAAATAAGTTGTTGGTCCTCGGGGAAAAAAGAACTTCCAGATCTGGTGAACAGTGAACAAGAAGGAGAAACAATGCTGAGTAGTGGTGAAAGCATCGCGTTTGGGAAAGTCAGGTTCAAATTCCTGCTTGGCCTTCAGGATCATAGTGCTCAAGACCCACCCCTTCATGCAGGCTTTACTTCAGGGGTGACCCAGCCAGCAGAGTTATAGTTGACCAGCAATTATTTGTGGCACTTTTATTGTTATATTTTATGTGTGGGGTTCCCCCCCTTTTTAACTGCTTTGATAGTTCACTGGAAAGAGGTATATACATTTATACAATAAATAAAATAGAATAGTGGCTTTGAGCAAGTCACTGTTTCTCAAACTAGCCTGTCTCCCATAATGTTTGTGAGACTAAAACAAGCCCCTCAGCTGTTGCTCTTAGCTTACTGGAGGGAAAGTAAGATACAAAAGTGACAAAGAAAGAACAACTTTGAACATGTCCTAGTGCAGAACATCAGCAAGAGTCAGAGGCAGTATTAGGGGGCAGCCCACTAGAGCTGGAGCCCCAAATCTCTGGGAGGCCATCTGCCCCACCACCTGGCTGTCCACCACCCGGCTGTGAAATCAAGGTACAGGGGCCTTGATGATCTCTGTTGCATCTGATCCCCCTGGATTAGCTGGCTTTTCACCCACATGTGCTCCACCTCCTGCTGACCCCTTTGAATCTTACTGAATGAGGTTTTTTTCCTGAAATCAAATGCCCTCTGTAGCGGACGAGACCCCTCCTTCAACCTCACACCCTTAATGTGTACTTCACTCTCACTAAGTGCCACCTTGTATTGGTCACTTCAGACTTTAAGTTGTCTTCTTTTCTCACACAGCTAAATGTGTCTCTCTAGACTGTTGGTGAGAGCTCCGTCTTGTTAAACTGTGTTAGCCGATTATATGTCTTAGGTCTTATATGTAGCTGTTCACCCATGTTTGTTTGTCTTAAGAGCAGTTTGTTTTTTATTTGATTTCTTGAAGTAGGGTGCCCCTCCGTTAATTCCCTTCTTACATTCCTGTCCACCAGTCAGACACTGGAGACTTAGAACTTTGAATAAAATGATTGATTTATTGTTCTAACAAAGTCTCTAAACTGATATTCAACTCAGGAACAGATAACTTGGATTTTCAACAGTTACGTTCAAACTTATTCTTTACTTAAGTTCAGGTTAAAGGTAGGCAGATGTTATACTATGCTTTTCTGTATCAACTTGGATTGGTTACTTGAAGTTACAGTATCAGAAGACCAGGGAACTTAACAATCCCTCTCACTAGTCCACAGCTTCACCTTCTTCCTCATACAAAAAAGTATTTCACTCCCTAAGCGGAGACTCCTGTGAAGTGTTCTTCACTAACTCCTTCATGTTTGCTTTCTCACAACTTAATTACTAGTTTTTCTTGTCTGAACTCTTTCCTTCAGTACCAACTTTTCCCTACCTACTCTACTAACCTCCCAATCCCTCTCTCACTAACAACCCACTCCCTCTCAACTGACAACCGCCCCCACTAACTGCCAACTCCTTGGGGTTCTATGCTCTCTGTTTCAACCAATCAGAGCCTCTGGAATGCTCAGGTTGGCCCTCCCCGGGCTTCTGCCTGTCACTCTGCCACACCCTCCTCTCCCCTTTCCATACATCCCTTTTTACAAATAGGGGTGTCCTTAGGAGACAGGGTCCTTGAAAGACACACACACACATAGAGAGAGAGAGAGGGAGAGGGAGAGAAAGAGAAATTAGCATATACAGATTTGTGCATTTTTTTTTGTCCTGTGGGCCTGAGCCCCGGATCTTTTCAATACCTGCCAATAGTTCTTTGTCTAGCTGTGGAGTGTGCCAGTGAGACACAGGGCAGTTGCTATTCACTAAGACACTAGGGCTTTACAGATTAGCTGGTCCCTGAGTGTCTGCCCATCATCACTCATTGACTGTAGCATTAAGACAGAGGAGGGGAACATGTGTCCCTCCAGATGATGTTGGACTACAAGTCCCATCTTCCCTAGCCAGCATAGCCAATGGTGAGGGACGATTGGAGTTGCAGTACTACAACATCTGGAGGGCCACAGGTTCTCCATCTCTGCATTAAGGGGTAATTGTAGACATGGACCAAGTGACAGCTCTTCCAATGCCAACTTGAACACATTTTTTCCCCCAATGGAGATCGTTCACACATGGAGCCAAGCACTGTCAAATTATATGCTATCAAATGACAAGACGTCAAGTGATGAACATAATGTATGTGCGGGTTAGCCCTGAGTTGTGCCCAGCAGAAGACTATGGGAAGCCATTGAAGATGCTGAAGAACAGAGATAAGATGTTTCTGTCTACCCACCCCTTTCAGGAGGTGGGCACAAAATTCAACAGTGTCTGAATCTCTGAACACTTTCAAAAGACTCTGAATGCAATATCTCAGTGTAGAGCAGATCACAGTAGATAAGTTCTAGCTACCTGTCCTGTATTATAGCCATGCAACAACAACAACAAAATCCTTAAATTTAATGTCCAGACCATTTTCTTCAGGGTAAGCTTTCATTACAGCGCAATCCAATGCACATTTACTTAGTCATCAGTACCACTATGGCCAGTGGGGCTTACTCCCAGATAAGTGTGCATAGGATGGCAGCCTTAAACTACTTTGTCCCCGTGGTAGTATAGTGCAAATTGTGTCTGGCGACATAAGCATTCTTAATTAACTCCTTCTGTTATTGAGCATTTGCTGTGCAGATCATCCTAATACTTCAAAGGTGTCCTCTCTGAGTCAGCATACGGAAGCATCTTGCTAGCAAAAGTAGATGCTGTGCCTTGGGGGCATCATTGCATGCTTTCCGAAATTGACATTGTTGTATTCTCTTGGCATCATTTTCAGCGTCTCGTAGCATTGTGGCAGCTCTGACATAAAGTGTGTCTGATCCCTTTTACCCTTCAGCACTGGAAAAGTTCAATTTATGCCTTTGCACTTTCCCAGTTGCCTGCTTGCTATGCTGTCTTTTCCTTCACCTGCACACAGGAATGACCCTTCCAGACACATGTTTTTAACACACTTGGCTATTGCAGTATCGCACACATCACTATGGCTTTAGCTGCTCTTAATCAGAAGAGATTAGTAAATGAATTATTTACACTACATATTGCATGCCATAAGAGAAGGGGTCAATGCTATAATGCTGCCAACTATTTGTATATCGACTTAAAAATTAGCATATTTGGGGGCTCTGACAGTCTGATCACGTAGTCTCCCTCTACACATTGTACAGCACAGTAGCACATCTCAGCCTTGGACATACACCGAACCCCTCCAGTGCACAGAATATTGTGTGAATGGAACATATCCTTATGTGCTCACACCTTGCCTGTGCACATCACCTGCCCCCTTTTTGCAACAGAGGGTTTGCAAATATTAGCTGACCACATGTGGCACTCTTCATGCTTGAAGCAGGATGTGCGTGTGTCCAAAACCTGCTCCCATGCCTGACCATACTAAGGGGGGCTTTGCGAAGCATAGATGGTCTTGGCTTCCTACTAGCCATATGCCATTAATAAAATGCGAGCCTGCCGTGTTCTGTTTCCTGCATTACCTTGGAATCCTTTGACTTCTCATGCTACAGTTTGCAAGCACGAGTGTCACTCCCACAATGTCACATTCATATTCTCTCAACCACTTCTGTGTGAACAATTGTGTGAACCGCAGTGCCACATTCAGGGCAAACTGCACAGCTCTAGTCTTACATCGTGTATTAGATGCACTCAAGCAGTATGTCCAGAGGTTGTGGCCTGCTCTGCTTCTCTCTGCCTGTTCACATTGCAGACAGGAATGAGCTTAGGAGCAGTGCAAGTTCAATAGGCTCTCACTCTTGCAGTGCACAACTGCTGAACTATAAAGCAGGAGGAAGAGGTGGGCCCATCTCATTCCCTTCCATAAAGTCACTCTGTTCAAACTAAAGTGGGATCTTTGACCTTCTGTCAATGGGCCAACATTGCAATTCTGTGGCTGCCTTTTACTTTTACTGGTCCCTGCAAAGGATTCAGAGAGCAGCTGTTACCATCTCAACCTTCTGGAAAAGGGAAATTGTAGATTAGCTCAGGTATGGGGGATTTCCTCTCCCGAGCACTGCCAGCACCTATGCCGAAACTGCTCCTTCACTGGGCAATCCCACCTATGAGGTTTCTTATTTTTAGCAAATGCCTATATTTCAAGGCCTAAGGAACTCTCTGCCACTATAACTCAGAGTTCCACAAGCTGACCCTTTCCTGCTGCCACCAATTCTCTTAGACTACTTTAAAACCTCCTAGTAGCTGGTATAAGAGGCCCTTAGGTGTGAGATGGGCACCAACGCTAGAAACAAGATGAACTATTAAACGAGTAATTTATTAAGTGGGTATTTTATACATAAGGGAATATTAATATTTACTTTGGGGCTTTCAAAAGACTGAGTGACAATTCTTTAGGACTCAAGAAGCAGTGTTGCTGTTACAAGCCTCCAAGGACTTCTTCTAAGTTTTACCTCAGGCCAAATTCCCTAAACATCCACCCCAGCCAAATATCCTTACAACCAGGTTCAGCTTCTAGGTACGTTCTTCCTCTGGCACCAAAGCTCCTCCCATTGTATTTCTGGCTGCTTGGACAGTTTATCTGGATTTTTACTGCCTGTTTGTGCAATCTTCCTCTGGGAAGATCTTAGGGCAACCTCTTGGGATAACACAGCCACCTGCTTGAAACATACAAAAAAGGCTTACGCATATATCTTTCAAGCTACATTAATTTTCAGTTGTATACTCCTTACTCAAAACTTACTAAGTATAGAAATCTTTCTAGGCAGCTATGCATCAAACAATCTTCCTAGACAGTTATGCATCTCTGCTTTATACAAAATTGTCTGCTTATATTTGAGAAATGAAAAAAAAAAGAAAAAAGAAAAGCACTTATCAGCCTGGGATAAAAATAACAAGGCTCCATGTTCTAGCAGTCTTTAAATAACTCTTGGCTCTAGCCATTAAAACGAACAATCCTTAATTCTTCAAATAATTTCTTGGCCTTGAGCAATGGGCTTTCACTTCGAGACTCTCTTCTTGGATATTTTCCAGGCCATATTGACAGTGTTGCTGTTGTTGTTGCTGATTTATACCTGTTACTCAGAATTCATTGTGAAACTACCTGTGTCTTCCCTTCAATAAAATTACTACATTTTTAAATTCTTAATTTATATATCATTTGGCATTTGCATTTCATAACAAGAAATCTTCTATTGCTTTGAGAGAGGTGAGTTAGCAGTTTCTCAATAGCCTTCTCAGCAATTCCAGTAAAGCAAATGCTGCTATTTCCTAAAAATTTCCTAAAAATCCTGGACAGATAGAGCACAAGGAGGCTTTGTGGCCAGCTGCCCTGTTTTCCTGCAAGGAACCCAAGGCAGCTTACATAATCCTCCTCATCCTCCTCTCCATTTGATCCTCACAACAACCCTGTGAGGTAGGTTAGGCTGAGAATCAGTGACTGGCCCAAAGTCACCCAGTGAGTTTCATGGCTGAGCAGGGACTAGAACCCGGATCTCCCAAGTCCCAGTCCAACACTCTCACCACTACGCCACACTGGCTCATTGACCCCTAAGGCTTACCAGCTCAATATCTCATTGACCCCTAAGGCTTACCAGCTCAATAGCTGATGATGCTGACTGAACCTCCTCTGCACACCTTTCAGGTGTGTGGGCAATGAAGAGAAAAGAGCACTTATAGTACTGGTCCAATACTTGGAGCCAGGGTGGTGTCATCCATTCCAGGTGGCTGGCAGGTATGGTACTTTCTATCCTTCACCTTGGTAGCCTTTATATCGGAAATGAAGGCAGAGAGGTTTGACTTATTAAGGATGTTGCATGTCAGACATGCAAAATATAGAGTTGTGGCCCATGGTTCAACCCATTTACTGTCTTGTGCCTTCATTTCAGAGGAGTGGTGGCAAATAAAATCACTTACATAGCTACTTGGATGCAAATGGATGTCAGGGATACTGTGTGGAAGGAATAGGGAAGAAAAAATGGTTGCCATTAATAGGCTAATGCAAATTCTATTGGTCCTAGAACATCTTTGGCCTGAATTGCCTTCATTCTAAGGTGTCTTTAAAGTATTCCATTGTCCACCACAGCCATGAGGCAAAAATCCCAACAACTTGAGAGACCTGACTTGGACAGGTATTGCAGACCTGATTAGTGAACTGCAGGGTCTGCTATTGTCTGTTTTTGTTGAGACCAAGTTGCAGGCAGGGGATACGGAGGGTGTCAGTGGTGGTGCTTCCACTACTTCCCGGAAGCTCTTCTATTATTGATCTGTTTATTTGTCTGCCACTCATCTGGCAAGTTCTGTGCAGTAGGGATCCCCAAGGATTTTCCAGGAAGTGATTACTCAAGCAGTGATTACTCAAACACAGCTACTTCCTGATTTCCTTTTGTTGTAGCTCTCTTCTTCCTCTGCCACCTATTTCTCTGTTGGAGAAATAGCACACCAGGCAATGCCTGAGTAGGCCTACCGTCCTTTTAGTTACTCTCTCTACGTCATGGGTGCAGAACCTTTTTCAGCCTGAGGGCCACATTCATTTCTGCTTACCTAACCCTCTGGGGCCCACCTGTCAGAGGTGTTTGTGGCCAAACCCAAACATACATGTGGCTGAAACCAAAAGTAGGTGTGGCCAAAGCAACATTTTCTATCCCACCTTCTCATTCTCCTCTCTCTCTCTCTCTCTCTCTCTCTCTCTCTCCCCTATTCTCTCTCTTCCCCTGCTCTCTCTTGCCCACACTGTCAGTGCACAGAGAGGAATCCAAGCATTCTGGTGATGCAGGTAGAGAGCGATCTCCTCCTACATCACCAGATGTCTATGGAAAAGAGAAGGTGAGGGTGGTGGTTGAGAGGAGCCTGGCCTGGCCTGGTGGGGTGGGGTGGGGTGGCAGGCTGTATGGAGATGCCTGGCAGGCTGGATCTGGCACATGGAACAGAGTTTTCTCAACCCTGCTCCAAGTCTATGCTGCCATATGTGGCCATTTCAAGCTGCACCAAGTTTTTTCAACAGCTGCAGGGTCACAGGGAGATGCCCCTCTGACTCCAAACTGTTTTATCTGGTTCTGGAGCAATTTCTTTTCATCCAGCATACATTTCATATAAAGCTCAAATGAAGGTGATCATCTGCTGCTATGAGAAAAGTTAGTGGCATCACCAGGCTTGATGAAGACTTTTCTTATGCCATACAAAGAATTCCAATTTACAACAGCAGCAGACACAATCACTGTGTTGCTTGCTTGTTCTACTGTCATGCTTGGTTTATGTATTGTACATGACAATTTTAGTAATACAGAATGAAGGAACATGTTTTGAACTTACAAAACCAGCGTTTCTTTCTGTTTAAAATGTGCTCATGTAGAAAATATGCCTTAACAGAGAACAATATGTAGCATAATGCACTCTTGTGCTTAGGCATCCTGTGAGAAATGCCGGGGCTAGGGAAACTCTCTAGTGTACACATTTCTCTCCAAGGTTCTAGCAGATAACATAGAGCCAATAGAGATGGGCTTTGACTGGGGCGTCTGGCATCTGCCTTACAGGCCTGTGGCTCACGCTGGCTCAGCTTGTCTGAGCGTGGAAAGCTAAGCAGGGTCAGGCCTGGTTATTACTTGGATGGGAGACCCCTCCTCTAGTTTCCTGCACTAAGCAGGGGGTTGGACTCGATGGCCTTGTAGGCTCCTTCCAACTCTATGATCTATGAAATCTATGAAACACATTTTCTTGGGCAGGTGGCTCCCGCATGTGTAAAGCAGCCATCAGTCAGAGAATCAGTCTGAAGACCACCAGAAGCCCATTGAATAAATGTGAGAAAACTCTGCCAAGTGGAACATAGAAACATAGAAAGCTGCCTTATATTGAGTCAGACACTGGTCCATCTAGCCCAGTATTGTCAACACCGACTGGCAGCAGCTCTCCAGGGTTTCAGGCAGGTGTTTTTCCTGCCCTAGCTGAAGATGTTGGGGATCAAACCTGTGACCTTCTGCACAGAGAGCATGTGCTGTCCTGAGCTACAGCTCCTTCCTATCGGGCTAAGCAAAACAAAATCAAAAATATTTTAAAAATAATTTCAGATGCTCGCAGGCACCAAGTTGCAAACCTCTTTGTGGGGTGCCATTGGAGGTGCCCACACCATTGCACCCATGGGCACTGCATTTGGATCCCTACATGTAATGGCAAGAGGAAGGGGGAGCTGGTTCAGGCCTAATGAACTTCTGGAATGTCAGGACAAATGTGAGCTTATCTCGGTCAGTTTTTTCAGAGGAAAGCAGGACTCAGTGAGTGAGTCACTCCTGTCCAGCTGCTAGCTTTCAACCTTGAATGTCATGCCTACAGTTAAGATAGCTAACAGCCTCTCCATGGGAAACTAGCAGAAGGGGCGGGGTTTTCCAGAGGTGTCACATAGGTTGATACGTCAACTCAAGAGGCTGGAGTAGAACCCCTGTTTGGCATAGGGCTCATTTATGGGCTATAATCCCCTGCTAATTAGATCATTAGGAGGTTGGTATTGCAGCCCCAACCATGCTTTTAAACTGATGCCCAAGCTGGGAGCCTTTGCTGGGAACACAGTCTTTACTAGGGGTGAAACACGAACCTTGGGGTGGCTCGCAGCTCTCCGCAGCTCGCCTCTCCGCGGGGGCAGCCCCCCGCCTCAATCTTCTGAGTGGCGTGGAGCAGTTCTCCATGCCGCTTGAGCCGCCAGCGCCAGAGGCGTAGCGTGGGGGGTGCAGGGGGGCCCGGCCGCACCGGGCCGCAACATCTGGGGGGGCGCGCTCGCACTCGCAGCTCTCTGCCCCTGCCTGGCTCACTCACTCTCTCTGCAGTGCTGGCTGTGCGAATTCGATCCGAGCCGCCGGGTCGCCGCCCACTGTGGAGGGGGGGGGTGCCAGGCGTGCGGTGCGGTGGGTGCGAAGAGAGAGCGAGGGACTATCTGGGGGAGGGACAGTGCAGCGGCTCCCAAGGGGACATTCTGCTGTATACACGGCTCCTTTTGGCTACTGATTGGCTGTTGCCTCCGTCAAGGCAGAGATCCAGGAGGTGCCATTAGTAACACTTCAGAGATCAGAGCGGCAGGAAAAACAAAAACAAAACAAAACAAAATGGGCTGGGGGGGGCGGGAGTGTGTGTGTGTGTGTGTGTGTGTGTGTCAAATTGACAGTAACAGCCGTGAAGCAAATGGAGAGGCTACCCTTATCTTCCTCTCCTTGGACTGGCTTGGTAGAGATGGGGACATTTGTTATTTGCTCTCTCTGAATGCAACCAGGAGGAGTAGCTTTATTCTCTGTGCAGTGACTCCTTTAGCCACTTTGTGCAGATGAGAGGGTGACAGCAGGAAAGAGGGAAAGCAAGGAGCTGCTCCTCAAGAGAAAGTCTGGCCCACGCAGGCAGGCCCCTCCCTCCCCTCCCCTCCTTTTGACTTTTTAAAAAAATGGTAGCAAAATTCACCCCATTTCGCTTAATCCTTCCTATTCCAATCTCCTTCTCCTCTTCTGTAAAAAGCAGCTCCACGTCTAAGGAAGGAAGGACGTCTCATTCGATCTCCATAGATGCCTATTTATTTATTTATTTATTTATTTAATGTATATACCAACCAACTGGCAGATTCCCCCCACCGGGAGGGAGATTTCAAAGTCTGGCACTCCCGAAGGAAGTTTCGCCGAGCTCCCTGCTAATTGTAAGCAAGGGGACAAGTAGTTCAACCCTACGCACGTTTACTCGCGAGTAAAGTCCCACTGGATCGCGCCCAAAGTATGTGCATAGCCCGGGATGTGCAGCCTGAGCGACGTGTTCTTAAGAAGGGGCACATGATGGGCGAGCCAGCACAAATGGCGGGGAGCCGCCTTGGCCCATTAAAAACCAGTCTGAAAACTTTGGAAACAAATTCAAAACTTTAAAAACAAACAAACAAATGGAACAACTTTAAACATTTACCTGCAGCTCAGGGTAAGTCAGGATAACTTTTCATGCATCTGAAAAGCTTATGCCATAATAAATGGGTTAGCCTTTAAGGTGCCACAGGACTCTTGGTTGTTTTTGTCTCTAACCGTTTGAATTCTCAAGATGGTATTCAACACTTTTTAAACGTCCCTTCGTGGGGTGGAAGGAGGAGCCAAGAGGCAGATCCGGGTAAACGCGTGTATAGGGACTAAGTGGAGATTGCAATTCGGATTTGGTGATTGTGAGTACAGATCCAGAGGCGGAGGCAGCGGTTCCTCTAGAATAAATTAACACGGAACAAAACGAAAGCATGCCATTGATTTCAATGGGTTGCTACTGTTTTTGTGAGTTTCTCGTTTGAATTTTGTAACTGATTCAGCAGCAACTGTTTAACCTCTTCGATGCTCAAAGGAGCTAGGGTTGCCTAACGGTTAGAGTGTTGGACTGGGACTCGGGAGATCCGGGTTCTAGTCCCCACTCACTCTGCCATAAAGCTCACTGGGTGACTTCGAGCCAGTCACTGACTCCCAGCCTAACCTACCTCACAGGGTTGTTGTGAGGATAACATGGAGAGGAGGATTATTATGTAAACCGCCTGGGGTTCCTTGCAGGAAAAAAGGCGGGATATAAATGCAATAAATAAATACATAAAAATGTAAAACAAATCATAGCGTGTAAGGTAGTGGAGGTGCCTTCTGAGAGGCTTTCATGTTAATGAAGGAGACCGTCTCTGCCCGCTAAAGAGCACGGATCAGGGTTTCTTTAACTAATCTAGTGGAAGAGACTCGAGTGCTAAAATCCACGGGTTAGGGGGCACAAATTACTTGCCTTGCCCTGGGTGCTGACAACCCACGCTACGCCACTGGCCAGCGCTGGTCCCATCGCGTCACATCCAGCCCCGGAAGTGACGCAATGGGGAGCCTGCGCAGGTGCAATATGGCGCGTGGGGGTCCAGCGCACCTGCGCAGGGTCCCATCGCGTCACTTCTGGGGCCGGATGTGACGCGACAGGACCAGCGCGGGCGGCTCGCCGTGGAGAGGCAAGCTGCCGCTGCAAAAGGTAGGCCCGTAGGCCCGCACGAGCCCCGCACGGACTTGAGCGCGGGGCGAACAGTTACATCCCTCTCAATCTTTTATTGTCTCTCATTCCTATTCGTTCATTTACTGCCTGTAACCCTTCATGTTTGCGACTTCCCTCCATCTGAGCTGTGAAAAACACTTATCACCTGGACTTTAATCTGTTTCTCTTGAATTGTCTGTGAAACCTAGAATACTGTATATGAATCATCACACTGTACGTGAATCATGTGAGCATTATGAATCATTAAGAACATTCCATGAAATGTACTGTTATACTTTTCATAGACCCTGAAATCCTGCTTGCTATGGATTGGTTATCTTCATCTTCGATGGACCAGAGGGCCTGGTGACTTGGACTGCTTGTGACTCTTGGATTTGCTGACCCATGTAGCGTAGAGATACTAAAGTGGAAGCTATGGTAATCTAAATCTCTGTGTGTGGGGGTAGGGATGTGCGAGGAATTTGTTCAGGGGTGGAAATCTAGCAAACTGGCTGGGCTAGTGGTGGATTTTGTACCTTAATGGACCCCACCGAATTGCCTCAGCTTTCCGCGCCACGGAGCCCCCCCCGATGCCCGATTCTCCGAGGCGCGGAGGGGCGCGGAGGGGCTCTCTGCCCGCTTTCTGCGCTGCTCAGTTTACCGCACCACCCACGCAGGCTCCATCGCATCATTTCCAGCTGTGACACGACGGGCCCAGCGCCGACGCAGCTGAACCCTGTTGCTGCGGTTTTGGTGTAGGAAGGGAACCAGGGCAACAGGGCTTAAAATGGCCATCACAGCCGTTTTAAGCCCTGTTGCCCTGGTTTCTACACCAAAACCGCAGCAACAGGGTTCAGCCGCGTCGGCGCAGGGCCCGTCGTGTCACAGCCAGAAATGACGTGATGGAGCCCGCGCGGGCGGCGTGGCGTGGACCGAGCGGCGCAGCAAGGTAAGTCTGCGAATATCGGGGGGCTGTGAGTGGGGCTGATTTCAGCCTCGCTCCAGCCCCCCAATATTCGTAGTGACATCCCTAGGCTCAACCCCCCCGAACTTCGTCCCACTTACTTTCCCCAGCTCAACTTGCATTCTCCTGAGTCGCACCGGGGAACTGACTTCCAGTTTCCTGGTGGGCCGCTGTTTACATAGAGAATGCCGTAAGATACGCCAAAAGTGGCATATCTTATGGCATTCTCTACGTAGACAGTGGCCCGCCGAGAACATGGAACTGCAGCAAGCGGTGAGTGCGCATCCAGTTTTGGCCTGTCTCAGCAGGCACAGCAGCAGCGTCTGCCAAGCTGGAGGTGGGTCGGGTCTCAGCGGATCACCCACCCCTATGTGTGGATTTCCCTGGACTTACTCTTGAATACGTAGATGTTTTATTTATTTATTTATTTATTACATTTCTATACCGCCTTTCTGCTAAGGCACCCAAAGTGGTTTACAATGTTTAAAAACTCAAACAAACAAACGTCCCCCCCCCCCAACCAAACATGCACCAGTTCTCTCAGGCCAACTGAAGGTTTCTTCTGGAGCTGCTGGTACAATCTCCCTGGCCTGGGCTTTTCTTCTGCCTTCCCTCTGTAGCCTCAGGGAAGGCAGGGGAGGGGCTGCCCCAACAGCCCTCTCAGGCCAGTGATGGTCATTTCAGGAGCTGATGGCAGTTGCTCCCCGGCCTGGGCTTCTCTTTTGACTCTTGGATTTGATAGGTCTGGACCCATGTAGCATGGAAGTACCAACAAATAATTCAAGGCTGGACTAAATCTCTGCAGACAGTAATACCTTGGATTGCAAGTAACTTGGTTTGAGAGCGTTTTGCAAGACAAGCAAATTTTTAAATATTTATTAATTTTTTCTTGACTTGATATACAAGCGACAGTCTTGCAGTACAAGTACTGTAGTGTGGCTTAAATTAAAAATCTCTGTACAATTTTTTGGGGGGGATTTAGTTTTGATATAAGAGTGTTTTGGATTACAAGCACGTTTCCGGAACGAATTATGCTCTCAATCCAAGGACATTACTGTATGTGGATTTACTTCGTTCTTTTTCTGGAACCCTTGTCTTTGATTGCCTGGGCTGATTTACACCAGGAATCATTCGAGCCCCTTGCCCTGTATTTTGAACCACAGAGATTGCAACAGGGAAACCAAGTTGTATTGATCCCTGACATGGTTATAGTTATAGGCGTTTAACTGTTCTTTGAATTAAATATTGAGCCTATAGCTAATTGCCATCAGCTATATGATTAAACCATTAAACTTTTGTTGTGAGAGCTAATAAGCTGATCTATGAAACCTGATTTGCTCCCAAAGTTCTCACTACTTACTTCTGGTGTTTTGTGTTAGCTTGCCAGCAGGATTTGTTTGTGCCACAAGATGGGCACAGGACACCCTCCCATGAGGTGTGGTGAATCCCCCACTTCAGGCAGTGGAGCAGGAGTGGTGAGCTGGGCACTCCCCCTACCAGAAGCGCCTTCCAACACTGCCTCCAGCGGGTGTTCCGACAAAGAGCCCCGCCAGAGACTCTCCTCATGCAACGGCATTTGCCACAGTGGGAGAGTGGAGCAGGTGGGGCTCTCCAGAGCAGCCGCCCACTCGGCAACATTCGCGTTTGCTCTGGAAGCCCCCCCCCCGGGCTCACTTTCCTGCTGTAGCAAATGCCTTAGCGAGAGAGGCTGGCAGGGCTCTCCAGAGCAGCCGCCCGCCCTCGGTTTCACTCTGAGCAAGATCCTTTCAGCTCTGGGAATCCTCTCAGTGTAAGCCAGAGCACGGGCCAGCTTTCTGGACAGCCATGCCAGCCAGCCAGGTGTGTGGCCAGCCAGCGTGGCTCTTCAGAGACAGCTGGCCAGGCTGAAATGACTTAACCTTTGAGGGGGCCTTTCCTCAGAGCCAGGCACTGTTGGAGGGGTGTCCCAGGAGATCAGAAAGAGTCCCTCAGAGCCACATAGTTCAGCAAGCTGTTTGAAGGGACACATTGGCTGCTTCCTCCAACCGATGTGTGAGTCTGCAGAGAGAGCCCTCCTGCCCTCTGGCTCATGCTGAGAGGATCCTCAGCATGAGCCAGAGGGCAGGTGGTGGTGAGTGATGTGGCGGCAATGGGGTGGGGGTCGTGGGGCAATGTGGTGGCAGTGGCAGTAAGCGGGTAGGAGGCAGCAGCGACATGTGTGCTTTCCCGCCTCTGGTGGTGGGAGAGCTTGCGCCAGGGCTGCCTGCCAGGTACCTGCACCATGCAGATCACAGGTACTTCAAGTCTCATTACACCAACGTGGCTTTAACTTTCTGAACTTGGACCCCACTTATAAACATACTTTGCCTTCTTCCTCCCTGCAACCCTAAACCATCCGTCACACAGGTGAGGTTGCAGACATCTCTCTGCAGTATGTGGCTGTAGTTTACTGCTGCACATGAGGATCTGTTGATTGAACTTCTAATCCAACAATGGCATTAAATAAGGAACAGAAATGCACGTCACTTACCCCCTCCTACAACCACTCACAGGGAAGCATTAGAATAAAATGGATCTCTCTTTCCCAGATCAGGTTGGGATAATCAGGCAGTAAGGGAGCAGGCAGTTCCAGTCAGCCACCCCCATCCAGTGTGCATCAATGAGAGAATCCTGTGCCAGTGAACATGTGTCCCAGCCAGGTCTTGTCTGGTGTGGGGAGGGCAGAGAGAAAGGTGCGACCATCTTAGGGATCATATCTGTCTTATCACACTCTGTCACTGACCTCAAAGTGGAGGTGGGGTGAAGAAACTTCAAAGGGAGACTAGAACAGTGGAGGCTGGTGGCTGCAAAGTCAGTGGGGTGGTGTATCTACTGTGGGTTTCAGTCTGAACTTTTAAGCAGCTGTCCATGGTGCTGAACCCTAGCCCCCACCCCAATCTAGGTTCAGCACCATGGACAACTGCTTAAAAGTTCAGACTGCAGCCCAGAGTGGATATACTGCCCCACTGACTTTGCAGCCACCAGCCTCCACTGGATTAAAGTGAGACACTGCTGAGTTAGAATTCATCAACAGGCTTAAGTCTATCAGCAGAGGCTTGAATTGGGATAAAGTGTTTTGTTTGTTTTTAAATCATGCGACATGTGTTAACTGGCTTACCTAGTGCCAGGATGTTTGTGTTATCAGCAACAACTGCACTGTGAATGACCACTATTAATAATGTGATTGCCACTGCCATTGGTTATTGGGTGGATCAGAAGTGTAATGAATAAATAAATATATACATGCTTCCCACATTTAATTTTCTTCTGACCTCACTGTTTTCAATTCTTCCTCTTCCCACCACATGTACTGTATATATTTACCAGAAACTCTCCAAAATGCTCCATGCATCTGATGACGTCCACAAAAGGTTATGCCAGAATAAATGTGTTAGTCTTTCAGGTGCCAAATGTCTCTTTGTTGTTGTTTTTCCTTATACTGACATTCTGAGTGTGAAGTGGAGTTTAAAAGTAGTTTTTATCATTTTTGTTAAGATCCATAGTGCATTCTTTAATGTGTTTTCATGCACAAAGCTATTTGGAATGCCCATGTATGACCAAGGTAATAAAACGTTGAACAATATTCCAATATAAGGAAATGGGAGGGATAGGTTGTAAAAATGCTTTATCCTTTAATTTTAGTGGATTTTTATTATGTGATGTCTAGACTCTTGTTCAACTAGCCAAGAGTATTCACACTTTTTTTTAAAGTCTGCCATTTTTCTCTTGGAAAGTCAATTAATATGTACAATGCCTGCTGTTCAATTTATATTGTCTTTGTACTTGCTTGCACTACATAAACATGGATGTCAGAAAATTTTCTTTGGCTATTACTCAGAGTGTTAAAACTGCAGAAGAAACATTTATCTGCCCATCTCTGGTTTAGAAGGTGTGGGTTTTCTCACAGCAATATATGTCAGCATCTTCAGTATTTTAAACATAATTTAGGATGCCACTAATTAATTCACACAGTATGCCTATTATGTAATTATTCACAACCCCATCTTGAGCAATATGAGAACAGACACATCTTTCTTTTTGGTGCCAACCTGGAAAGAGAAAGATGAATCAAATATCTATCTATCTATCTATCTATCTATCTCCAAAAATATTTCAGCATTTATATGTTTTTCTATTTGGAAAGCGCATGATTGCCACAGGAGAGCTGGTTTCACTGGAATACATCACACTTCTATGATACTGACTAGCCCACAGAATAATAAAACTGACCTCAATGGGACTAACAGTGCAATCTTATACATGCCTACACAGAAGTAAGTCCCATTAAGTTCAATGGGGTTTATTCCCAGGTAAGTGAGTATAGGATTGGAGCCTAAATCAGCTTAAAACAAACTGAATTGGTTTGTAAATCTGGGAATAAGTTGTGAATTAGTTTAGGACTACTACTCATTATAAAACCTAAATAAATATTTAGGAGGGGGGGACCCTTTGTGTTGAGAGAAAGCCTGACCGGACACAGACCCCCCCCCTCCGCCACCTGCCTAATTTCTGCCTAGGGCAGGGAGGCTCAGGTCCGAGCAGACATTCACATCGACCTACATTTGCATTCACCTCAATGGGACACATCTGCATTTACCCCAATGGTTCCCCTCCAGTAGTCTCAAAGAGCTGCCAAGTACCCACAAGCACCCAAGGGGCGCCATGACACCCCTGCTGGGCAGAACCAGTCCAGTCTGTCATCAGAAGAGAAGGTGGGGGTGAAAGGCAAGGGAGGGGGTAAAAAGGAACAACCAAGCCCCATAGAGTTGCTGGGAACAAGGTGCAGGACCGCACGGAACGGGCTTTCGGCTACAGCCAAGTCAGGACTCTCAACCCCCAAGCCGAATGCTTGGGAGCCTGCTGCAAGTCTGCATGATTTACTGAGAATAGTTAGGATTAGCTTTCAGTGTTAGTTTAGTGGCATAGTGGTGAGAGTGTTGGACTGGGACTAGGGAGATCCGGGTTCTAGTCCCCGCTCAGCCATGAAACTCACTGGGTGACTTTGGGCCAGTCACTGACTCTCACCCTAACCTACCTCACAGGGTTGTTTTGAGGATAAAATGGAGAGGAGCAGGAGGATTATGTAAGCCGCCTTGGGTTCCTTGCAGGAAAAAAGGCGGGGTATAAATATAATAAAATAAATAAATAAATAAATATTTAGGTTCTCTGATGTAATGTAAAATACTGTCTGTAGCTTTGCAAGCCTCATTTAGCCGGTTTGTGTATTGGAGCGTTACGCTTCACTGCTTTTTATAGACTGTTTCTGTTTACTGTGAATTCCTTCTCTGCCTGACCCGCTTCGCTCAATTAAACATGTTATAAACAATAGCTGCCTGGTTGAAGCTGTCTCTGATTCAGTGCAATTTCAGCGCGGTTGTCCACAGATAGCCTGGGAGCCGCACAAGGGAGTTTTTACCATGCCGGTTAACCTGTTAACTCCCGAACCCATGCAAAAGGACCAGTGGCGGTAGCGATGGATCCATACCTGGTCGCGCCCCCAACTCGATTCTCCGTGGGGGCGGCCGCCCGACCTGATCTTCTGAGCGGTGCGGAGAGGTTCTCCGCGCCGCTCGATCAAACGTCTCTGGCCCCGTCCGTCACTTCCGAGACCGGAAATGACGCGACGGGACCCTGCGCAGGCGCAGAACGTGCCACAGGGGTCCAGCGCGCCTGTGCAGGGTTCTGTCGCGTCATTTCCGGTCCCTGAAGTGACGCGACAGGACAGAACAGGCCGCCCTGAAGACATAAGCTAAGGCCTCACCGGGCGTGAGCGGGGCCAATTTCGACCTCGTTTTGCCTGGCGAGGCTCGATTCTACAACCCTAACGGTCCTTCACACTTTGTATTATAGTGATCTCCGACATCTAGAATCAAAGCAATCTTCACATTAAATTAATATGTTTACAAAGCGGTATTCTATTTTCTTTTGCAGTTGCTTTTATGTTCAGAATTCTTGGTACATTTACTAAGAGTATCCATTTATGTACCAAAAGGGGGGGGGACTACCCCAAAATCTGAATAAAGAAAGTTTCAAATGAGATTTGAAATTGTCTTGAAAATGTGGGTGTTGTACTACAATAGTACAGCAATAGAATATTGTACTACAATAGAATAACTAGACCTACTTCCCTGGGATTAAGTCCCACTGAGCATAGTCGGGTTTACCTCTGAGTAAACATGCATAGCATTGCTCTGTAAGACTTTATTACATTCAGAATTCATTTTCTCTGTACATACAAACTTTTTTGCCAATGTGAAATTCATGTTCAAAGTGGCCTGAGCTTAAGAAAGAAGTTGAATTCTTATGGGGCCATATAAGCACATGCTTTGCATCCAGAAGGTTGCAGGTTCAATCCTGGGCATTCTCCAGTTAAAGGTAGGGGTGGACAAGTCTGTTCTCTTAGTTGCTCATTTTTCCACTCTTACATTTTAAAAGTTTGCATGAAAATTCATAAGCATTATTGTGCACATTTCTCCTAATTCATTTTTGTATGCATTTTTACCTAATATACCGGTACACATTATTTCAAGGAATTTTTATTACACTATATTTTAATGATATTTTCCTTAATTATAATTATAATTGTTATTACATTATATCATACCATTTTTCCTCTTGAAAGGAACCCAAGGTGGCTTACATTGTCCTCCTCCTCTCAGTTTTTATCCTCTCAACAACCCTGTGAGGTAGGTTAGGCTGAGAATCAGTGACTGGCCCAAAGTGAACTTCATGGCCAAGCAGGAACTAGAACCTGGATCTATTAAGTCCCAATCCAACATGCTAACCAATACACCACACTGGCTCATTTTTGTATGCATTTTTGATTGGAGAATTCCACTGCAAAATCTGGAGAAGTGTAGATTTTGAAAGAGAACAGTATGTTGATATGAAAAGTATTTCGAAAGTGTGAAATTAGGTAAGTTCACATCAAGATGTGAACTGGTCAAATTTCTCCCCATCCCTATCAGGTAACTGGGCTGGGATAGACTGCATTTAGGTTTTACAAGCTGCTGCCTTTTGTTCTGATAATGTTTCTTATTACATTAATTGTAATTGTAAATTGTTTTTTAAATGGATAAATAAAAGAAAAGTATAGTTCTAAAAGTGGCACGAGAAAAAGCCATTATTGAGGGAGATCATTTACTAACAGTGCAATCCTATACATGTCTACTCAAAAGTAAGTCCCATTGATTTGGTTTAGGTAATGGGCAGCTTTTTGCTTGCTTTTTATTTTATTTTGGACACAACTACATTTTGCAGATCTTGCCTGGGGGCCATGGGATAGGTCGGAGTCCCTGCTGCAACCTTGGAAATCCCTTCTGAGGTAACAGTAGGGACTCCGCCAGTGGAGTACCCTCCCCCCCTTGCAGCTGGTGTGGTTCTTTCCAAGCCAGCTGGGATAAAAAAACAGAAGACCACCTTTGGTACCAGCATGGGTGTGTGTGTGTTCCTGCGGGCGGGAAGGCACCAGCATCCTCCATGGAATCCAGGTGGTACCTGAGCCTCTCCTCACGAGGAGGGGAGAAACATTTAGACTGTCAAAATCAGCTGTCTAAATGTTTTTGAGGATGAGGGGAGCATGAAGGCAGTCCTAGCCACTGCACTTCTCCTGCCTTCCATTGGATGCCCGTAATCCTCTGAGTTCAGAGGGTTCTGGGCACCTGCATTGGATGGGGCTGTTATTTATTTAAACTATTTGTATACTGCTTGATATCCTAAGATCTCTAAGCGGTTTACATTAAAAACACACACACACACACACACAATGCAATACAGAAACCAACGTAAAAACAATATAAAATAATAAATATATCAATCAATGTTACAAGAACAGTAGAGCCAGAGTAGTGCGATTAAAAGTCAGGGGAAGCCTTTTTTGTGCATGGTACAATCACAGGAATTAGGGTTTTTTCCCAAGGAATATAGAATTAATGAAAAGGAAACACATTAATTGATTTCAGAAGCACAAAGATTGGTCCTTTGTAAATGCATGTGATGCTTTAATGTGCATTTAGGGAAGTTGAAAGCTGTCTTTTCTTGGAATATCCAGCTATTCGGGGGGGGTGTTCCCCCAGGTTTATCGGTTTATGTTGGAATTTGCGATAAAGGCTCTTCTTTAACGGAATTTTTTAAAACTATATCCTTAAGCAACCAAAACAAACAGGATCATTCAAGTTCCAGGAGAGTCTTGTGTGCCGTTTATCTTCTGTCTGCCTGCCAATAACTGTATTGAAAGGAGAACTCAATACTGCAGAGCCCTTTTCAGGCTCAAATCCATCAAGTGTACTTTTTGCCCTTTCAAAAATATCTTGTTGAAATGATCTAATGGAGACAGTGTTTAATCACCAAGACTGACAGGCGCGGCTGTGCCATAAAGTTTGGAATGGGGAGATTGATAAAAACTAATAAAGAGTCTGTCTGGGTTCTTTTTCTTTTTCTTTTTGTTAGCTAAAATAAAGTCCAAAATGTAGTTAGCTTTTTGCAATGTTTGCAGTCAGTCTGAAGTCACTACCCACCAGGACATCTGTTCAAGATTGATTCCCCCCCCCTTCTTTTCCAGATGGGTAAATATGTTGGATCACAGGCTGCTTCTGAGTTTCAGGGCCCCGTTTGTTGGGTGGCACAGGATTGTTTCTGAAAGCAGGTGCTTCACTGTACAGTGGGAACTTGCTAGCAGGACTTTTCTGTTGGAGTCCTCGTAGTCCTTTGTGGGGGGTCCAGGGGCCATTTTTGTCCTCCTGGACCCCAGTCCCCATGGGCTGCACTCCTGCTACCACTGGTGGCAAAATAATTTATTTATTTATTTCATTTCATTTCATTTTTATACCGCCCAATAGCCAAAGCTCTCTGGGCGGTTTACAACAATTAACAAGACAGTCCCTGCCCGCAGGCTTACAATCTAAAAAGACATGACACACAAGGAAAAAGGAATGGGGAGGGAAGAAGGGGGGATATTAATTAATACTCCTGGCAGGGCTGGTGGAATGGCCCTCTCATCTCCCTCAGCTCAGCCTGCTGGAATGGGTGGCGGTGGTGGCAGTAGAGGGAGGAGGAGCCTTCATGAGGGAGGCCTTTCAGCAAGGCATGTGGAATGGCCCTGCGCTCCCTCTCATCTCCCTCCTCTCAGCCTGCTGGAATGGCTGCTGGAATAATCTGTGTTTTGCTCCTAAAATTCAGCGGCAAACTGCTCCAGAGTGGTAACCAGGTCAAATTTAGCTTGAGAATGAGATAAATTTGACCAAGTTACCACTAGTAGTGGGTTTTTTTTTTTGTTTCCATAAACTTTGGTGGTGTGGAAGCAGCAGGGGGCAGCAGGGATTGTCAGGAACTGCACCAGCAGTTGACACTGCAGGGCCAAAAGCAGCTCGTGGCCCACCTGTTGCCCACCTGCCATAGGCACAGTCCAGTCAAATGTTTGGCAATTGTCAAATCCCACAATGGGAGAGTTAAGCACTTCTTTAAGTCTTTGCCATTGAAATCAATGGGACTAATTTAATGAACTAATTAAAAGTGCTTAGGCTTTATAGGCTAATGATTTACAATCATTAGCTTTAAGCTAAAATGGGGGCAGCACCTTTTTGATAAACTCAAATCTATAGTGTTAAAATTCTTGTTGTTGTTCAAGATTACTCCTGAGCTCTGTGCTAAGCAGAGTAACAAAACTGAATATAAAATAAAGGAATATTATTAATATCATCATCATCATCATCATCATCATCATCATCATCATCATCATCATGACCTGCTTGTATCCTTCTGAAAAGCACCTGGTTGTCCACTGTTGGAAACTGCCTGCTGGGTTAGATGGATCCTTGGTCTGTACCAGTGTGGTTTTTCTTTTCTGCAACATAATTTTTATTTAAAAAAAATAAAAATAAAATCAAATTAAAACACTAACAAGCATTGGAAAACATATAACAATCCACAAACTAAACTAAAAATAAAATGAACTTACAAACTTCTCCACAGCAAATTTAAGTAACATACAATAATTATTCTTAAACTATGCTTACAAAAAACCCACCAACCTCACTTTTTTCTATTGTCCAACATATTTTCTTCTTATTCATCAAACTCCCAAATACATCAATCCTTATTTTCAATAATTTCTGCAAAAAGTGTATTAGAGGTTTCCCCTCCACCATAAACAAAAATATTGACTTATTTATAACGACAAAAGTCTAACCTTCCCAGCCTGATCCACTGTCATCATTAATCATTCTTCTAAAGTAGGTAATATTAGGTAACCCTATTTAATCACCAATTTCCCTACTATTTCATCAAAACCTCCCCCCCAAATTTAAACCCAATTTTTCCAAAATCCATTTCACTATCCTTCCTCAATCACAACTTTCAAAAATGGTCTATACAATAACATCCAAAAATTACTTTTTAAATTCTGACATTACTAATATGTATGACCTTATTTTATTCTACCAAGTCTAGCTTCTTCCGTACTCATAAATCATCTTCCAGTTCAAACCCACCTTATTCCAAAAAACTTAAAACCCCTCATCTGATCTAAATCTTTCAAACTTTAACCCATAACCTTTATGGCCTATTTTAACAATAATTTATCTTATTTTATCATTATACCAAGGAATTTTCTCTCTCCCTCTCTTTTTCCTCCCAAACTAGAGAGATTCTCTTTCCTCTTGAAGGGATCTCTCTCACAAATCCCTTTTGGTTCAAAACCATAATTCTTCTATTGGGATCCCCCTCACCAATCCCTTACAAGTATTCTCCCATTTGGATCTCTCTCCCAGATCCATTTGGGGTTCAGAACCGCCTTAATTCTTCCATTCGAACCTCTCTCAAAAATCCCTTTTAAGCTCAACTACTAGCCTCTCTACATTTATAAGAAACAAATAAACAAAAGATAAACCTCCAGCCAGCGACCAACCCCCCCCCATCTACCATAATCTACAAACATCATAGCGTAAATTAGGCCATTTCTGATTAATAACGTAGAATTAACCATCTCTGTCCAGTCCCAGATTCAGCTGCCATTCTTCCTATTGAAATCCTTCCCATAGCCTCCCTCGATCGAACACGATCTTCTTCTGTTTAAAATTTAAGATAACAAGGGCATCCTGTCTCCTCTTGAAAATCCCAATAAGCCCCTCCTTGCCACAATCCATATCTATGTCGTCCATCCCCATTTCAAGGCCAAAATATTGCTGGAGAGTTTGTTCTGCTATTTTCCTTCTGTTAAAATGAGCCAATACATTTCTTGAACCATCAAATTCCATCTCATTTTGACTCAAATCCAACAAGACTGTGCTTCTTTTCCCATTGTCTTCTTCCAATTCAAAACCACTATTTGATGCTTCTATTTTTTGCTCTTCTGTGGTTTGAACGTTGTCATTAATCTGTTCCATCTCATCCACTGTTTGGTTTGTAAAAACATCCACCTTCTGCTCTTCTTCTGACAGCTCCAAGTTTAGTTTTACACACCAATTATCAATTTTTCTTCCAAACTCTTGCAATTTATTTTCAAATTGATCAAAAAGTTTCTGAAACAAATAAAATATATCCATTTTTTCCCTGTGGGTAGGTTTATCAGGCCACCTCTGACTTCTGTATTTTTTCTAAAACCAGCCCTAGATCAATACAGTCCAAATTTAAGTTTTCAGCCACATCACAGTGTGTTCCTGACCATATCTCCTGTTATTTTTTTAAAAAACCCTCCAATCAGGCGACTTTTTAGCCTTAGCAACAAGCAGTTTCACGGCCAGTCAATCCCTCTATCTAGCTGTTTTTCCCAATGAGGGCTTTCGTAGAAAGTAAAACAAAAGCTTTTTAGAAAAAACAAAAAGTTTAAGGCACCTCCTCTCAAGACTTCTCTTTGTTAAACTTCTTGCAGTAAACTATAAATCTTTAACTCCTTCCAATTTTATTTATTTATTTATTTCCTTCTTATTTTTTTCCTTTTTTAATTCCTTGTACTATCAAATTGCTGTGAAAAAACTTTCTTTACTGCAAGCCAGATGTCATCCATAAATCATGAAAAATAAGGATTGACGATCCTAATTGCCCGATCCCAGGCTCCAAATACAGTCTGGAGCTGTTTTTATAATCCCTTCCCCCAGGTCGTTTATGTGGACTGCCTATCAAGCACGGCAGGGAGACCCGCGATTTACGACCCCAAAAGGGTTAATTAGGATCTCCATATCTTCACCTTTTCATCCAGAGAAGATTTCGCGGACTGGGACCCCGTCCAAGTCAGCACAGGCTGCATTCGTTTACTCGCTGAATCGCATGGATGTCAGAACGCCATAATCCTTACCCGGAAGTCCCAGTGTGGTTCTTCTTATGTGGTTCTTCAAGATTCTCCAGCAGATACAAATTAACTTTTCATACCTCCTGGAGCTTCGAAGGGTGCTTTATAGCAGGAGTGTTGAATCTCTTTTAGCCTGAGGGTGGAATTCCATTTTGGAGAAGCTCTTGGTGGCCATAATCCAGTGGTGGTTAGGGCCAAAGGGAAAAGGGAAGGGGATAAAACACCAAAAATACCAACTGCTTTAGCTTATTTATTTACAGTATTAATTACATATATACCCCACCTTTCTTCCATTGTGGAACTCAAGATGGCTACATGTGGTTCCCAGGTGGTTCCCCCTCCAAGCACTGATCAGATCAGACCCAGACCTGCTTAGCTTCAGCAAGGTGGCTGCCTTATGTGCCATGCTAAGACCATGCTCTTAGCACCAGCAACTAAGCCTTAGAAGCAGCATTTCCACCTTTTAGAATGGGGAAAAAAACTATGTAAAAGCTGGGAAACCACTAAATAATTGGTGGTTGGGGAAAGGGCATAGGGTGAGGGGAAGGAGCAGGGCCATCTGAGGAACCCCTGGAGTCAGTGGAGGCTGGTGGCCCCAGTGCCAGCAGGACTGTGTGTCCACCCTGGATTTTACTCCGAATTTTAAAGGAGCTATCCATGGTGCTGAACCATATACCCCCCCATTAAGCTCAGCACCATGGATAGCTCCTTTAAAATTTGGAGTAAAATCCAGGGCAGATACACAGTCCCGCTGACATTGGAGCCACCAGCCTCCACTGCCTGGAGGACTGGATTGGGAACCCAGGAGCAATAGAGTTGGTCCCAGGCCTGAAGTTCTGCACCCCTGCTTTATCGGTTAAATCATACTGGTTGTAGCTGTTGTGGAAGCTGTAGGATGGAACATGGAAGAGTTGACAGTTGGTGATCAAGATTTTTTTTGATTTTTTTTTTTTGCAATGCAGATAGGGCAAAGGGCCAATTTCTGACTATTCTACATAATGTCCTGTTGAAATCTGAAGCACCCTTGATGGCTCTATTGTGGAGGATGAGATCTATCCAAAATATCTCTTCAAAAACACTTTCCTTCAAAATATGACAGAAGAAAAAGAGAGAGAGAATCTAATGAGTGCTCAGTCTAGAGATGGACAAATCAGCCAGTTTTGCTTTCTCCCACACCCAATTTATAAATGAAAAATAAAATCTCAAGTTCTTTTCATCTGGTGTATGATGAAATTTGCATGTTTTGGTAAGTTCTTATATATATATATATATCCCTGAACTAAATTCTCACTCAGTTGCACTGGCCAAATTCAGTGGGCAAAGGTATTCCTAGAAAGGAGAGGATCATGTTGTACCTGCCTGCCATATAGCTGTTAAAGATTAGGACTGTGCTGGAAAAAAGAGATAGCAAACCCAATTAAGCACCATCATGGTTGAATACACAGGGATTCAACCCCAGACTTTTATGAACAAAGCTCTCAAAGCCCTGGACCTGGATTTATCCATCAGTCAGTTTTGCTTTCTTTCAGATTCAAGGGATTTTTAAATCTCAAGTTCATTCCATCTCATTTAGGAAGAAATTTGCGAATTTGCTAACGTTCCTATCCAAAAACTGATCTGAACAAAATTCTCACCCATGCCTACCTCAGATACAAGTGATACAATAGGGAGTGTGCTGTAAAAGCGAGGGTGCAGTACAGTACTACTGACTGAAATGCCAATGAAGACATTTTCTATTGCTTTGATACAACTCTCTTTTGAGCCTTTAAGAGTGCTATGAATTCATGATTATGACCCATTTGGTGGTTGTCAGTTGCCTGATTTTACTGTAACATCTCATAAACTGTTTCTCGCCCTCCCTCACTAATGGAGAACTTGTTTTTCTCTCTCCCTCACTAATGCCCTAGTGCCGTCAGAGTGCATAGACCTTCGTGTTTTCAATAATTTAGTTCTGCTAACATGGGTTGCGTTTCTGTATGTACATTCTAAGGAGATCAGGGCTTTCTCCATGTGGAAGGATTCCTTGTGCTGTGTTGTACCACCACTCCAGCCAGATGGTATATTTCTTTTGACATTTTTGTCTGAATGAGCATGCACTGTTGAAAAGCTATGCCCTGTCACTTTGCAGCATGTAGCTCCAGGTAGATGGATTATTTGCTGAGGAGGGACGAAAGGCTGTTCTCCAGCACAGCTTACTCAGAAAATCAAAGATAGCAATTCACAGGTCCCTCAGGTGTGTAGCTGATCACTTCTTTTCTATCTGTCCTAATGGCCTTGGACTGAAATGTGCTCAGGGCTAGGTAGTAATAAGACCATTGTGGATCAGAGCAGACCACAATTCAGGAGGCCACAACAAACAACCTGAAAGAAAATAAATAGCCAGTGTTATATGGTAGTCACATATGCATCGACAGAAAAAGAAGAAATGCATCACCAAAGAAGAGGATGCACTAATTTAAACGTATAGGTATAAATTTTAGAAATAATCATATAATAATAATACTAATAATAATAATAATAATAATAATTATTATTATTATTATTATTATTAATTACCCACCACTCCATCTAGATCGAAGTGGGGAACAGCAGAAAATATAAAATACATAAACTAAACAACACATACTATTAAAACATCTTAAAACATCCTAAAAATATCTTAAAACATCTTAAAAACATCTTTAAAACATCTTAAACATCATCCTAAAATTCTGCCGGATAGGCCTGCCGGAAGAGATCAGTCTTTATGGCTTTTTTAAATTCCAAAAGACTGGTAAGTTGACGAATCTCCTCCAGCAGGCCATTCCATAACCTGGGAGCAGCAGAAGAGAAGGTCCTCTGGGTAATACTTGTCAGCCTAGTTTTGGCTGACTGAAGTAGATTCTTCCCAGAGGACCTAAGTGTGCGGGGCGGATTGTACGGGAGAAGGCGATCCCATAGCCTGGACCCAAACCATGTAGGGCTTTAAAGGTAATAACCAACACTTTATACTTCGCCTGGAACCTGATTGGCAGCCAGTGGAGTGCTTTTAAAACTGGTGTGATGTGGGCACCCCTAGGTGTACCAGTAACCAGTCTGGCTGCCATATTTTGCACTAGTTGAAGTTTCCGGACTAGGTACAAAGGTAGCCCTATGTACAGCGCATTGCAGAAGTCAAGCCTCGAAGTTACCAGTGCATGCACTACCGTCTTTAGGTCTTCCAACTCTAGGAAGGGGCGCAGCTGGCATATCAGCCGAAGCTGATAATAGGCTCTCCTAGCTGTCACATCTATCTGGGATGTCATTTGGAGCGACGGATCCAGAAGCACCCCCAAGCTGCGAACACAGTCTTTCGGGGGGGGGGGGTGTAACCCTATCCAGAACTGGTTGACACACCTCCAAACCCAGGTTGTGGCCTTTGACAGCAAGCCCCTCCATCTTGTCTGGATTCATCATAGTGGGGAAGACAGTGACTAGGTGACAAGGGTGCCTGCTTTGTCTGTTGCTGAGGTACCACTGTTGATGGGCAACTTCAGGCCCGTCCTCTGCCTTCTTGTGGCTCTTTATTCTTAAACTGAACTTGGACTGGACAGCCCTTCACCTCTAGGAATGCCGTCTGTAAAGTAGGACACATGGCAACCCTGCAGCAATATGCCTAAGCCAGGGGCACGGCACTACTTGGAAAAGAGGTGTGTGTGTGTGTGTGTGTGTGTGTGTGTAATTCACAGTAAAACTCATTCTGGGGTTATATTTGAGATTAAAAGCAACAACAAGCAGTGTATTTTAAGGGTGTTTGCAAGGTCTTTCATAACTTGCAATAAATAATCATTTTGGATATTATTATTATTATTATTATTATTATTATTATTATTATTATTATTATTTTAAGAACAGAGTTTTGTGTCTTTGACATGCATAAGGGGTACATTTCAATAGTTTATAACAAGTCCCTCAGTCTGTCCAGATATAGGCCTGTGTTGTTCTCACAAACATCAGGAAATATGACAAATCTATGTGGAATGTGCCACTTTAGAGAGCAGCTGGGGTCTCATATGATTGATTGAATTTTATAATTAATTAATTATTAGTGCCTGCTCATAATGAACTAAGATTAAGAGGAAAGGGTTCTGTCTCCTCTTTTTCTTCATACGTATTCCCCTCCCCATGTGCAGAAACCTCCCCTTCCCCATCGATTAGGTGAGCCACCAGCAGACTGAAGTGGTATATCACAGACATCAGTTTAGCTCCTCATATGCAGTTTGTGAGAACCTGGCTTAGATGAGTCTGAGGAAGGGGCATACATGATCTGAACGGGGAGTGGACAAACCTTCCTTCCAGGCAGACTCCTGGGCATAGTGCTGCTGATGGGCTTCCTGCCTGCCAGACTCTGATGTCCACCCTCCCCAATAGCCAGACTTCGATGTCCCCTTTGTGCTGCCGCTGCTGCCACCACCAGTCTCTCACCCCCTCATCCCCTCACATAGATGGGCCTGGCATGGTTTTCGGGTGGATGGCACTTCTGAATGGGTGCTGAGCCTGGCCATCATGTTAGATTACCTGAAATAATCTGGTTGCCGGCCAGATGGGCGATTAATAAATGTAAATAAATAAAATAAATAAATAAAATACACGATTACCCCAATGCCAACACTGGGTTGGGCATTGTATTTTGGAAAATATAACATGGTGGACAGCTGGTACATGGTGGAGCCAAGCTCTGGCCTACCCTCCTGTTCAGAAGTGCTGCCACCGCTTGGGGAATATGCCATTTATTTTATTTATTCCATTTATCAATCGCCCATCTGGCCGGTCACCCGGCCACCCTGGGCGATGTACAATTAAAATACAATAAAACACAATAAAATATAATAATTAAAACAATATAAAAAATTCTCATTAAAAACCTAACCCACCCCATATTCCCGCCTGAACAGCCATGTTTTTAATGCACGGCGGAAGCTCATCACGGAGGGGGCATGGCGAAGGTCACTAGGGAGGGAGTTCCATAATGTGGGGGCCGCCACAGAGAAGGCCCTCTTCCTAGTCCCCACCAGCCTGGCTGCTCTGGCTGATGGGATAAGGAGAAGGCTGTCCGTGGCAGACCTTGTTGAGCGGCCTACTTGATGTTGCTGGAGGCGCTCCTTGAGATAAGCTGGGCCGGAGCCGTGTAGGGTTTTAAAGGTCAAAACCAACACCTTGAATTCGGCTCGGCAAGCAACTGGTAGCCAGTGCAACTCTTTAAGCACTGGCGTGATGTGATCACGCCGGCGGCTGCCCTTAATCAGGCGAGCCGCTGCGTTCTGTACCAGCTGAAGCTTCCGGACCGTCTTCAAGGGTAACCCCACGTAGAGCGCATTACAGTAGTCTAGGCGAGAGTAGACCAAGGCATGAACCACTGACAAGGCATGCCATGGCAGACAATGATGGTGGCGGCGGCAGCAAGCTGCCTCAGTGCTGCCACTGTGATAGTGGTGCCCATGGTTAACTCAATGGTAGAAGGCTCCCCAGGGTTGGGGATGGGCCCTTCTGTTCTGAGCCCATGGCAGTTGCCTAACCGTGCTGACCCCTGATGTTTGGCCTGCTGCCTACTCTCTCTAAATGGGATCGCTGGTCTATCCTAATGATGATACAAATCACTTCTTAGTATCAGCACTAACATGTAAGCTGCCCAGACCAGGCTACCAAACTGCACTTGAGAACCACTTCATAATTAGGGATGACATTATTCAGCATTGAAAATAATGTTGTTTTCCCATGATCCATTCAGTGAGATTTTATAGTCTTGTGCGGCAGGATTTATTGAAGTGGTTTTGCCCCTCTGAGAATTCCCTGCACTGATGTGCCAGCCATTTTCATGTTCAGCATTAAAAAGATATTGTGTACAAGTTTCCTGCAGGTGGATTTCCATATTCATCCCTTGGGGCAGCACGTGGGTTTCCCCACACTAGTTTAGGAACTGTATGCACATTGCTGAACAAGTGGTGGTTGCTGCAGTCAGTTTCATCAACAGTTGGGTGTAAGCAAATTCATATGCACAGGCCACTGTTGTGCAGACAGAAGCACTCCCCCACCCCCTAGATTGTGTTTAGAAGTTCGTCCCTTTAGAGCAGGAGTGCAAAAAGTGTGGCTCACAGGCCATATACAGCCTGCCAGGTCATTTCTGGTGGCCTATCAGACCCCCTTGCATCTGCTGCTATGGCAGAACATCCTATCATTTGCTTATCTCCAAACTGTCACCAGAGATCAAAAATAGGCAAGGGATTTCCTTGATAGCACTAGCTAGCAATGGAATACCTTCCCTTATCTCCGATCTCTCAGATGAGAGATCAGAGACTGGTTTCAGTGACTCCAAAACAGCACAGATCACTGTGCCTCCCACCACACCCCTGCCAGTGTGTGTGTGTCCCACCACAGTGTGTGTGTGTGTGTGTGTGTGTGTGTGTGTGTGTGTCTGTCTGTCTGTCTGTCTCCCCCTGCATGTGTGTGTCCTCACTCCTCTGTGTGTGCGCACTCGTGTGGGGCCCCCTGGACTCCCTGGGAAAGTCAGATTTTGCCCTCAGGACCAAAAAGCTGGTGTACCCCTACTTTAGACAGAAATCCCCCCCCCCAAACACTCTGGGAGAAGATGGAGGAGAAAAAGAAGAAGAAAAATGGAGTAAGGACAGGAGTGGTAGAGAAGGAGCCAATAGCTTAAGTCTTTTTATTTCGTCGGTATTACACAAATCCTTCCAAGTGGGCTCTCCTTGCCAGGAGCAAACTATGTATTCGTTGAAAAAAAGCATCCCTTCCTACAAATCCAGTATGGATTTTTATGTCTGTCTTAAGCCCTATTCAGTTGCTAGGACAATAGTGGTGAAACTCACCATGCGAGCAGAACTGGGACTGTGCTCGCTCAGTAGCCCCGCCCCACAATGTCACGTCATAATGAAGCCCCTCCCTCCCACAGGCATCCATGCACCCAGCGCGAACGCCCACAGCAAGGAGGCCTTCTTCACACATACAGCTGTACGTGCATGGGCTCCAGTGCAATGCAGGGCTCTGAACCGCGTGGAAGCCAACGCGCCGCCGCCTACGGCTGTCCTCTCTGGTGCAGGCGTCTGTGCATGGATGCCTGTGGGCGGGGCTACAATGGGGTGGCACACCAGGGGCGGAGCTCCTCAGCATCGCCCCACTCCTGCTCGCGTGGCTGAGTTTCACCGCTTTTCATAATGACTGACTAGGGGTTTAGGAGTTTTGTTCAGCTCTCATTTTTTATAAGAAACTGCCAAATTTTGCACTTCCCAAATCAGTATGTGAATTAGAATGCAGTTCTCCTTCGGTATCCGCACTCTTCAAAATTTTGCAGTGCAGTTCTCCAACCAAAAAAATGCATAGGAAAAAAAATGTGCATATTAGGGCAACGTGCACACAAAAACTCATATATTAGTGGGGAGGGGGGAATGCACGCCCGCCCGCCCGCCCGCCCCCCCCCGCCGCCAAATAAAAGCGCTGTATAAAGGGAAACTGCTTGGGAAGTCTGTGTATATTAGGAGCAATATGCACAAAAATGCATATAAAATTTCATGCTGACCTTAAAATAAATAAATAAATAAATAAAAATAAAATGCAAACTGATTCAGAAACAGGTTGGAATATATTGGCTGGGAAAATGAGAAACTGAGAGAAACCGAAATTGATCAGATCAGATCATCTACCCCTAGATTAAGGATGTTATTATCTAAGACTGCCTTTTGCACCATTGAATCCCAGAGCAACAAGGCAGTACTTGTGCTGTTCCTAGCTATTCGTTTTACTGAAATAAACATATTTACTAATTAATACCGTTTTAGCTAGCTCCTCTCCTCCTCTGTTGGTTACAGGAGGAGAGGCGCTAACTACAATCCTGTCAATTAGTAAATATGTTATTTCGGTAAAAGTCATTAAGTGTTTGCTTTCTTTTTCCAACTTAAAAAGGCAAGATTATTTGGAAATATTTTTTCCAGCCTATTTAATTGCCTCCTCCGAGAGCACTGATTAGCCTTTCCTGACAGTTTAAATGGTAGGTGGGTGAAATGAGTCACACACAGTTGTGACAGAACTTAACGGAGGGGTGTTATTTGGTGTTCCCAGGGATGCTTTCACATGAGTGTATTTCTCCCATGTGCCCTTTGACTGCTCTACTAAAATACGGGGCAAGGTTTCAGCAGCTTGGAAAGCAAAAATCCTGAAGGAATGAGATCAAAATTGGCCAGGGTAGGAGACTTTCAATTACAGATTGCTTTCAAGTGGCAAGGCTGCTTATTCTAGCAAATCCATATTTATGGTCGCATTGCTTCATGAGAGTTGTTTGTTTTGTTTTTTAAGTGTAAATGCTATCAAGCAGTGTCTGTTTCCTAGAAGAAAGCTGCCTGCTTCTAATGAAGATAATTGTGTGCTTCTTCGTGCACTTCAGTTGTGGCTTTGTGGAAAATTCCCAGTGATTTCCCTAGGAATGGGACTGGGCCCTAGGATGACATACTTCAACTCAGTTCAGTAGGCGATCACTCGTGACCAAGTAAGATTGTCTTCCAGGATAAAATTACAAAAAGAAAATTATAAAAAGAGGAAATTGTAAAAAAAATGTGTGTAGACTCTGGCGATGGGTTCGTAAGTGATTCTAGATCCATACAACTTCCCACAGTGGGGACACAGGTTACCAGATGGAAGATGGTCCGGTAAAGGATTTGTTTGATGTGCTTTTCGCTTAGCATGTTTCTCCCTTTCACCTTGCACTTGGGCTTCTTCAAAGTCCATAGAACTTTTGTGAAAGGCCAGCCTCCAGTTTGATCATTCATGGGCCAGATCTTCCCAGTTCTCGATGTTTATATTGCATTTTTTTAGATTAGCCTTAAGAACATCTTTAAACCTCTTATACTGAACACTCCAACTATTGCCATTCTCTTTGAACACTGCAATGCTTAGGATGCAACAGAACCGAAGCAAGTGAGAGCCAAACTACATGTTACAGTTACTGCGTAGTGTGTAGCTCAGGGTTATTTTTTTATTTCCTCTAGTGTAAGTGCATGCAGCCCCAGTTTGGATCAGGATCACAGTGCTCTGGGAGAGGAGGAGTTTTCCCCATTTGCTTCTTGAAATCCCTCCCATGGGTGGGGAGGGGAGGTTAACAAAAGAAAAAAACTCTCCATTGGCCTCAAGTATAGTAAAAATAATATGAATAAATACCATATATGTTTAAGTGATTTGTGTAAAGCACTAAGACACACGAAAATCCCCTTACATCTTTAAAGCTTTCTGTCATTTGCTGATTTCTTATTGGTCATGCATACTTTTCTGAGTGAGATCAAGCATAGGAGGAAACATTATGAATGCAATGCATGTGCATTCTGGAAAAAAAATTCTCAACTAGAACAATCTCAGACTGTCTAGAAATTGATTCATTTATTTAATATTGACTTCATCCATCATCTTGGGCTAGTGGAAAAAAACACAATTTTAAGCTCAAGATTATGCAGTTGCTCATAAAGCAAATAAAGATATAACTTCCTTTCAGAGGGACAAGGAAAAGGAACCAAAATTGCCCACAAAAATAAATGTTGGGACAAAGGCAATAAAAATCCCAATCAGATTACAACACACACACACACACACACACACACATCATTCTGATATGTCAAAGCTCATCAGATATTTTTATTGGGTTTAGAGCTGTCACTGCCCAGAAAAAGACGGGCTACGTTTCCAAATGAAAAGGCAAAGAGGGTTTTCTGTGGTATGGAAGATTTAAGTGATTTGCAATTCTCATTTTGTTTCTTCAGGAAGCTGCTCTGGATGAACTGCTTGGATCCAGCAATGTCTTTCCACAATTAACAATTGTACTTATCTATCTGCACAAATATTTACCCATTTCGGCCCAACCGTTAGGGACATCGGACTAACAAGTCCCAAACGTTGGTAGCGAAAGAAAGTCTCCTTCATTTCGCTGGAACTTACTCCCAACCAAGTTGGTATTTTTCAGATTTGGGGTGGGGCTTACCAGTTGAATTCGTCAGCCAGGCCTCACCATACCTTCCTTTCATTAGATAAATTTGTGGCTAAATAAGCAGTAGATACTTTCTGAACTACTAGGAAATATCTAGAACAGGGAGCAGAACAAAAATATGGTGTGGGAAGGATCCCCCCCCCCCAGCCTACCAGGCCCTCCATGGGTAAGATCATGTCAGTGGACATGGCCACGGCCACTGACATCATCAGTCTCCATGGCCGATTTTGCCTTTCTTCATGCTGAGAGAAGCATGGTGTTCTGTGCCTAAGAACTTAAGAAGAGCCCTGCTGGATCAGGCCAAGGGCCATCTAGTCCAGCATTCTGTTCACACAGTGGCCAACCAGCTGCCCACGGGAAACCCAGAAGTAGGACATGACTGCAATAGCACCCTCCCACCCATGTTCCCTAGCAACTGGTGCACATAGGCACACTGCCCCTGATCCTGGCAGTAGCATATAACCATCAGGACTAGTAGCCATTGATAGCCTTCTCCTCCATGAATTTGTCCAATCCCCTTTTAAAGCTGTCCAAATTGGTGGCCATCATCACTACATCAGCACAGAGAGAGGGACTCGGAAGGAACCACTCTTCCCAGCACTGGCTGACTCCCCAGCTTCATGTACCACTTGCCAGCCCGATGTCACTGGCATGCACTGCACCAACGAACTTGTCCAGTCCTGAGAGGAGCCAAATCGGGTGTCTCCTCTACACGCCTCTTGCCGTCACAATCAGGAGTGGCAAGAGGTGTGCATAGCAAGACTTGGCCAGCGCTAGGAAGAGTGGCTGCTCCTTCCAGCACTGGTCAAGTTCCTGGCTTCGCACACCCTGCGTTGTCCCTGTGGGGGGTGCCGTGTGCCGTGAGAAGGCACTTGGATGGCAATGGGAACAGCGGCCACTCTTCCCAGGGCCGGCGGTTGAGTCCCCAACCACTCGCATCCCCGCTGATATCTCTGCTCTGAGATTGGTGATAGCAGCGCGGGGGGGGGGATTCCTCCTCTGGGGTTTCTGCCAGGGAGCTCAGAGGTCAAGCCTTGCCCCCGGAGGAATCCAAGGAGGCTCCCTGGCTTGGAGGTGGAATGTCCGCAGACTGGAGGTCCTGTTGTAACAATTGAATAGAGCTGAAGTTGGTACCCCTAATTACTAGTTGCACCCACCCCACACTACCCTGAGAGGTGCTAGGATCTTTTGCTGGAGTCTAATGTGCACGGGTTGCAAGTGTAGGTTCTCTACTAATCTCTATAAAACAGACAGACACATTTAGGAGATACAAAGATACTTTTATTACATAAAGGATAGAACAGATACAGAGTCTTTGCTACTAATTCACTTGTGTTTAAGTTACAATTAAGTAGTGGTGAGAGTGTTGGACTGGGACTCGAGAGATCCGGGTTCTAGTCCCCACTAGGCCATGAAACTCACTGGGTGACTTTGGGCCAGTCACTGACTCTCAGCCTAACCTACCTCACAGGGTTGTTGTGAGGATAAAATGGAGAGGAGGAGGAGGAGGAGGAGGAGGAGGAGGATTATGTAAGCCGCCTTGGGGTCCTTGCAGGAAAAAAGGCGGGGTATAAAATAATAAATAAATAAAAATAAAAGCAGCAATTGTACACTCACTCACATTCATTCACACTTTTGATATCTAGAGGAAAAGAAAAACCCGGTGCCTATAGAAAACAGTAAGGCATGGGGAGGGAAGAACTCCAAGCCCTATTCTAACAAGAAGGAAAAGAAAGCAAAACCTATGAGCCATGCCCATCTTGAGTTGTTGCATTCTGCTGCAGCTGATTCTTGTGATGTCATGTTGATGACAAGGGTGCGCTTCAAGAGAGAACTCCTTCCATTCAAAACTCCTCAATTTTTATACAGTTTTTCTCTCATTCTGCCTTATGAAGTGGGGAGAGGCTCCTTCCAGTGAGCAAGTAATTCTGGACCTATTTTGAACTAATCTCCCTATTGTTTTATTGTGTTTCTTTTACTAGTCAGACATTTCTTCCTGTTTCTCTTACTATTTTCTTGATTTGTAAAGTCATCATCCCCTTAACTATTGACATAGCCTATAGTCTGATTCCCACTGGGCATGTACACATTCTTCTTCTGACCAATATCTCCCATGTAAAGTACTTATTTACATGTTATATCTATTTCAACATCAGCATTCATCCATCCCTCTGTCATGTATCCTTGCATTCTCAGTCCAGAGGTTACTCCATCCTGACAATGTCCTAGGAAACCAACATTCCAGGCCTGCATGAATTCTTATTACTCTTTCCACAAGAGCAGTTATTATACCATTCATAGAATCATAGAACCATAGAAAAGTAGAGTTGGAAGGGGCCTACAAGGCCACCGAGTCCAACCCCCTGCTCAATGCAGGAATCCAGGTCAAAGCATCCCTGACAGATGGCTGTCCAGCTGCACCTTGAATGCCTCCAGAGTGGGAGAGCCCACCACCTCCCTAGGTAGTTGGTTCCGTTGTCTTATTGCTGTAACAGTCAGGAATTTTTTCCTGATGTTTAGGTAGAATCTGGGTTCCTGTAACTTGAGCCCATTATTCCGTGTCCTGCAAACTGGGATGATCAAGAAGGGATCCTGGCCATCCTCTTTGTGACAACCCTTCAAGTACTGGAAGAGTGCTATCATATCTCCCCTCAGCCTCCTCTTCTGAAGGCTAAACATGCCCAGTTTCAGTCTCTCCTCTTAGGGCCTTGTTTCCACTCCCTTTATCATCCTTGTGCCCTTGTTGCCCTCCTCTGAACCCTCTCCAGTTTGTCTACATCCTTCTTAAAGTGTGGTGCCCAGAACTGGACGCAGTACTCAAGATGAGGCCTACCCAGTGCTGAGTAGAGGGGAATTATCACTTCCCGCGATTTGGAAGCTATACTTCTATTAATGCAGCCCAAAACAACATTTGCCTTCTTTGCAGCCACATCGCATTGCTGGCTCATCTTCAGTTTGTGTTCTACAACAATTCCAAGATCCTTCTCACTTGTAGTATAACACTGCATCCTTTATCTAGAAGGTCTTCAAGTGGGGCATGCCTTATTTCTCTCTCCTTGCCCACCCCAGCTAAGGATGATGCAATTTAGGACTGTGTGAAAAGAAGAAAAGGAAAAATGCCATTTTAATTAGTTAGTCTGAAGGAGACACAGAGAGGGTGGAAAACTCTGTTTTGGGCTCCATAAGCTAAAAACATCTGGGGGTGCAGGGGCACTTCTCTCTGGAAACCTAATGTATGACAGTGGATCTGGCTACTGCAGTGTTAAACTGTGCCTCTATGTATGCTCAATCTGTATATCTGTATATAAAGTCAAATATTACGAATTACCATGAGTCTCTCTCCAATGATCCCTCCTTCCAAACCTGGGTAAGCACCAAACCCCTGGAACATATCACAGTTTGGGGAAATGAGGCATGCATAACAGTATGTTTTAGACAGCATCCTTATTGCTACTGAAGGAATTATTTTCAGAGTGGAGGATCTCCACTGAATTATGCCAACCATTTTAACTTCCTGTCTCAAAAGTAAACTTTCAGTGGTTCCCGTTGTTCTTTCTTTAACATCACAATTTTCCTACATCTATTGCTCACTAAATCGCTCAGGAAAAAATACCTCTGATTTCTCCAGTAGCATGGTACAACTGGACATTTGCAAGTTTGGAAAATGGGAAGGTCAGGCGGGGGGAGATCCATTGCCACACGGAACCATGTTGTGATCCACAGATATTTTCATCAAATGTTATAGATGAATTTCAACATTTTGGGAAAGAAGTTGCGTCGATGGGTATCTTAGGGGTTGAGTTAGGGGTGCTCACATATGCAAGCCCCCTGACTGGATGCTTGAGAACAGGATTAGGGCAAACACAGCTAGAGGTGTTCATGAACCTGGCTCTCCGTCGGCTCTCCGCCGCCTTGACTCTCCGCGGCGGCAGCCCCCCCGCCTCCATCTTCTGAGCAGCGCGGAGCAGTTCTCCGCACTGCTCGAGCCGGCCGCGCCGGCTGCGCTGGTCCCGTTGCGTCACTTCCAGCTGGCCGGACGTGACGGGACGGGACCCTGCGCCGGTGTGCTGGACCCCCGAGCTGCGTATTTTGTGGAGAAACCAGGGCAACAGGGCTTAAAACAGCCCTGTTGCCCTGATTTCTCCGCAAAATATGCAGCCCGGGGGTCCAGCGCGCCGGTGCAGGGTCCCGTCGCGTCACTTCTGGCCAGTCGGAAGTGACGCAACGGGACCAGCATGGCCGGCATGGCCGGCTCGAGCCCACGCGCCGAGGGAGCCCCAGACCTGGTTAGGCCCCACGAGCCTCTGGCGGGCGTGAGTGGGGCTGATTTCGGCCCACTATGCCCGCCACGAGGCGAGCGGGTACATCCCTAACACAGCCCTGCTCGAACTCTGAGCAGTGTCCAAACCAACCTTGCAAGCAGCTGCCTGCCATCTACCCCTTCCCAAGGTTCCCCAGGCACTCATCTTGCAGCAGGCAGAAGCAACTTCAGCATGATGCAATTCCCACCAAGGGAGAAGGCCATCAAGGGTCCTTCTCCGTCAGCAAGAATCACATGCATAGCATCCTTTTTTCACTTGGGAAAGGGCTGGGAGTGAGAGACTGGCCACAGAAGTCCATGCATGGGTAATTTCTCATTTAGATTACTGCAATGTGCTCTACATGCAACGGAGACCTGCAAGCCCAGCCAGCATTTGGAACACTCTCCAGGGAGGGAAGTAAGCTGGTACATACCAGCCATCAGCCAGCATTTCCCCCCTCCCTGGTTGTTCCTTGCTGGACTGGAGCCCTGCTTCCCTCGAGTGTCTGCAACAACCAGGAGGAGCTGCCCACTGCTCTGATTGTGGACTTATGCCAGCTGAACTTGCCGGGGCAAGCCTTTACCTGCCAGCCTGAGGAGCGGTGGGGGCGGCGACGTCGCTGAAGGATGATGCCAAAGGGGGTCACCCCTTTGAGGGGAGCCACTTTGGAGGGAAGCCACAAGGGCAAGGGTCACCCCCCTAACTTTTGCCTATTTAGTTTCCTGTGGGGGAGGGATTGCTTTTCCCCCTTTCCCTGAGGATGTCCCATGGAGGGCAGATATGGGGCCTAATGGGGGAATCTGTGGGGGCACCAATCAGCGTAGTGATGGGTAGAGGGAGATATGGTGTTGGGAGGAGGGCTAGCCAGGTAAGGGGAATGTGGCCCAGACAGTTAATGGCTGCACCATGTTTTGGCCCTCCTCGCTCCCGCAGGTGTGGTGGTTGCCCTATCAGCCTGCCTTCGGGTCTCTGGATGCTGTTTCTAAATGCCAGATCGGTCCAGAATAAAACCTCCCTCATCCATGACCTAATAGTGGATGAGGCGGCCGATCTGGTATATATTACTGAGACCTGGGTGGGTGAACAGGGAGGAGTCAGTCTCTGTCTCTCAGCTCTGTCCACCGGGTACTTGGTGCAGCATCAGGGTAGATTTGAGGGCTGGGGAGGGGGGGTTGCTGTGGTCTATAGGAATTCTCTCTCTCCCTCCAGGTTTCCTGTCCGTCTGACTACTGGTCTGCAGTGTTTGCACCTTGTGTTGGGCCAGCAGGACAGATTGGGGATTCTGTTGGTGTACTGCCCACCACGCTGATCAATGGACTCCCTATCTGAGCTGACAACGGTGGTCCTGGTGGCAATCTTGAGGTCCCCCAGGCTTTTGGTCCTGGGAGACATTAACGTCCATGCCGAAGGAGAGCTATCTATGGCAGCTCAGGATTTCTTGGACTCCATGACAACCATGGGACTCTCCCAACATATCATCGGCCCAACACATGTAGCAGGGCACACTCTAGATCTGTTTTTTTCAGCCGGGCATGGGGATAGTGATCTGAAGGTGGGGGACTTTGAATCGGTCCCTTTGTCACAGTCAGTTCACTGCCTGCTGAGATTTAAACTGACAGTGACTTTTCCCCTCTGCAAGGGTGGAGGACCTATTAAGATGGTCCACCCCCAGAGGCTAATGGATACGGATAGCTTCCAGAGGGCCCTTGGGAGTTTTCCAGCTGATATGGCTGGCAGTCCTGTCGAATCCCTGGTAGATCTCTGGAATAGAGAGATGGTCCAGGTGGTTGACACAATCGCTCCTGAGCGCCCTCTCTGTAGGAGAGCTTGTACGGCTCCGTGGTACACCCTGGAGCTGAGAGCGATGAAACAAAACAGGAGACAGCTTGAGTGCAGATGGAGAAAAACTCCTAGTGGATGCAATCAAGCCCTCGTATGTGCCTACAATCAGGTATATTTAGAGGCAGTGAGGGCGGCAAAGAAACAACATCTCACTGCCTCTATCAAATTTTCTATTTGCCGCCCAGAAGAGCTTTTTAGGGTTGCCCGGGGTCTATTATATACTGGCCCCAAGGACATTCTGGACCCCTCTGAGGCCCGCTGCAATATATTTGCCAGGCATTTCCAGGAAAAAATCTCTTGCATCCACCGGGACTTGGACTCCAACGTTATGGAGGTTGAATCACATGAGGTTCCCAGAGCACAGCCTGGTATAATTTTCTTGGATGAATTTCAGTTGGTACAGCTTGAGGATGTTGACAATGCGCTTGGACAGGTTCATGCAACTATATCCGCACTGGATCCATGCCCCTCTTGGCTCAGAAAAACTAGCAGGGAGGGAACAGTCAGCTGGGACAGGGAGGTGATCAATGCCTCCTTGTGAGAGGGAGTGGTCCCATGCCACTTGAAAGAAGCGGCGGTGAGGCCACTCCTGAAAAAACCCTCCCTGGACCCAGAAGATCTTAATAACTTTAGGCCGGTAGTGAATATTCCTTTCCTGGGCAAGGTCTTTGTGTGGGTAGTGGCCAACCAACTCCAGCTGCTTTGGGATGAGACTGATTATCTGGATCCATTTCTCTTCGGGTTCAGGCCTTGTTTTGGCATGGAAACAGCTTTGGTCGCCCTGTATGATGACCTATGTTGGGAGAGAGATGGGGAGTGTGACCCTGTTGATTCTCCTGGATCTCTCAGCAGCTTTCGATACCATTGACCATGGTATCCTTCTGGGGCGGCTGTCTGAGTTGGGAGTGGGGGGTACTGCATTGCAGTGGTTCTGCTCCTACTTGGATGGCCGGCTCCAGAAGGTGGTGCTTGGAGAATACTGCTCGGCCCCGTGGACTCTCCAGTATGGAATTCCACAGGGGTTGGTCTTATCCCCCATGCTATTCAACATATACATGAAACTGCTTAGTGGGGTCATCCGGAGTTTTATAGTGCGTTGCCATTAGTACGCTGATGACACACAGCTCTATTTCTCCTTTTCATCTTCAGCCGGTGAGGCTGTGGATGTGCTAAACTGGTGCCTGGCTATGACAATGGACTGGATGAGGGCTAATAAACTGAGGCTCAATCCAGACAAGACTGCGATGCTGTTAGTGGGTGGTTCCTCTGACTGGATGGAGGGAGTTCAACCTGTTTTGGGTGGGGTAGCACTCCCCTTGAAGTTTGGGGGTTCTCCTTGAGCCATCTTTGTCACTTGAGGCTCAAGTGGCCTCAGTGTGGCACGGAGTGCCTTCTACCAGCTCCGGCTGGTGGCCCAGCTATGCCCCTATCTGGACAGGGATAGCCTGGTTTCAGTAATCTGCACTCTGGTAATCTCAAAGCTAGACTACTGCAATGCACTTTACATGGGGCTACCCTTGAAGACTGTTCAGAAGCTGCAGCTTGTGCAAAATGTGGCGGCCAGACTCATTACTGGGACCAGAAGTTCCGAACACATAAAACCAGTTCTGGCTCGCTTGCACTGGCTGCCTGTATGCTTCCAAGCCCAATCCAAGGTGCTGGTATTAACATTTAAAGCCCTAAATTGCTTGGAACTGCAATACTTGACAGAACGCCTCTCCCAACCACAGTCTACCCGGACACTATGCTCAACATCTGGGGCATTCTTCCTACTGACACCTCTGAGGGAGGCTTGGAGGGCAGCAACAAGCCTTTTCTGTGGTAGCCCCCAGCTCTGGAACAAGCTCCCCCCTGAGGTCCACCTGGTACCAACTCTGCTATCTTTTCAGCGCCAGGTTTAGACTGCACTCTATGTTGAGGCTTTTAACAACTCTAAATAGTGCATGGTGGAGTGGTTATTGTTTAACTTTTTTTTTTTTTTTTTTTTACTGGTCACGTTTTAACTTGTTCCAGCTATTTGTGTTATTTTAAATTTGGTTTTAATTTTTTTTATTGTATTCTTATTGTGTATTTTATATTGCATTTTTTAATTGTTGTAAACTACACAGAGAGCTTTGGCTATTGGGTGGTATATAAATAAAATAAAATAAAATAAAAACATGGGGCTGCCCTTGAGGATGACACAAAAGCTATAGGTAGTGCAGAATGTGACAGCTAGATTGCTGACAGGAACAGCTTGGAGAAATCATACAACACCAGCTTTAAAGAATTGCACAGGCTGCCAATATGCTTCTGGTCTGAGTTCAAGGTGTAGTGATGATGTGTAAAGACCTCAATGGCTTGGGACATTGATATGTGAGGGACCGCCTTTCCCTGTATGTACCTACCCTAGTATTGAGATTAAGGTGGTGGTGTTTTATTACCAGCATTACTATTACTTACTCAGAGGTAAGCCCATTACCTTATTTGGGATGTGTATTTGCATATCAGCAGAGGGAGAGCTGTGTAATGGTACTTTCCGTTGCCAGAGGGACAGCTGCAATGGCACATTCCATTGTGAGCCCTGCTGCTGTGGTCACAATGGAATTTTCTGGGGCTGGGGAGGAAGGATGGACAGTTGGGCACCTCAGTCAAAGACCAGAACTGATAGGGTGGTGCTGTTTTATTGTGGGCTCACTCTGTGTTTAAAAAAGCAAACAAAAACCCACCTGGTTTGACTCTGCAGTAGTCATGGAATGCGTTCTGTAGGCAAAACCGAAGAGTGTCTAAATGCTGCCTCTCTCCATACTTTAGGGAATCATTTCTCAGAAGCATCCTTTTGACACAATGTGGGGCTCCTTCTCCAGCTTGCGACCATTCGAAGAACGGTCTTCCCTGAAGAAGACAATCACCCTGGAAGGGCTGGAGGTGGCTCTGATCCGATGTTGCCTGCTTCCCTTGGAAGAAGAGAAGGAGCTCCTCTCATGGATGAAGAGGGGGCACCCAGGAGGATGAAAAGGAGGGAGAGAGATGGAGACTTCCACCTTCTATTCCTGGAGACACTTGACTGGCCCTTCGACACAGCCCACGCCTGCATGAGTACGGCATCTAAACCCCAGAACGAGGCTGTGGGAAGTCTCTCTCGACTCTTCATGGAAGGGAAACAATGCCAGGCATCTCCCTCTGAGAAAGACAGGGGACAGCAACTCTTCAAGGAGGATTCCTCGAAGATGCTTCATTGTGCCAGGACCCAGAAGCCAGGGCCTTTGACAAGACCCCCAAAACAGATCGCAGCAGCTCGTGAAGCAAAAAGCACAACAGACAAGGAGACGCCCGCCCGCCCGCCTGCCCCTGGCCCTGCTGCCTCCGGCTCCGTGCTCTACCCTCCTGTCAAGAGATCCCCTACACTTTCAACACACCTCCCCTCAACATAGAAGACCGCAGCGATCTTGAAGTACCCTGGAATTTCTTTATCTTCAAGGCAGATTTCTCAAAGGTTTCAAGCTGCCCGTGTTAAAATTCCATTGTCAAACGTGCCACGGGAGATCTTGCAGTTATTCCCTCACAGCCCTCTTCTTGGAGGATCACCCACCAGAGATGAATCTACGATCAGTGTTGCTTTGCTCACCAACCAAGAAGACTGCTGCCTTGGCCACTGGTCCTGCTCTGCAGGTGGTGAAGATTAACGGCTGGTTTTCAGCATCAGTGCCCCTCCCCCCACTTCCACTGCTGGGTTGAATCATCCACGGCCCTGCTGGAGGGGGCACACATGGCAGGCCGCCACACTGCTTTGCCCCCCATCAGCTACCCAGCACCTGCTGCTCCCTGGCCTTGAAGGAAAGGAAGGCACACGCCAGGGGAGCAGCAACACTGTCCATGACTCAGAGCATCCGTCCACTGGATTTGGTCCAATGGGGGCAGATGTGGTTGAATCTCCACTGCAGATGTGAAGCAATTCCTTCATTCTTCAATCTGGCTGAGAGCTCGAAGCTCGGACTCACCAGACCTTCCCTGGCAGGTGTGTGTGTGTGGGGGGGGGGCAATGGTCCTTCTTCGCACACTTCCCAACCCATTTCCACCTGGAGCTCTGCAGGCCTCTTTTCCTGTGCTGACACACAGGACAGACAGAGTGCTGGTTTCTACCTCTGTCAGCTCAGCCTCATGAAACTGAGTCCTCTTTGAAGCCCTGAGTGTGCAAGCGGTCCAAGGTCAGCCAGCCAGCGACACAACAACCTGGGAGCTTTTCTTTGGCTGCAAAGCATGCTTGCTTAGACATTGACCTCCCCCTGTCCCATCATGTCTCCTGGTCCTGAGGCTCCGCAGTGCCCTGAAGGGGACTCAGATTCAGACAGGTAACCCCCCTTTAGAGGGAGTCCTCACCACCGCCTTCTATACTTGCTTGGCCAGAGGATGTTGCTCCCCCATCATCTGGTTCTGAGTATGACGCCCCTGCAGCTTTCCCTGTTGCTTGAAGAAGGCCTTGGTTGAATGCAGTCATTCCCAGGAACAACAGTTCCTTGTGGCAGAACCTTCCAGTCAGCACTTCATGCTGTGCACTGTCCAAGCTCCAGCCTCATCTCCAGCCTTGTGTGATGTGGGCCCTGCCTTGTTTAATGTGATGCAGAACAGGCCATGAACGCTGTGCACAGATGGCTTCCCCTGGGCCTCACGCCGGGCCAAGACAGTTTGTTCCAGCCCATACGTGTGGGATGGAGGCTCTCACAGCTGAGCATCAGGCTTTATTGGCTGGAAACCAGGCATTGTGAGCTTCAGTGGCCCAACTTTTGGCTGAAAATCTGAGACTTTAAACTCAATTGAAGGCTACCAAAACTGTAACAGTTGCACCTGCCCCTGCACCATACTGGGGAAGATGTCCAGATAGTCCCCACAAAAAGTTGGTGGATGTCCAGGGATGTTTCCCAGTGTTGTGGCTCAATATCAGGTTTACATGGAGCTTCTGCACCTAGAAGACTTTACATTGGACAGAATTGAATAAATACAGACTGTGCTTGACTGGTCTCCACCAAAGGATGTGATGGATGTACCAAGTTTCCTAGGCTTCACAACCTCCCACCATTAGCCTTATCTCCCATTTTCCAGTATAGCAGCTCCATTGACAGACCTGTTGTGAGCCCAGATAGCCTCCAAGTAGACCCTTCAGGCTCAAGCTGCCTTTGACCATCCCAAAAAAGCAGTTCACCTCAGCTCCAGTCATCCTTTACCCTGACCTGAGAAAACCAGTTACTGTCGAGGCAGATGCATCCAGTGTGGCCATTGGAGCCATTTGATATCGGCCAGGACAGGACACAGAACCTCCCTGTCCATGTGTTCATGTACTTGCTCTCTGACTAGGACAGACAGACCACATTCAGAAAAGCAAAATGTGTTAGATTTGCCTTGAAAGTGCATCCAAAAGTAACAGGATCAAAGACTTGATCTAAATAATCTATTTTGTTTACAAGCTGGGCACTTAGCCCATGGGACTCTACTTTCTAGGTGAAATCAGACTTTTTGGATGTAATAGCTTCGTTTTAACCATTATTTGAATTTGAATTTATTTTGCCATGTGGAATTTAACAGATTGATGGTTGTTTCCTTTCGGAATTGAAAAATGGCTGATTGCTAGAACAACAAGCTATCTTCCTTCCTGACCGCATGGGAATGTAATGATACCATTTGAGAGAAGGGGCTACCAGCTATCAAGGTAGCTTTCAAACCCTGGCACCCTTATTGACGGAGCCAGTACCTCATGGCAGTTCAGACTGATCATTGCAATCTTGAGCACCTTCAAACAGCAAAAGAATACAGCTGGCAGAAAATCCGGTGGTCTCTGTGCCCACGCATGAGGGATTTCTGGTGCCCATGCATGAGGGAAGACACACAACGTTATGTTACCTCCAGTGAAAAGTGTGCCAATGTGAAGGATCAACCTGGGAAACCAGAGGGCCTGTTACATCCCTTGCCGACTCCAGATGGACCTTGGAAAACCGTCACCCTGAACTTGATTATGTGGCTATCTCTGTCTCCACGATACTCAGCCACCCTAGTGGTAGTTGATGCTGTTGCCCATTTGCACCCTGCACAGGCTCTTCTACAGCAGAGGGGAAAACGCAACTCTACCTTCGATGTATATTCGGACCACAAGGTCTCCTGAACCAAGCCCTGCAAATAGGTGATAAAGTTTGGCTCTCCACAAAATATCTCAAAACTGAACTACCCCATCAAAAGCTGAAGGATAAATTTCCCATGACACACATCATCAGTCCTGTAGCATTCCATCTCTGCCTGCCAAGGTCCCAGAAAATTCACCCAGCCTTCCACACTTAGTGCAGAGTGCTCTCTAAGGGCCTGCCTTACCCCAAGCCTTGCCTCCAAGCATGACCAATGTGGATCCTGCTTACAGAACAGGCACTGAACATGGTGTGCAGACCGCTTCCCATTGGCCTCCTGCCGTGTCAGGACCTGCCCACTCCTAACGCTTCAGGGCGAGAATTGAGAAGCAAAATACCCTCTTTCTATACAGTCCTAGGAACATCTCCATCATCCCTCCTGGACTGGAGCCCCATGAAGCACAAGGGAAGGTGCTTAGACTTGGACTTTGGTGAGCCTGCTGTTGGAGATGGAGAGCCAAGGTCAAGTGAGTATTGAAAAAAGCTACCTCACATTTAACTCTGAGCCCCGCCCCTTATTCAAATGTGACAGATGGTTTAGCCCTGCCACTGGCAGAAGTCCCACCCCATCCCCTGGAAGTCCCACCTCCAGACGCCCTTTCTGGATGAAGGCATCACCTGGATGGGGGTCATTTGAGCCCTCTAGGGACTCGTCAAGCTGAGATGGACCCATATGAAGACGGTTTATACCCCTGCCATACATGTGGGGGACTGGAAGTGACCACACAGGATTCATATGCAACACCATCCCTGGAAGTCCCAGATCCGGAGGTCCCGCCCCGGATGGAGGGGAAACGTGAGGGGGTCATGTGACCCCCCTCTATGAACTCAACAGGCCATTGTGACCAAACGGGAAGAGGTTTTAGACAACTGCTGTACACGGGGAAAGAAAGCACCCCACCAGGGTCATTTCCAACCCTTCCTGGATTGGCCCAGAGCGGTCTTGCGAGACCTGAAATAAATTGCAGGAAGGTGGTTTTCCCATTTTTTAACTGTGGGCTTTGTATCACGGATCTCCCGTTGAGATGTAGAAGATACTTAGGCACTAATCAACACAGAAACAAGTCTAGGGAGAAAGAAAAGAGCAGGTCCCTTTTTCTTGATAGAGAGTTGTAGGTTCATCATATTTAGCAGCACTGCCTTTTTTTCTTCTTCTTCTGCAGAAAACTAGTTTTTTTGTTCCCCCATCAAAAGCAGTTGTCTGAAACCTCTCTATTGGTTCATGGTGGCATGATGGGTTTGTGGATGGGTCACCTGACCCCATCAGGTGATCCCTCCATCCGGGGCAGGACCTCCAGAGATGGGACTTCTGAGCATGGTGTTGGAAATGACCCCATGTAGTCACTTCCAGTCCCACACATGTACAGCGGGGATCTATTAGGGATGTACGGAGATTGTAAAATCCATTCTGTCTACATTTTACAGATGTTCAGGCAGCTTTTGTTGCATCGTCCACGCATTGACGGAATCGGATTTTGTGCAAATGCATTCGTACACAAATTCACAAATTCCCCAAAAATGCCCACCACCTCCCCAAACATACACTAACGTGTATTTGTATGATTTAGCCTATAGGGGAAATGTGCATTTTTGGTGGGTGTTCCACTTTTATTTTCCGTATTTTCGTACGACAAAATTTGTTCCAAATTACGGAAGGTAAAAAAACCTGTCCTCAACGGAATCCCCACCAGTCTGGAAGAGACAGTCTGGTGATGAATCCGTGGGTCAGAATCTTGAAATTCGAACTAATTTGAGTCCATTTCGGTTTCCTCCGGCATCCCTAGCCTAAACCCTCAGTGTATGGGTTCACGGTTGCATGACGAGTGATCTCTCCATCTGGGGCAGGACCTCCGGAGGTAGGACATCGAGGGATGGAGTTGGACATCTGACAGGGGTGGAGTTAACCATCTGTCACATTTGAATAAGCGCAGGGCTCATGAGGTAGCCATTTTCACTACTCGGGTATGTGTTGTTCCCAGTGGGTGTGTGGGGATCACCCACCACTAGGAGCACTCTCTGACCACTTGCAGGCTCAACCAGACACAGAGATGGTGCCCTTAAGAGGCAGATCAATGGGGCACAGAGGAGAAGGGGTTAGAGCTCCAGAATCCAGGATGGGAGAGCAGCTACTGGGCTTGCTCAGACTGCCTGGGCATCTCTTGTAGGGCTGGAGGGAGATCTAGGGCACCTGCTGAAGTGAGAGGCAAGCTGATACTGAAGCGTCCTCAGAGGCCCTGCCAGCCATGTGAAGGCCTCAGAGGGCTGTGGTCCCTCAGCAGAAAGAACACTGCTCAGGGGAGAACCTTCTAGTCAGCATCGCATACAGTGCACTCTCAATGGTCCAGCCTTGCCTCCCGCTTTGTCCAAAGTGGACCTTGAGTTGATTATTGAGGCCCAGAACAGGCACTGAACATGGTGTGCAGACCGCTTCCCATGGCCTCCTGCCATGTCAGGACCTGCCCATTCCTAACGCTTCAGGGTGAGAATTGAGAAGCAAAAGACCCTCTTTTTATCCAGTCCTAGGAACATCTCCATCATCCCTCCTGGACTGGAGCCCCGTGAAGCACAAGGAAAGGTGCTTAAACTTGGACTTTGGTGAGCCTGCTGTTGGAGATGGAGAGCCAAGGTCAAGTGAGTATTGAAAAAAGCTACCTCACATTTAACTCTGAGCCCCGCCCCTTATTCAACTGTGACAGGTGGTTTAGCCCTGCCACTGGCAGAAGTCCCACCCCATCCCCTGGAAGTCCCACCTCCAGACGCCCTTTCTGGATGAAGGCATCACCTGGATGGGGGTCATTTGAGCCCTCTAGGGACTCGTCAAGCTGAGATGGACCCATATGAAGACGGTTTATACCCCTGCCATACATGTGGGGGACTGGAAGTGACCACACAGGATTCATATGCAACACCATCCCTGGAAGTCCCAGATCCGGAGGTCCCGCCCCGGATGGAGGGGAAACGTGAGGGGGTCATGTGACCCCCCTCTATGAACTCAGCATACCATTGTGACCGAACAGGAAGAGGTTTGAGACAGCTGCTGTACACGGGGAAAGAAGGCACCCCACCAGGGTCATTTCCAACCCTTCCTGGATTGGCCGAGAGTGGTCTTGCGAGACCTAAATTAAATTATAGGAAGGTGGTTTTCCCATTTTTTTAAATGTGGGCTTTGTATCACGGACCTCCCGTTGAGATGTAGAAGATACTTAGGCACTAATCAACACAGAAACAAGTCTAGGGAGAAAGAAAAGAGCAGGTCCCTTTTTCTTGATAGAGAGTTGTAGGTTCGTCATATTTAGCAGCACTGCCTTTTTTTCTTCTTCTGCAGAAAACTAGTTTTTATGTGGGCTCCTTTGCTCCCCCATCAAAGCAGTTGTCTGAAACCTCTCCCTATTGGTTCATGGTGGCATGATGAGTTCGTAGATGGGTCACGTGACCCCATCAGGTGATCCCTCCATCCGGGGCAGGACCTCCAGAGATGGGACTTCTGAGCATGGTGTTGGAAATGACCCCTGTGTAGTCTCTTCCAGTCCCACACATGTACAGTGCAGTTAGGGATGTATGGAGATTGTAAAATCCATTCCGTCTACATTTTACAGATGTTCAGGCAGCTTTTGTTGCATCGTCCGCGCATTGACGGAATTGGATTTTGCGCAAATGCATTTGTACGCAAATTCACAAATTCCCCAAAAATGCCCACCCACCCCCCCAACATACACCAACATGTATTTGTATGATTTAGCCTATAGGGGAAATGTGCATTTTTGGTGGGTGTTCTTCTTTTATTTTCCGTATTTTTGTATGACAAAATTTGTTCCAAATTACGGAAGGTAAAAAAACCTGTCCTCAACTTGAAGAGACAGTCTGGTGATGAATCCGTGGGTCAGAATCTTGAAATTCGAACTAATTTGAGTCCATTTCGGTTTCCTCTGACGTCCCTAAACTCTCAGCGTATGGGTTCACGGTTGCATGACGAGTGATCCCTCCATCTGGGGCAGGAGCAGGACCTCCGGAGGTAGGACATCCGCGGATGGAGTCGGACATCTGACAGGGGTGGAGTTAACCATCTGTCACATTTGAATAAGCGCAGGGCTCATGAGGTAGCCATTTTCACTACTCGGGTATGTGTTGTTCCCAGTGGGTGTGTGGGGATCACCCACCACTAGGAGCACTCTCTGACCACTTGCAGGCTCAACCAGACACAGAGATGGTGCCCTTAAGAGGCAGATCAATGGGGCACAGAGGAGAAGAGGGAACACCTCCAGAAACCACGATGGGAAAGCAACCAGTGGGATGTCCAGGCAGCCTAAGTAATCTCTTCTAGGGCAGGAGGAGTCGCAAGTACCCAGGGGTGGGGTGTGCCTGTCGGGGCACTGAGTGGTCATCTGAAATTGGCGATTCCTCAGAGGCTGATGCTCGAGGACAGGCAGTGTGGAAGCTAAGACAGTAAAGGAGCATCAAGTGCTCTGCAAAGAAGGCAAATGCAATTTTAGGTTGTATTAATGGAAGCGTAATTACAAAATTACGGGAAGTGATGGTTCCAGTGTCCTCTGCTCTAGTCAGAGCGCACCTTGAATACTGTGTCCTGGTTTGATCACCACGCTTGAAGATGGATTAATCTAAATTGGATTGAGCTTGGAGAAGGGCAACAAAGATAATCAGGAGACTAGAAAATTAGTCCTATGAGGAAAGATGGATGTCACAGAGAAGAGGCCACAACGTGCCATCTGTCATCGAAGACACAAGATAGGGACCTAAATTACAGGAAGGCAGATTTCGGCTGAACCTCAGGAATAACGTCCTAACCATCACAGCAGTCAGAGAAGGGAACCAACTGCCTGTGGACGTGGTGGGCTCTCTGTCGCTGGAGGTCTTCAAGCAGAGTCTGGACAGCCATCTGTCAGGGATGCTTGAGACTGGATTCCTGCACAGAGCAGGGGGTTGTCCGTGATGACCTCAATGGCCTCTTCCGCCTCTAGAATTCTATGATTCCCCTGTTCTATGAGCAATGCATCAAAGGTGCCCCACAGAATTTTGCCTGGAATAGAATGGCCGTGGATGGGTCGAGTCCTCTGTGAATGTCAGCAGGTGTGGGGATTCTGTGTGTGGATTTCATGGGCACAGAGTTTCCAAGTTCCACTGGAGGGTGGCACACTGGTATGCACACTCCCATCTTGCCCTGCGGAGAGGAGAACCAGAATCAGCTTCTCCAAGACAAATAATTGCTTGTCTTTTTTGTTTGATTGCATAATTTTATTGATTTTATTGTTTAATAATTTCGTGTAAACTGCTTTGTGAGTTCAGTCTGAAAAGCAGTATATGAATACCTTGAATAAATCAACATCCAAATAATTCTCTCTCTCCTTCCTTTTTGCTTTTCTCCTTTCTCTGTAGCAATGCTATGAGAGACTTTAAGGGCAATAATTCTTCAGAATCTATATACTGAAGGCTGTTTACACTTTCTAAACATTGCAATATACAGTCATGCCTTGGATTGAGAGCATAATTCGTTCCGGAAACGTGCTTGTAATCCAAAACACTCTTATATCAAAACGAAATTCCCCCAAAAAAATTTGTACAGAGATTTTTAATTTAAGCCGTACTACAGTACTTGTATTGCAAGACGTTGCTTGTATATAAAGTAAAAAAAATTTAAATAATTTTTTAAAAATTTGCTTGTCTTGCAAAACGCTCTCAAACCAAGTTACTTGCAATCCAAGGTATTACTGTATTCTGCAGCCTCCTATTTGAAAGTTACAGTGCAGCCACTTCATACAAAGGACGATGTTTCTTAGTACATGCTTAAATAGAATTGGCCAAAGGTTCTGCTGAATGCTCCGGCTGGGATTATAGGACAAGTTATTTATTTCTTTAAGCCTCTTCATCCCACTCTTCAACTGAAAAGGGCTTCTAGAGTGGCCTTTACGTCAATAAAAAGCAGCCTGGCAGTCGCAGCCCTCAGGCTTACCCTGGAAAAGGGAGCACTAAGGGAAAGAGGGGTGGGGAGGGAGGAGGAAGAAAAGCAAAGGCAGGTCCCAATTCTGAAAGTGATAATGGCCACCTGAGATGGAGACAGTTCAGGGAGCCTGATGGATTGGCTGCTGCCTGGTGATAGTTGGGGGAGAGACATGTATAAACCCAGTCTCAAAATGCTGCATTGTCATGAAAGCCAAACCTGATTCTATTAGCCATTTTACAAAACTTGGGACCAATCTAGGAAGATTCCTTGCCCCTTTTCAAAGTGCTTCAAAGGGAGGGGAGAGAAGCCTCCACAAAGCAAACACAAAAGGTGTAAAGTAGTCCTACTAAGTTTACACACAGCTGAAAAATAATTTTCCAATTCTTAAGAGACCAGAACCTTTAAAAAAAAAAAAAAAAAAAGGGAAAAGCTTTGTACAAAGTGGGGACATTTTGATGAGGGGACATTTTTAATTCCTAGGTACCAAGATCAAATCATTGCAAACCAAGCACTGGACTCGATGGACATTTGGTCTGATCCAGCGTGGTTCTTCCTTTGTTCTTAGCTCAGTACATTTGTAAACCTGACTGGCCCCAGAGCTTGGACACAGGGCTCCAAGAGGCATTTTTTGAAGGATCTATTAAAAATGTTGGGGGTTCAGACACAAAATGGCTCTTTCCTAAAATGAGGATGCACTGCATTCCACGGGGGTGGGTGGGTTAGCTACATTACAATACAATTCGACCCAACCGGTTTTACTCCAAAGTAAGCATGTGCAGGATTGCAGCCTTAATCTGTTACAGCACACTCACAAAAGAAGAGTTCTTGTGGGGTTTCAGAACTCGCAGAGGTAGAAACCATGATGTTTAAGGGTCTCATATTTAAGGCACCAGAAGTCTTTTTGTAGCAATAAAAATGTCTTGCTCTCTTCATCCCCTCCAAACCCAAATTCAAAAGCACAATCTAATTTGCTTGGAATTTTTGGAAGGCCATGGAGAGGAGGGCTATATTCATTTCCCAGAATGCTCTGCCTGTGTAATCCCCCACACAACTACCATAAAGGGGGGGGCAGGGGGAGAGGGAAGGTAGAAAAGAAGGAAGTCAGCTATTTCATCTCTCTCTCTCTCTCTCTCTCTCTCTCTCACACACACACACACACACACACACACACTTTCATATAAACGTGTAAGACCCCCACTTTCACAAATCAAGGCTAACATTTCTCTCCTGCCTATCCACCCACTCACAATACCTTCACCAGTTCAAGCTCAAATACATTACCAACTCATAAATACTGTAGCTTTTTATTGACTTAAAAAACAACAACAGCAACATCATTATTTTTACAAAGTGCAGAAAATCCTATGAACCCCCCCCCCCCCGAGAGCAGTTTGCAAACAATACAACAGATCTTCAAGCAAGAAATATGTCTGCCTTTGTTCTCTTCTTGCTAGAATATATTTGGTTGCTTGTTTATACTGTGCCTAAGATGCACGAGACCACTGTGATAATGAGGCATTTGACACTTGGAGATGGTCGGAAAAGATCCAAGCCCTCAACTCCAAACAGGACACCGAACAGAAGAGGCCATTTTTAAAGTGTCCACATCCTAGACGAAAGAGGGCTTTGTAGGTAAAGGGCCCTCCAGGAAATTATCTTATGTAAACTTCAGTGCAATGAATGACAGCTGGTCAAAAGGAGGCTGCGCAGCAGCGGCTCCCCCGCACCGCCCCCCAAGGTACAGCATCACTCGCTTAAGTCCTTTCCAATTCTCCGCTGCTGTTTCAACCCTTTTCTCCATTTAGCCTAGAAAGAATCCAGAGACAGGTTATAAGGGTAGTAAAGTTCCCACAAATATAATATTGCTCAGGCCATACCCACGGGGTCTTCCTCCCAGCTTCTAGCCATGGAACTTCTTCAGGTTGCCTGACAACGTCATTCTCTACATTTTCATGCCCTCAGTGGTAGCCGTTCATCTGGCCTTTTGCTGTTGATGACTGGCTTCTGTGATGTCAACGGCCTCTCCAGAGAAAGGAAACCTCCCGTTTTCGCCACTCCGGGAAGGCTGTTGGTTGGGGAGCTTGCGGTCTGAGACAAGCCTCCAGAGCCTCTTGCTGGGGCTGCCCTGCGCCAGGAGACGGGAGTGTTAGAAGCCCTGACCATCTCCCAAAAGAGCCTTCTCCTCTTTGAGGGCCTTCCATTCTGCTGGGTCTCTCACCTGCTCTCCTGCTAATCTCATCTGCCCGCTATGACTGGGTTCACACGACACGCTAAGCCTCAGTAGATTAATTCCTACTGTGGCTTAGCTTGTCGCGCGGAACCCGGAAGAGAGTCTCCTTAACCACCCTGCTAAGCCATGGCTTATTCTAGGGTTTACAAAAATCTATTTGGTTTCCCCTGCCAAAAACAGAGCGTGGGGGTCCAGCACGACGGAAGTGACGCAACAGGACCAGCACGGCCGGTGCGGCCGGCTCTCCGTGGAGAGGAGAGCCTTAAGGTAGGCCCGCGCTCGAGGCGGAGAGCCCGCGCGGGCATGAGCAGGCACGATTCGGGCCTCACTTGTGCCTGGTGAGAAGCTCTCATACATCCCTACGGGCCCCACGCTCCTCCCATTGTGCAAACCACTTAGACGGCCATCTAAGTATGGCACTTCGGAGCGCGAGGAGAGGAGGCTAAGGTACAGCCAGGATACTGCATATGCGGTACTTCCCCTCCCTTCCCGCAAACACCCGCCTCTGAGGTCACTCCCCCAACCCCGGAGTCGCAGCCAGTGCAGCTTTTTCCGTGCTGGCTGCGAAGGTGGGGGGGAGGGCGCTCCAAATTCGGCATCCCAGCTCCAACCTCCGAGGTTGATGCTCTGAATTATCCTATGGCCGTCTAGACGCCATAGGATTGCACCCTCAGAAAATTGACTAAAACAATGGGCAGTATCCAATCAGACACTGGTGCTAACGTAAATGATGTGCCGCTAACATAAGGGACCTCTAGCCCCATGGAAATAATATTAGCTGGCACGACAGAATTCCATGCAAAACCCGTTGCCCAGCTAACGCTATTGGCGTTGCACTAGAGGTCCCTCATGCTAGTGTGACATTATTTATGTTAGTGTTAGTGTCTGATTGGATAGTGCCCAATATTAAGATCATAAACAAGTACAAATAAAAATTGATAACAGAAAACAAGCATGTATGAGAGGCAGAATAAGTGTAATCACCAAAGGCCTTGTGATCTAGAGATTTTCAACCTGTGCCAAGACTGGAAGAGAGGGAGCTGAAAAGCTCCCTGAAGAGGGAATTCCATGACTGAAGAGCCAACACGATGAAGGCCCTGTTATGTCCCTAGCTCTCACTAACGTGATCTTCAATAAGGGTCAGATAGAGACTTCAGGTGCCAATCTTAAGGCTCTAGTATGTTCATATGGAACTCCCAAACAATCTTGCCTGGATAACATTTCCATTTGTTTGTCTTCATCCATACCAGAACGATCTCTGAACATCATTTCAGCATGCTTTTGATGAAGTGGACTGCAGTACACAAAAGTTTATGTCCTAATAAATTTGCTATTCTTTAAGGAGCCCCAGACTTAGCTGTTTTCCCTAGAACTAGTTGCTGGAAATGAGAGTGATCTCAACTCCATATAACCTCTTCCAACATTTTTGTATAAATCTTAAACAGCATGGGGGACAAGGTAGAATCCCGAGGCTCCCCATATGCCAAATGCCAGTGAGAGGAACAGTATTCCTGCCTTCTGGGAACCCCCCCTCCTCTGTGCCTATAACCCCACCCCTACAAGTCAACTCAGAAGGAGTGCCCTGGTTGATGGTACCGAAAGCTACTCAATAGTCCAGGAACTGCTACCACTGCCCATCATAGGAACAGAGGAAGCTGACTTATACTGAGTCAGACCATTGGTCCATCTAACCCAGTACTGCCGACACTGACCGGCAGCGGCTCTCCAGGGTTTCAGGCCGGATCCTTTCCAAGCCCTACCTGTAGGCCAAGGATCGAACCCGGGACCTTCTGCATGCTAAGCAGGTGCTCTCTCACACTGAGCTATGGTCCCATCCAAGTACTATAGCACCTGGTATTCAAAGGTGGTCACCCATCCAAGTACTAACCAGGCCTGACCCTGCTTAGCTTCTGAGATCAGACGAGATCAGGCTGTTCAGATGTTACCAGAGTGTCCAAGACTTTGCCATTCACAAAACCAGGCTGGAAGCCAGACTGGAACGGTATCACCCAGAACTGCTTGGAGCTGAGATGTCACCACCCATTCCACCACCTTTGATGCTGAACAGTAGTTATTCAGGCATGCAGGATCAAGAGTAGATGGTTTCTCTCCCCCCCCCCCCGGAGATTGCACTGCTGCCTCCTTCACAACAGTGGGGACTGCACCTTCCCTCAAGGAGGCATTGACCACCTTGGAGACCCATCTCAATAAGCCAGCTCTGGCAGCCTTCACAAGCCAAGACGGTGGTAGGCCTCAGCCCACCAAGCCATCTGCCAGGATCCTTATGCTGAATGAGCTGGAAGGTATCCATAGCAACCCGACTAAATGGTACACTGGCTACCTTTATGGAGGAGTCTATGCTGGAGGGGCTGTTCATGATTTGATCTGTAAAATGTACTACAAACTGGCCACAGAGGGCTTCCCTGGACCGAGGGGCAACACAAGCTGCTTCCTGCTGCTTCTTACTCGAAAAAGCTCCTCGTACCAGGTTTGTGCCAATGCAATCGCCACTACCACCACTGCAGAACACGCTTCAACACGAGTGGTAGCCTGCGTTCGGTTGTACTTGTCCTGAGACTTCCATCATGGGTGCTGTATCCATTGGCCCAAACATTTTATTACCTAGAACGCCCCAGAATACCACTGAGCTAAATGGGTGCTGCAGTTCGGATGGGGGCACCTAGGAGCAATCATATTGATGGCCCATGTCTACTCCTCATACCAAACAGAGCCTTGGCAGAACCACCAGCCATGTTAGCTGGAAACTAACTCCCCCAGAGACCTCAGGAATCCATCTGGACTCATTAACCCAGTGTTCTCCAAGCTTGGGTCCCCAGATGTTTTTGGCCTAAAACTCTCAGCATGCCCCAACCAGCATACCTTTCCCCTACTAATGAGGGAAAATATTAATACTGGCAAGCTTAAATTTATGATGCTGTTGGTACAAAGGTGTGTGTGTAGATTTAAAAGTAAAGCAGGTTAATAACGCCAAGCTGACACGTAGGATTTGGGTAGCAAACAAAATAAAAAATAAGTTTATGTTAATTATCAAAATCTTAGTTCCAGACATTAAACCTGCCTACACCAAACACTTTGTAATTAACCTAAGTCCCTATAATTCTAAATACTTTCACTCCTCAGACAAGACACGAATAATCCAACTAACCTAACTCCCCAACTCCCAACTCTCCCCACACTCCAAACACTCTCCCATAACACACTAACTGCCTTAACTCTGACATCACTCAAACACTCCTTATATACCCCTCCCCCCACCCTTTCTAAGACATCACAAACCACACCCACTCAGTTCAACATTCTATACTCACTAAATATACTAAAGCAGACATACACCAGGGAACTGAATTGTGGGGTTACGCCACAGGTACATAGATCCTGGCCTCTGGGGCCCAAGTTGGGATAAGTTCATCTGGGAGCAGGTAGCCTTTTAGGTACCCTAATCCTAAACCATTTTGATCTTTATAGGTTCAAAACAGTCCTCTGAATTTTGCCCTGAAATAGACCAGAAGCCAAGGTAGCTACTCTAAAACTGGTAAGATGTGCCCCATTCATCTGGTTCCAGTTCGAAAACATGCTGCTGCTGCATTTTGCATTCAGTAGTTTCTGAATGGTGCACAATGGCAGTTAAGGACCTTTAAGTCCAATTGGTTCAAGTGGCAGAGTTCAACATATGCCTCTGAAATTTATAGGAATTAAGTTTAAAAGTGCATAACTTTGGCTGGCTGATGCCCCATGTCACTTCTATGTTCTATCCAGAGCCTAATCTATTGTCGGTACTCTATAAATGTAAAACAGCAGTAGAGGCTCAACAGGAATTGACAGGGATACTGTAGAAGTGATGTAGCACAGCATTTTTAAAGAGTGGCTGAATGAATGGTACATAGTAGCAGCAATTGCTAACAGCAATAAAAAAAAAAAGTGGCAAGGTCAATCTGCAGTTACAGATTCTTGGTTCGTAAAGGTTGCACTTCTCTTTGACCAAGTTATGTCATGATATAAAACCAGTGAAGTGAAATTCTCCTTGGAAATAACACAATGAATTTGAAACTTCCAGCTTCCTCTTCCCAGAGATCTAGGTTACACTGGAGAAAGCAGAAAGAAAAATGGAATTGAAGCCAAAAATAATGGAGCAGGGGGACTATGCATGTTTGATTATAGTGGGAAACAGAGCTGCAAAATTGGGCTCTGCTTTCCTAATTATCATGCTAATGTCTCTAGCATGAGTGCAAGAATGGCCAGAGAGATGTGTAGATTCCAAGAGAAATGGTTTCCCAGCAGACTGGTCTCCCTGGAACAACAGCAAGTTTCTCAATGCTGAGTGTTAACTGAAGAGGCGCTTGGTAATCCTTCTCCATTGAATTGTTTTTCTAAACCACTTTGGGACTTTGATTATTTCACTTTAATAGCATAGGACAACAGTGTCTCGCATCTGAGTCTGGTGTTAGCTTGTTTATTTATCTGGAAGGATTGTTTCTAATTGTGAGCCACGGTGGAATTCCAGTTGACTAAAGAGCACACAAGAACCATTGGTTTGAAACAGGGATGCATTTGTGTTTCAGTCTCTCCCTCTGTTTCTGTACAACAAATTTCCAAGCGGCTGGTCTGCGTCGTGATGCGATTTGGGAATCTCTCTTGTCTTAGCTTCTGAAAGTTGCTCTTGAAAGCTCTTTTTTGAGCTACAGCATGAAAAACTGACCGTGTGTCTTGAGATTGTCTGGGAGACAAAGAGGGTGACAGCTGAGACGAGCTCTGTGCTTTTGCCTTGAACTGCAGAATTTAGCAAAGTCAGTTTTGCTTTCGAAAGCTATTACATCAAATCCTGAAAATGTACAGTGAACAAAGAGGAATAAACCAACTTCAATAGCCTTTGATGGGAAGGGTATCTGCTCCGGGAGGCTGCATACAGTACAGCTTTATGTGTGACAACTAAAAGAAGAAGTGCCATGGCACTTCAGAGATCACCTGATTGTCTGAAGTATGAGATTTTGTGAGCCAATAGCTTATCTTATCGGACAGATTGAAAGAGAAAGTGGTCAACTTCCTGGTTGGGGAGCACCTGATACTTCAGCTTTGTTGACACTAAATGCTGTCAATGTGATCAGTTCTCAGATGGGAGATGCCTGGGAGCATCATTTAAGCTATGCTGAATTTTCTGTTGTGTGGGATAAAAGCATAATAAATGGAACAAATAAATAGAAGGTACTCTGGAGGATAAACGAAGTTAATAAGAAGATAGCTAACTATAATGAGAATGCAAAACAACAAATCCTAGAAAGTGCCAGACTAAAAAACACACACCCATGAATACAACAGTATAGAATTTAAATGTTTGCTGGAGAATCCATCAAAACATGAATACTAAACAGTTGCAGCAGCATTAAGTAGGAAGAAAAAGCACAGCCAGATCATAATGATTCCTTTTTGCAGCATGATGGCAATCCTACTGTGTCAAAAGTCGATAGCTCCGTTCACATGTTCTAAAGCAGTGTTCTCCAACCTTGAGTCCCCAGATGTTTTTGGCCTACAACTCTGTAATGGGAGTTGCGGAAGATGGTGAGGAGTGCAGTGTTGCACAACAGTCCTGCCTCAATGCCCTGTATTATGCTTTGTATGATACTATGCTCTGTATTATGCTCTGTATGGTATTATACCCTGTATTTTGCTCTGTAATAGCAAGGCATGACCTTGCTTAAATTGTGAGTTGGCTGCTAGCCAGGCTGATGCAATCTTCAGCAACTTGCTGGCTTCAGGCCAGAGGAATGACACTGCACAACAGCCCAGGTGCTACCAATTAAACATGAGGTCTGCAGCCCATGGAGTTTGGTGCTAGAAAAGTATTTAAGACTAGCAAATGCAGACTGAAGGGTGGTTGTTGTTGGTAGTTGGTTGTGTGTGTAGTGGTGGAGTGCTGAAGAATCGGGAGGAGCAGAGGAAGCTGTTCAGAGAGCCTTGCAGAAGCCCCAACGCTGAAAGCTGATACCCAACGCTGAAAGCTGATCTCACTGTATGGTGCCAGTGGAGTTTTGGAAGGGCTGAATTTACAGGGTAAGAGGCTGGTTGTGAAGGTTTAATCCCCCTCTACCTGCACTCAGTGGTCCTAATCTGGATCAAGGACCTGCACACTTAAAGTAATTTAAAAAACGGGGTAGACTCTGCTAGATGTGACACATTTAATGTATCATCTAGTTTAGCCCTTTGTATTCTGCTTAGCCACAGGATCAGTCTTCACCCACTTGCCTAACCAACTGTCCATGCTACAAGTCTTTAAGGAGAGTTAAAGTGAGACTGTGGAAAGGTCTGTCCCTCCTCCATGAGTCTACCTCTCCTCCAACTTGGGACCAGCATACTTGAGAGAGCACCTTCTCTCTTACTCACCTGCTCAGTCACTGAGGTCATCGGAGGACATTTTCTTGGTGGTTCCACAGGGACCTATGGCCTGATTGGTGTTCACCAGGAGAAGAGCCTTCAGTGTGGCGGCTCCACTTCTATGGAACTCCCTGTCTCTGGAGATCAGGCAGGCTCTGACAGTGTGTTGCTTTCGGAGACTGCTGAAGATTACTTTGCTTTGGGAAGCCTTCCTTGCTGATCAGCCACGGTTTTAATGTTACCCTGTTTTTAATTGCATCGTTTTTATTCTTTTATCTGTTTTATCTTATTATTGACCACTCCAGAATCTGTCTAGATATGGAGTGGTATACAAATGCTGTAAATAAAATAAATAAAATAAATGAATATGGCAGACCTGGATTCCACATGTTCAGATTTAGGAGGGTTAATGAGGTGGTGGCAATTATTCATTTAAGATGGAAACATCCCTTGACCTGTTGTACATTGCAAGAAAGGTAGGTGCATGCCCTTACTCATGTATAGGATTCCACTGTTACTGACTTAACAATAACAACTGATGTCAGCCTTCAGCATGCTTAAGGTAGTGGTTTATACCTATTTACCAGATGAGGAAGAAAGGCTCACACATGTAAATCCTGATAAAAGGCAAGAAGACTTAGAGACTTAGGGCAGTATCCAAGTCGGCAGTAGCACTAACATAAATTACAATGCACTAGTGTAAGCGACCTCTAGTGCAATGGCAATAGCATTTGCTGGCACGACAGGTTTTTCTGGGGAAACCTGTCACATGAGCAAATGCTATTGGCATTGCACTAGAGGTTGCTTAATGTAACATAAGTTACATTAGCACTAGTGCCAAATTGGATACTCCCCTTGCATACTAAGAAACTGAAGCAGGGGATATTTGGAATTAGATATTTTGGCATTCCATGCCTTAATATACACCAACTTGTTGTCAAGAATCGAGCACGAGGCCCACGGATCAACTCTGACATAGCATTGTCCCTCCACAGAAGAATATTGTCACATAACATTTTGATTTACCAACGGAATGAAAAATCCATGTGTATTTTGCAGAAAGAGCCAACAAGCAAGGTGCTGTATTCGTGTCGGCACTTGCTCAGTGATCACTGCTGCAAGATCTGAATGGATGTTTCATTCTGACACAAGGTGAACATATCCCAGTTAGAAATGGACCATCTCATTTGTGTATACATGTTTTAATCTTTACTGTGTATGGTTTTTGCTAATTTTGACATCATGCAGCTGCTTCCTGATTTGTATAGTCAGGGACAGTCACATGTGGGACCAGTGATACATATATTGCTATCTATCTATCTCCAGCATCAGTTTTGATCTATGTATCATCATAGCAATCATAAATGAGGTGTTACTTAGGCTGCAATCCTGTGCACGCTTACCTGGGAGTTAGCCTCACTGAACTCAAAGGGACTTGCTTCTGACTAGACATGCATGCAATTGCGCTGTAGGTTGCCACAAAAATTGGCACAGGTGTTTCTTAAGATTGTGATTATGGGGAAGAATTTATTAGGCACACTCAATGTTGTTTGTGTCTGACTCAATCAACTTCAAACTTCTCATTTTGATGAACAAACAAATAAAGAACAAGGTTGTGTATTAAACTAAAGACTTCAGGCTTCTGTGTTTCAAGATTTGATCTCACTTAAGATCCCAAACATTGATCTTGTGTGATTCATTGTCTCTGCGCCTCCCAGAACAATTTAGTGGCTATAGTAGACGCAATAAAAATGGCATCCAGCTAAAATGCTGAATAAGTAAGTCCAGGCTTAGCCTAACTATATGAAAAAGTGCATCCTCTTTTGTCAATGTGTGAATGTGCTTTTAATTTTTGAAAGATAGAAAAGGGTCTATAAACCTTTTTCAGTCTGAGGGCTGATTTCCAATTTGAGAAAGCCCTCAGGGACCACATTCCAGTGATGGGTGGGGTCAAAAATATTGTTCTTACCAATTTAACTATACATGTCTACAGCTAAAATGTGAGACATTTGCTCCCCCAGTCCCCCTGTACAAAGAGCACTGTATGCATGTCTACTCAGAAGTGAACCACAGCTCAGTATTGTGAAGATGGGACATGGCTGAGGTTAGGCTAGGTTCCCCCTTCCCCCTTCTCTGATTGATTTTGAATTCTTTCACCCTTGTTCTCTTGCTCTTCCTTGGAATGTGTTTGGAGTCCTTGGGTAGTGTGAGATAGTTAGTGGCACCTGGGAGATAACAAATTATCTGCAGAGCTGTGTAGCAAGGCCAGAAGTTAATTAGGATGAAATCATGAGAAAGTGCCTGCAGCTGGGAATGGGTGGGGCCCCCCTCCTTCAGAAGGTAGGAAGATGGGATTGGTGGAGGCTGGGCAGGAAAAAGGACCCTAGTTTTAGATAAAGGAGTTGGGTGGGGGCGGGGAAGGCATGGGGTTCTTCCTTCAGGCCTGGATGCTGTGGAAGTTCCATCTTGGGAAGGTATGCCAGATATGCAGGATAGCTGGGGAAGCTAGGCCTGGTTTGGGTCAAGCAGTTCTTTGCAGACTTTGGGGGTTTGTTTTAGATATCCTTTTAGAGTCCCTTTTTATTCCCCTTTCCTCACAACAACCTACCTCACCCCCTTTTCCCTACCCTCTTTTTAGCCCTTTCTTATAAGGGATTATTTTTATATGTATTGGACCATTGGAAACCCTACACTGCTTAATTCTTAATTTTTGTTTTAATAAAGTCTCCATCTTAAATTTGTGTGTGTTCCTTTCTGGTCTGTAAGGCTGGGCTGCTACACCAAATTGGTGTAAGGGAACCAGGGAGGTGGGCGGCAATCCGGGGGGGGGGGGATTGGTACTGTGGCCTACCTTGTAGGATGGGCGTAAGCAGCTGTCCTTCACAAGTATTATGCATGTTTACTCAGAAGTAGACTCCATTGCAAGGCACAAGTATCAGGTTCAAGAAGCAGCAGAGAAAGCCAAGTGGAATATTTTGTTTTAAATATGAGCCATTTGTTTCCCCTTTTCATAAGTAACATTAGTAATATACATGCATCCTCAGAAGCCAGTCACATGAGCCACAGCTCAACACAATGCATGTCAACTTAGAAGTGAAGAACAGTGCAAGGCACAATTATCTGTCTCGAGCAGCACAGCTTGGTATTTTAAAATCCAAGCTGACAAAAGCACAGAAAACAAACTCTACTCCCTGCACACACACTTTCTAAATTACAGACATTTACAGTGGTGTAGGCACACCTGAGCAGGCTGAGGAAAAATCATCCTCCTCCTCCTCCTCCTCTCACCACTACCACCACCTACAGGTATCATTACAACTCTCTCTCCCTCCCCCCCGACCCCCCACAGTTTCCCTCAATTTTCTATACTTTGAAATGACATGTAAAATATTTTATTTCATAGATTTCATAGATCATAAGAGCTGGAAGGAGCCTACAAGGCTATCGAGTCCAAGCCCCTGCTCAATGCAGGAAACTAGAGGAGGGGGTCTCCCGTCCAAGTAATAACCACCACTCCTTAGCCATGATGACCAAGCAGGCAGAGGAGAGCTGCAGGGAGCTTTGTGAGGAATCAGAAATGGCCACAGCATTCTGGAATGACCCAAGGTTACCTGAGGTCAGGGGAATGCGATTTACCAGTCACATGAGCCACAGCTCAACACAATGCATGTCAACTTAGAAGTGAAGAACAGTGCAAGGCACAATTATCTGTCTCGAGCAGCACAGCTTGGTATTTTAAAATCCAGGCTGACAAAAGCACAGAAAACAAACTCTACTCCCTGCACACACACTTTCTAAATTACAGACATTTACAGAATGCGATTTACCTTTCCCCAGGTGGAGGATGGTGGTTCCAATGTCAGTGCGGCAGTGTAGACACTCTGGGTTGTAGCCTGAACTTTTAAGGAGCTGTCCATGGTTCTGAACCGAAAATTTTTTTTGGGAGATGGGGTACAGCACCATGGGTAGTTCCTTTACAGTTCAGACTAAAATCCTGCCCCACTGATATTGCTTTCCCACATACATTCTACTTGTTCCAAAGTTTTCCAGAAACTCACACAGTTGCCTGACAAAGGGAACATGCTAGAACATGTGTTTTGGCAGACTGTGTTCTGGCAAGAAAAAAAAGTTGGGGGGGGGAATTATTTATTTATACCCCGCCTTTTTTCCTGCAAGGAACCCAAGGCAGCTTACATAATCCTCCTCCTCTCCGTTTTATCCTCACAACAACCCTGTGAGGTAGGTTAGGCTGAGAGTCAGGGACTGGCCCAAAGTCACCCAGTGAGTTTCACGGCCGAGCGGGGACTAGAACCCAGATCTCCTGAGTCCCAGTCCAACAATCTCACCACTATGCCACACTGGCTCTCATAGGAAAAATGAAGTAATTGGTACTTCAGGGAGAGGAACAGGGATCAAAGCACCAAGGAAAGTCAAATGGACATGATGTGAGGAAGGGGGCGTGCCTGTCCTGGGAAGCTTGTATGGCTTCACTGGGGAAGCTGGTGAGCTGGATTAGGCTTGCAACCTGGAAGTTCCCCACCCCTCAACAAGAAGGTTACAAGTGGGCACCTCTGCCTCACACTGATTTCAACAGACCCATGCCACAGCAAGGAGCTCCTATCCTTACATAACAGGGTTGCTTCTCACTTGACATTTGCACTGATGTATGCATAACCAAGTTAAAAAAAAGAAAAATAGATGTGCCTCACCTGAGGCCTGATTGTGAATTAAACTCTTCTCTGCCAAAAGTGAAAAGCAGGAGGAGAAGGAGCAAAAGATGAAAGTTTGGCAAAGAAAAAATGAGCACAGCACATGAAGCTGCTAGGATCCCAAGTATGTATGGGAGAACCAGGGATGTTCGAGCTTGCTGAAATTCTCCAAACTCCACTCCGAAGCTTGGTTTGTCTCTCTCCCATTTTTGTTTTTGTGAGCTGTTTTTCTTTTCGTTCAAATGGGGGGAAATGCACATTTTGAATGGGAAAAGTGCATATTCGTATGCACATTTTTTAAAAGTGTGCACTTCCCACCCAGCCCGCCATTGATTGAAGTGTGAAAATATGCATCTTTTGAAAAATGTGCATTTTAAAGTGCTGATATGTAAAAATAAGGTTTATTTTTAATGTGATCAAAAGTTCAGGAATGTGCAAGCATTTCTCGAAGAAATGCACTCTGATTTATGTTTGCATGCTGGATTGCGAACATGGCAAGTTCTGATAATTTGCAAACTGAAATGAAATCTTCATATATCCCTATGGTACACCCCCCCACACACACAGAGACACACACACTGCCAGCTAAAGGATGGATGGAAAGAAAGATATAGATATAGTTAGTGCTGTTCTGCATTTTTTCAGCATTTCCCCCAACCATTCATGTTTGATTCTATAGAAAAGAAATTGCTTTCAAAAACATTTTTTAAAGGAGAAAAAAGATTGAGTGAACTTCTTGTGATGGGGTCAGGGTTCTTGCACTTAACAGTTACAAGGTGGCTAAGGGCTGTGTGTGAGTGTCCTGTCTTTCATTTTACCATCAGCTCTCTAGTGGCCTGCAGCCTCCCCAGCTTCCCACATTTCAATTAAGACCCAAGGGAAGATGTCATGAAGTGACTCCTCCCATGGAGCTTTTTCAGATCAGGAAGTGTGGACAGCTGGGGAGGCTGCAAAGTGATAGAGCAGGGGTCTCGCATGCAGCACCTGCAGGTGCCACTGTGACCACAAGGCCAGGCTGAGGTACCCGGCCGCCAAGCTATTTTTTGCTCCCTTATGGAGTCATTCCTCATAGGCTTGTACAGGGAGCAAAAAAGCCTCCTGCCAAGAAATGGCTGGAGGGTGTGTGTGAAGAAACACACTCCCCACCAAGGACCCTTGGGTCAACAGGGTCCTTGGCAGGGGTGAGCTTTGCCCCCCCCATTTTCAGTAGAGGGGCTTTTTCGCTCTGTATACAAGCCTATGAGAAATTGCTTCTTAGGCTCATATAGGGAGCAAAAAAGCTCCCCTGCTGAAAAACAGCACGGGTGTGTGTGTTGTTGTTATATCCATCCCCCACCAAGGAGCCTTGCAGCAACAGGGTCCTTGGCAGGGGTGGACATTGTCCCCTGCTCCAGCCAATTTTCACCATTCAGTTGCATGGGGCTGGGGAAAGAGGGAGAGGGGAAGAAAGAGAGAAAGAGGAGCCAGGGGGTGGGGGGACCAGAAAGGAAGGAAGGAAGGAAGGAAGGAAGGAAGGCAGGCCAGAGAAAGATGTGGGGAGAAAGAGGGATCAGAGATTGGGGGGAAACAAGCAAGAGGGGGGGAGGGGGGAGGGAGCTTAGAAAGAGAGAAAGAAGGAAAGAAAGAAAGAGGAGTCAGAGAGAGCAAGAGAGAGAAGAGGACTCAGAGAGAAAGAGAGGAAAGAAAGGAAGGAAAGAAAAATAGTAGCCAGAGAGAGAGAGAGAGAATGAGATTGAGAGAGAGAGAGAGAGAGAGAGAGAGAGAGAGGAGCCAGAGAGGAGCTGCCTGGCATGATGCAAAAAGTGGTTACATATCATATTATGGGATTGCAGCCATCTAATGTCACAGAGCAATATGGACTGGCACAGAAGGTTAGGCAATTGGAGATGTATCTTTTTTGCACAAACTGGAGATGGGTATGGTAACATTGAAACAGGGGGAAATATAACTTCTGAATGGTGGTAATGCCAATTAATATAAATGAGGCCGGGGAAGATTCCCAAGTGATAAAGCCCTTAAGATTTTGGTCAGAGGCAGAGGTGGAGTTCACTAGGAGGGAGAGGGGGAAAGAAGAGTTCGGGATTAGGAAACTGGGGTGGGAAGTGGGTTCCAGAGTAAGAAGGAGGACAAAAAGGTGCGGCTGGGAATGCGTAGGAGAGAAAAACAGACAACACAGACTTCATGGGTAGGACATTCTATCACACTGGGGGGATGGGGTGTCGTTTGTGAAAGATGTGTTTATGTTGTTGCCACCTAGTAGCCAAAAAGCAATTTTCTTTTGCCTCGTTGGAGTGGAGCATGCTCCAGCTCTGGGCCTTTGGGTATGGTTCTAAGATGGATGCTGTATGGAGGACTGTATGGTGAAAGAACCAAGACATAAAACCACTTATTGCTTTATCTTCTTACCATAAGAACCTACATATAGGTTTATTTATTTATATTATTTATTATTAGCATTTATATACCACCTCATCTGCTAAAAAGCCATCAAGGTGGTGGACAACAATTTAAAACAATAAAACAGTAAAACAACAAAAGCAAGAATATTAAAACGGTAAAAGCATCAAAACATTAAGCTACACATTTGAAAATTGGGCTAAATTGAAAAGATATGCCTTTTAAACCCTTTCTAAAAGTCAAGAGAGTGGGGGCAAATTGTATGTCTTGAGGGAACCCATTCCATAGTGTGGGGAAAACACAGGAGAAAGCACTTTCACATGTGCCCAACAAAAGGGCATCTGTGGGTAATGGTGCCCTCAAAAGGGCATCTCCTATTTAGGCAGTGGAGCCTGGTGGCTCCAATGTCAGAGGGACGGTGTATCCACTCTGGGTTCTAGTCTGAACTTTAAAGGAGCTATCCGTAGTCCCGAACCCTATCCTCACCCTAGCCCCAAAATAGTTTCAGAACCATGGATAGCTCATTAAAAGTTCAGACTACAACCTGGAGTGGACTCATTGCCCACTGACACTGGAACCACCAGCCTCTAGTGTATTTGGGGCTTTAAAGGTCAAAAAAGCAACACCTTGAATTGTACCTGGAAAGCAATTGACAACCAGTGCAGTTCTTTCAGGACAGGTGTAATATGGTCCCACTACAGACAGTGCACCAGTTAGCAGCCTAGCTGCCTCAGTTTGCACCAATAGAAGCTTCCGGACACTCTTCAGGGGTAGCCCTACATAGAGCACGTTGCAATACTCTAAACACGATGTAACCAAGGCTGCCAAGTCAGACCAATTCAGGAAGGCGTACCCAGCGTAATTGTACAATGCTCTCCCTGCCGCCGCCACCACCACCACCTAAAGATTCAGGGACAGCATAGGATCAAGGAGCACTCCCAAGTTACTGAGCTGATTCTATTCATCAGTGAAAATTTTAGCTGCAGGCCCCGGAGTTCCATGATATTACATCAGGACAGGGCGAGTTCAAGTATTATGACCCATGCTTAATTGTTGCTGAAAGGTTCTTCCCACTGGTATTACAACACACAGAAGCAGTAATGCGAAAAAGCTCCTTATTGTGTATCCAACCAAAGACGGGCAGCACCATGCTTGTTGGAACTGCTTACTCTGGCCTGCAGATGTTGACATGCAGGCACTTGAAGTAAGGAATATTTAGATCAGGGATGGGAACCAGTGGCCCTCCAGATGTTACTGGACTCCAACTCTCATCACCCTCAGCCAGCATGGCCAATGGTCAGGGGTGATGGGAGTTATAGTCCAAGCACATTTGGAGGGCCGCAGGTTCCTCACTTCCTCACTTTAGATGAATTTAGATGAAATTATTATTATTATTATTATTATTATTATTATTATTATTATTATTATTATTATTATTCAGGGTAACATACATAATGAAAATAAACACAATAAAACTGATAATAAAGTCAGTAACTTAACCAACAGCACTGAAAACAACAAGGATGTAAAAGCAGCAGCAACAATAATTTTAAAATAACTTTAAAAGGAGAGATAAATATCAAAGCAGCTAAAATATGAAGGACAATTTTAAAACACGGCTGTAAACATATCATTACAAGTAAAACAAGCAGCAGCTAAAAATTAAAAGGCCTGAGGCCATAAAAAGTCCTTCGCCTGACACCAGAAAGTCAACAAAGTAGGTGACAGGCGGACCTCATTAAGGAGTGCATTCCACAATGGGATGGGCACCACAGGAAAGGCCTACTCATGAGTAGCCACCTGCTGAATCTCAGTATATGGAGACACTTGAAGCAGGACCTCATATGTTGATCTCAGGGCACAGGCAGGAATGTATGGGAAGAGGTTGTCCATGTTTAGATGGATCACGACAATGCCGTAGGGAAGAGCTTTTGGTAGTGTTCACATTGGAATAGTGCTCTTTGAACCCACTCTCAGCCAGTGGTGAGTGTCGATGAATAACCTCTATAGCTGAGCTTCCTGCTGCAGTTTATCCTGTAATAGAAAACAGAACCTAGACATTTTGTCTCAGGACTGTTGTTTTCTTATCAATTTGAGTTGTGGATATACTAAATATAAATGAAATTATAAACACCGAATTAGCTATAAATGTGTGTGGTGGTGACGGCCTTCAGGGGACTGTGCTTTTTGTTGTTGTTGTTGCTTTTTTAAAAACACTTTTTATATCTGAATCACAGCCAGGACACCAGCTTGGGCTCATTTATTCAATTTTCAGCCCTTCCCCAGTGGCAAGTGTTATTTTTAGAAAATGCTGATTGAACTTCAGAGGCAGAAAACTGTGTCTTTTGTAAGTTTTATCATGCCTATGTTTCTAACGGACAGCTAGGAGCCTCAGATCAGATGGATGCAGGCAGCAGTGTGTGTGTTTTTAGTGCGGGGTGGGTGGGTGGGTGGGGTGCTGCTATGTACTTAGTTTGATGTGCTGGGAAGGAACTGTATAAACTCAAACTCAAAGGGACGCTATGGGTTTCCCTGTAGGACTAAAAATTCTCAGCTAACTCCTTCTGTTCCCCAGCAAACAGCTGAGACTTGGGTCTGGGTTCCTAATAGGAATGCCTTTGTTTGCTTTCTGAAAGGCATTGTCTGTCTTTTCTAATACAGACATATTAGTCTGCCTGGTCCTGTGGCTTAATAACGTCTGGTAAATAGGTTTCCTTTAACACAGGCTTTTATTTGAACTAGGCAAAGCATTGTTGTGGGGATAGGAGAGGCTGCAGCAGAGAACTATCCTGGCGATTGTCTGGAGAGAAACTCATCTCAGGGCTTGGTCTTTTCCTCTCCAATGGCTTTTTGAAATACCAAATAGCAAATATCGTACCCAGAAAAGCTGCTTTTCAGCATTTGCCGCTAGACATGTTCCCCCCCGCGAGCTGTCTGGAGGCAAAATAACAGGATTGTGATTTATTACCTGTTAAAAATACAGAAATGAATCTTCCCCATCCCGGTGAGGTTCTTGTCATTGTTCCACTTTATCTATTGTTTGTGATGGCAAATTTTCCCCTCTTATTTTTTTGTTGTTTTTTAAACTTTTCAGGTGCGATGCTGCATCAGACAAATGAACTGTAAGCGGGATTCAGGTTTAAATAGATGACCCCCTCCCATGCTTTGAAAGAAAGCATGAACAGGTTATTTATTTATTTATTATATTTATGAATTGCCCATCTGGCCAGACATCCGGCCACTCTGAGAGATGTACAATTCAATAAAATACAAGGGGGGGGGACACACACACACACACAGTATAAAAAACAATTAAAAATAGTACAAAACTTAAAAATCCTAACCCACCCCATATTCCCGCCTGAAAAGCCACGTTTTTAATGCACGGCAGAAGCTAATCAAGGAAGGGGCATGGCGGAGGTCACTGGGGAGAGAGTTCCATAAATTGGGGGCTGCCCGAAAAGGCCCTCCTCCTAGTCCCCACCAGCCTGGTTTCTCTGGCTGATGGGACAGGGAGAAGGCCGTCCATGGCAGATCTTGTTGAGCGGCCTACTTGATGTTGCTGGAGGCGCTCCTTGAGATATACTGGACCGGAGCCATACAGGGTTTTAAAGGTCAGTGCCAACACCTTGAATTCGGCTTGGCAAACAACTGGTAGCCAATGCAACCACACCGGCAGCAGCCTTTAACCAGGTGAGCTGCTGCATTCTGTACCAGCTGCAACTTCTGAACCATCTTCCAGGGTAACCCCACGTAGAGCGCATTACAGTAGTCTAGGCGAGAGGAGACCAAGGCATGAACCACTGATGGGAGCAGATGATTAGGGTAGTGTGGCCAAGTAGGCTAGTCTTGTCCCCAGTGTATCTGGCAGCTATCTCTCATGCCCCAGTCCCTGGAGTGCTCTTCAAGAGTGTTTGGAAACTGAAGCTAGTGCAATATGCAGCAGTCAGATTGCATTTTGTTGACCGTATTACACTGGTATTATATCAACTGCACTAGCTGCCATCACAGTTCAAGGTGATGGTGCTTACCTATACAGCCCTAAACGGCTTAGGGCCAGAATATCTGAAAGATTGCCTTCTCCCATATAAACCTGCCTGAAGTTTAAGATCTTCTTTGGATGCCTTTCTGCATGTCTTACCAAAAGAAGTTAGGTTGGTGGGAAGTCAGGACAGGACCTACTTTGTGGCAGCACCCCATCTCTGGAACTCTCTCCCAAAGAAAGTTAGGCTGGCCCCTTCTCTGTGCATTTTTTGGTGGACCGTTAAAACTGTTTTGTGCTGCATGGCTTTTAAAATGTATTAGCTCTCCACTGGTTTTAAGATTCTCTCCTGCTCTTAATTCTGTCATGGGTGATTTTTTAAAAAAAGTTTTGCCTTGTGGGTCCTACTGATTTCAATGGGACCCAAGTTCAACTAATTTAGCCTGGATCCAACCCACAGTCTTTTGTTATTTATTTATGGTATTTGTTTACTACCTTTCTGAAGCCAACCAAAACAATTTACAAAAAACTTCAGAAGATAAAACATTTGTTACATTGTAACCTGTTTTCTTAATTCTAGGGTGCAAATCCTGGCTAAGACTTTGCAACTGAAGTGGCACCATATGCTTGTGAAGAGCCAAAGAGAGCCTGTCATGCTCTAGGGAAAACTTAGTTCTAAACACTTGCCACAAAATACATAGTACATACATCATCATAAATATACATATGTCACTATGAGTTCAGTCTCATATGCCAACCCTACGATCACATAGGATTGGGTGCAGTTGTGTTGTTGCTGGTATAACATCATAATCTGACATCTAACCAGCATTCCTATGCCAACAGTCATCGCCTTTCTGGCTTTGTCAGTGTTGCCAAATAAGGACATTTCTGTCTGTCTGCAAGAAAGAAAAGAGTCCAGTCTAGTCCCTTGATCCAGCATCCTATAACTCTTCGGCCCATTGGAGCGGTAGAGGAATGTGCTTTGCCACTGAGCCACAGCCCTTCCTTTTATCGAATGTTGTTAGAAAGGGATATTACCTAAATACCAATACCTTCCACTTTATGTAAAGGAGAGGGAGTGAGGGGGGGGGACTTCACCTACAATCCTTAAATTATGCTGCAAAAGGAGACACCTCAAGGAGAAGGGCAGGCCTGGGAAACTGCTCTAATCTCTTCCGAGGAAAAACTCACAAGAGGATTCCTCTAGCAATGCAGTAAGGCTCAGATGCTTCATAAGGTAAAGCAGGACCAGGACAATGTGGGGCATCTTTGCTTGTCCCAGGCACTCCATCCTCCTCATCTGGATTTGGACCTGCAAGACCAAGGGCAAGTGTGGGTGCATGGAGGGTGCATGGCAGGTTTTTTGGGTTTTTTAAAAAATCATTGAATATATATATATATATATATATAGAGAGAGAGAGAGAGAGAGAGAGAGAGAGGTGGTGGTGGTGGTGGTGGTAGTGTGGGGAGGTAGGGTAAGAAGGTGGAGACCAGGAAGAAGTAAGGCACAATGTGAATGACCTCTAGCATCTCCAAGTTTTCCAAATAGGGCAGCAGTCAGTGGTTTTTTTCTCCTTGAACCATGAAACTTGCAAACTGTCACAGTATCCCTAGAATATAAACAGCTCTGTTCTTTTTATATGCTGCGTGTGATCATATGTCTTGGTGTCAAGTAAGATATAAATGATTCAGGATCTGAGGTTTAGAGATAAGAGAAGATTAGATAAGGGGGACATGTAAGATAAAATTAGAGGCTGAAAATGAGATTAGCCAAGATAAAGCAGGACCAGTTTATCATGAAGAGTAATCAGCCAGAGCTCCCTACTCCATGGATTTAGGTGAATGACCAGGAGTGGGGGGGATGTGAAGAATTTGGTGCAGAATAATTTTTTAATGGTACCTACCCAATCTTAATACGCTAACACATTAATGCAGTAGCCACAATCTATAACTAAGGACGCAATCCTATGCATATTTAGACAGAAAAAGGTCCTACAACTCCCACTATGCCCCAGCCAGCATAGCTGGCTGGGGCATGCTGAGAGTTGTAGGACTTTTTTCTGAGTAAAGATGCTTAGGATGGTGCTTTAAATTTTAAACTAGGAGATTACCATACATTATTATGTATGCATGATCAAAGTTCTAAAATTAGAATAAAGTTTTCAGGTTGTTTTTGATGTTTTACTGTGTTTTTATTTGATTATGGTTATTGTTTTCTTAACTTTTTGTAATCTGCCTTGGTTAGCTTCAGAAAGGTAGTATAGAAATACAATCAATTAATCAAATTGATTTTAGCATCCATAATTCAGGAATGTTTGAACCACACTTTTTTTTGTTTACATTTTGATTTCACTCCAATCTGAATATAAAACCCAAACCAAAGATCTGTAACTATCAACTTGAATCTGTGCTATGCTGCATGGCACCCATGGAGGTGAGTGCTGTGCCAGATGAATTGCATGTGGTAATCATCCAGTCAGGGCTGGCCCAAGACATTTTGCTGTCTGAGGTGAAAGACAAGATAGAAATGCCTCCACCCCATTCCATGTAACCAAGCTGACGAGATTGGCAGTTGAATCTTAGTTCAACACTAGTGATAGAACAACGTCCTCCATGGCACCTGAGGGCAACATGCTAGCATAGGGGGTACAGGATAGGCTGCATGACACACACAGCTCTGTCCTCCAACACTTTGCTGCCATTCACTCACCACTGCACCTGGTGCCCACTTGCTACCTGCTCAAACAAACACTGTAGTGCAGCATCATGCATCATATGGTAGCTGAAATACCGCTTTCCCCAGTACCAACCAACGCAATATCTACGATCAACTGGGGCGGCTTTGTTTGTGGTGCAGTTCAGGAATGTGGCCCATGTGGCAGAGCCTTCTTTGTGGTGGCACCCTGATTATGGAACTCCTTCCAGTAGACATTTGGCTGCTTGTCATTCAGGCACCAGGTAAAGACATACAAGCTTTTTGAGTATAGGCAAGTGTTGTATCTCTTGTCTGGTGTTGCAGGGATGGTTTGCTCATATTTTATTGTGTAGTTGTAATTTTAGAGATACGGTTTTAATGGTGTTCATGTTCTGTATTTTTTTCTAATATGGATTGTTAGCCACCCTCGGTTCCTTGCAAGGAAGGGCGGGATATAAATATAAATAAATAAATAAATAAATGGCATGTGAACCAAGCAATACATGTGCACGAATGATGCCCTGCTTGACTATTTTACCGGGCTGCCTCCCTGCCTGCTCACTTGGTGAGAGCCTTTCCCAACAGCACTGAGTGTGATGCATGGGAACAGGATGACTGGGTGAGACAGCCATCCAGCCCAGGCCTCCACAAGCATGCACTGCTGTTGCTGGGGTGCCATTTCAAGAGGATGGGAATGGCCCTGGAGCTCAGAAGCAATGGCCAGGAGGAGGCTGCTGCCACCCCCACCATCTGCTGGCTGAGGCAGCCACCTCAGTTTGCCTAATGTTAGGGCTGGCCCTGGAATAGTGACCCTCTCGGGAGCAAAATGATGGCAAACAGTATACAGTTGTTTGTTAAAGCACTGTGGTTTCATTTTTCTCCTTCTGTGAAGAAAACCAGGTTGAAATAGCCATGAATGTGGTATTGCTATGACACTGCAATGAACGGTGCAAGTATAAATGCCTTTGGAAGGCCTAGTGGGATCCAGCCCCTGCTCTTCCACAGATTAACTGCATTGCTTTACATTCATCTCCTTACAGATGGGATTAATACAGGAGTGACATGTGAATGGCATTGAGAGATATATTTACATAACAATTCATTTACATAAAGATTGGAGAGATGCGTACATATAGTTTATGGCTTTTGGGATGCAGAAAGTGGCTGGATGCCTCTGACAGTTCCTTCTGTAGTTTTCCTTATGTGTTTGTATGTAAACGATTGATATATTACGTATGTTGCATGATGTAAGTAAGGCCAAAATTCTCCGTTGGAAGAGGAGGGACCATAACTCAGTGGTAGTACACTACACATGATTTGTGCACAGAAGGTCCCCAGGTTCAATCCCCCACACCAGTTGTGTGTGTGTGTGTGTGGGGGGGGAGAGAACAGGTTGCAGGTAACAGGAAAGACCTCTGCCAGAAATCCCAGAGAGCCACTGCCAGTCAGAGTAGAAAACACTGGCCTGGATGGACTAACAATCTGACCTGACAGCTTCCCAAAGTTTGCAAACAGCCTGCAGAATGGTACTATCATTCCCCCCTTTGGGTTTACAAAGGAATACTTAGGTGTGCTTTCTTAGGCTGCAATCCTATATCACATGGGAGTAAGGCCCACTGAAATCAATAGGACTTATTCCCTGAATAGGCATGTATATGATTGCATTGTTACTGACCTTTTTAAAGAAACAGTTCTAGAGAAGCATGCATTTTGCTTGTTTTGTGAACCACCCAGAGAGTTATGGCTATTGGGCTGTATATAAATGTAAATAAATACATAAATAAATAATACTGTTATTTATTTACCCAGATTTTTTTTTTTTTTAGGGAAAGGCAGAAATAGATGCGGAGGGCAAAGGAGGAAGGAGAGAACTGCTGCTGCTGTTCTGCATGAAAGTAACTCAAGAATCTTTTGATAGTGGAATTATATCTAAAAATTAAATGTGATGGTTTAAACTTAATTTTCAAAGGAGGGGGGGAGTGTAATTATGTTTTATAAAAATGCCCTTATAGAAGAGGGACCTGTCTGTCTCTCGGTTTTACCCATTAAAGAACACATACTATCAACCATACTCCCCCGGTCCCCAATGTGAAACAGATTACATCTTCCCCACTGCTTCTCGGGTGTTTATGACACTGGAAGTTATCCTCTTTGCGATGAGGTTTTTCTATAAGATTGGAAGATGAAGAGGTACTTGGCAGCAGCTGTTAACCCACCTGCAGCGACAGCTTCTGTTTCATTTCATCTACCAAATTCTCGAGCCACCAGACTGATGTTTACTTGCTCGCAATTAAAGGCACCACATGGGCTCCTGAGATCCACGAAGAAAGGAATGCCAGAGTTTTTCAGTAGGAAGCCCAAGCAATGTTCCTTGTTCAAATATCGGTGGCCGGGTGACCGGCCAGATGGGCGATTAATAAATATAAGAAATAAATAAATAAATATTGGGTTGCCATTTAGCCTCCATATGCCCTGGAATGCTGAATTCCCTAATGACAGGGCAGTGCTAATAAGCCTTTGATTTGCTATACAAAGATCTGTTTTCACAAATAATACCGTATTTTCCCTGCTCTAAAAAAACTTGTTGAAAGCGCTCTGTAAAAACAGAAGTGAAACTGGAAGGTCACATCATCTAAAGAACCCATGAACAACCATGAGTAGGGAATAATGAGTGCATAATACATGCCCTGTGCAGAAAAGCCCACAATTTCAGGACATGAATGGTGATCACAAAGTATATGATATCATTTAGCTGGGCATCCTGCAACACATAGTCCCTGTTCTTCTACCTGACTCATCTTCTAGAGTGGTGGGGCCCTGGCAGACTCCAGCTACAACGGCTGCTGCTGCTGCAGGTGCCTAGAGACCATCCAACAGTTAGCCCTGCAAGACCTGGTCCCTGTTCCTCTTCCTGGCTCATTTCCACTTGGACTGGCAGGCCAGGGCCCCGACAGACTCCAGCTACAAAGGTTGTTGCTGTTCCTGAAGCTGTCTAAAGACCATTAGAGCCAGCATGGCGTAGTGGTGAGAGTGTTGGGCTGGGACTCGGGAGATCCGGGTTCAAGTCCCCACTCGGCCATGAAGCTCACTGGGTGACTTTGGGCCAGTCACTGACTCTCAGCCTAACCTACCTCACAGGGTTGTTGTGAGGATAAAATGGAGAGAAGGAGGAGGATTATGTAAGCCGCCTTGGGTTCCTTGCAGGAAAAAAGGCGGGGTATAAATATAATAAATAAATAAATAAATAAATAAAGATGAGGTCTCATTTAGTGCTTGTGGTAGCAAGTGGATCATAGAATCATGGAGTTGGAAGCGACCATTTAGGCCATTGAGTCCAATCCCCTGCTCAGTGCAGGAATTGCATCAGGCTTTCAACCATGTTTAGTACTGTTACATGTGTCCATCTGCTAAACTAAGAAGGTACTGAAAGGAAAGTTCATTCATCTTGTACAATACAAGTCAAGTGTTAAATTGTGCGTTGAAATCAAAGGCAATCAACATGTATAACATTAACATTTCTCACAAATGCCAGCAACAGAACTATTTCTTGAATCTGAAGTCAAGGTGTAACAGAGCCAGAGGGGAACCAAGAGTGCATTTAGTCAGTAGTGTCCCTTGTGAAGCTTTTGCCTTTTGTGGGGAAGGAGCTTGGATGTAGGATTGCTCATACTGTAACAAGTGAGATGACTTCTATGCCAGCCTAAAATGTCACATAGTCATTCTGAATATCTCTGTACTGAAATAGCTTTTCCCCAGGTATTCCAAAATGAAATGGCAAATTCTGAAATGAAATATGCTCTGTATGAATAGGAAGAAACTTACGGTGTAATTTTATTTGTGATAAATGTTAACTACTATCAGCTCTTCTGCTTTAAGGCAAAGGCTATGTCTCAGACGAGCCCTTAGAATGAAATGTTTCTGATAGCATGTGACATTATGAAATCTTAGCCTAATGTGCAGGGTTTTAAATATTCTGGCATTGATCAGTACAGAAAACACTCAGAAATGTTGCTCTAAAAATTTAGAAATGTCATCATCATGCCATCATCATCCATTCCTTTCTTTAGATCCAGGAGGATAGGGCCCCCTAGGAATCTTAGCTCACATGCATCTAAGCATGCTTTTCATACAACACGTAACTTGCCAATGCACTGCCTGTTCTCCTCTGTATTATATGCATTCCCAGAATTTAGTTGAGAATTTGTGGCTGTGAAAAGCTTTGAGCAATGCAGGGGCAAAACAAAGACCAAAAGTGAGATTATTAACTGTGGAAGATATACCTATTCCAAGTGGGGAAGTGCATTGGATTTGGACAAAACCTGAAGCCCAAGCAAAATTGGGCCCCTTTGAACCATTTCTGGTGTTTCACAAGGGAAAACCAGACCTGAAGCTGGACCAGAACAATTATTTTATTTCCCATGCTAGTCAATGGGAGGGGTGAAACCTTGGATTTCCAAATCTCAGCTTGGGTTTGGTACCTGAGTCAAAACGGGCAGCCTCCAAATCAATTCAAGCCAGGGCCGGCCCTCCCATGAGGTGGGGTGAATCCCCTGTTTCAGGCAGTGGAGTGGGAGGAGAGTTGAATTACACCCTCCCCACTGCCCCTGCCAGGAGAGCCGGCCACTGCCTGCAGTGGGTGCTAGGGAGAGCCCTGGCGGCTGCTCTCCCATCATGGCATTTGAGCTGGCTAGCAGGCGCTCTAGAAAGCCCTGCCAGTCCCCCTCTCCCACTGTGGCAAATGCTGCAGTAAGAGAGCAGCCAGGGGGGCTCTCTGGAGCAGCCACTGCCCTTTGTTTCACTCTCAGCAAAACAGAAGGTGGGCAGATGCTCTCAGCCACTGGCCCTCTGGCTTGCACTGAGAATCCTCTCATCATGAGTCAGAGGGTGGGTGGGGTCTCTCGAGAGCTGTGTTAGCTGAGGAAGCAGCTGGTGTGGCTCTTCAGAGAGCCGGCCAGGCTGAAATGCCTGGCTCTGAGGGGGCCCTTCCTCAGAGCCAGGCATTGTGGAAGGGATATCCAAGGAGATCACCTATAAAAGGTCGGTGGCTGAGAGCAGCTGCAGTGCCCATCCTGTTACACTCAGAATGAAACAGAGGGCAGGCAATTGCTCTGGAGAATCCCCTGGCTGCTCTCTTGCAGGGTTTGGGTGGGGACTGTGGCAGGGTGTCAGTCAGCAGCTGTAATGGGGTGGGGACAGCAGTGGCACACATGCTCTCCTGCCTCAGGCAGCGGGAGAGCTTGCACTGGGGCTGGTCCAAGATTAAGTGGGCCATTTTCCGAAGTACTGAATCAGGGTCTGAGTTGAATCTGTGGTTGGGTGCACACAGCACATCTCTAAATCGAAGCATATAAAAAGACTTACAGAACAGCATTCCAATTAATTATTGCTCTGATTACTCTTAAGGATGAAAAATAATAATCCTATCTAGTTTCCTAGATATTCTTTAAAAATGAAAAACTGTTCTATGCAACCGTGGTAACCAAAGGGAGTCTCATTCTGGATGTGTCCCATTATAGGTCAGGATCATTCTGAGTCAAACAGGAACTCCCTCCCCCCCCCCTATTAAGGAAATAAGATGTGCTGCTGGAGTGACATCATAACCCCATATGGGACAAAGCTATCTTTATGATCATTTGGAATCTACACTAGCAGTGGATATTTACCAAAGGAAGCTTAAGCACCGATGTGGTCCAAGAAAAAGGAAATAACATGCTAAGAATCTTGTTAACATAATTAGACAGTGTCACCAGACATCTGACATAAACATTCAGATAAGGAGTTAAGGAAAAGGTGAAAAACTTCAGGTTATATATGCTGAATAGGATAGTCTGCAAGGCACAACCTTTTACAGGTTACATAGCGATGTGAATGTATACTAAGCCACATACTCATTAAGAGGGAATCAAGAGACCGTCTAAGTCAGTGTTCTCCAACCTTGGGTCCCCAGATGTTTTTGGCCTACAACTCCCAGCATGTCCCAGCCAGCATAGCTGGCTGGGGCATGCTGGGAGTTGTAGGCCAAAAACATCTGGGGACCCAAAGTTGGAGAACATTGGTCTAAGTAAATGCTTCAGAAAGTTGCTTGAGACTAAGCCTTCAGGAGCCTCCAGGGAACAGAAATTGCAGAATTGTGGGACAGTCACCAAGACTGTCCCACATTTCAAGAGTGTTCTGAAAATCTGAACTTGCTACATGGATGCATTAATTAATATATTGTTCTATTGTGCTGGGATATTAGATTTGGAAGAGGTTGTTCCTAAGGTATGTCATTTGCAAGCCACTTAGGGCATTATAGGTTAAAGAATAGTCTTGAAACAGAGTATGCAAGTATGCTTTGTGTCATTACCTCAACTTGTTATAAAGGAATTTATTTCAGTCCATTGCTGAATACTGTGTTCAAAGCTTTCTTTGTAACAGGCAACCCCTTAGGTACTGTGGCTCCTTGTTGGAAAATAATACTGGTGCAATGATAGCAGAAGAGACGATAAAATTACATACGTTAGATGTTCATTTTCTCCCTGGCAGTTGGCTAAGGGGAAGGCTACAAAGTTGTCTATGAGGGAAAGTTAACAGCTGCTCATTTCTCTCAGTGGACAAACAGATTAAGATGAATTCCTCTGGCACCCCTAATGAGTATATGTAAAGAATGAATTTCAGGAAATGGTGGCATCTGTCATAGTTGATGCATAGTGGAGAACCTCCACATTCAAATTAGACTTGAATAGTTGAATTTTAATAAGGGTTTTCCTCCACCGATGCATGTTATGCATGCACAAAAAGACCACAAATCCAGTTGCAGCTTGATAGGGCTTGTTTTTAATGCTCCCTCATGTCAGTTATCAAACTCCTTCATGACATTTAGAAAACTCATTCTTCTGTGCATTTGTCTCTCAGATGTCAAGACTCAAGAAACATAAAACTAGCTTGGGTTTTAAAAGTTTCCAGGACAAGCCAGTGTATGTAAAGAGAAAGTAAGCTGTCTCTTATGAACGAGTCTATGATTGTATTTTTTAAAAAAACCTTATACACACACACACACACACACTTGATTGTGCATAATACAGTTCATTAACCATGCTTCAGGCTGACTAATTGTGCCAGATGGTACAATTTTTATGTGTACTTGGTTTCCCATTAATTACCTCATTTTAATACTCACCTGGAAAAAAAAATGAGAAAGGTGCACTTTCTCATATAGAGGTGGCTAAAATGAAAAGGTTAAATGAAAGTTAAAGTTTTTGCTCAGAATTGAGATGCTTGACACTTCATAATAGGCTCAAGCTATGTATTTAGTTGTGACTAAGTCCCACTGAAAGCAATGGGACTTAAGTTAGTCATCACTAACATGCTTCATTTGTCTTCAGGTAGAGAGAAGTCCCATGGGATTGATGCTCTTTAGATAAAGAGCTGTAAGATTGCCCCCCCCCCCAAGCCCTGCCAGCAAGAGCCAGAATAAGGATGAGAGGAACGTCAGAGGGGTTTTTGCTTCCCATTCTCCTTTTTTTTCTAATATGAGCTAAATAGGCCTTTGGCCCATCTAGCTTCCTTATCTTGCTGTGGGTGGGGATGGCGATGGAAAGGCAGTGGCTTCTCCTCCTGAACAACAACAACAAAACAAAACCAAAGATGCCTGGCTCAGCGTTCAGGCACTCAGCAGGCAGCAACACTGGAAAGCCCCAACAGGGAGGAAGTCTGGTTAAGTCTTCTAGGGGGCTTTTCAGAAAGCTCAAGCAGCAGAAGAGGCTGCAAGGACTGAACCAGGTATAAGTAGTTGTGGAGAAAGCCAGAGCACACACAGTGAACAAACCCTTGCCCAGTTTCCCCTGTAGCTGACACCCCGCATTCCCCCCTCCTTTTGGCATAATCCTCACCTGGGGGCAAGCAACACAGTCTGAACCGACCGGTTGTACGTGACCACCTCTGCATAGCCACATCTACATACTTTCAATGGGGGCAATCATGCCTACCCTCGAGGTAGGGCTGGAATGCCAAAAGGTGAGAAGAAGTCTTAAAGAGCTGCCAAGTACCCCAGATCACCCAGGAGATGCCTGCCCAAAAGGCGCCACCACCCTGCAGGGCACAGTTGGCCACCTGACTGTCAGGGGTGGGGTAGGGGGCCGAGGGAGGGTTGAAGACCAAGTACTCAGGAACCAGGTGGTTGTTGGGAACACGGTGCAGACGTGCACGGATCAGGTCGCAGGCTCCGGTCAAGACTGAGCAACTTCCAAACCTGGGCAGGGTGCCCGGAGACCGGCTATGGAAACCACCATGTTAGATCATAGGGTCAGATTCTCTGATGTAAGGTAACTCTCTGTATCGAGCTAAGCCTACCTTGTATGCAAATTGAATACTTCTGCTCTGCTATCTGTATTGATTCCTGTGTTTATACTGTGAAATTCCTGTAGTCTATTAGTTCCACTCCATTAAACTCTTTGAAATTGACCAGATTGTGGTTTCCCTGTGTTCTGGGGGGATTCCGTGTCAATATCACTCACGGCTGAAATTAAACACTTTGGGAGCCGCATACAAGGCACGACTTCGGTGCCGGTTAACCCTTAAGGTGCCGAAACCGCGCAACGGACCAGGTTCAGTCTGCCACAGTAGTAAAATAAAGAGTGCACACACATCGCCACTCCTCAGCCACCTCCTTACAGTAAGGCAAGCACCAAAGCCCTGCACCCTGAGAAATTTCTCCTAAACTCTCAACATCCCTGCAAGAGCCAGAAAAATGATTGCCTCTTTTGCAAGGAAAAGAAGAGGGCAGGTGTGGTTTTGGCACTACACTAGGAAATAGACTGATTCTTCCATCCCTAGAAACTGTATCTGCAACCTTTTTACCAGAATGGTCTATAACCTTTATTGATGTGTGGAAAATGTTGAGGGCATCACATGAAATTTTTTTTTTCTTACACTGCTTTGAAAATTGTCACATGAAGTTAATTTCTAAGTGTATCTGTATAGACACTTAAATATTATGTAACAGGAGGCATTAAGAATTGAGAGAAAGTATTAAGGATAGTTGTAATAAAGCAGTACATATTTGAATTCAAGTGGGCCAAGTAATTTTGAATTCCTTGCTATGGCTTTTTTAAAAAGTGCTTGAGTCAAGAGTAAATTCTGGGAGCACAAGCTTGCACTGTAAACATCAAAAGGGATTGGATTAGCAAGAGCTTTCTTTGCATTATACAGCCTTTCTCCTAATTTGAATAGCAATTAACCATTCCTTGCAGTATATTTTTCAATAACAAAAGGTACCTAAAGGCTGGCTTTGACGTCCTTCTTGAAACAGTACAATATATTTTGGAGCATGCAAGTCTGGGTAACTAATTGTATTTTTAAAATGTCATTTGGAGTTGTATGCTTTGGAACCTGATGCGCTGCCTGTTGCTAGGATTGCCTCTCAGTGCTATGGCAACAGTAGTGCAGCAAGGCTCAGTGGGAGATGATCATGTGATTTACTGCAGAAGACATGACGTCCTTGGGGTTAGCAGGCCAAGGTTGGCAGTTTTACACCAAAGGGGCCGACTATTAAAGTCAAAGACTGTTTTAAAAGTTCACTTTGTCAAACCCACCTGTCTGTTTATTTCTGTTTGTCTCTGAGGACTTGAATCGGTAGCTGCATTTCTTAACAATGCTGAAAAATGAAGAGTCAGGAGTACATACATTCAAAGAGTAAGAATGTGGAGTGGATTAAAAGCAGACACAAGTTTCTCCTTTCAGTAGATTCTCATTTATGACAAAGTTTGGCTTGTTGTCAAGTATAATGGCAAATATTTCCATAAGCACTTTGATATGATCGCAGAAGCACGGATGCACATTATCCCAGGAAGTTTTTTTTTTGGGGGGGGGGTGTTTTTGTTTTTTTTAACCTTAGTTGGTAACATTACTTTAACCCCACACCCCACCCCATTTTGGACACCATTGCCTCATGTTGCTTTCTGTAAACAACATGTGTGACTGTATCATTTGCTGATGGTTCACCAAAGAAGGTTGGAATGTTCACAGTTTAATTATACTCTGCTAGCTGAAGACTATTTTTAATGAACAGATTAAAATAAATGGCTATTTGTAGCTTAACTCTCTATGTTGCTATGGGTTCTTTCACAAATCTGTGAACCTTTACCAAAAGATCTTTCCCACCACCTAAAATTACTCTACAGCTTTGTTAATATTAAAAAACTGTCCAGTTTCTCTCTAGCTTCTCTTTTCCACCTACCTAGGAACCTTAGATGTGTTTCATCTAAGGATGGAAACAGATCTGGGTAATAGCTGGGTTTTATATCTTCAAAAATGGGGGATTGACTATTGCATGTTTTCCCCCCATCCCAGCAGCCCTAGAGACACTCTTACGTGCAGGACCGGTGCAAGGCAGTTTGGTGCCCTAGGCAAGATTAGATATTTAGCGCCCCCCCTTCCCACTTGAGAGCGGTGTATTTTTTTTTCCAAGGCGTTTCTGGTGCCCCCTTTAGCTGTGCGCCCTAGGCAGCTGCCTAGTTGGCCTAATGGTAGCACCGGCCCTGCTTACGTGCAACCTAACCATCACAGCACCTAACAGAGCCTAGGTTTTATGTCTGCTACCTCCTCTCACATTCCATCTAAAGACTGTGACTAAAGACAGACTCCATGGCTTGAACATCAACCAGTGTTTCCCCCCCCCTCACCTCCCTCCTGCTTTGTTTACCATCTAGCGGTAGGTATGCCTCTGTATACCCGGTGCTGGGGAACATAAGCAGCAGAGTGCCATTGCACTCTTGTCCTGCTTGTGACCTTCCCATAGGAATCTGATTGGCCACTGTGCAAACAGAATGCTGGACTAGATAGACCTTTGGTCTGATCCAGTATGGCTCTTCTTATATTATTATGTTCTGATGAAGAGTTCTGGAGAACTCAAAAGCTTGCATATTATTTTGTGTCATTTTGGTTGGCCTAATAAAGGTATCGCCCTAACATGGCTTTTGGAATCCCTTAAATGGCTTCATGAAAAATTGGGGAGCATTCACATATACAGTGATCCCTGTCACTCATTCAAAGGGTGAATAATGACATTCAGCAGGGTAGTTACAACAGCCTCAATTCAGTGGGTGATATTTGATTTTTCTTCCAGTGTTTTGCATCCAGTAGCTAGTTTCCTGGCCTCAAGATTTCTCCCTCACGCCATCCCCCAAATCTGCTTGCCTTCCGCCACAGCTTTTACACTATTCCTCAACTTATACCCCTAGTTCTTCCTACATGCTGTCAATTTCCTCTTCCTTTTCCCAGTACCAGTGACCAAAATGTTTGTAAACTGCTCTTGTAACAATGTTATGATGAAGACACTGCTACTTCTACTGGCAGAGCCAGCCATACCATTAGGTGACTCCAAGCTGCATATTGAATGGACTGTTGATTCCCACGTTGTTTATATGTGCTTCTGCTCCTCAGAAACAATGAAGGATGGAGCAACAGGCTCATGTAGAAGAAAGATAAGGTGGAGTGAGGCAACCGAAGGAAATCAGTGACAGTAGGAATATATTGGTGAGACAACACTATTGGTAGTAGTGATGATGGGCAAACTCCCTTGGTTTAGTTCAGATTTGCTTAGTAATTATGAGATTTCTCAGTGAGTCAGTAGGACTTGGTGAAAATTTTATTTTTGTTCAGTTTTGATAAGAATTTACCAAAGTTTGCAAAGTTCTCCAAATTTGGGACAAAAAGAACTTGAGATTTTTAAAAAAATGAATGTGGGAGAAACTGAAACTGACTGATTTGTCCATCCAGGCACAGGGCTTTGAGTGCTTTGTTCATAAAAGTCTGGGGTTGAATCTCGTGTATTCAGCCATGTTAATGCTGGATTAGGGTTGCCACCTCTTTTTTCTGGCAGGCTCCTCACCTTTAACAGCTATATAGCAGGCAGGTACATTATGGCCCTCTCCATGCTAGGAATAGCTGTCCCTATTGCATTTGGCTGGTGCGGATGGGTGAGAATTTCATTTCAGTTCATTTCTGACAACAACAAAAAATTACCAAAATTCACAAAGATCTTGATATTCAGGAGAGGTTAACAATTCAAAATCAAGAGTTGTGGACCCTCCAGCAGGAGCCTGCCTACACTGCACAGGCCTTATATTGCTCCCTGGGAACTGTTCTCAGCACCACAAAGTGGCAAGGATCCACTTTGATTTCAAATGCCCCTCCCAAAACAAACACACCCCAAGAACATGAGACAGTTTAGATCTGGATGGGAAACAAAACTATAAAAAACATTTGCAAGAGGCAATCAAAAGTGCTGTTTGACCCAACAAAAGGCTGCTTGGTTACGGGGTCTGATCATGTAGTTCACAACAATCAACAAAAGTCTCTTTGTGAGTAAAGGATTTTCATCATGGAATTTCTAGCTATGCACCTACAAAGCAGCTGGCTTCATAATCGTACGTCATATAAGCACCCCTCAGATGTTCATTATTAGGAAGGTGCATCACACAATTAAGGTAAGGATGGGTCATGGGTGAGAATTTCATTTCTGAGAACTCAGTTTTGATAAGAATTTACCAAAATTCTCCATATTCAGGACAAAAAGAACTTGAGCTTTA